>OX123207.2:7606192-8298529 GCA_944739405.2 Euclidia mi | reverse complement strand
CACTATAGATGAATCACCTTGTGACTATAGCTGGTCTGCATGTCAAAACATTGTTTCAAATACAATGGTATTTCACTTTTATTTTCGATCAGTTATGCGATAAAGATCTATTACATAAATATTAGAGAAGGGTTGGTACTACATATACCAGATACTCATATTTAGAAGTCAGTACAGTGTTTTGAAGCTTTTTTTTTATAATAGCAATCAAAAGATATATTCGCTACACAATTCTTTGCTATTTTTAATTGTTTGGTTTTCCGTTCCGTTCATTCATTTTTTCTTGTAAAAAAGGACACAAAGATTATCCAGGCTCAAAACATTCTTTTTTGCGCACAGAAAGTGCTGCCTCATGCTGAGATCTAATCCAAAGCACTCTGCGCTTTATTATACGGCCGCTTACCATTACTTTGCCATACTTTTCATCATCATCACCATATCAAATTATAATATCTATTTATGTATATTGAAAACATCGTGAGGAAACCTGCATGTCTGAGAGTTCTCGAGAATGTTCTTGAAAGACATGTGAAGTCTGCCAACCCGCACTTGGCCAGCGTGGTGGACAATAGTCCCGTGGTGGACATAGCCTTACCCCTTCTCATAGTGAGAAGAGGGGCACGGGGCCCAGCAGTGCGACAGTATATATACAGAGCTGATGGTGATGGTGATGTATATTATAAATTGTAGTCACCTTGGCTACTATCTGAGTATGAGCGTGATAAACTCAAAAACTACAGAAGGATTTTCTTACACTTTTCAACAATAGGTAATGTGATTCCTGAGGAAGGTTAAGCTGTATAATTCTTGCGGGTGGAGCAGCGGTTGAGGTCTCATCATCATCATCATCATGTCAGCCTAGAGACGTTCACTGCTGGACATAGGCCTCCCCCAAGGTTCTCCACACAGACCGATTTTGAGCCACCCGCATCCAACCGCTTCCCGCGATCTTAACCAGATCGTTGGTCCACCTTGCGGGAGGCCTACCCCTGTTGCGTCGGTTGAAGTCTAGCAGTATATATTTATGGATTTAAATAAAATTCGGTTCAATTTACTTAATTATAAAATATTATTTTCAGCCTAAATACTCTAATTGTAGCAGTTTAGGCGTACTACCGTACAATATATAAAGCTCGTAATTCAAACCACTTCCACAAATAATGTATACAGTACCCAGCTTCTGATAAATCTATCTCCTTTGCTCCATCAAACTCCTTCAAAATCTCCATACTAAAGGATTTTGAGCCTCTGTAACCAAAGTACCAGTAATCCGTTTGTGGTAATGAATAGATTTATAATAAGTATCTATGCCATGGAATGATGACCGCGAAAGGTAAGGTAAGAAGGGTCACCCTCGGTCGTGTAAAAGCGGACGTAACAGATATTTTGGGATATTTGTTTGAGATTTCGTCATCTTTATGTAAATGTTTTGATGTTATGCTATGTATATATTAATGTAAAACCACAAACTAGGTCAAATCCGGAATTTAATAAAAAAAACGAATCATGCAAAAACATGTACAAATTCGAAATCGCTATCGGATTTCTTTGGGTTTAATGTTAGGTTAGGTTACTTGTGATAGCTCTAAAAGAAGTGAGAAGCTTAGAAGAGTGAGAGCTAAGCTCAGAAGTGTCCCGTCGTGATTATCAGAAGATCGTCATCACCCTCATCATCATTATCATTGTGTCCCAGACTTTAAGATCGAAGTTCACTTACCTGATCTTAACAGATTTGACAGAATATCATATATTAGAAGTTATCTTGTACTAATAAAAATGATGGAGATTTTATTTGATTTCTTTTGTCAGAAATGTATACATATTTTTATATTACCTGCGTACAAAATAAGTGTATATAGACTACGAAAGTATTTTTGTATTTATAATTGTTGAGTGCGTAAGCGGCGGCGTAGGCAAAAGCGACCAACTTGCCACTTTACACTTTTAACATAAGCACTGAAAGTTATAGGTTCAAATCCCAAATGAGATAAAAGGCAAATGTTTATATTTGGCTATCAGCCGCCCAAGATTATGCGTATGACGAAAAAATATGTAGTAATTTCTAATAATTCTTCATGTTATTCATTTAACGAAAGAAGATAGTAAAATATTTTTAATAAAAAAAGTATCTTAACGGAGATAATCGTCATGTTGTAATTCCAGTGTTGCCACGTTATAAATAACTTCAACGAAACAAGAGATTTTAAAATTAAATAAAAATATAAGAAGTGAAAAATAAATAAGAAAGTGGTGATTTTAATGTTAGTTAAGTAATAATTATAAAGAAAACGTATTATTTTATATAGTT
Source organism: Euclidia mi (assembly GCA_944739405.2). Classification (NCBI taxonomy): domain Eukaryota; kingdom Metazoa; phylum Arthropoda; class Insecta; order Lepidoptera; family Erebidae; genus Euclidia; species Euclidia mi. The sequence goes on along the minus strand of OX123207.2, from coordinate 8,296,221 downwards.
AAGCCAATAATAAGCAAAATAATCATAACGATTCGATAAAGGTCTATGCTTTTTTTATTTGCAACCCCATATTTGACTGTCATGAGTCATGACACAAGTCGACTACCAACCTATCTTGTTTATAAACTCGGTTTGCGTGATCGTTTCTTTTGCGACTTTGCTATTTTATTTACGAACAAGCTTGATAATGGACTTCGAAGATTCTTCTAACCCTTACGACCACCGCCTGAACCCCAGCGCGAACTTGGACTCGATATCTGCAGTTTCTGGTGACCCCGGCATTCACTCTGGACTGAGTTCCTCTCAAGATTTATCTGCTGTCTCAATAGGACATTTACGCTACGTAAATTGCGGTTTAAATAATACAAGAATTCGACAAAGACGACGGAAATTGCAGAAGTGCGACATATTGTACAACGATGGGTTCGACAACAAGAGGTACCGGTAAAAGTTTTTTTATCGTAATTAATGAAATATTACGTGTAACGTCATCTTTGTAGAACTTATTTATTGTCCTAGGAAGTAAATGTTGGAATTAACTACTACAATTAAATATAGTTGTACCTGACAGTGACAAAATATCATCAGTTTGATTTCGCCATAAAAATTACTTTTTATATCTCAATAGCTAGAAAAGTAATATCAATTTCTAATTGTTTGATATATTTACTAGGTGCATATTTCGAGTGACAGTGTAGTATAATTTTGTCCTCGGTACAAATAAAAAGTATTTTATTTCAATTATGCCATCTTTTATTTAATAACTGCCTTGATTAATCATTTACTGACATCACATACTATCTTTTAAATATGGTTTTAAACATGGGCAAATTATGGCCAAAGTCACTATGGGAAGTGGGCATTTCCCTTTTGTGTGTAAGATGCTTGCGTAATGCAACGTAAATTGTTTATAAAATCCTATAAATATTAGTTCAAGTCCACTTTAAAGATAAGACATCTAAGCATCGATATTTTAAGATGTTATAAATATTTAATATTGGATTATTAAATGTTAACTAGAAAATACCATGCTAAGTATGCTGATATTAATAAGCTAATATTGTTCTCGACCTTCAATCTAATAAATACGATAGTAATATATAAAGCCAGTGCTCTACATATTACATTAATACACATACAATTATCCAATGTTTCTCAACACAACATAATGAAATTGGCAATCAGATTTTAATAAAATATTAATTATTGTATTGTTTTAACTCTTATTGTTTTTTTATACATGTTAGTTAGTAGTAGTTAGTCAAGAAGTGCTAATCTTTAAAAATTGTACGAGAGCGAATAAAGTATTATCAGAATCAAAAGCCTAAAGATGTAATTTCTAAACTCAAAACTTTATGTCTTTCATGTATTTAGCTCATTATGCTACCGATAGAAACAGCAATAAAAATTGTACATTGTTACAGAATGAAAATTGTAGTCTCAATTGCTGACAAATATATACCTGGATCATGTCGAATATACGTGTATAACGCTTGCAAACAGAAAAATGTATCTTTGGATTTAAAACGTTATAAATCATTCATGTATATCATCTTCACTATAGAGTACATCTTTATCAATACCAACACAAATATTATTACGTCCCTGTCAAGTCATACCAAATACGGTGGCCTGGAGAAGTGGGCAGGCTCATAAATATTCACTCCCACACTACCCAACGGATGTCCTCTTACCTGAAAGTAAAAAAAAATACATAATCACATCAGAGGGTCCTGTTAACATTATAAATTATACGGGCTTTCTGCAAAATTTGGTTAGGAGTTCTTTCGTAATGAGGTAGGTACTACTGTTTTTTCGTTCCCTGTTTGATTTTTCGCTCAAACACGTGTAACGTTTTATTTTCGTGTTTATTTAATGCTGCTTGGATAGATAAGGCCTTAAAGGCTCTATGTTAAGCATAATATTGTGTTCACTTCACGTTTCTTAGATTTTTGGGTGCCCTTTTTGTCCATATTTTAATGAAATGAAATGAATGAAATGAAATATTATTTATTTATCATTTTAATATCCGTAAAAGTCGTTCGCAACAATATTTAGGCTAAGTATATCTAAAAAAAGAAATATTCCATCTGAGTAGGCTAGACAGGTAAGTATAAGTTAGAAATTTGATGTTTTCAGACCTCTTATTATCAGAATATAAGGTCTGAGAACACAGACAGTGTTCAATGAACACAGAAGTGTCAAGAGTACCACACGATTCAACCAGTCATGTGTCTGATATCTTATGATGTTACAAATTGTCTAGTAACGGAACAAAATTGCTACAAGTAATGGATCTTGTTCTGCGTTAATAACAAAATTTTATAGCAGCGCTATCATATATCAATAGTTATCGTATATTGGTCGATGGCGGAGCACTTGTCCGATCAGAAGAGTAGGACAAATAGTACGATATGTTATCGGATGCTAAAATGGCACTGGACAGAGCCACATCACTGTAACTTCATTTATTACAGGTTGTGCCTGCAGTAATTATAAACCTAACCTTGGGCATAAAAATGTTTAATAACTGAGTTCTCAGAGAATCTGTCATTTTTTGCGAAACCTCCTCAGATGATGGAATGATCATTAAGCTCAGGAACTATTAATGCACCTTGCGCAATTCCAGTTAAACTGTTTGCCATTTTCCACGATAAAGCTTATATTTTGATTTTTCTAATACTTTGATAGCTGCCGGTGTAACTTTAGTGGCTATTTCGCTCTCCAGCATACTGTGCAGCTTTCCTAAATTCTACGAACAATTAATTCTCGATACAAACAATGGACGCCGGTAAATACCGTCTCTATTGAAAATTGCCTGTTAGACCATTCGCTTACAAATCACTTATAGGGCATTATGAACAACTAGAAGATTCCCGCAGCTACACCCGCACTTTCATTTTAATCTAACCGATCCTGTGAAATTTCGGGAAATTCTTTCTTAGTACTAGCAGCTCTACGTTCCACAAAAAAATACGTGCCAAATTTCAGGTTCTTGCGCGCAGTAGTTTCAGCTGTGTCTTGTCTGTCAGTTAGTCAGTACATAAGGCAAGAATTTTGTAAACATTTGTATGTTGTTGATTGTGCATAAACTAAGTAAAACTTTACTTTATTTAGGATCTAACTGTGGGTAAGTTAGTACAAATTATTGTTTTTAAATTATTATTTTTACGCCTGAAGGCCTCCGATATGCCATAACGATTGTTATCCTGAAATGAGAACCGGGACAACTTTTCGTTCCCTCGATAGCACGATAGCACTCTGTTGAAAATGCCACACGCGGTCACCCATCCAAGAGGTGACCTGTGCAAACGTTTTTTAACTTTGCCGACCTATTACGAACGGCAAGGCAATACACTCACGACAATCATACACAATTATACAATTGTAACCCATGCCTTATATATCCCAGTGAGATAATTAACAGTAGGAGCCAGCAGAAATTGCCGCATGTAATATATCTGTCAATCCGTTCTGAGACTAAATGAATTAAATTTGCGGTTAGTCCATTTGAGTTATGACCTCGAGAACTAAGTAAACGTCCATATGATTTATTGCAGTTCTAGAGTTAACAGGATTTGAATGTGATGAATTAATTTATAGAGATATTTGAGATGATAGTCAAGTCAATAAGATATTTAGAATAGGAAATAAATAAAAATAAAAAATTCTGTTATGCATACTCATAAAACCGTCGTAAATGTATTCCGGTGAATCACTACCCTCTCGCAGAATATGCTCGTAAATTTCATTACTGAGGGCCAATTCTCGTAATTATATTTGAATTTGTTCAAAAATGCGGTTTCGACCTAATGTCAGTGTCATACTTATTTCATAAATGGTTATACAATTTGAATGATATCGCGACTAGATCGTAAATTGGACAAAGTGTCAAACTATGTGTCAACGTCGGATTATACATGTGAAACTAGACGATAATGACACTAAGTTAACAGAATATCAATTGTGTGTCGAATCAAAATCTAATCACAATTTGTTCAAAATACAGTTCTGATCCCAGATACGAGAATGAGCTTTCATTAGTAAATTATGATAATAGTAATATGGCAATCTACACTCGGCCATTCGATCTCATACAAGGCAATCTATGACAAGAACAACTGGTAAACATTCTCAAATATAAAGGAATTTAAACTTCTGTGGTCACTAACACTAATAAGTTGTCTTTCAGGATATTATTATTAATATACCACGTACTTGGTGGTTGGTATATAATCCATTTGCATACAAGATGGCAATCTCAATTGTGGCAACCCAAAACTTAGCTACGAGTATGGCATTTTCAGTAGCGTCCCTATGTTCCTGTAACGTGCAGGTATCAGGGCACACAGGACAAGATAGTAAGTGTCCGACTGTTTCTGGAACAGTGCCACGAAAAATATCGTCAAGCTTATAATTATATCTTAAAAAGCTAGACTAGCTTTACGTTGTGATAGCTTATTAAAAGAAAAATTAAGTTTAATTCTCATCATAGGTCGATAGTAACGTAGCGTGATCTCATACCATCCAGCATAGTTATCATGGATAATACCTCGTATGTAATTATATGCAATTAATGCTGTCTCGTTGTATTGCGATGCTCATCTAGGACAATGTATACTCACACATATATAGTTTGCTGTTACATAACGTGACGTACTCATAAAGGTGCTGATACACTTCTTTATTCAGCATTCTTGCGAATGTTACATTACAGAAAAACAAACGAGAACGTTTTAACGAACATTCTATTCAGATTATCGGCGAGAATTCTATCTAAAGATCAATAAATCTGATTCGAGCTTTTTGCCGATTAGAGCGTGCACTAGAAAGACTATGAAAATGTTATGTTTATGTGGGCTGTTCGTTGTTCAGTTACAAGTGACTACGCATGTATTAAAAAAATACTAACTGAGTCGCTAAGGCAGTTCTGCCGATGGGTTTAGGGTAGTAGTGTCTGATGCTTAATCACCAAAACAAATACTAAATTCGCCAAAAACTTAAAAGTAGATTAGATTAGATAATTTTTTATTGTGCAAATGTTGGTAAAAATTTGGTGCAAATGACTTAAGTGGACTACATACATATCAAATTCACAAGGGCGGCCTTATCGCAAAATGAGATCTCTTTCAGGCAACCTTAGGATGGACAGACTGAAAAGACATACAGCTTTGATGTATAGTGACTAAAAGTTAAATGTGTGTTATGAAGGAACTTAAAATGTTCTTTGAGATACGTGGGGGTATTGACTTCCCTATGAAAAAGTTTTCTCCAGATAAATAACGAGGTTTTGCACTTTATCTGAGATAACATAATAAGTATATTAGTAATTGTTATCAACATCAAACAAAGCAAGATTTTTCAGTGGAATATTTTTGTATGGCTAGGATATACTTAAATAGAAGATGAGATTGACTGTAAATGAGAAGCTACTTCAGTATTTTTACTTAAAATGTATAAAAAGTAATGACACAGAACTTGTTAATTAAGTTACCAACTCGTTTCCAAAATGCGAGACATTTTTGAAACCAAACTCAGCAAAGAACACTGATAATAATTTATCCACTTTAAGATCTCGGCACAAATTAGATTTCATTATTTCAACTTGCTTTTCAAAGAGTCTAGTTTTTCTAATTTTCTTAGTGCCATTACTAGTGCTGTCAGCTTCTATAAACCCCGGGATAAAACGCGGGATTGGATGGTAAAATAAGCATTAAAAGCGCCGAGCTTGTTAAGGTCTCATTCAATTTTGATCAATGCGATAAAAACGGTAAAGTTAAGAAATCAGAAGCAAACGGTCGCATTTCAAAGTCATAAGTGAAATGAAGTGTAGTGCTTAAATTAAAGTCGTTAGAGTCCACAAGTTACGACATTTTTAAATGGTAATGAGAAACGTATACGAATTTGAATCATAAACTTCATAAGCATAGAGTTCATTTTAAATTCATGTTTTGCAGTCTGAAATCAGTAGATGGATTATGAATTTGAAATAACTTCAGTCTCCGTAATCCATCTTTTATTTGTCTTCTCTTTAAAGATTTAATTTTTGATTCAACAGATAATGAAAATTAGTAGCGTCAATATTAAATGTAAAATTTTTATAACAACATAGTGTGTTTATTAATGGTTTTATTGGGCAAATATTATGTGTTAGTGTTGTATGTGTAGCTTGAGGAATAAGTGAATGAAAACTATGAGTATAATAATTATATATTTCACACTTTCGACTATACTTCTAACTTTTCTTTTCTATACTTCTTACTTTTTTGTCAGGGAATGGAAGGGAGATGTTGTTTTCCTATGCTACTTGTGTTTTCTGTAGGGCTGGAAATGCGTACCTAGTGATAATTCTGGTATCACTAATGTAAGTTTTAGTTAAATGCTTACCATTTGGCATAGCTAGTTACTTTACCGCCTTTGTATTATGAAAACGAGAAGAGTGCAAAGGCACTTTTTTATATTTAAACAAGTGATTGTTTTATACATAAGCACAAGAAATTCAGTTGTGGTGCACATGAAAACATAACTCTGCTCGAATTTGAGATACTATCAAATATTGTACGGTAACGTTTAAAAATTTCGAGTGCGTCTCACCACCTATATCATTCTATTACTATTATCAAAACGAATGTTGGCGATGATGACTGTATGGATGGATGGAATTTTGCAACTCATTCACGCAAAAATGTCTAAACGGATCTCTATGAAATTCGCAGCAATGCAGTTCAAACATTGGAATAACAGATAGATCTACCGTTTGTCTCAATATCCGATACAGATTTACATAGGTGGAGCCACATGCAGAATCTAGTCAGTAATAAACGCATACGCAATAAAATCAAAATCAAGTGCTCATTTGAAATGGTATCCCGTTCCACGGGACCATCTCGGGAATTGAAATCACTACCCTACTCAATAAACAATTTGGTAAACGAGCTTTGTCGGACGGTTCATTAAACAGGTCGTTTTAATTTGTAACGTTTTATCTCGAATGGCCTTTGGTATAATAGGATAATATTGCATTCTCCCAGATTACTAATCATCCACTTCATTACATTTGGAGCACAATGACTGTATAAATGAAATTCGAAGGCAGTTGAGACACAAAATTTTTACTCTAGGCATTGCTTTAGAAAATCAAGGAATAGTTTTCAAAATCACAATGGGCAGGACGAGGCTAATATGAATTAACTGCCAGAAATAAATACCTATCTCTTATGTAAATAAAATCTGAAAAGTATTTCTATAGACGCAGTCAAGAGAATTTGTACTAGATAACGTTTTTTTTTATAGTATAGGAAGGCAAACGAACAAGCGGGTCACCTGATGGTAAGTAATCACCGCCGCCCATAGACACCTGCAATGCCCGAAGGATCACAAGTGCGTTGTTTACCTTTTAAAAAGGAATATGTTCGCTTTTTGAAGATTCCAATGTCGAACTGGTTTGGAAATACCGCTGCAGGTAGCTGGTTCCACAGTTTGGCCGTACGAGGCAGGAAATGGCGTGTGAATCGTACGGTAGAAGAACGCCACTCATCAAGGTGGTGAGGGTGGAATTTTAGTTTGTGGCGAGTTGTACGGTGGTGAAATTCTGCAGCGGGTATCAGACCAAACAACTCCTCAGAACACTCCCCATGATATATACGATATAGAACGCAGAGAGACGCAACATCTCTACGCAGGTCAAGATGGTCGAGCCGGTTTGTAAGGACCGTGTCATCGATGACTCGAGCCGCTCGACGTTGGATGCGGTCAAATGGAAGCAGTTGGTATTGTGATGCCCAGGCCCAAAGATGGTAGCAGTACTCCATGAGAGGCCTAACTTGAGCTTTATAAAGCAAGAGACGCTGCACCGATGTGAAGCATCTTCTTGCTTTATTGAGGACACCCAGTTTTTTGGAGGCTAGTTTAGCCTTATCCTCCAGATGACCGCAAAATTGGACGTCTCGCGTTATCTCGACTCCGAGAATCCCTATGACCGGCTTAATATCAAGGGAAGTGCTCTGAAATATTGGAGATTCGACAAAGGGGGTCTTTTTTGCGGTAAACGCGCAAACCTGTGTCTTTTTGGGGTTAAAAGTGACCAGATTACGATAATCGGAGACCAGGTCGAGTGTGGTTTCCGTTAAAGACACAAGTTTGTTCTGACACTCAATGACTTGTACCTGAGACATTTTAGCACTACCAGGGTACAGTGCGTCTACGGTGCTATCATCTGCATAGCAATGTATGTCACTGGTTTGTAACATATCATTGATATGTAGAAGAAACAGTGTTGGCGATAGTACACAGCCCTGAGGGACACCAGCATTTACGGGCCTAGGGTCAGAGCATGAACCGTCAACTACGACTTTAATGCTACGCTCCGAAAGAAAGTTGGATACCCATTTGCACAAAGTCTCAGGCAGCCCATAGGAAGAAAGTTTCGACAAAAGCGCCTTGTACCAGACCCTGTCAAAGGCTTTCGCCAGGTCCAAACTGACCGCTACGGCCTCCCCCTTGTTCTTAATTGCCTCAGCCCATCTATGGGTCAGGTACACTAAAAGATCACCAGTTGACCTGCCGCGGCGAAAGCCGTACTGGCGATCGTTGATCAACTGGTGCTCCTCTAGATATCGCAGAAGCTGGTAGTTGATAATGGATTCCATTATCTTGGAGGACAAAGAGGTGATAGCTATAGGCCTGTAGTTGCTTAGATCAGAGCGATCGCCCTTTTTGGGAATCGGGTGCACTGTAGAAGTCTTCCATGACGACGGGACAATGCCAGTCAAATACGAGTGCCGGAAAAGACGCGTCAAGACCGGAGCCAGCTCAGGAGCGCAAACTTTGAGCACAATGGGAGGAACACCATCTGGCCCACTCGACTTCTGAACGTCCAAGGAGAGGAGAGCTCTACGAACAGATTTAACGTGAAACTGAACGTCTGACATAGAGCCTTCAAACCGCGGGATGGTCGGCGGTAATTTACCTCCGTCGTCTAGAGTCGAGTTAGAGGCAAAAAGACACCCTAAAAGATTGACTTTGTCTTTTGCATCATAGGCCAACGATTTGTCTTCCCTACGCAGAGGTGGAAAGGAAGGCCGACAGAAGTTACCTTCAGCAGCTTTGGCAAGAGACCAAAAAGCTCGTGTACCCGAGGGCATTCGAGCTAGTCTCTCGCCAATTCTGCTAATATGTTCCGCTTTCGCTTTGGCCACAGCTCTTTTGAAGGATCTGGAGGCGTAGTTGTACTCTTTCTTGTAGAGCTTCACTTTCGGGTCCCTGGCCGAAACCGCATTGGCCCAGGCTTGGTACTTTTCTCGCTTGAGGTCAGAAGCCTCCCTGCAGACGGACACAAACCAAGGCTGGGACTGACCACCGGCGGGTACTACAGAATTTGGGATGAAAAGTTCCATACCCTGCAGCACCACGTCAGTAACAGAGTCAGCGATAGCGGAAGGATCCTCAAGCGCAAAGCAAACTCGCCTACATGGATAGGAAGAAAAGAAGGTCTTCAACCCATCCCAGTCTGCTGACTTAAAATGCCACACCCGGCGGAATCCCGCAGGGCGGAGGTTATTATGCCATGTTAGGGGCAACTTGCACCGGATCAGACAATGATCCGACGAGCCCAGAGGAGCATCGACAGTTACCTGGTATCTGTCCGGATGAGAAGTCAGCAGCAAGTCCAACAGTGAAGGCTTATGGTATTCAACATCAGGAATTCGCGTTGGCGAAGGGATCACCTGTGTGAGACCATAGGCCAAAGCGAAGGCGTGCACAGCTCTACCTGCGTGGTCAGTCCTTTGGGAACCAAGCCATTCGACGTGGTGAGCATTAAAATCGCCCATTACAACAATTTCAGCGGATGGAAGCTGTTGCATAACGCGGTCTGTCAACAATTCGAGATGCTCCATGAGTCGGTCAGTTTCGGCATCACCACTGTGAGACCTGTAAAGGCAGGCGTAAACGCGAGGGTGGTCGTCGCAATCGATGCGCAGCCAGAGAGTGGAAAGGTCTCTATCTTCAAGATTGCCGAGGCGGCGGACGCAGACATCATCCCTAATGAACACGCATACACCGGCGCGTGGCACAAAATTGTGCTCCAGCTTGTAGCCAGGGTACTGCAAATACGACGTGTCCAGTGGGGACGATATCTGGGTCTCCGTCAAAAAGAGCAAAGCAGGCTTTTCGGCCTCAAGATGGTAGTGGACCGAGTTAAGGTTCGAATGTAACCCCCTCATATTGCAGAAATGCACACGGATGGCAGATGGCGGGGTGGCTGCAGTTAATTTGCCCTTGCCTCTTGCGAGCGGATTTTTGCCCAGAATACGCAGGGCGGCCTGAGCGGTAGTGCTCAGGGAGGGATTTCCCAGCGTGCAAAGCGCTGGTACCCTCCTGGGGTACTGTGTTTTTAAAAGCCGCTGTCATATTTGGAAGGGGGAAGGGGTTGGACCTCCAGCTCTCTCACTCACCAAACGAAGCACAGCAGTCTAGGCTGATGTTCAAACGTTGATCTTCTGTGAGAGTGTGGTACTGCCCCGGACAAGCCGGTCCATTCATGCTACGATAGGAACTGCCGTAGTGTGGCCCTACCACAAACCTTTAACATTTCATTATACAATGTATATTTCTTACTTCTAGAATATCTGAACCATGACATTTTCCTATTATTGGGAAACAACCGATTTGTTTTTAAAGCTAAATACAGAAAATTATGCCCTGTACTTCTTACTCACGACTGTTTATTCGTAACGATCTTAATACCGGTATGCTGCACTGTAAGCGAAACAAAGCTATCAATATTATTATTTTTAATATGCTGGTTTTTTTGCGAATATAATAACTGTCTGCATTATTTCGACATGACACCAAGTACATTAACTTAAACTGCTTAGTTTAAGTTAATGTATTGAATACAGTTTTCGTGTAGTTTTGACAAAAATAGTTTAGATTTCCATTTTAATCTTTTTTCATTCTTATGTGTGTAGCCAACTCTATTGTTGGCACACAAGCTTACGATTTTAGTCCTGATAATTTTCTAAGAAACAAAGAAATACCTTTTTGGATTTAGAAAAATGTATCTTATCAAATTCAGGAGTAGTAGAAGTAGCTATCCGCTAGTAATCCATGTGGTGACGGATTAAGATTACGGAATGTCACCACCCCATATCATCCCATGGGTGTCGTAAGAGCCGACAGAGGGAGCATATTATGCAGAGAACACCACTGTAAGAGAAGGAAAACTTGATACAAACCCTATACCAACCCGTTTGGCCAGCGTGGTATAGTAGGCCAATTCCTCCTTTCAAAGGAGAGGCCTAGTCCAGCAGTGGACTGTTAAAGGCTGATGATGAAGAGAAGTAGCTTTATTTGACAAAATAAAAAACACAAAAAATTTAATGCTGGAGATTTGTGTGATAACACGTTTACCGAACGTGTTTTCATAGACCTATAACAAGCATACTTCATTTGTGAGTAATATCAATCATACAAAATAGCACTTATACTTAGCTTGTGAACTATAACACAGTACACTCCTATCCACACTCGTTCATCCAAAAAACCTGCAATGCGGACCAGAATATCCAACATTTTTACCAACCCATGAAACGTAACGGAAATCACGTCACATTTTAAAAACGTTGTAAGCACCATCGTTATAGCAAACAGTCATAAAATAAACCCTAAATTCAAACAAAACAAAAGCTACCTTCATTTCATTAAATATTTCAAACTCTACAGTCACAATACACAATAAGAATTTTAAAACGTCCACTTAACTCGTACTTGGCGGCCCCAACGCGATTTTTTTATTACCCGAGGTGCTCGTTAGCGAGATCTTCAATGCAACAATTACTAAGATACTCTCTCTCTCATTCCCTCATTCGTCTTTTCTCATTATTTTAAGTTAATTTCTTGTTTTTATTGCACAGGGCTTCGTTGCCCGCTCAGCAAGCGTTCAATGGATTCAATTCAAAATGAAATCGCTATGAGTTGCGAGGATTCTTTTGAAATGAAACGTTCTATAGTGGAGGGCGCTAAAGGATAATCTTGTTAATTAGTGAAGTAAGTTAATGAACAAAATGTATGGAAATTGGATTTGAAAAATGTTCCCTTGTTTGCATGTGTTTTGTTCTACTCGTTTGTTACAAAGAGCGTTTAAAACGAGAAATGTTTTCAATCTATTTTCTTTTTGAGTTAGACTACAAAACAATCTAATATACTTCCTGAAGTTAAAACTTAATTAACACCCTGAATCAATTGTGTTATTTCTATTACTGCTTCTATTACCTAAGACGAAACATATTGTATTGTACTTTAAAGTGCTAAAGACTTAGCATCTACTGGCTAAATTATTCATCTCTTGTCAAAGAATATCGTGGTAAGTTAGAAGTAAAAATCTATTTTGCTATTTTTTATTCAGCATGCCATAACTAGTCTCCTTCTCATACCGAATTGGTCTGTTGCATTTGTTAAAAATGGGTACAATAATCAGGGCTCGTATACAACTATACATAATTATACAATTTGCCACGTGTATATTTCCAACCAGTCCGCTCACAATACACCATTTCTTTCTTACCTCTTTTAGAAAAAGCCTTAGTCGGGCTCGACATTTTTTTATAAAAAAGAAATATATCCAGATGAAGCTTATCTGTTTCATTATTATTCCAGTTCAATACTTCAAATGGCGTACTATGGATAAATCTATAAGTACCTACAAAAAGGGCAGGATTTATAGAACATTCAAATTAAGCCCGCTCTCATACTAGGAATAAATATTTATACGTATACACGAATATAATGTCTTGAAGCTAGACAAGACACATCTTGTCTTTGTATTCTCAGTACAGTTGAACAAGGATGGTACAACCCCTGCTTAGCAATAATAACCTCGAGTAATTCAATCATAATTGGAATGTGGGTGACTCTGTAAACACCTACGCATAACACATTTTTGGCCTTATGTATAAACAATGGGCTACGTCAATAGAGTTTACAGTACATAAAGAACAGGATAATAATGATCACGCAATAATATTAGGTAGTATGGGCTTTAGTAAGGCTACTAGCTTGTTTATCATCATCAGCCTTCTATACTGTCCCACTGCTGGACACGGATCTCTTCTCACTATGAGAAGGGTAGGGCCATAGTCCACCACGCTGGCCAAGTACGGATCGGCAGACTTTAAACGCCTTTTGAGAACATTATGGAGAACTCTCAGACATGCAGGTTTCCTCATGATATTTTCCTTCACCGTTAAGCAAGCGATAGGTAATTAACAATTTAATACGCACGTAACTACGAAAAGTCGTTGGTGCGTGCCGTGGATTCGAACCCGAGAACCTCTGCGTAGCAGTCGGTCTCTCCACTCGGCTATCGCTGCTTCAAAACAATTGTTTATATTAATTTTCAATAGCCAAGATTTTTCTGCAAAAGTCGGCAAAAGTTGGATTTTTGTCACATTTTAAACCCACCTTACCTTATAATATACTTTCGTCTACTCATCCCTCACCAATCAAGCATATCCTAATTTCGGCATTCAAGTAATTAACCGTTTTTTAGCTATCCAAGAGAACAGGTCGGCTCATAAATTAGCCGGCAGACCCGGCACCGTCTGGTAATGAAATGTACCCGGGTAATGAAAAAAAAAAACAAATTTATATCTTGGTCCGACGATTTATGTATTCCGGTGATCTGTGCCCTGAATAGACCGGGTCAGTTTGTGATACGGAGTAAAAAGAATGGAATAAATGTCATGCCTGGATGCCCACACAAGATATATGAAAAGGTTTGTGTTTTGTGTACACTGTGTGAACAATGTGTATCATACGTGTTTTTTATTTTGTTTCGGTTCTACTTTTTGACTTGGATTTTGGAAGGTGGAATACGGTAGTGTTTGATGATATGGGTCAATGCAGTCTATAGAATTGGTTTAGGTAGGAGAATGTACCAGGTCGCGTTGAAGACCAAGTCTTAGAAAATAATGTGCAACTAACCAAGTGTGGAACCAGAATCGAAGGGATATTGCAGACTTATATGACCAGAATGTTGCATAGTTTAGAAATCGGCAGTCGGGGTTATTTTTAGTGGTAATACCAGATACTCTGGCTCAAGTTTTCCCTAGAGCTCGAGAACCGAAAGGATTTTCTGAATAAAAAAAAAAGTGGGGAGTCTTCGTCCATACAATACTTGATAAGATAGATATAGCAGAGAGATATGGACACCGGCAACATAACAATATACAAACCTAACCCACACTCATATAGGACGAGTATTCGAGCATTGAGGCAGTTATGTGTGATATTGTGTTCAACAATTCATGAACAATATACGTGACAAGGGCCGTGAGTGTTATCTACACTGCACAATTTGGAAATGCAAATTGTTTGCATTTCGCTACAAAACTGAGGTGAGTAAGTATACATGATTAAAGAGATGCATTTGGTTTTTCGCACCATCTACATTGCGTCAGTATAGTGATATAAAAAGAATTATTCGTTATTATTATATGTTCCGTTATAATACATTAGCCATGCAAAGATCTTTATAATGTTAAAGTAACATGAAATGTTACTTTAACATTATAAATATCGTCTTGATTTCTCGTGGTTCACTCCTTATATAAGCATTACGATAAATATAAATGTATATGGAAGAATTATGGCATTCCTTTAAAAAAGAGAAAGTATGTGTAGCGTCTGAAGTATGTGGTGTGATCAAGAGAAGGAAACTACGAAAGGTCAAGAATACATGGTGGGACAAGGATGTACAATCAGCAGTAACAGTGAAGAAGAAAGCGTGGTTAGATTGGTTGGCTGCCAGAGCAAATGAAAGAATGGGAAAGGCAACGAGTGATGACATAGATGAAGCAAGAAAGGAATTTGTTAGGTCTAAAAGAATAGTGAAAGAAATGGTTAAAAGGAAAAAAGAGGAAAAGAAAGATGAGTTTGATTGTAGATTATCTGACGACTTTCGGCGAAACATAAAGTTTTTCTGGAAGTCCGTTCGTGCAGTTCGAGGAAAAACTCAGTCCTCAGAATACACAGCAATCAGAGACAAGAATGGAAAGATACTGAATGGTGAATCGTGTGTGCTGAAGAGATGGAAAGAGTATTTTGAAGGATTATTTGAAAGAACGACGACAGAGACATCAACAGGTGAAATGAATGGTAATGATAGCAATGATGAAAGCGATATTGGCGTGGATGAGATTTTGAAGGCACTAGCCAGTATGAAATTAGGTAAGGCTGCAGGGTATGACAGGATTACAGTCGAAATGCTGAAGTCTGAACAGGGCATCGTAGTTAGTCAGCTGCAGCGTTTATTCAACTTGTGCTGGAGCACCGGCCGAGTACCTAATGACTGGGCCACAGCAGTAGTTGTGCCTCTTTATAAAGGAAAAGGCTCGCAACAAGACTGCAAAAACTATAGAGGCATTAGCAGTCTCAGCATTGTTGGCAAATCGTATGCGAAAGTACTGATTGAAAGAGTTATGAAAGTAACCGACAAGAAAATATGGGATGTACAAGCGGGATTCCGAAAGGGTATGGGTGTACGGATCAAGTCTTTTCCTTGCGATGCATAGCCGAGAAATTTTTGGCCAAAGGTCGAAAGGTCTACTGCGCATTCGTGGATTTGGAAAAGGCTTACGCAGGATAAAGTGGTGATGAATGAAATGTGGTCGGTACTGTCGATGTATGGGGTGAACAGCAGCCTCATTCGAGCTCTGAAATCCCTTTATGACGATTCTAGAGCTTGTGTGAGGATAAACGGGGCATACACTGACTGGTTTACCATCAACACAGGTGTTAGACAGGGATGTGTAGCGTCGCCATGGCTGTTCGACCTCTTCATGGACAGCTGTTTGCAAGACTTGAAACATAGTGATTGTGGATTAAGGATGAATGAGTTACTTGTCAAATGCCTCCTTTATGCTGATGATCAAGTTATACTTGCGTCTTCAGCGGAGGAGTTGCAGGAGATGGTAACAATCATGCATGGTGCGTTAGAGAGAAAAGGAATGAAAGTGAATGTAAGTAAAACGAAAGTTATGGTTTTTGAAAAGGAGGAATGCGTTACGGCTTGTAATGTTATGATCGATGGACAGCGAGTGGAGCAAGTGAATGAGTTTGTATATTTAGGTACGCTGTTTACAAGAGATGGTAAGAATGTAGAAGATATTGAAAGAAGAGTTAATGCAGGTAATAGAGTGAATGGAGCTCTGAAGGCGTTTATGAATAGCCAAAACGTGTCCAAAAAGGCACGTTTGGCTGTGCATAGAGGGGTGCTAGTACCTACTCTTATGTATGGTAGTGATATTTGGGTATGGCAGAAGAGTCATGAAAGTAGAATAAATGCTGTAGAAATGAGAGCACTGAGAAGTATGTGCTGTGTTTCTTTGATTGACAGAGTAAAGAATTATGTGATAAGAGAGTGTTGTGGGGTAAAAGAAGATGTAGTGACAAGCATCGAGAAAGGTATGCTAAGATGGTTTGGGCACGTGGAGAGGATGGATGGCGAAAGACTGACCAAGCAGATATATAAGGCAAGCGTGGAAGGGACAGGACGAAGGGGAAGACCTAGGCGGACGTTCTCTGACCAGATTGGAGACATCCTAAAAACAGGACAGGTGAGAAGTACCCTGAACAGAAGAGCATGCATGAGGAATCTGATGGGAGTGAATGAAGCAAGAGAGATATGTCAGGATCGTTGCAAATGGCGTTCTGTAGTCTCTGCCTACCCCTCCGGGAAACAGGCGTGAGTCTATGTATGTATGTATGTATTTATAGACGTTGACATTACTCAATTAATATAAAATTCCTACAATCGAAAATGTGTGTACCTAAAGATGTATTGCATGCGCTCAGTATTAACAAGATAAAAGCATAGTAATTCTTAAGTACCCGGCTTTCACAATTAAAACGTGTCATAGATAATTATAATTCTGTAGTATTTAAAAAGTAAACTTCATTGAAAATGTATAGTTTCAAATTTAAATCACTAGGTTTAAATTAATGCAAAGAAAACTTAAATATTCTGATTTAACATCAACATCCAAATTAAACCTACTCTTGGCATTCAGATTGTTATAATAACACCCTTCTAATAAAGCAACAAACTGTTCATAACATCCACAATGTCAGCTGTATCTTTGTCGAGTCGTGTCAAGTCGCATTGTACATTGTGCAATCCACAACGGTGCAGGTTGTATTGACGCGTTGTTATACACCTTTGTTTGAGCGTTCGCTATCTGCGTTTGTGTAAAAAGGTAAACACGTTTTGTAATTCATACTAAGAATTCAATTGCTTAGTTTTAAAAGCCTAGAAAGGTAAAGCTTTATATATTATGGAGTTACAAAAAAATAAATTTTACTTTATTTCTGTCTTGGCTTCATTTCTGTCAGCGGCGATAGCCCAGTAGTGTACTTACGTAACGGACTGCCAAGACGATAGTTTCGGGTTCGATCCCCAGTTACCCTGGGCACACACACCTGACGTTCTACGTTATGTGTGTATTAAAAATGTTAACTATCGCTCGCTTAATAATATGCCCGGTAGAAGGCAATAGGCTTGCCACCTATTACATTGGGACCGAAACATAACTGGCGAAGCGTGGGTGTGTAATACACCTCTGCTTACCCCTAATAAAGCTACAAACTGTTCATAACATCCACAATGTGAGCTGTATCTTTGTCGATTCGTGTCAAGTCGCATTGTACATTGTGCAATCCACAACGGTGCAGGTTGTATTGACGCGTTGTAACACACCTTTGTTTGAGCGTTCGCTATCTACGTTTGTGTAAAAACGTAAACACGTTTTGTAAATCTTACGTAGGATTAAAGTGGTCTAGTTTTATGACATTTTGAAAAAGGGTTGTGAGGTACTACTTTATAAGTCATGGATAGTAAATAAAATCAATGATTCGCTCGCCAGCTCATTAACAGGACTACTTTTAATCACATTAGTTTGTCCGTTCGTTAGTCACTGTTATTAGTTATTTAGCACTGCTGCGCATTGATTTGAAACCTAATTGCGAAAAAAATTATCTCATTGAAACTGCCGATGATTGATACACTTTCAATTATTTAGGTGTGATTTGTAATAATTCGTCTGATGACGGATTAAGAATATAAAGTTACACTAGCCCATTTCATTCAGTAAGCGTCGTAAGTGGCAACTAAGGGAAATAACTGAAACATATAATTATGTAGTTTATTTGCAAAGAGACTGAAATCTCAACATCGAACCCATATCACTCCTTTCTTTCTTCTTCTTTACCAGCGTGATATAGCAAGCCAAATCATCCTTTATTTTTAATTTATTTATATTCTCACGCCTGTATCCCCGAAGGGGTAGGCAGAGGTGTAAATATTACACCCACATTTCGCCATGAACTTTTAGGTCCCACGTAATAGGGGGCGAGCCTATTGCCGTTACCAGGCAAATCATCCTATTGTGACACAAATTAGTAGAGGCTTATCTCAAGAAGTATACTGTGAAAGATAGTATGATCATGCTTCTATTCTACACCAAAATTTTATAAATCAATCGTAATATAAAATATCTTTTTTAACCCTCACGACCGTAAATTATATTCATCATCATCAGCCTACCATAGACCAGTCCAGATATATGCCTCTCCAATGGCACGCCACTGAGCCCGATAAATTATATTAAACTCACTATAATCATTTCGGTCCATTGAATATCAACAACAAACTGTATAATATATAATTCCATTATTGATAACCGTTCCAAGCACGTAATCCGTAGGATTTAGTCATTTACACCAATTTATTATCCGAATTGATTAAAATAAACAGGTCGTACTGTGCCACAATATTTGCACTGTTTTAAGGTAATAAAATTGTCACTGTTATAGTATTACTAGCGTATGACGCAGTTTTGTTGATGTATTGGATGCAGGTGGCCTCCAATTGGTGAACCGGAACGTATGGTGTTGCCAGTGAGAGGGTTTTTTTACTTTTCTTCAGCTCGTCCTTTTAAATTACATAAATACATACATATACTCACGCCTGCCTCCTTGGTCCAGTGGATAGCGTTTGCGACTGCTGATCGCAGGTCCCGGGTTCAATTCCCGGGTCGGGCAAAAGTTGTACTGGGTTTTTCCGAATTCTTAGTAGCAGCACGGAGTCTGGTGATGTGCTCGGTAACGGCAATAGCCCCCCTCCCTCCCCTATTACGTGGGACCTAAATGTTCATGGCGAAATGTGGGTGTAACATTACCTACCCCTTCGGAGATACAGGCTTGAGTCAATATATGAAAAAAACTCACGCATTTTTCCCGTCGGGGTGGCCAGAGACAACAGAACGCCACTTGCTTACACTTTACACTCATTACTCTTTTCATACATGATCGCCGGTTTCGGGTACTTCGGACCTTTTCGTGTCCTCTACGACACACGAGCAATAATACAATACAGGAGATACAATTATTTTATGCCTTATTTATTAATACAGTGACCGCAATCTAGAATGAAAAAGGTTGCCTGGTAGAAATCGCTGTTAGCGATAAGGCCGCCCATTGTACTATGTTTGTAAAATGATCCATTTTTAATGTCCAACTTAGTGTACAATGAAGTGTTAAATAAATAAATAATTAAATCAATAATAGGTATATATATTTTTTTCATCAAACATTAAATTTTAAACGTATCGCTAGGAAGTATTGTTTCAAGATATTTTCCAGTAATATGTACTAACATGTAGAAACAAAGTTACGAGGGAACTATGAATAAATCAATTTAAATATAATTGGTAATATCACGGTTGATTAGGTAATTCTAAGCGACATCAAAGTCAACTGTAACTATTCCGTAAACAATTCCGCCATAAACGCATCGACATTAAATTAAGTTTAAGCCGTAGGCACACACTTGCTTGTTGTTATTGTTATTGGAATTCGGTTAGATGCCCGATTGTGGCTATTTCTATCTATGAGGAATAAAGCTATTAATGCTGTTCCTAAAGAATTTCGGTATCATTGTCATCTTTGGCGTTGATTCATCTGTCTGCCATCTACCACACTCTAAAGTATATGTAAATTCACGATCCTGTCGGAATTTGGTGTTGCGGAACAGACACTGCCGACTTTTATTCTTTCCAGAAGACGCAAGTGGATTCGTCGTTGCCTCCTAAGTCTATAGTCTATAGATGGATGGATAGATGGCTGACTTCAAGGTGGTCAAACATCGTCACGCTTTCGCTGTCACCTGATTGTTGAGTATTATTATCTAATAAAAGAAAATGTTGCCTTTCGAGGGTCGCTGGTTCCTGACTATTATATCAACGTCCAACCTAGAGTGCATCCGTTCCAGTTCCTAAGAATAAGTCATATCCTACCACATATGTTATGCGCACCTCAATTGCTACTATTATCTGTATGAACTGATTGCAAGCTAAATTAATTAAAAATTGTGAACATAAATAAATTATCCTACTCGAGGACGTTTGATAATACCATCACTTGGCTAACAAAAATGCAGTATTTTCTTATATTACAACAATTAACCATTATTGTGTATACCATAAAAAGCTTTTTAGCATGACAATGACTTGACAAACAACAAAATGATATAGTACTCAAACTTAAATCAAATCCGGGTCCTCAAAATCCGTAACATAAACTCAAATATACACCATAAAACCACAAGGCAGTCAAAAGTATGTACACAGCTTAATTACTTAGAACAATAACCGTAAGTAATTAATGTTCAACTCGTAATCAGAATATAGAATTGAATTCAATTTAAGACACTTCGTGTCGACTTCGGCTGATTGATTTACAAGTCGTTTATTGAAAACTTCCAAGTCAAACAATTCCAATTTGAGTGTTCTATTCAAACGATAAATAAAAGCTGATTAGAATTTAATTTGCCAGCAATTTATTGCGGGAGTTAGATGGTTTAAAATTACCTTTTTTAAGAAAATTTCCGCAGAAATTTGCGTTTTTCTAGTTTCTATCAATTTCTGGATTGCTTTTCTTGATTTTTGTGATTGATATGAAAATATTTTTTAAGAATCTGATTGTTTGGCATCTCTCTATTATATCAACGCAATTTGCAAAATTGCTGGGTTTAGTAGGTACTTGAAATTTAACACACAGCTTTATCGAAAATCATTTAATCAACAACTACTAAAGAAAGTGTTGAAATGTTAATATTATTTTTATTTCTAAATAATATTAATGTTCATTTTTTGTCCTTATTAATAAACTCATATACCAACACATACAGCGAAAACAAGTACAGCTCAACATTTTGTTACTGTTATACGGTATACCAAATATTGATTCCCAGTACTCCATCACTTCAAAGAGTCGCTTAGCAACTACATTCTATCATTTCAATTACGTACCATGTACCATGTATCCATGTTACTCCACATTAGTGCCATGATATTACATAATACAAGGTTATTTAGCGGGTCTTACTCGCGATAAGTACTATATTTAAGACATAAATACCTCGGCCAACGTTTCGGCCGACTTGCTTCAGCCGTGGTCGCGGCGAGACTGTATGACTGACTAATGCCTTAAATATAGTATTTCCGCGAGTAAGACCCGCTAAATAACCTTGTTTATATACATACATACATACATAGACTCACGCCTGTTTCCCCGAAGGGGTAGGCAGAGGCATATTAAACGTCCACTTTTCGCCAGTGTTTTGATCCCACGTAATAGGTGGCGAGCCTATTGCCGCTTATCGGGATATTTTGTTTGCCAGAGCCTCGTCCGTTGATCGGCAGGTGCACCACTTGCAGGTGAGGTTGGCTTGGGACCCTTAGTTCTTGGTGGGAACCCTATGCAACCTTGTTTAATGTATAATAATCACGAAAATTTAAAAACGATATTACATGTGAATTTCAAGTTATTTCATCATCGAAGTCTGTGTTTGCAGAAGCTTTAAAGCACAGATTATACGTCCGTGAATAAGGCCTGCTGTGAAAGCGGTATCAAAGAGGAATATAAAGATTGAATGAAAATTATCAAAGAGTTTCTTTGCTCTATTATTGTAAGGCTTGCTGGACGATAAAACGAATTTAATCACAGAAAGGCATGAACGCACAAGAAACTTGAGAAAACTGTCTCTAAAAAAAATTTTATTAAATAAAGAATATAATTATTAATAAAATCTTTCGTATTTCAACAACTATGACACAATAATTTTCTTAACTTTCTAACTATAATAATTATTTAGTGCCCTTGTCTAATAGTTAAGACACAATTTAATATGAAAAATAAGTATTTACACCATTCAAGTCCATAATGTTTAAAATAACTAATTTAATTAAATTAATATTTCAAAATTGTTAAATTAAGCGGCTCTAATAAATAAACTGTCTTTCTTGTATTGGATAATTTTCACTATGATATTCAAGACACAAAAGTTATCTATTTGTACATTTTCTAATTACATTTTAATTAAACCTACTGATTTTGATAAATAATTTTAAAAGACTGCCGTGTGATGTGATAAAGAAGAAAGAATGTTTTGCGTGAGCTATGCATCTAAAGTGCTATTCGTAGCTTGCCGCGACGGCCCAAGGCAGAGAGCGTCATTTTACAGTACATATACGTATGTAAATATAATTTTATTATTCTACCATAATTTATAAAATATAGCGATTTATAATCTTATCCTTAAATCATATCGAGTGATAGAGGCTACATATTAACAAAAAGTTTGACAATGTAGCGATATCTTTACTTTCTAGATTAATATTGATATGTCAGTTGTGTTTTTAATAATTAGTTATTTTCATTTCACAATTACCGTCTCGTTTTAATCTCAAAGCAAAAGGTATATAATCCTGAAGCCTAAAAACTTTCTTACTTTCAAAACAAATAATTAAACAACATCTTAAGCCACTCGCAAAATCCGAGTACATGCGAATACAAAGTACATACACAAGAAATTTCGCTGTTAATTAAAACTAGTAGCGAACATACCTGTTCTCTAAATGTCTAGCCAAGCTTGGCGGCTTGACTTGGCGCAAAATTCCACAAAAACTCGCCAAACTTGGTTAATTAACCGAGTGGAATAATTTATACAACAAAGATGGTATCAAATTTGTAGTGTGACTATGCTGTGTGATGATGTGAGGTTAATAGCAACAGGATCACCCGAATTTCCAAGTGTGGCCAATAACACAAAATATTTGCCATAAGTATGGTAGTGGTTTTTATGTGGGACCTAAAAATTCATGGCGAAATGTGGGTCTAATATTACACCTCTGCCTACCCTTTCGGAGATACAGGCGCGAGTCTATAAAGAAAAAAGTATGGTAGTTGCTGAATTGTGACATTATACTCAAGAAACGTAAGTGCAAGAGTGCTACTGCAACCATTTTGCTCGCGTCTGATGGCTATTTTTTTCAGCACGACCTAAGACGACTATAATTCTAGTCTTAACGTTAGACTGGTTAATCATGTTTCCTAAAAATGAATCTCAGCTATATCGATTTATCGCTCCAAAACCACCTGCATACTAAATTTCATGAAAATCCTTAGAACTGCTGACGAGATTCAGATTATATACATAAAAACAAAAATAGCTCGTTTAAGGGTTTTTACTTAGATTATCATGAATAAACTATTAAATTCAAGAAAAGAGCCAGTTATATTTTTTTTTAATCAAAATTAGTTACTAATCTATTTAGACTGCCTCGTTGGTCTCGCGGCATAAATATGCACGTGGGATTGGGAGGTCTCGGGTTTGATTCCCGGGTCGGGCAAAGTGTTATTGGGTTTTTCCGTAAGGAAATTCTCAGTAGCAGCACGGAGTCTGGTAATGTGCTCAGTACGGCAATAAGCTCGCCCCTTATTACGTGGGACCTAAAAATTCATGGCGAAATCTGGGTGTAATATTACAGCTTCGGGGATACAGGTTCACGCCAGGATTAGCAACAATTTTTTTTATAGACTCACGTCTATAAAAAAAATTGTTACTAATCCTAAATACCTTTAATTATAGCACATCACAACACAATTATGTTTATTTATTTATTTTATTTATTTATTTATTCAAGACAACACAATCATAACAGGTTTCACCCAATGCGATTGATATTATATGTTATATGCACACACCATCGATTACCGTTAGATTGCATTATTATAGTTTGTATTAGATGTTCCACTTGACTGCTTGTTAATAATAGACACGCTACAGATTATATATACGCAAAATCAACAAAGGCCAAAACAAGAAACGATATTGAAAATCGGCGCCAGGCACATGCCGAATGAGGTCCTATTTTGACTACACACTTTACCTCCTTTAATACTGCTCTTTCTTTGAATTTTATTTAATTTCTCCTTGTTTTATTTGTTATTTATTTTTTTATATAATTATGTAATGTTCTTTTTTTATTTTGGTTTTTCTTTTTCTTATTAAGTATATAAATATTTTTCAATTTGTATTTTTTGAGTAATATTGCTTGTCAAAATGTGTCATATAGTGTGTGTAATGTATGTATGATAAATAAATAATATTTAATTTAATTTAATTTCATATTTATTTGATATATTGCATCTCTCGGATGCAAAAAGTGATAGTAATAAATTAATGCCTTCAGAACAGAAATAGTAGATTGTATGACAAGGGAGCAAAATAGTATTTTTACGGCGAGGGCGCTACTTTGAATCACGAGCGAAGTGAAGGATTCTAGAATAGAATCCCGAGCGTAGCGAGGAATTCTAACGTAGAATCCTGAGCCCAGCGAGGGATTCAAAGTACATTGCCCGAGGGAAAAATAATTTGCTCTCGAGTCATATACTCTACTTTTCATCCCCTTTCTATGAGAAAATAAATAATTTTCTGTTCGTGGGTTATAAGTTTTGCACGACGTTGTTAGCTTCTGTCGGTATTGTATCAGGAGTTAAAGCATTTGCTTTCATAACTCGACGCAGAACTCATTATTTTTGCAAAATTCTATAAAGTATATACCTACTGATTACGAGTATAGAGACGTAATTCGCGCGCTTTTTTTTGTTAGCGCGGATCCCCATGCCCGTGAAGCCAACACGTACCAGCCAGTTATTCATACAATTAGCGTTCGATTCCTATGTATGATATACGTTCCAAATTCAAATCACTTTGTCGTCCGCTAAAAAGTTCTTAACAGAAAAGAGCTATTTTGCTCCCGCTAAAAGAGGAACAAAGCGACACTTTTCGAATAGAAGGGATGAAAATACATTTTTCAATGGCCACTATTACGTCACACTTTAGTCTGTTCATACGTGTCACTTTGTAAAGTGAAATGTGTTATAATTTTATTGTAAACCTCAAATTATATAACTAAAATTAATTACAAAACAGACACCACTTTTGTCATTTGACTAGACTTAATTGCTGCAAATGCAATTAAAATTTAGCCGTGAACAGAAAAATGCTACGCTTTATAAGCAAAGATGGCCTACATAACTATGTAAGTGCAACCACTTATAAAAAT
The DNA here is from genome assembly GCA_944739405.2 of Euclidia mi. Lineage (NCBI taxonomy): Eukaryota > Metazoa > Arthropoda > Insecta > Lepidoptera > Erebidae > Euclidia > Euclidia mi. The sequence continues at coordinate 8,270,755 of OX123207.2, read as the reverse complement.
ATCGTGGCGGATATTATGTTGTGATACTTACATGGAGAATGTGAATGATTGATCGTATATAGTATGTAGTATGAATAGTTGGGATGAGGAAAATATAGCATTGAAAAGGTATCTCTCGAGAAGCATAGAGAAAATACATAACTACTGAACTAAGAAAGTCGAAAACCAAAGTAAAGCAAGAGATTGTTCAATCTTAGTTACTTATTTATTTAAAAGACGTGATGACATAAAGAGTTTTAAGGCAGGGATATGTTCGGAAGTGGACGTCTTTTAGCTGAGATAATAATTTGACTGATTTCTCCAAATCTCAAAAATCAAATCATACTAGTTAAGTAGTGAGTGTTACTACATTTCAACCAGGTGGGCACCTGTTGAATATTAAAACACATTTATGAAGTATCATTAATGCACTAGAAGCATTGCGCTTCTGTCAATACATACCAAGTCAATTTGAACTTGTTTCATTCAGAACCAAAATAGATGACGGAGACTTTAAAGTTTTTATTGAGAATCGGAAATAACTCTTTTAACAACCCAAGTAAAAGGGGTCAGCCGATGACTATTGATAGAACATAATTATTTTTAGAATCACATCACGACCTATATAGGGCCCTTCGAGACGTCATATGTGGTCGGACATTGTCCTAAAAATACCTCTATAGATAAAAGGTCCTTTGGGTCATCGGTAACCAACTGATTTTGTGCCATTACCTACAATCACGCTAAGATTTATATAGGGTCCGTCCTGCACTGTCCTTAAAATTGTATTATGAATAGTATTTAGGTCTTTCCGCACACCGGTAACTAACTTATTAAACTTTGATCCCAAGACTTAGAAAGCATTCTAGGAAGAATAAGAAATTCTGCCAAATAATACATAATTTGCATTATTTAACTCAATTTCGTTATACAGCTCCATTTCAGTTCGCTGACAAATTAAATTAGTTTCATAAGACGTAAGGGACTGTGAACTAAATTAAATTGGCTGCCATTATAACTGTAACCTTTGTTGGTAATAAACCGAAACATAATGTAGTGAAATGTTGTATATTTTAGGGTCTATCGGCACTTTGTTAACGCTTTAGTATATCACGAGGTTTCACCCGGTTTATGTGTTTTAAAATTTTGCTGATCTACTGCTTAAGATACAGACGAATACACTATATAAAATAACATACATACATACATAGACGCACGCCTGTTTCCCCGAAGGAGTAGGCAGAGACATACTAAACGCCCACTTTTCGCCAGTGCTTTGATCCCATTTAATAGGTGGCGAGCCTATTGCCGCTTATCGGGATATTTTGTTTGTTAGAGCCTCGTCCGTTGATCGGCAGGTGCACCACTCCCAGATGAGGTTGGCTTGGGAACCTAGGTTCTTGGTGGGAACCCTATGCACCCAATAAAAATATAAATAAAATAAATTTGAACAATTATCTTAGTGAACTGGTTACGCAACTTATTATATGAATCGTATCAGAAGTGTAAGAATGATTGTCATCCTAGTGCTATACCGGTTGTGATTGGAAACTCAGATCTTCATATACTTCAGGCTTTCATCAGTATCCAAAAATGACAGCTTTTAGATAAGTAGGACTTCACATTACAAAAAATCCGGGCGATCCCGGGTTTTTTTGTAATACGCAATCAGCCATTTCATTTGATGCCTACATTAATAAGCACAAAACGAGCCTTAAACCGACATACAATCAAGATACGGCTTAAGGTAAGACACTTGTCAAATTAGGATAGGTAGGCAGCACAAAAAGTATGCAAAAATAGACGAAAACAACCTACATAACCACGGCTAAAAACACACCGCATAGTATAGGACAAACATTAAATACAAAATAACAATACAATTTACATTACATCATAACACAAAACTCCAATATAAACACAAATAACAATTACGAAACAATTTCCCGAAACCGACAAAGTATCAAAAACTATTACTATACCGATGTACAATAACAAATCGTCACTTACATTTGTTTACTCCTCAGTCACTTATCAATGTTTACTTCTGAAAACAGCCTCGAGGGCTGTCATTAACCCTTGTACTCACGGAGAATGGAAGGCAAACAATCACACAGAATACATTTAGGGCAAACAGTCTGACAATTAACTAAAATAACATGGATAGTCAATACCAATTCACGGAATAATGATGATGCGATCGCGGGGAGATAAAGTTTTGGCAATTTACCAATAGTTTTATGATTTATCGACTGGTCCAAAATTTGATCTATCCATGAAATTGGAGATTAAAGATTTACATATTTTGTACGGAGCTTAGGTCAATGTGGTGACGGATTAAGAATACGGAATGTCACCACCCCATAACATCCCATGGGTGACGGAAGAGCCGACAGAAGGCGCATATTATGCAGAGAACAGCACTGTAAGAGAAGGAAAACTTGATATAAACTCTATACCAACCCGTTTGGCCAGCGTGGTATAGTAGGCCAATTCCTCCTTTCAAAGGAAAGATCTAGTCCAGCAGTGGACTGTTGAAAGGCTGATGACATATTTAACATATTTTTTATGAAGTTTATGTCAATGTATATCTAGTAGCCAAACCCATGGATAGATTGAAAATTGAAATCGGACCGTAGTGGTTTATGCTGTCGTCTCACTGCTTAACCCTGCGTCTAGTGTCGTAGGTTTGCTTCCCGCGTGAGATAACATTTTCTGTCCACAAATTGCTGTTTCGAGACTAGATGTTTTTTGTTTTCTGAATGTTTGTAAAGTCCCTTGCAAAAGACGTCATTTAAAAATGTAAATGTTCCTACGAAAAGAAACATAAGTAGGTACTTAATCTTTTTATAGTTATTTGAAGACAACATTTTGAATCATTTAACCTTGAGGCATTCAAGTAAATAATTATGTTATCTGCAAAGTGATAGGCTAGCCTCTTTTACGTGGGATGTTGACAGCGTTTATTCCATTGAATGTTTCTGAACCTCTATTTTGGCTACAAATAAAAATTTTGCCTTTAATCTAAGTTTTATTACGATATTTAAAAAAGGTTTACCTAACAAAATGAAAATAGCTAATATTCTTATGGTACTTAAGCACTTTGAAAATGTTATTACACTCTTTCTACAACTTATCATTTAGACGTTACTTACATGTACCAAGATTCTTTAGTTTAAGTTCAATCAATTCCAAAATAGTGGCGAAAATAAATCGAACTATAATAAAAATAATTTTAAGTAAAGTCTATTAAGCTGGCTATCCAGTATCCATCCAAGGTTCGTATTTTGGCTGACGGACGCACGCCGCATCTTTGCAGTTATATCATATAGTTAGAATACGGCTTTTGGTATAATAGCTAGCTGCATTCACTTGTGTAAATCTCAAAAATACTAATTCACTTACAAGAGTCAGCCTATCATTATCATCATCAGAATGCGATATAGATTAAGGCACTTAAGTATGAGGACTGACTAGAGCAAATATTAAGAGCAAATATTATCATCTTTCTGGAGTAGCACCTGCAAGTTTTCAAGTTTTCGGTGAATGCTGATTATAAAACGACATCTTCTGTTACACGATATTAAGTTGCGCATAGATTATGTAAGACTGCCTCGTTGGTCTCGCGGCATAAATGTGCGCGTGGGATCGGGAGGTCTCGGGTTCGATTCCCGGGTCGGGCAAAGTGTTATTGGGTTTTCCGTTAGGAAATTCCCAGTAACAGCACGGAGTCTGGTAATGTGCCCGGTACGGCAATAGGCTCGCCCCCTATTACGTGGGACCTAAAAATTCATGGCGAAATGTGGGTGTAATATTACACCTCTGCCTACCCCTTCGGGAATACAGGCGTGAGTCTATAAAAAAAAATAATAAAAAAAAAAGATTATGTAAGATGTTGTTCAGTTTGTGTTATTTAACCCGTCCACATAATGTTATAATCAGTCTCCTTCTTACTGAAACATACATAGAAATAATCTCTAAGTATCTCAAGATGGCGACGTCATCTTTTTCAGTCAATTCAATGGGAAGCCAACTTTGGTATCATATTTTACATATTCACATTTTATTTTAACATAATAGACATTTATTTTGAGAACAGAAATGGCGGATGAAACCGTTTTAATAACAACATTGTTGTATCAAATAACAAAAAAATATTGAATTCAAGAGTGATATTCATTTCTGTGCTTTGTGTCCGTTGATTGAATGGTTGTAAGGTTCCCCCGCAACACAGGATTTATTCGTATTGTGAGAGTGGCCATTTAAGTTAAAAAAATGTGTGTGCGATTTAAATTAATGTAGAATCTTGTAATACTGCAGAACATGACGTATCTAACGAAAGAATACTCCTAATATTAATCCCGAATTAATAACCGGTCAAAGGCATTTGTTATTTATAAACGCAAACTCAAAGTCATCTTGTCGAATGACGACAATCACGATCTACATCTTTATCGGTAGCCACCTTGGTAGCCATCTACTGTAAATAGAACAATATAACCAATAAACTATCCAATGGATGACCTTGGCAGTTGTTGTTTAACCTTTTTTAATTGTTTTTTAAATTTCATGATCATAAGTGTTACATTGTGAGTCTGACTTTGCCCATCCCAACCACAAGTGGCGAAACAAGTCGGTTTTTCAAGAATTTTATGCATACGGATTCTATAATATAGAGCATTATAGAATCCGTATAATATATGAAATTCTTGCGTTCCTGACTGACTGATAGACAACTGACGGCGAAAACTATGAGGCGCAAGAAGCTGAAATTTGGCATGTATGTTGCCTGAGAACCTTAGGGTTGCACTAAGACGGGTATTCCCGAAATTTCCACGGGATTCCCACGCGTGCGTAGCTGCGGGCATGCTCAAGTCATACAATAATATATAATATGAAGATGGTTTGGACTGTTTATTAGTTTCGTCATTATATACCTTTTAAAGGTCGTTTCATTAAAGATCTTTCACATAATAATGTTGTTGAAAAAAATCTCTTTAGATTTTCCTGTTCTTTGTTATTTTCCGATCTTTGTATCGGTTTTAATTAATATGCTCTTTTAACTTCGTTTGTTTTGTGCGTTCAGCCTATTTAGTTCGGAAATCATTTGTTTTATATTAAAAATTATTCAATACATACCGTACAAGATGTATTTTAATTAATTAAAACGTGTATCTAATTAATTAGTATTGGAATAGCTAGGAAAACATATTACATTTATACATTTTATAAAATGAAGTCCATTTTTTTTCTGTCTCTCTATATAAACGCGATAAACTACTTACAAAAATTAGCGAACGGGTTTTTGTATGGTTTTCATAATTAGGTTGTGTGATTTCTGAGGAAAATTAAGATGACGATGAAACTTAGCCCGTGGTTCCATACGCATGAATTATATCATGCGGAGGGAACCACTGGTTAAGTCTAGTATTAAATATAACATTTTACACATATCAAATCAAATCCAATAGTTTATTTGTGAAACATAGGTATACAATAGGTCTTACACATAAAATAGGACGCTATGTTTTGTCTTAAGACATACAACTATTAAAACATGCAGCATGAATATGCCAAAAAAATTACTTGAATAAATTTTATTATACATTCTCATAAACAAAACATTATAATATTCACGAAACAAAAAAAAATACAAACATAAAATATAATATTTGCAACATGTGTCGATACCCTTGCACCATCTCATCTTCCCAGCACAGCAGGGCGCTGCTGCTGCTACAGCGGAGACACTCAAACGGCGCAAATATGTAAATCTAATAGGAGATTATGTATTTGAGCCGTTTGGGATCGAAACATTGGGGCCATGGGGTCCAAGTGCGCGATCACTTTTTAGAGATCTCGCAAAGAGACTCATAGACGCCTCGCGGGACCAGAGGGCTGGCACGTATTTTGCTTAAAAATAAGTATAGCCATCCAACGAGGCAATGCTGCCAGTCTTCTGGGCACGCTTCCAATTGACTGCGATGCGGATGAGTTTCATGACGCATTCTAAATTTTAATTTTTATTTTTTTGAATTTTCCCTTGTTTTTTTTTTATTAGGAAGAACCTGTCAAATTGACTTCACCCTGCCTAATGGTAAGCTGACAGTGAAGTCCTATTGGGAAGGCCACCATCCCCAATTGCTGGTTAAGCAATGTGATATGACGGCCCTCACTTTGACGGCCTTGAGAGATGCTTTTTCCCTTGTATATATTAATTAGTTTTTTTATTATTTTAAGACTTAATACGTTATATTGTATACATAGTACATACTTCAATACCTTATGATATTTGCAACTAATATACAAACGTAACCTGGCGTAATATCCGGCTAGGCACAATTATTTGTTAGGTTACACGACACCCTAAATACAAAAATAGTATACCGGGATAGCAATACTCCGTAAATAACGTCAGAGAATAAAATTAAATTCATTTTGGTTTGATATGTCTGTAAATCAAGATACTTTTAAGCAACCTATACAGCTTATTTACTTTAATTGATTACAAAATATATAATACGAGCCTTGCTGAAACTTGTTAAAATAGCTTTAGCAATAATACCCAATCAATTCTGAAATAAAACAACGTATTCCCAGAGACGAGTGGCAAAGACTGAAAACGTTTTATTTTGAACTATAGAAGAAAACATAGAATTCAAAATACATGTCTTACGGCCGGTTTCAATATTCGATCCATCCATGCATTTTGAGATTTGAGATTCGTGTTTGACATATTTTGTATGGAGCTTATGTCAAAAACGAAACCACAATACACGACCAGATGGCCAGTACGATAGATGGCCAGTGCTAATACATATTTTGTAGATATAAGACCTTTAACAAATTTTATCCTTAGGCCCTGTTTCACCACCTCTAATTAAGCGTTACTTCCCAGGTAAATTCAAAATTAGAACGAAATTTGTATGAAGTTATTTGCCATGTCATTTAACCAGAACTTATTGGGCAGTGGTAAAACAAGGCCTTAATACAATTGCTGAAACAGCAAAAATCCTTTCACTATCGTTCGGCAGATAGAGATCAAGTCATTAAAGTTCCAGGCTTCTATTTGCCTTTTTTGATCCCGACAAGCCAGTTGCAGATATCCAGCCGTTTTTTTAATTGCCAATCTCTAGTGTTGTGCACTTAATGCGAAGATTCCCGGGACTTTGCGGGACTTGTGAATTATTCATACTTGACAAAGATTTTTAACTTGCTTTGGAATTTGTTCTTCACTTTCATAAACGAATATTAACTGAATCATATCTAAGAATGGTTATGATTTATATCTACACAATACACTAAAGAATAATGATAGAAAAAAGGCACTAATTGGACAAAGACACTGTTTAAAAACCTTTAGTTAGCGGCGGCTTCTGTCTCAGTGCAAAGTTTTCAGTATTATTTTATATACACTTTACAGATTTGTTTTATATTTTTTATCGTGTCATTATGTCTTTGATTGACATATTAATATTTTTGTAAATATTACGTAATAATTATGCTGTGAAATAATTCTAGTAGTCAATTTGTAAAAACTAATTGACTAATAGTACACGTCAATGTCATTATGGACCAATTTCCAATATTATATTGTATGATTTGAAAATTATATCCATTATCTATGTTTAATAAGCCTTACCGTGACAATCATTAAATCTATACTCTTAACCTTGTCCATCTAGCGATCTCATCACTGATCTTAAGGCTCGAACAATATCATTCAAGTAACCAGGATATTCAAATAGAGTCCTCAATCTGTGACGCCTCATAACATGACAATTCCACAGTTATTAGTACAGCGCCCCATAATAATAAGGGCAAACTATGCCTATTTGTGGAGCCTTCAATTTAGGGTATTTTAATAGAGATCCCATAAGGCCAACAGTAATGAACTAACTTTTGATAAAATCACTATCATATCATCTACATAAGATTAAATGTAGTTTAAATATTATGTTTTGCAAGTAGCGTTTAGCGGAATTTGGAAACTATAAATGTATACGTAAATTACAACATCACGTTTATGTCTAAGGGGATTACAGCAGGGGTGTACAAATTATTTAAGTTAAGAGCTAGCTTTAAGTTAGCTCATAAAATAAAGGTATTGATTCCAGTGATTGCCTAAGGGTTAAGAAGATTAGTATGTCATTACGTCAAATTGAGATTTGGGACTTTAATCCACTCACAGGATTAAATAAGACAAACTCAATAGTTATTGCGAATTTGAGTGCTTTATGAGTCACCGACGACCAGTATCTCATTAAAAAATATTACAATTTGAGCGAAGACATCGAAAATTTAAAATGTTCACAAAACACTGAATCTTGTCGATCTTTAGTTAATAACGGTGACTTTATGGCTTGTTTGTGTCGAGTTTTGATCTATGGTTAAATAATTGTTAGAGAAAAGTAAATTTTTACTCGTCTGGATAAATGAAACCCACAGTTACAATTGCACATTAAGTATTTTTAGACAAAAGTGCACAAACTTGGGCTCCATAATACTCTGAGAAATAATTATCTGAAATATATAACAAAACTATTATGTTCATGACTGACACAATAATGAAGACGTGACGTAAAACATGTCAACCCCATTATGGTATGAAAGACTTTAAAATCTACTATTCTTTTATAATACCCTATGTGACACAGTTGAGCTTCGTTAGAAGACCTGACATACTCAAAAATAAAACGGGTGCGTCATTTATCGTATTTTTTTTTATAACTCACATTTCCCACAACACAGAGGGAATGAACCAACCATTACCATATAAGAATACAAAGCAGTATTCAAATCACAAACAGAAGTTATCTTTGAAAAAACATGCACCACGGGACTTAAAACCCGGGTACCACGGACTTGCAGCAACGCAAACGTCACTAACTAGCTGGCGAGCTTTCCCGACACTAATTAGATTGTTTACGAAACAATAGCTACTACTTTGTCGTCCAACTTTTTAGGGTAGTTCGACATTCACTAAAGATTGTATCTATATCTTCGGCATTCTTCGGGAATCTTTGTAGATATTCGTCGATAAAAAAGTCCGGGACCTTATTAGAAGTTTGGGGATGTTGATACTAAAAGTTAGCCTGTTTGGCCGAAATAAAAGAAAGGTAATATATAGGAATGGCAACGAACAGCGGTTTCGTATTGATTAAAACCGACTTTTAGTGTACTGTATAAGATTGTTTATGAATATCTTCGATTTTGATTATTTCGCTGTCTATGTTCTGGGAAAATGTTGATTATTCTATTTTGTCTTAAAATTATGCTTCTGGTATAATGTTGGCAGTTGAAAGGAATGTCTTGAGAAATTTTCTTTACTAAGAGTAGTATTCTATTAATGAAGTCTATCAAGTATCTTAATTGTATGATAAGAGAGTGTTGTGGGTTAAAAGAAGATGTAGTGACAAACAACAAGAAAGATATGCTAAGCTGGTTTGGGCTCATGGAGAGGATAGATGACGAAAGGCTGACCAAGCAGATATATAAGGCAAATGTGGGAAGACTTAGGCGGACGTTCTCTGACCAGATTGGCGACATCCTAGAACTAGGACAGGTTAGAAGTACCCTAAACAGAAGAGCATGCATGAGAAATTTAATGGTAGTGAATTAAGCAAGAGAGATATGTCAGGATCGTTGCAAATGGAGTTCCGTAGTCTCTGCCTAACCCTCAGGGAAACAGGCGTTTGTCTATGTATGTGTCAAGTATTTATTAAGCCTGATATTTAAGGCATAAATATCTCGGTGCTTTCCAACGTTTCGACCAACGTGCACTGGTCGTGATTGCAAAAAAACTGGCGTGAGCTCAGCGTCGTCCTTGTGTATTGCGGGTTTGAGCACCTACCCTCACTTGATTTTTATTTCTGTTTGTAACCGCTCTGACACACTACACTAATGATGTCTACACACTGTTGAGCTGTTTCACTGCGGCGGTGTTTACACTTGTTGATGACTGGATTCCAAGTTGTTGATAATCTAAATCCATCCTTCCGGTTGAAATTGCTGTGTTATTTGTTATTTTTAGTGACGTTCGGTGGACAACTGTGGTTGATGTGGTTCTATCTCGTGCTTTGGAATAAATAATTATTCAATATCATCAGTTACTTAACTTATAAATCTCAAAAGATTTTTTCCTTAACCATGTCCTCATTGTCCTCATTTACTTCTGTATACGTTGAGATTTTGTAAGAGCGTAGTGCTTTTTCAGTCGACGCTTATCTACAAGTCAACTGGACTCTCCCTTAAATCTGCTAATAACCAAAAAGAGTAATCGCAGAGGAGTACACATATATAATATATTAAATCTAACATAAACAAAATACTTGACCAAGTAAGCACAAGTTGGTATTGATATCATAGAACGTATAAAGTTACCTAAGGTAAGTTAATCTTTGAGAGCTTACAAAGAAAAACAGCGCAGAAGACCAAATTAACTTTATTCTTAAGAAAATAGGGAAAATTAGGTTCACAGTATAAGTTACTTACGTCAAGTGTCTTGTTATACTGGATATTATTTCTAATACGCGATATCCAATTTAAATTGATCTCTGTTTTTGTAGAACATATTTTTTGTATATCATTTCTTTGGACGCGTTGGCTTTAATTACTAAATATTATATTGTAAATGACTTTAATTAAATTGTTTGTTTGGTAGATATTGTATGGTTTTCTAAGCTTGAGTATTTTAATTATATCATTATTTTGTTTCGTCTTGTTCATAAGATTTAACGCAAATCAGTCCAAAATGTTGATGATCTTATTTCTAGCTTTTATTATAGCTTTTTTACTATGTTATTATACGTATATTTTGCTTTTTTTGTAAAGCAAAGTATGTCAATTTAAGCATATATAACACATAGGCAGATGAAATATTTTTCTATCATTAGACATTTCCTTTGCATTCTCCTAACTAACAATTTGTAACTTCAGTAAAGTACCTGTTCTGTCAGTATTGCAGTTCTTAGTATATGTACCTACTAAAAACTGCAGTATGGACTGAAAATATACTTAACTTAAGTTCAATTTATGTTTTGTTCCAAAGATGCAGACTTTTGACTATTCTTTCATCTGTGAAACTCTGTAATTATTTGACAGCTGTTTGGACCTGACGCCTACGAAGTGACGTTTGGTGACAGAAAAAGTACCGAACACCCTCATTAAACTATAAAATTTAATTGATTTATTTGTGACTAATTTACTAGGAACTATAGATATCATACGGTCGAAATGAATGATCACAGTTCTCTGAGTTGTGAGTACCGTATTTTTACGAAATTTACTCTGCATTAAGTTTTATATAAAGTTGCGCGACGATGTATTGTGGGATATCTACTGACTCGCGCTGTATCCGCCTATAGTGTAACTAGACTTACCGTTTAGAAGGCACACTATTTTATGAGACTTAATAATATACCTATTCTAAGAAACAATCACAACATACCTACACACGCTTAAAAGCAAATTATTACAATCCGTCAGTTTAGCAGCCAGACGGCAATTGAAATGTAAATTACCCCACTGATCTAACTTGACCAGAATTACGCTCGTTCGATGTCATCGTCAATCTGAATCTTTCAACATTAATTCATGACCAAAGAGTCAATACAAGACAAACGGGATGGACGTGTTAATTGATTTTAAACATTATTTGTTATGAGAACAATTTCGACAATAGTTTGACGAAAATGCTCTTCGGTGTATCGCCGGCCGTTCGGTGTATCGTATGCACTGCAGCGGCCAACCTGTGTGCGCAGTCTTTTAAGGGCATAATTGAAACATGTCAATGTATTAAATATAAAAATATATTTAATACATTGAAATATTTTAAAACAACCCTAAAACCGCTCATGCCATATCAGCTAAACCAAATACCCCGCAAGCAAAATCCACAGTCAAAACTAGTACGATAGCATAGATTCGTGGTATGCCAGGGATTATTCGTTTTAATTAGTTAATCATTAGTTAATTTAACGAAGCCAATTATTGGATGTTGTTATCTCCACAAACTCTACCTAGTTATTATCAACACGGTTGTTCGACTAAATTAATGAGGTTTTGTACAGTATGAGAGCATCATTATACGATAATAGGTGTGTTAGATGATGTCCTGGAATAACCTACTGCCTTATGATAGAGCTAGAGGATGCCTGTGCTACACCCGCACATTCATTTTTAATTTAACTCTGCATCTCTACGCTTTTCAAGGAACTTGTGTACATGCCAATTCAGCAAAACCAGCTTCTTGTGTCTCGTAGTTTTGGCTGTGCGTTTTTTGTCAGTAAGACAGTAACGCAAGAAATTTATATGATCAGATAGCTTGTGTAGAGATTCTTTCTTTGTGTTAAAGAAGTATCAATGTTTTTCTCCGTCGTGGCAATTTCTGATAGACGATCAATCAATTATAATTAGCAGGCACTGAAATGCTACGCTTAAAGCATTTGTTTTTTTTTTCAAGGCCATATGTAAAAATAATCCATCTGATGTAGTATTATAAAAGCGATCGAAAACAGCTCATAGGCGTTCTTACACGACTGAAACAGCAGGAGGCTAATGTTAATATTTTTATACGACTGCACAAAAAGAAGCATTAGGTCTTTTTATAACTATATATTTTTGACAAAAAGAACAATAAAATGTAGAAATCAGTAACTACCACTTGTCGGCAAAATTTGACAGAAACTTGTATTACCCAAAAGACAGTATTATGTAACGTCAAAAAAGATCACAAAAGCAGATAGGTGAAACAAAAATACCACAGAGTCAGACAACAAAATACAGTAAAAAGTGAAATATCTGTACTCATAAGCTTTGTATTATAAACGTTAGGTATGTTTTTTCCTTGCGGTAACAGATCCAACGATCTCGCTTTATTCTCGTTTCCGAATGCTCGTCACGTAGAGATCCCTTCACGCACTTGACTGACTCGCTTATGTAAACCTTCTCAAAGCTACTAGTTTTTCGACGAATTGACTTGATACAGATATGCTAGAAGTGCTTTGGTTGGCTGTTTAGATGAAAACCTGTCTGGTTCTTTGACTTTAATAATATTTTTTTAGTCGATGTTAATTTTTACGGATTTTGATTGAGCCAAAAGTGCCGGTGTATTTAGCCTTGATTCAGATTTTCCTTATTTTTTAATATTTACCTGAATAAAAGGTCGACGATTAAATCTAAAATCATGACACAGAGCCATTTACACAGCGCATTTACACAAAGCCTCAACTGCAAATTTTTAAACATTACATATTATTACTTTTTTCGGCGGTAGGTGTCAAAAGTGTACACACTTACGAATTAGCGAAAATTTTATTTAAATTATTTTCAAGTAATATCCAGAACTTAAAACTAGTTTACTGAGTGCAACATATTGTAACTCACTGGTACTTACGTTAGTGTATCACTCTATGCACTAGTTAATTTAGTACTAGCAAAACCACCTGCCGGCTATCACTGACACATATTAACATCCTATCTTGGAATCACCTAACCAACAATGTCCCAACTAGCCGATATTGAGTCTGCACAGAGAAGCCTGGAAGAAAACTTCACTAAAAGAATGGCTGAACTTGAGGCCCAGATCCAAAGTAGCGGACCCGCAAAGGACACCGTCGCCAAAGTTGCTGAGGAGTTCCGGACGTTTCGGGAGCTTATGTTCACCATGCTGGGGTTGCTCCGCAAGCAGATCGATGAGTGCTCCCGGATGATGGACACACTTGAGACCCAGCACCGACGTAAGGCTGTAGTACTTTTTGGAGTTCCGGAGGTGGATAATGAAGACTGCCCTGCCGTTGTGATGGATATAATTACAAAGAGGTTGGCCATATCAGCAGCTCCACAAACAACCTTTAAGGTATGTCACAGGCTTGGAAAAATCACTAAGGACCGTCATCGTCCCATTCTGGTGCGGTTCAGTAGTTTGGATATGAAGGCTGCTGTCTGGAGGGCGAAAACGAAGTTAAAAGGCTCCTCGATCACGGTCAAGGAGTTCCTAACTAAGGCTCGGCAGACCACATTCACCAGGGCGCGAGCACATTTCGGCATCAGAGCGTGTTGGACACAAGACAGTGTCATAAACATTAAAGCGGCGGATGGCACTCGGTACAAAATAACGTCTTTGGACGAGTTGAAACCACTGATGTCCAAACATCCGCAGACGAAAGGTGATCCCCGTCCTGCTGTTCGTCAGGGAGGTGAGAGCGTCGTGACAGCGAACATCGACACCAAAGCTTCGACCCGACGTAATTAGAACTTTTAAGTATCTTTGCATTTACTTTCGCTTGATATAGACATTTTGTGTTTCAAGTTACTTAACGCATTACTTGTTATGCAATTCATGAGTGTATGTTTACTTTTGTTTAATGTTTACCCGAAATTTACAAAATAATTTATATTAACTTCACTTGCGATTCATTTGCTAAACTTAGTTTTTTTCACATTCACACTGCTGTCACTTTGACATATTGACGCTTAATGTCATCGCAAAATATTGCGTTCGGAAATGTACTAGCATGTTTTATTAATATCACTTTCCAGGATTTGCTAATATTGTAACCTTCTTTTCTTTGTACATATAATCTGAGCTTTAGTTTGCGACTTCTTTTTAATTTTGTAGTAACTTAGTAAGTAATTTGTGTTGGTGTCAGCTGGCGGGTGGTGCAGAGATGTGAGTTTTGCACCCAGATATATTGTTTTTATTTTAGTTAGGTATATTATACTTGTATTTATATTTTTATTCATTTTTATTTATAATATATATTTTTATTTATTTTACGTATTTATTTAGTACATAACATTTTTTTTTTATGACATCTGATGATGAATTGTCATTCCATTCCGCACACAGTTTTGCTGATGATAGTTTTTGTTCGGTAACAGAGACACTTGGTGACTTCATTCGTGGAACCTTCAGTCTGCAATGTCACAAATCGTTGAATGTTTGCCACATTAACGCCCAAAGTTTGCCGAGTCATCATAGTGATCTTGTTGAGGTTTTTACTCAGACAAACGTCCATGCCATACTGGTCTCTGAGAGTTGGCTCAAGCCTCAACTTCTTTCCACCACTTACCCCCTAACCGGTTACATTCTAATTCGGAATGATCGTTCTGGTAAAAGGGGTGGTGGTGTTGCCATCTACCTACGCAGTGACCTTCCTTATAAAGTTATTACCTCTTCTTCTTCCACTATTGCTGCTGAATTCCTTTTCATTGAGGTTTGTGTCAAAGGAGCGCGTACCATTCTTGGTGTAATTTACTGTCCCCCTAATATTGATTACTTCACCGATTTAGAATTGGTTTTAGAGCCTTTAGGGTCTGATTATGAACACCATATCATCATGGGTGATTTAAATACTGATCTCCTTTCTCCCAACTCCTATCGTTCCCGAAAACTCTTAGCCATGATCGAATCTGTTGGTCTACATATTCTTCCTATGAAGGCCACACATCACAATATCCACAGTGATGATACATGGCTAGATTTGATCATCACCTCAGCCCCATCCCTTGTCTCTTCCCACGGCCAACATCCTGCTCCTGGCTTTTCCCATCACGACCTCATCTATATCTCCTATATCCTTAAACCTCCTAAACCTAAACCTAAAGTACTGTACAGGCGTTGTTTTGCCCGTATGAATGTTGATAACCTGCTAATGGATGCTTCGAAAATTGATTGGGTGCCTCTGGAGGCTGCTGCTACTATTGATGCCAAAGTTAACATCTTCAATGAAAACGTTCTGAACTTATACGATGTCCATGCTCCAATAAGAAAAATCAAATTAAAGCGACCTCCTGCA
The DNA here is from genome assembly GCA_944739405.2 of Euclidia mi. Classification (NCBI taxonomy): domain Eukaryota; kingdom Metazoa; phylum Arthropoda; class Insecta; order Lepidoptera; family Erebidae; genus Euclidia; species Euclidia mi. The sequence goes on along the minus strand of OX123207.2, from coordinate 8,254,976 downwards.
CCATGGTTGACACGAGGGGTTCAGATGGCGATGAGACGTAGGGACCGCGCTTTTCGCAAATTCAAACGGGATCGTTGTGATGAGAACTGGGACATTTACAAAGTGGCCAGGAATCGCTGCAATCAAATGATACGGAATGCTAAACGCCGCCACATTTTTAGTAATATTTCTTCCTCCTCCCCTGCCGATATCTGGAAGTTCTTAGGAACTCTAGGTATCGGCAAAGCTAGTCATATAGATCCGCCGCGGGGTCTTAGTCTGGATGATATAAACATTCATTTTGTTTCTACACCACTGTTTAATCGCCAGACTATGAGACGAACGGTAGACTACATCGATGGCTTAGCTCGCCCTAATATAACCCCTTTTAATTTTTCTCCAGTAGCTGAGGCGGAGATTAAAAAGATTATCCTCTCCATTAAATCAAAAGCGGTTGGCTGTGATCATGTTAGCCGTTACATGATTGTGACCATTTTAGACCATGTCCTTCCTGCTATTACCTACATCATTAACCACTCCCTTGACTCTGGGCAATTTCCGGAGATTTGGCGCAAAGCCTATGTTCAGCCGTTGCCCAAAGTGTCTAATCCTGTCACTCCCAACCATTTCCGACCTATATCTATCCTCCCTTTCCTTTCCAAAGTCCTTGAGGCTTGTGTTCATAAACAACTGTCTCAGTTTGTGCATGAAAACAATGTCCTCAGTCCTTTCCAATCCGGGTTTAGACCTGGGCATAGCACCGTTTCCGCTATGCTTAAAGTGACTGGCGATATAAGGGCGGGCGTGGAGGATACCAAGATCACTGCGCTGGTTTTGGTTGACTTCTCAAACGCCTTCAATACCGTCAGTCACGATATCCTCCTATCTATCCTATCCTATCTTATGATCTCCTCCAAAGCACTGGAATGGTTCTCTTCATAACTTCGTGGACGCCAGCAGTCGGTCAGTATCGATGACTCCTCATCGAGTTGGCGAGACCTCGAGGCTGGTGTTCCACAAGGTGGCATACTATCTCCTCTTTTATTTTCACTCTTTATTAATCTCTTAACCCTGGATCTTCAGTGTCCGTATCATTTGTACGCCGATGATCTGCAGCTGTACTCGCAGGCTACTATTGAGGATTTGCCGAGTGCGTTTGACGCTGTGAACCGGGACTTAGCGATAATTCAAGACTGGTCAGAGGGGTATGGTTTATGTGTTAATCCTGCGAAATGCCAAGCAATTATCATTGGGAGCCCAAGAATAATCAGCAGGCTGGACTTGGCATCGCTACCACCTGTCACATTTAATGGCATCAACATACCTTTGAGCCCCACTGTCAAGGATCTTGGCATACACCTTGATTCTACACTCAGCTGGCAACCTCAGATCACAAATGTTTGCCAAAAAGTAACTGGTACCCTACGATCTCTGTACCGCCTGAAGAACTTCCTCCCTGCCAAGACAAAGACAATGCTTGTACAGACTTTGGTTTTACCTATAATCGACTATGGTGATGTGTGTTATTTCGACCTGAATGCAGATCTGCTCAACAAACTAGACCGACTTCTCAATAATTGCATTCGGTTCATTTTCAACCTCCGTAAGTACGACCATGTGTCAGCATATCGTACTCAACTATCATGGTTACCTATCCGACAGCGTCGCAATATGCGCGCGTTGTCTACACTATACTCTTTACTTCATTCTCCTAATAGCCCTAGCTATCTAACTCCGCATTTTAAATACCGTTGCTCTAACCATGATAGAAATCTTCGCTCTTCTCACAATTATCTTCTTTCATGTCCCTCTCATAGCTCAAGTCTTGTTCATTCTTCTTTCAATGTTCAATCGATTCTCCTTTGGAATGCGCTCCCTCTCGAGATCAGGATGTCGGCTAACCGGTTCACGTTTAAGTCTAAAGTGCGCCAGCACTATGTGAAACTGTTATCTACTTGAAGGTAAGACATAATAAAAATCTCTCATGATATGTTTTGTGTGATATGTACTTATATATTATATTATATTATATTATATATATTTATATACATATGTATTCGTATACTATATATATATACATATATATCATTTTATAGTAAGTATATATTGTGTAGATTATTATAATGTATTTATAATATGATTGAAAATGAATATCAAGTTTTATATATTTTATACACCTGCCACACTCTTTTCTGCATCACCCTAAGGTTGACTGGCAGAAAATGCTATATAGCATTAAGTCCGCCTTTGCATACCATTTTTGCAGAAGTGTAAAAATAAAAAATAAATAAAATATTATATGATAGTATTTTACATAAATATTCATAATTATGATTATTCTTGTTTTTGTAACTCATCCATTACGTCCATGTTAGATGGTCAAATTGTCCAGGAACTATTGCATCAAGTGAGATTTGATCTTTGATAAAATTATTAAAACAGGTAAGTAACTTCCATCTTCTTTAAGTCTCTGAGGAGATATGGAAGATGTTTCGCATTATATGGCAGTATTATAAAATCATTGCACAGGCGCAGTGGAGAGCAAGATTTTTGCAAAGTTCATATTAACAACTCCGCCGATAACAGTGCCAAGAACCAGGAACTCAGTAATTCGTACAGTCGCAGAAAAAGTATCGTGTACCTGATTGGATCAAAGTTCATGATTGTAAAACATGAGTCTCTTATATAATTGAACTGATCTACATCTTGCATCATAGTGATAGACAAACATTGTAATTATTTTATGCAGTGCTAATAAGACCAATGAAATTCTAGACCATAACATAAAAATCCATGCCGTTTCAGTGTCTAGAGAGAAATTTTAAAAACCATAGCAAATTCGTGGAGCCCATCAAAGAATTTTATGTAGCTGCTCAGAAGACCGTTGTATTTGAAGAACACTGCATCTGTTTTCTTCGAACTATTATTGCCGAATTGGTTACTGCGATAGTCAGTGGGAACACAGTGCAACAAATCATGGTGGCATATAGAAACAATACTTAATCTGTGACAAACAAACAAATAAACCAGAGCTCTACTACACGTCTCGAAAACTTTTTAACGACTTCGTCTCTATGATAAGCACAAGTTGGCTCTATTTCGGGACTTTCGCGCGGCGAGGAATAGTTTGTTTTGTTGTTGGTAGAGAAACCATGTCGAGTTGTAGAGTTCGGACTAGTTCTGGCTATTATAATGTTGCGGTTTTTAAGACGTGGGGGAATAAAGTAGAACATAGTACTTTGAAGTACGGTAGAGTGGCAGAGAATGGGGACTTCATAATAATTGTCGTGAAGGGAAATAGTTTATGTTGGCTGTTTAATATACGACACAACGCGTGGTGACGCGATGTTTTAAGAGAACGTTGGAGTGTTCTACTACAACATGCAATATTACATATTTTTTTTATACACTCACGCCTGTATCCCCGAAGGGGTAGGCAGAGGTGTAATATTACACCCACATTTCGCCATGAATTTTTAGGTCCCACGTAATAGGAGCGAGCCTATTGCCGTACCGGGCACATTACCAGACTCCGTGCTGTTACTGGGAATTTCCTAACGGAAAACCTAATAATACTTTGCCCGACACGGGAATCGAACCCGAGATCTCCCAATCCCACGCGCACATTTATGCCGCGAGACCAACGAGGCAGTCAAATTACATAATTTAATTTGTAAATAATTATGTTGACTGGTTGTCAAAATATGTGGTTATACAAAATAGACACATCTCAAGACAACGGTCTACATACTCATCTAAGAAAAATAATTTAACTTCATCATGATTATTCTTACAAATAATTTCTATATGAACTATATATTTCTAAGAATATATATATATATATATATATATATATATATATATACGGGAATTAACGCGAACATGCATTAGGTATTTACATAACTTATTTTGCTTGACGTTTCGAGACGGTTGCACGCCCCGTGGTCGCAAGCTGACTCAATACTTAGGTATTGAGTACATAACATGCATTAGTGCATGTTCGCGTTAATTCCCGTATATATAGATATATATTCTTAAACATGCAACGCGAGTGTTTAAAAGTTTCTATATATTTTTATATCCAAGATATTTTTTATGAAATAAACTGGTACAATGCGAACTTTTGATTTATACTCGTATAATATTTTATACTTAACTCGGGAACAATTAGTTTCATTTTATTGTAGACATTACTGTGTGAATATTAATATCTGGAACAATTAGATTTTACCCAGCGGTATCCAAATTTCTTCCACAGTAGATTTATAGTGATGAATGGGTACAGCAACCCCATTTTTACTATAATGAATAGGAATTGAGCTAGATTCTTTTAAATATTTATTTAAATTAATTATATTAGTATTTTTGGATGCATCATTAAGATTATGCACCATTGTGGTCCTGGGTGGCCGTCCATAGTACAATGGATTCAAATAAAAACTAAACACTTGAATTTTAGTTATATACAAAACCCGTAAAGTTTCAAAACGTATGCTGCAAACAGTTATTTGTCACATGTGTCATGATATGCAAAGTTATAGTCTTCCGCGATCTGAATACATCATACAAGTTTAAGGAACTTGTTCGCGTTACTCTGATTGTAATAGCGAAGGAGTCCGCCACGATCACGATTGTTGTAAGCCTAAAAATACCTGAAAATATTTATTAATGCGATTGACGAAAGGGAGAGAAAACGAATGAACTTGTGTGAGTTAACAGTGATCTACGCAATAACGAATAAAGAATAAGGTAAAACGATTTACTTGCTCATAAACTTGATCCAACGGCAATACTTTAGCACATTTATGATAATAGCGCTTAGAAAAGTGCTGGAAAATCTGATTCTCAAAGCATTTGCTTTGAAAATCAGATTTTTATAATTCGTGGGAAAATTATGTTAGTGACAGCACGTGTCTAATTTCATTTATTTTAGTCTTAATGTCTAAAACTAGGAATAAGAGTCTTATATGTACTAAGAATAACCCTGCAGAAGCAACATATTCACCCATTTTATAGAGCCCACGAGGCCACAATATAAAATAAATCATCTATCTATCTATAACGTCACGCCTGTCTCCCATTCGGGTAGGCAGAGACTATGGAACGCCACATGCTTCGGTTCAAACATACCTCTTTCGCTTCATCGACATTCATTAACCTCGTCATGCATGCGCGTCGGTTATAGGTACTTTTTATTTTGCCCTTTATCAGTAGATCACCTATTTGGTCGGCGTACGTCCGCCTAGGGCGTCCCCTACCGACATTTCCATTTATTCTCGCACGATACACTCCTTTCGTATTTCTTCTTTCATCCATCCGCTCCAGATGTCCAAACCAACGTAACATTCCTTTTTCAATCTTTGTCACTACATCTTCTTTTAGACCACACTTTTCCCGTATCACACTGTTACGCACTTTATCTTTCAAACTTATTCCGCACATACTCCTTAAGGCTCTTAAAATAAATCATATCATAACTAAAACAATAGTTTCCACAATTGGCACGTGAAAGCAGTTACTTTATTCTGTAAATGGTTTCGCACATATATGGCAGTAATTGTGTCACAGTGAACACTGCCAACAACTGATAAATTATAGAATTTAATACTTGTATATTCAGTGAAATGTAGGATGAAATTTATTAAAACAAACACATTTTATACCTACGAGTACAACGTTAGCTTTTAACGATTTTATTTGTCTGTTATGATGACAATTAAATTAACATACGGGGGAGTTCAATGTATTCTCGGTATCGAGGTGATATACTAATGATAAGGGTAATTTAATTATCTCATTAGTTAATGACACTCTTTGAGGGTATAAATACAAAAATTCATTTAATTGCCACCATTAGTATTCAAGATATCATTGCGAAAAGACAACTATGATGACTGATTCGACAATGATGAACAAAATCGAGCATCGTGTACTGATAAAATTCCTCACAAAACAAGGAAAAACTCAAAAAATGATCCATGAAAAAATGGTGGCTGTTTATCAAGATTCTGCGCCTTCATTATCTACAATTCAGAAGTGGTCAAGTGAATTCAAACGGGGTATAGAGAGCATTGAAGACAACCCCCGCGCTGGTGGGCCAATTTGTGCCGCTACTGAATAAAACGTCAAATTAGTCGAAAAACTTGTACTTGAAGATGTCCGTGTAAGATTGAAAACATTAGCAGAAATGACTAAGCTATCCGTGGGTACCATTCACACAATCCTTCATGAGCACCTGAATTTGTCAAAGGTCAGTGCAAGATGGGTGCCGCGAATGCTCACCGCGCTACAGAAACAAGTGTGAGTTGACTGTTGTAAGGAGTATTTGGACCTCTGTGGTGAAAATCCGCAAAGTATTTTCGATCGGATTGTTACTGGTGATGAAACGTGGGTTTATCACTATGACCCTGAGAGCAAGCAAGAGTCTATGCAGTGGCACAAAAAAGGATCAGACCCGCCGAAGAAGTTCAAAGTCACTCCGTCCGCAGGAAAGCTCATGGCCACGGTGTTTTGGGATTCTAAGGGAATCTTGCTAATCGAGTACACAAAAAAAGGTCAAAGTATTACTGCTGCATCATACGCAACCACCCTGCGTAATTAAAAGGAAGCAATTTAAGAAAAAAGACGTGGAAAATTAACCGCAGGTGTGTTGCTGCTTCACGACAACGCGCCGGTTCACAAGGCGTGCCTTGCCCAGGCTGCTGTGCGGGAGTACGGATTTGAAGAAATCAATCATCCACCCTACAGTCCGGACCTGGCCCCTAGTGATTATTATCTATTCCCCAATCTTAAAAAAGACCTTCGTGGAAAGCATTTTTCGGACGACGAAGAGTTGAAGGGAGCAATAAACGAACATTTTTCGGGCCATGAAGAAAAATATTTTTCAGAGGGAATTGAAAAGTTACTTTCACGAACAAATAAATGTATTGAGATGTTAGGGGAGTATTTTGAAAAATAAAATTTATTCAGAATTTTCCGCCTTTTCTTTCATACCTATACCGAGAATACATTGAACTCCCCTCGTACATGTAAAATTAAAATATTTAGACCATTTTTAAGCTTTTCAAAAACAAGAAGTCAAACTTGAGTCATCGCTTGGTCCAATGTTGTTATCTTCTTCTCTTTGTTTTGTACAATTTTGCAGTAGTGTTACCTATCTTAACTTTACCACCGTATAGTATCCTTTTCATGGTTTTACTGTACTGATAGCGACGAGTAACCTTTTAATCCTGACCCATGAATTTTATAAAAAGTTAGCATCGTGCTATAGATCACCCCGATAAGTGTCATTAGCAAATATAAATGTCTATGTCAGTCATTTCGTATGCTCAGCAGTGTCTCCAATTTACAAAAACGAATGAAAAAAAAGAAAATAAGTAAGTCCAGTAGTATATTTACCACATCTCCAGACTATTTGACAAAACTTTTGAGCGTCATAGTGGCAAATTGCTTTAAGTTCAATTGAAAGCGAACTACTTTTACTCAACAGTTTATGAGTCATTAGAGAGCAATGCCTGCGGTTTTGTTGTCACAAACTTATATAAACTGGAGCCAATTTTGATGAAGAACTTTTGTGAATTGAATTAAACTTATTAAAATTGTAGGTTGTTGAAAAATGTTTTCATTGCGCATCTCTTGATATTTTCATGTAAAAGTGTTAGCACAATAATGTATCGAACTTGGAAATTGAAAAATCACCACCGACATGCACATAAAAGATGCTTTTGTGATTTTAACTCATTTAACACACAAGTACAGGCCTCACTAACCACTTTTAAACTGAATTGGAAATAACTTGTTGAAGGTTTTTCACTACACTAGTAGATCTCTGATTATGTATGTTGACGTCGATTTGTAGATTAGAAGATAGTTTACCTACCACTCAAATATCAGGTGGATGGGCAACGACAGAGCTCAGTCGTTGCCCATCGTTCCTAAAGATGCCTCGTGCAGAGGCGAAACACGTGTCGAAGAAAAGTCGGCGCATACAGCGGGATACTGCAAGTCAGGTATCTTCCTGGAACCCATACCATTCCTATATCCCTTATCCTTTTAGAGGAGTTCGATATTGTCAACCTTCTTCTATTGCAATAGTTGGGGTGGTCAATTCGAGGGTGCGTGGTGGGTTCCTCTTTCCTTCCATTAGATCAAGTGTCTAAGTCCACATTATATCATATCTAAATAATTTACGTCCATAAAAATCAAAACATTTCAAAAACTTACCCTCGACCACTAACAGGTTACTTTCCTCTATTTGTATAATCTATTCCTAGCTTGACAAAATATAGTTTTAATATTTTCCCCTTCCCGCAGTTTTCATTCCTCGCTACTTGTCCACGTAAATTAAATTTTTATCGCCCGGTACACCCCATAAAGCACTCAATGACTCTACCGTCGTAGGCTTTTGTTTTCGTGTGATACTTTTATGCGTACTTCAAATTGTATGTCCCGGTTAAGTTTTTAGTATTTATATGCAAACTTTCCGAAGCCAAATTGGAACTACTGATTTACGTAAGTGTATAAAGTAAATGTTATTGATTTTGGGTGAAGCTTTGAGGTTTTGCAGTGCGGCTAATAAAAGCTGCCGCGTAGAAAACATTATGTTGTTTTCCTAATGAAGCAGACTTGTTTCATAATTAGTAATGTTTCCTTACAGTAAATGAGTAAAAAAAAAATCCTTTCTTCTCATTAATATTGTATAATTGTTTTATATATTTGGTGCATTACACCACCATAATTAGGAAATTTCTAAAATTCTTCTTGGATAATGATTCATTCTGATAGATCTCATAATTTATCATTCAGTTCTTAAATCAAACAAAGTAGGGTAATTATGTCATCCAAATAAACGAAAATGCGTATTTTGTTTTCCTGTGATTTTACTGGTAAAATAAATACTATAGAACAACGATAATGTATATTATTATTTCAAGAATTTATAATATACTACTTAAATTAAATGGTAGTTAGCGTGCCAACCAAATTTTGCTTACTTTTACTAAGTAGGTTATTACTTGTATAAAGCCTTTACAGAGATCCTTCGACTTTCTATTGAGCCATTGATAAATGTAAAAAATCCGTATTCATAGACTGATCCGCGTATATTTTACCAATTTGGCTATCTATTGACGCACACATACATTTTTTATTAAAATCCGATCGCTTGGTCCATTTTGAAAGCTCAATGAAAAATGGCAAAGCTGTGTGAGCCGAGTTATTATAGTTTTGTTTGTATTTCAATAGCACGTATAAAGCTTTATACATGAATACTGATGCCAGCAGAAATGTGTTTGAACTGAGAGAATAGATGTTTTAGTTGTTAAACTGTGGAGTTAAACCCGGTGTAATAGTTTTTTAGATAAATATAGTATATACGCCGTTGTGTGTTTTGTAACTTTGTAGCAAAACAAGATTTTTCTCTTAAAATTTTAGGTGTACCTATTAAAGACTAGATGTTGTCGGCAGTCAAGTGGACAAAATGTTTCCATGCCATTTCATGGCATATATAATATTATATAACTCGAAATATGATGCTTTTCGCTTTATAATTAGGTACTTATTTATAAATTAGCGTTATTCTGTATATCTTTTTTTGTCTTAAAATTTAAAGATATTATTATATCTACTTGTACATGACTTACAAATTGACTCCATACTCCAATGGTGACAATTATTTTAATTTATCTTCAATTCTTATGCTAATTTATATGATTAAATTTTTAAATGGAACCGTTTGACGGCTGAAATAAAATATTTTGTTACCAACGTTTAAATATGTAAAAATTCTGTTTATTTCATACATGATAGGAAATTAGCGAGGGATCAAATTATAGATAGAAAAGAGAAATAAAAAATAAAATAATTGTCTATAGTAATCATTATTACCTATAACACAATTATGACTCATTTCTGCTTTCCATTACATCCGTGCTATAGTATATTATGAATTATCCACATCAGGTGGGTGTATCCCATAATTTATAACTCGCAATGTATTTACAGTGTGAAGCAACGTACAAAGGGGGGGGTCACTTATCACCCTCGGCCACAAAGGGACGTTACGATCAATTTGACGCCATTGTACGGTGGTTGATGGAAATATATCTTTTGTTGATAAGTGGCAAGAGATGCGCCATTTTGATGGAAATATATCTTTTGTTGATAGGTGGCAAGAGATGCGCCATTAATAAATCATATTTGTTAACGTATACTTGCTTAATTATTGACGCTATGGGAATGGTGGAGGAATTATTATTTCCGAGGTGATGTTGTGTTTGTGTAGTTACGTTGATTTCGTATTGATGAATCAGAATATGAAGTGCGAAATAGGATATAGAATGCGCAGTAGTTTAACAAATTTGACTATTATGTTGAGTTAAAGCAAGCCATATCCTCTGGCTCTTTGAATGTCAGATTCTAGGAAGAGAGAACAACGCCAATGTTTTTCTTAAGCACGGGATATAAGGATTTGACAGGTCTTAAGGGAATTCTCAGTACATTTCCTTGTGTCTATGGAACTACCCAACTATAAGGGGTAATTGGTTGGCAAACGGTGTTTCTAATACTGCGGGGAAACTCATGTGCTCACAAAAACAATTTCAGATACTTGATTCAGTGATTCTAGAGTAGTACTAAAAAGCCATAATAATCCTTCATAAAAACATAGGGCAAAGTCAATGGGTTGCGATTTTCTTAAGTAACTACTACCCTACTATAGATTTTTGTTTGCATAAAGTCAATTCTGACCGATGCAGGTAATAAATGTAATTTAAATAAGTTATCTTAGGTAAAATATGCCCTAATAGGGGAAAATTATGACGGAATGTTAATACTTATCAAGCAACATCACGTCCGAAATTAAATACCTATTTAAGTTAGGATATTAGTTTCCTTTTCCTAGGAACAAGCATCGCCTCAATACCAGGAATTCATAAACATTTAACTAATCCTTTTATACCTGTTCAGTTTGTAGAACATGTCCAAATATATCTACACATTATTTTAGCTCTGCATGGTCTATTTAATTACGTAGAGCCTAAATGTTGACAGTTGATATTATTATGTTTAATGTTCTATGTATACATTGGGCAGGGCACATAGCTCGAAGAACCGATGGCCGTTGGGGCAGAAAGGTTCTGGAGTGGCGGCCACGTACCGGACGACGCAGCAGAGGTAGGCCCCCCGCAAGGTGGACCGACGATCTCGTCAAGATCGCGGGAGGCGGATGGATGCGGGCGGCTCAAGACCGGTCTGTGTGGAGAACCTTGGGGGAGGCCTATGTCCAGCAGAGGACGTCGTTTGGCTGATATATGTATACACTAAGAAGGGTTCTTGGTCACAACTACTTCTTTTCTAAAGGCCCAAAAATAATGTAAAAGGACGAATTGAAACCCGTAGTTTTTAAAGTACACGTATTACTGCCTTTTTTAAATTATAAATTTAATTAAATGCATTAACGGCCCGGTCACGGCCTACAGCGGCGAGCGGCGGCGGTGAGCGTTTTCGATGTACATGGCGCGTTTACTGTGACGCGGCGCGCGTCTGTCTCAGAGTGGCTCAGAGTAAACGCACCATGTACATCGCCCCTGCAGCGCCGCTCGCCGCTTAGACCGATCTCGTGACCAGGCCCTAATAGGGGAAAATTATGACGGAATGTTAAACAGTTTTAAAAAAAGTAACTGTATCATACTTTTTCTGCCGATGTTTTATATCTTCGCGATCGCTAAGCAACAACTGCTTGCCGCTGCATTAATTAGAAGAGCAGAGTGATTTTCAAATAAGTTTATTTTTAAACCAAGCAATAGTTATGAATGAGGTGCTCGAATATGATTAGAATGAGTAAAAGGCCAAGGTATTTGGGCTGGCCCGATTATAATTTTATTTTATTTTTTATAAGAGGTCCAAAAGGCCGTTCCAATCTCTAGACTTTCAAATCAAAGGCCACTCCTAAAGTTATGTGCATATTAAAAAGTCAATCACTGTCGAGTTCAGTGACAAAAAGCAATAAAGGGAGACCTGTGACTAAGACTGGTCTATAATGCCACTGAAGAGTCTAAATATAGATTTTTATCAGTAAGTCAAAGTCAAAATGATTTATTTCTCTAGGTCACCATGTTACGCTTACGAACATATTTTTAAAGTTAATTAATTAATGAATTTACATTTACTGCCTCGTTCGCAAAGCAATAGGTACATACAACCACGAGAAAGAACGGGAAATAAATTCGTGGCTACTCTTTTTAATCGCCAATATAATTGTTTTTCATTGTACTTAATTAATTGTAAATAGCTATAGACTTCATACTTAAACAATTAATGAAATTACTAAGGTAAGTGATTTTAGTTAGCCTCTGAATGTGAATACGCATGGTAAGAAAAAAGTTTCTCTGAATGAGGTGTTCTTTGTCCAGTGCTAGAACAATTATTGCTGAGTATTATTATCTATCATCATCATTAGCCTGTAGGGCTCATAGTGAGACTTGACTTGCCATTCGTAACATATCATCGCACTAATTTAGCCAAATATGCGCCACTTGCCAGAGCTATAAAGCTGATTAATAAAATTAGCTGTAAAATTGATATTTTTAATTGTACACTGGCGGAATTTGTAAATGTAGCTATTAAGGTACTTACAAAATTGTATTAGACAATTTTTTATTCATTATCTTGTTGTTTAATGTTGCTTGTTGTTCTTTATATTTTATCTTGTTGTTCTAATTTTGCTTTGTACATATGCTTATAATTATGTTTGTAACAATATCAATCGCATTGGGTGAAACCTGTTATGATTGTGTTGTCTTGAATAAATAAATAAATAAATAAATAAATATCGGCAAAGTTAAGCAACGCTTGCACAGGTCGCCACTTGGATGGGTGACCCTATGTAGCATTTACATCTGAGTGCTACCGTGCACGTAAAGCCGTCGGTCCCGGTTCTTGTCTAAGGATAAGGATCGTTGGAGGATGTCGGAGGCCTAAGGGCGGTCTGAAAACTCCGACACCAGAGGTGGCCACACACTCACACGAAAAACAAACAAACATCATTAGCCTGCTGCAGTACATTGCTGGATATAAAGGGCCTCTCCAGTGGTACGCCGACAAGCTAGATTACCTATTGACTTCTTATTATTGCATCATTCTGTGATTAATACTAATATAGAATAAAAATATTTCTAATTCTTAATTTAAATAATGTACTTGTAATTATTGAGGTAAAGGGTGCTAAGTATTTTATATTTATTGACATCTGAAGTATTAAGAGTTTAATTAGTTAAGTTAATTTATTGTTACCCAATAATTATAGCTATTTTATTAATCCGTTTCCTATGATCTCTTCAGTTAATGATGTTTACAATATTCAATAAATTAAGTCGGCAATAGTAATGCCTCTTATTAGTAATGGTTTGTAGACTTGGTAGATTATGAATACTTACAGATTTTCTTATGACAAATTAGTTCACCTTCAAAGTACCTAAGCGTATCGTGAGTTGCTGACTATATTCTTACCTGTAAAAGAAATGAAGATATGTTAGTATTTTTGTAGACATCCGCTGTTAGTACATTTACGCAATCGCATGCGTCAACGAAACTACGAAATATCTGTCAGTTGCATGAAAACGTTTTGTATATGCTATGTCTCACTCTATTACACATCAAGATTAATAAGTTGCATCCTTGTCACTTCAGAATCCGCAGATAACTGCGAAATTGTCGTTACACCAGACGCAGACATTTTGACAGAACATGCATCAAGTTTTTCTTGTTGTTTTTACAGTTTCGCACAAGTTTCGTCCGCAAAAGTTTCGCAGCCGCATGCGAACGCGTAGGTGTACTGACAGCGTTAGCGTTAAAAATATAGGCTGCTATTAAACATTCAATTAAATGTTGCAAAATCCATCCAGAATTGAAACAATTATAATTTACCTGGCCCCATAGTAACGTCTCGTGTGGGAATCGAACCCACAATACTATAAGCAGTTGTAAATGGCAAGGCGACTGTTTAAACCACTATATCGTACGACAATAAGTCAAGTCGTACTGTAGTTTACACATGCACTAGACTGCGCCTGCGGCTCCGCCCGCATGGGACTTTACACCACCTAGACGGGGAATTAAAAAAAACTCTCTTATTGCTGCCCTACTCTCGCCAAGGAACACTCATGTCAAACAGCTTCTTACGCTCAGTACCGTCGGCTGCGCCTTGTTTCTCAGTCACTAGTAATGGAAGAATTTTATATGATCGTCACATATCAAACAAAAATCCTCTACTGCTGAATAGAGTAGAATAATATTTATTTGCATAAATGTGGTGTTACAATAAGGTGTTATCAAAAATTGGTGCTGCACATTTACCATTTACATGGCATACGAATATATAAAGTCATTTACACAATTATATATATATGCATTAATTTAAATTACATTACCAATAGGTTACACATTTAGTTTAGGTACATTTGTCATACGGATCACACATAGACTGTTATTAAAATGTTTACAATTAAACAAAGGTCTTCTCCCAAGGCTCTCCACATGGACCGATCTTGAGCCACCCGCGTTCATCACAGAATTATACATATATTCTAGCTTTTGTCCGCAGCTTCGCTTGCGTAAATTCGGGGTTCCCTAGTTATAGTATATCATGTATGTTCAAGGTAACACAAATCTCCTTTATTGGGCGGATACTTCTTTAATTATTGTCGTTTTAACTGTTTAAGAAACATAACTCCAAAAACTATTTACACATACAAACTACGTAGTACTAAGACTTACCTAGTAGTACCTCTTTGGTAGTAGTCAAAAAGTTATCCGGTATCAATGACGTTTCGCTATAGTGGCCAATATGGCGACAGCGATTTGTCCTTGGATTTGTCTGTCAGAACCATTAGAATTTAACAAAATAATCGACAATCCGAATTTAGCGGATATATGTTGTCGACTCGAAATCTTTATTTTTTAATGTTTTATTATTCAGGTAAGGTTTCGATCGAGTCTACCGTACCCCTTGCCGAAATTGTTAATATAGATTTGACACTGCGATGGTAGCGCAGTCGGTCGGTTCCAATGTGAAACATTCCAAAATCAACAACTACTTACAAATTAAAAATTAACTTAAAATATATTTTCCAGCGGTCTAAATTGTGGATCTAAACCATTCTCAAGTCCCCTGGAACACATACAAAAAAAATCATCAAAATCGGTCCTGTCATTTAGGAGGAGTTCAGTGACATACACACGCACACAAGAAATATATATATAAAGATTGATAATAATCTCTTTTTAATTTGCTTTGCTTTCTTTTGTGTGTACATTCTAGTGATTTGATATTAAGAAACATAGCCTTAGTAACTATATACATGAAGAGATTAGCGTATTGTATAGGTAGAGTAACTTTGTCTGTAAAGAGCGTAATCTCCGAAAAACCAAAGGCAATCAATCTGGTTAAAGACCTTCAATCCCGAGAAAATTGTAGCTTGATACCTTTACTTTGTACTGTTTGATGAAAAGCGCTAAACACGGTTTAACAGTTTAATATAAAAGAAAAAGGTCACTCAATCATTAACACCAAATCTTTAAGTTAAAATCTTAATATATAAAATCCTTGCGTTACTGACTGACTGACAGACACGCTACAGCCGAAATTATTGGACGCAGGAAGCTGAAATTTGGCATGTATGTTCCTTGGGGACCGTAGGGGTGCACTAAGAAGGGATTTCCCGAAATTCCCACGGGATCGGCCAAAACGGGTAAATTTAAAAAAAATGCAGGCGTAGCTGCTGGCGTCCTCTAGTATATTAATAATTATATTTAATAATATAATTAATCCACTTAGATCACGATGTAAAGCGAAAAAGAGTTGATTTGGAAAATGTTTGCGATACGGCCAAAATAGACCCAGAAGATAGCGTTGTGGTGGATATTGTTATGTTTGTTTTTATTTAATACGCTGGTATACCGTAATTTTGATAGGACGGTGAAACCTGGCATTCGCAATTGTGAAGATAGATTGAATGGAGAATTGGCGCTTTTCCCAAAAACGTGTAATCCGGTAGGAAGCTACATGACTTCTTAGGGCAAGTAGATAATCAACACCTTCTCAACGTTATCCCAGTTTCATCTAGAACTTTTACCTTGGAGGCTGGGGCGTACGCACTTGACTTACCAGATATGACAAAATATTTAGATTTTGTACATTGTGAACTGGCGCCTGACCTTCACAAGCCAAAGGGATAGCGATATTCCATATCATGGGTTTTATAACGACTGTCAAAGATCTTCTTCACAAGGTACAAGGCAAGCTATGGTTAACAATTTGGTTGGGGTACACAGATGATGACCATTGGTGCACCACCGAGACATTGAGCTTTATATAGCTTTTTTAGATAGTTGGATCGTACAGTATTATAGCAAATACAAGTCATTAGATATAATTGCCCATTTGAAGTCGGGGTTTTTTTTTATTCAAGCGGTAAGAATGTATTTAAGGTAAGTGAAATTCACTGTCAAGAATATCGTTATCAGACAAATTACTATTACCTACCCTAGTTCGAAATATATATGTCTCATGTCTATATTCTTTGTCAAAGCTTTGAAGCACTCTACCAAATATTTTCCAACATAACAGTTCTCAATAACTCCGCGAGATAGATTCGTAAATAGCAAAAAATACGAACGTAAGTAAGTGTAAAATAGGAAAGCATTTCTCGCCAGCCGCATGTGATGCGCAATGGAATATTCAAAACGTTTGTATCGTTCACCTGCGATATCGCGGGTGAAATGGGGATTTAAAGGATTCAGACTGTATTGAGAATCCGCCCTTTTATCGTTACTTAACGTCATTCCGTGTTAGGATGAAGTTTATTGATCCCATCATGTTACGTTGAGGTTTTTATATCAAGTTGAGTATCTCGTTCGTTCAGAGGTGTACGAGTAGGCCCATAAGTACACTTACTTGAGTCTTCGATGCTTGTCGCGTTGGAGTCTAGTGTATAAATAAGGTACTCTATCTTATGCTACGACATGTTTAGTATGTTCAACCCTAAAAAGGGCAAATTTTATGATCTATGTGAGTTTATTATGTGGATACCAAACCATTGTTTATCCAGGTACGATAATTGTGCCAGTATTAAATGCTACTTATACTGTCCTGAACTACTTTATTCCAGAATGTCTTAATTAAGGACAAAAACATTTAGCATTCTCGTAGTACATTTTGGCTGTACTTGGGATTTATTTTGTTTCTATAGTATGATTCCGAGATACTTAGAGATACCATAAAAACTAGGTAATGTGTGTATCATCACTTTAAGGTAATAAAAATATGAACGACTCAGGTACATTGCTCTATTATTTCCAGTTGGCTCTAGAGTCATAGTAATAGGTTGATATGAGTACATAAATAACCTGATAATAGCTGACGAAATTAGTCCGTATGTATTTGAATAAATAGGCGAACCATGAAGGTGCCGCCAGTTTTATTTAAGTGCAAAGTCCCAAAAACATATCCACATCCAAAAAGTTACGTGACTCTTGAACCTCACTTTAAATTAAAGTTGCCACAATCGACAAGTTGGCAACAAAGTTACAATGCCACCATTTGCTGTAACCCAATGGTATCACTCATTCCGAATCCATTTTGCTTATCTACAGATTTCGAATATATTCATTGGACCAAATTCAAATGCGCAAAACCGTAAAGCTACCTTAGTAGTACGACATTCAAAAGAACACCTTACGCTTATCAGATTAAGGTCGAAATTTGTCTAGAGATTTTAATCTTAAAGATGTCTGTAAAAGGCTTCGAGAGCATCGAAGGTGCTTTATTTTTAAATGAAAGGCAGCGATAAGAGACGTTTTGCGGACTATTGCTACCCTTATGTGTATGTTATTAATATGTTTCTTTTATTTTTTTGGTGTATGTTATGTTATTAATATGTTTCTTTTATTTATTGGCTGTAGTCTGCTGATCGGTGTGACGATATAGTTAGGAAAATGTTTCTGTTATGACTACGCGAGGCTGTTTTAGAACTCAGAAGATAATTTGATATCAGTGTAAGATCAGATTCAGTTAATTTAATCTATCTCAGTAAAAACTTTCGCGATTGTAGTGATGCCAAGATTCAAATTCAACCATATCGGTGATAATATTTACTGCTGGCTTGTTGTCTTTCAATGTGGGTCTTCTAAGCACCTCAATCAGTTATTGAGCAACAATATGCTACAAAAACTAATTTCAACGAGGGTCTTATGAAATGACTAAGCAACAGCATTGAGACATCAGTTCCACATAGTCGTCAAAAGTGTTGAAGCGCCCATTGATATTGTACGTTTGAGTTTGGGCGGTTTCAGATTAACGTATTTTTCTGCGCGTATTCGGTCGTTTCAGCATACGCGTGGTACATTACGCGCTTCAAAAACGAGACTCACCTAAACAGGCATACTTTGGCGTGTTCGCTCGAAACGGTAGTGACATCGTGTCAGTGTCAACATGGATTCTGACGGCTCGCGCTTATAAAAGGTTAGAAGCGCGTCAACGCCCGCACGAGTTGTGCGTGTGCCAAAAGGCGCACCGATACGCGCTTACATGCGCTTCCTAAAACGAGCTTATGCGCGATTATTAAACAAAAAAAAGTAAGTGTAAAAAAAAGTTCCAAACACCCTCATTTATTTTCAGGCTCTCTAACTCGATGGTTTCTCCGCATTATTCACTCTGCATGCTTGCCGCAGTCGCATAATTTGTTACCATCACCAGCCTTATTTATAAGCTTTCTCACAGCCAGGACAGTAGGTAGCTCTTCTCAATATGACAAACACTGAGCAATAGTAACACTTTGAATCAGGTTCTTCAAAGATATCAAGCGCTGGCAAAAAGCCAGATAAACTAAAGTGGTCATGCGACCTCTATGTAGGTAGTTAGTTAATTTCAAACTTTTCAAAAGCCACAAAAAAGTTTTCAAGAGCCACGTGAGTTTGTTCCTAATTTTGTTTGTGTGTCACTAACTGTCCTACACTATTAATAAGTACTGCAATTTCTCATTTATTTTGTGTTTAATATTGAAATATTTGTTGATGACTTATTCATGTTAGTATTGGCAAACTTTGCACACATTCAATAATATTCTGGACAACCATTTGATTGGCAGGCACACGTACAAAATATAGCCAACACCAACAACCCTTCTTTGTAACTATGGCTATTAATAGTTTGGTTTCCAGCCAGCCTAGTTATACATTATTTACTATCTCAAGTAGATGGCAATAGGCTCGCCCCCTATTACATTGGGACCGAAACATAACTGGCGAAAAGTGGGTGCATAATACACCTCTGCCTGCCCCTTCGGGGATAAAAAGCATGAAGTTATGTTATCTTACAATTTCAATTTAATAAATATAAAGATTATTTTTAAATGTTGTGTCAGTTGATTAAATATTTGTAAAGTTGCACACGACACAGTATTAGTTTCCTAGTACGAGTAGTCTTTAAAACAATCACCATATAAAACACCTTAACCGGTGTACAATAGCAACCCACAACTCAATTGACACACACACACACACAGCCACCTCACGCACACATACACACTTAAAGCATGTAACAATAAAGTTTGTAACGAATTACCTTCAATAAACCCTTTTACACATCGACCAATTTTATTCTTGACAGGCCATTTCACTGGAGAATTCCCTCGTCGCCTCTCGGGACGTGTAATACTGAGGGCTATTTCGTGACCCGAAACCATACTAAAGGTTAACATACACGTGCCATTTGCCAAGACAATACTGCCCAAATAAGTATTTTTGGGGCGAAATATTTTCAAGTGAAATATTGTAATAAATAATGCTTTTTGTATAGTCTACACTGGCCTTAGGGTACGCAAAATATTCATCTCTCGCGGAGTGCGTGATCATACGAGATTATCACAGTATTGTATCTAAGTTACGCCTATTGTACATATATACTGGGTGTAAGGGACAGTGTACCGAAAACTGATACCAGTGATTGAGTACATTATACTGAGACCCTTGGCGGTCGAAGTTTCTGGCAAAATCTAAGAAATCTACAATTTTCCAAAAAATTACTATGCAAATAGAAACACGCAAACTCGCACTATCAGCTGTTAAGGCCCTACAGCGGCGGGTGGTAGCGGCAGTGATTACGATGTACTGGTGCGCTTATTGTGCTGCGGTCGCGCGCCGCGGCCGATGTCACGTCGGAATAAACGCGCCATGTACATGTTTAATTCTTAAAATTTTACAAGAATATTAATGCAGGTCGACTAAAGATACTATTTCATTACATTATATGGCAAAAAGTGCAAAAAAACATCGGAAAATTCATGAATTTTTTCCGGATGATTAGACTGCCAATGGCCTCACTATCATGTACTGAATCGCAGGTATCGGTTTTCGGTACACTGTCCCTTACACCCCGTACTTCTACTTGCTGAAATTATGAACATATATATTTATGTTACTTGATTAAGGACATGTAAATTCGCACAATAATAATTTACACAAAAATCATAAACAGTATAGAATATCAATTTGAATGACAATTTTGAGAGTAAAATTTTCACATTATTATACAAGCGTCGATACGAAAAAAGGGCATTTTTATATGTGCATTGTCATTAATCTAAGCATCAAATTTGACAGGCTATTACGATTTTGTACGGAGTGACAATCATCTGACTAACGGGACCTACCAATAATTTGAAATCATCGGATTTCAGAAGTCATTCTACTTGGAGTGGAACTCGAAACTAGCTCTAAAGCTTTTCTGCTCGTAAGTAGATATACTGTATAGTAACAATATTTCTAATTTGTAACATTATTGGTAAACGATTTATTTAAACGCTGCAAATCAAATACCTCTTAATGGAAAAACCAAATACTTCCGAAATCCAATAAACAAACAAAAATCACTCCGAACAAATACATGACACCCATAAACTAATGTTTGACCCGTTAAGTCACGATTCCGACCCCACTTATGCCAATTAAGGAACCATCGCACTCTAACCGATTGGAATTCTAACCAAACCAAGTAACTATCCACCCCTTTTGCCCCTATATAGGTCAAGAAGCCTTCATCCTGAGGTCCTAATAGTTGTTTAATATAGCCCTTTTCGGCCACAGCGAAGTATGCCAATTTTGACCCTTTGCGCCCTAATTCCGTTCTGATTGAAAGTAAAGGTGAGATAAGGCTTTACATTTGTTGCTCGTTCAAGGGAATAAAGATTTTATTGAGATTCGTTTTACAGTGGCACTAAACTGTTTGAAACGTGCTTTGCAAAACTAGTGTTATGTTTATTGGTGACTTTATTCGGATTAAGTTTTTATTGTTGTTGTTTCTAAGTTTATTTTTATTGTTTTGTTAAATTATTTTAGTAGATAAGTACTAAATGTCCTTATTAACCGATAAATTTCTTATTCTACTGCTTAAATAATGAGCCTTTGTGCAACATTACAAAAGTAAAAACATTAATAAAATCAAAATAATATTTGTAACATAAATATTATCATTTGATCAAGTTGATAGGCTGCCATTTGAACATTTTATGATTTATTTTTCCTCTTTGTTTTGTGCTAACGAGGTGTTAATAAAATAGAGGTTCAACACGGTCAGTAGTACATATTTTATATGGTCTACAAATAATAATACATTATAAAATAAATAAAAAAAAGCCCTTTATTTCCTGCAAATAATAGTACCTAACAGAGTTTTTGCTTTATTTGCTTATTTTCTAACTTATTATTTATTACATGCTTATTTTTATAATAACTTAATCTACAAGAACCCCTCCTCGGGTGAAGGCCTCCTCCAAAGAAGCCCAGATTTCTCTGTCTTGTGCTGTTTGTATCCAGCTCGGACTTGCCGTTTTGATGATCTCGTCTGCCCATCTCGTAAGCGGTCTTCCTCTCTGACGTTTTCCCCGTGGGCCTTTCCACAAATTCACTCTTTTTGTCCATCTATCGTCTGTCAGCCTAGCTATATGTCCCGCCCACTTCCATTTAAATTTTTTCGTGAAGTTGAGCGCATCTGTGGCTTTGGTTATGCCCCTTATTATTGTATGTCTTTTTTACTTTGCTCGTGTGTTTTCAGGTCTGGCAAGTGTAGGTTAGGCATGGTAGTAGGCAGCTGGACATCACTTTTGTTTTTATCTTTACTGGCATATTGCTTTTAAAAATCTTCTCGTATTTGCTCCAGGTGAGTTGGATTCGTCTCTCGATTTCTAAGTGGTTGTTCTCGTTGTCAAAACTTATTTGTTTGCCTAGATAGATATATTTATTTGTGTATTTCAGTATTTCATTGTCCACAGTAATTGTCTTTTCCAAACTATTTGTCATCAGCATAGTTTTACTGAGGTTTATCTCTAAACCTATCTCCTTACTTGCTGCATTTAGGGAGTGTATCATAGTTTGTAATTGTGAGCTGGATTCTAATAGGAGTACCAAATCATCTGCAAATCGTAGATGGCTCAGGTATTTTCCATTTATATTAATGCCGCAGGATTTTCAGTCCAGCTTCCTTATTATCGCTTCTAGGACGGCTATAAACAGTTTCGGGGAGATCGGGTCTCCCTGTCTTACTCCTCTTTTTATGGGAAAACTTGGGCCCGCCCTTTCCAATTTGACTCTACCTCTGTTGTTTTCATATATATTCTTTATTATTTGAATGTATTCACTGTTTACCCCTTGCTGTATTAGCGCCATCCATATAATCAGATGTGATACCGTGTCGAACGCTTTTTTGTAGTCGATGAAAACGATGTATAAGTCTCTTCGATTTTCTTGGTATTTCTCAATCAGTAGTTCAAGAGTGTGAATATGGTCTATGATCGAGTAATTCTTCCTAAATCCTGCTTGTTTTATGGGTTGTTGAGCTTCTAGTTTGATGCTCATTCTTTGGTCTATGAGAGAATAGAAAAGTTTGTACCCACTTGGGAGCAAGCTAATTGGCCTGTAGTTTCCTACATCATTTGGATCCCCCTTTTTGTAAATTAATATTATATCTGACTCGGACCATTGTGTTGGTGTTATTGAAGATTCCAAAATACGGTTAAAAAGTTGAGTTAGCGGTTCAACCAGAAGTGATACTGCCGATTCAATGGCTTCATTAGTGATATTGTCTGAACCGGGGCTTATATTTTCTTTTAATTTATTTATTGCTTGTACTACTTCTGTTATAGTGAATGGTATGTATTTTGTTGTATTTTCATCCAGTCGGTTCTTTTGATCAGGATCAGGATTTTCCTCGCAGTTTCCGCTTTCTTGGACGCTATACAGTGATTTGTAGAAATAAGTGGCGGTTTCTAAAACTTCTTGTCGTCTCTTTAGGATTTTTCCGTCACTCTTTAAACCCTCGATCCATGTCTTATTTGTGCGCAGTTCTTGAAAAGCTCTTTTTGAGCTGCCTGTTTGAACTAAGTATTTCTCAATGGTGTTAGATCTGTATCGTGTATAGTCGAGGTTTATGCGCTTGCTTATAAGTTTGTATAAAGCTGAGAGTTCGTTTTTCATAGACCTAGTTTTGTTCTTTGTATTTTGTAGTAGCTACCTTCCTTGCAAAAGCGCTAGTGTGTTATCTGATAATATTTTGTCTTTTATTTGTGTTTTTACTAGGTATTCGGGCTTTTTGCAGACTTTGAGTGATTGTATTTATTTTGTTGTTATAATAGGATTGTACTGTAGTATTTTCTTGAGGGTTTAGTAAATTTGGTAAGCTTGCCGAGATATACTCGTTATATCGAATTATTTCCTCCTCGCTCTTCAGACTAGAGTATTGGTTTTCTGTGAGAAACCATTCCGGCTTCTTTTTGTTTTTGATAATTTCATTGTGGCTCTGATAGGTCTATGGTTTGAAGAAAAGTTGAGATTTAGCACTTCGATATTTTCTACCACGCTAGGTCTGTTTGACAGAATGTAGTCTATTTCATTCTTATATACACCGTTAGGTGAGCGCCATGTCCATCTTCGATTGCATTTATTTGGAAAATAAGTATTTAAAATTGCTGTTCTGTTCTCTAGAGCAAAGTCGATAAGTCTTTGTCCTCTTGCGTTTCTTGTGCCGTAGCCGTATGGTTTTGTAATCAAGTATTCGTCAGTTCTAGGTTGGCCTATTTTAGCAATAATACATTATACGCAAAAAATTACATGTGTGTTATCTACTTGAGCTCTACTACCAGACTTCTTACATTCGTTATAAAGTGGCAAAATGATGCGGTCGATAAACACACTCACTATGTTTAGTGGCCTATATAAAAACTACTACCAAAATGTCCAGCTGCTGGGTACGGCTCATCTCACCATGAGGAGAGTAAGATTGTTGACAAACCCACACATTTATATGTATTACGTATTTGCGAGTGTGTCCCAACATATTTTTTTAATTAAAACCTTACAATGGCAGACTTCAAAGACAACGTCAAACAAAAACAAGGTGAAGTTGACCGTATTGCCAACCGTCCGTCACATTGACAAGTTGGAATGCCTCAGCTCTTGTTTGGCAAGTTGGAGGTATTCACCGCAGTCTCGCAAGTTTGGAGGTGGGTTGCGACAGGTCACTTTGATTTACAAGCCACGTACGCTCGACAAGTGACGTGCCGACTTTTCGCGGTTTTGAACTTTAATCAAATAGGCTGGACTTGGTAGATAAACTGTCAATAGATTGTCTTAGAGTACTGTAGACCTATGGTGGTTTATACTAGTCTCATCTAACAAAATATTGTAGCAGAATTTGTGTCATAGTTTAGTGCAGTTCTTATAACTGTATATTGGGCACGTCCGGAGGAAGTTAAGGAGCAAAACCAACAATTTAATGTGTTTTCTTAGGCACACGGGGTATAAATACCTGACCCTTTCAGCTTTTATTAGATACTTTTGAACAGAAATTCTCTATATCACTTTCACCGACCGGGAATTAAAACTGAGACTTCATGATTTGCAATTGCTTATACACTTTACTGGACCACAGAGGCATTAGGTTATTAGGTCAACTGATTACATAGAACAGGCTTACCGTGATAAAAACCTACAAAGATACATACATAGATACATACATACATAGACTCACGCCTGTTTCCCGGAGGGGTAGGCAGAGACTACGGAACGCCACTTGCAACGATCCTGACATACCTCACTTGCTTCACTCACTCCCATCAAGTTTCTCATGCATGCTCTTCTGTTAAGGGTACTTCTGACTTGTCCTTTTTTCAGGATGTCTCCAATCTGGTCAGAGAACGTCCGCCTAGGTCTTCCCCTTTGTCCTGTTCCATTCACACTTGCCTTATATATCTTCTTTGTCAGTCTATCGTCATCCATCCTCTCCATGTGCCCAAACCATCTTAACATGCCTTTCTCAATGCTTGTCACTACATCTTCTTTTACCCCACACCGCTCTCGTATCACACAATTTTTTACTCTGTCGGTCAAAGATACACCACACATACTTCTCAGTGCTCTCATTTCTACAGCATTTATTTTACTTTCAAATCTCTTCTGCCATACCCAACTTTCACTACCATACATAAGGGTAGGCACTAACACGCCTCTATGTACAGCCAAACGTGCCTTTTTGGACACGTTTTGACTGTTCATAAACGCTTTCAGAGCTCCATTCACACTATTACCTGCATTAACTCTCCTTTCAATATCTTCTTCATTCTTACCATCTCTTGTAAACAACGTACCTAAGTAAACAAACTCATTCACTTTTTCCACTCGCTGTCCATCGATCAAAACATTACAAGCCGTAACGCATTCCTCCTTTTCAAAAACCATAACTTTCGTTTTTCTTACATTCACTTTCATTCCTTTCCTCTCTAACGCACCATGCATGATTGCTACCATCTCCTGCAACTCCTCCGCTGAATATTCAAGTATTACCTGATCATCAGCATAAAGGAGACATTTGACGAGTAACTCATTCATCCTTAATCCGCAGTCACTATGTTTTAAATCTTGCAAACAACTGTCCATGAAGAGGTTAAACAGCCACGGCGACGCTACACATCCCTGTCTAACACCTTTCTCGATGGTAAACCAGTCAGTGTATGCCCCGTTTATCCTCACACAAGCTCTAGAATCCTCATAAACGGGATTTCAGAGCTCGAATGAGGCTGCTGTCCACCCCATTCATTGACAGCACCGACCACATTTCATTCCTCACCACTTTTTCGTAAGCCTTTTCCAGATCCACGAATGCGCAATAGACCTTTTGACCTTTGGCCAAAAACTTTTCGGCTATGCTTCGCAAGGGAAAAAACCTGATCCGTGCATCCCATACCCTTTCGGAATCCTGCTTGTACATCCCATATTTTCTTGTCGGTTACTTCCATAACTCTTTCAATAAGTACAAAGATGTAATAGTACTAAACCATGCAGTGCAGCAATGCAATTTGTTCTTAAATATTTTTGAACAAAGTAGCAATACATTGTACTTTCACACCCTTCTAACAACAACTAATTGTAAAAAACAATAATATTTTACTACACCACACATAACATGAAAACCAATAAATAATTAAAACACTACAATAAAAAATTCCTTCAACTTTCCTATTGGATTAACTGCGGCCTCTCAAACCAAACTCTCAATAAATTACACAAGATAAATTCCAATAAATTAGTCTGAAGTATCAGTGTTTAAAATTAATATAAAATATCTCAGCATCGAGTATTTGAATATGAACTCTTCAAGCGTGAATCTGCAAGTCCTTATCCAGACTAAAAGTACTCGAAGTATTTGGATATTTCAGTTCATTATTTGAAACATCAACCCGAGGTCTCACTGTGAGCGGTAAGATGTATAGTTTAGATAGCGGGCGAGAGAATAACAGACATGTCTTATCTTGAAACTAAAGTTTCTTAAGCATTGTTTTTGTTTTTTCATTTTAGTTTATTTAGTGGAAGTAGTTGTGGTTGCTTTAAA
This sequence comes from Euclidia mi, assembly GCA_944739405.2. Classification (NCBI taxonomy): domain Eukaryota; kingdom Metazoa; phylum Arthropoda; class Insecta; order Lepidoptera; family Erebidae; genus Euclidia; species Euclidia mi. The sequence goes on along the minus strand of OX123207.2, from coordinate 8,228,065 downwards.
CGATGTAAATGAATTAAAGGATATTACATTTTACATAGTAATTTCTAACGGACGTCGGATGTGACGTTTTGTGCAAATATTTTTTAATTTATGTATACCTAATTTAAAATAACTATATCAGCTAGTCGTAGATGTAGCGATGACATACATTTTATAAAAGTTTGTGCACTTAACTGGATAAAAATCGAAGGCCATAGTAGTGACCCCTGTAAGGCGAACCAAGCAAAGCGTACGGCGCTACCTATCTTTTCTCAAAGTGCTTTGTTGTGGTTTTGGATACTTATGACTTTTATTTTGGACCAATTTTTATAATAAACATATATCTCCATAGAACTTGTAGCATAACTTTCGGGAAAAACAGAAAATCTCTCATTTTATGTGTTGATGTCAACGTTTGTGTCAAAAACTCGCTAATCTCTGTCAATCGCACCCCATCCTTTCTCCTACATTACCCGCCAGAATGTTATAGAGCTGTTACAATTAATATTCGGATATTATCATAATTAGATTACAACTGTTTACTGGACAATGTTATTAAATTATTATCGTACAATGAGTTTTGTACTGAGAAATGGAGCGGGGAACGCTTCAACAATGTAATTGAATTATTTTGGAAATAAAAGATGGATGCAGAATGGATACAACTTGCATGAGCAGGCTAGGGTTATACCCTCTCACAGAAGATCCACATAAACTAGTAGTATTCCTGGAGTTGCGTTTCTGTCAGTGAATGAGGGTCTTCTGAAATGACGCTCACTATGCGGCAGCACTGAGGCATCAGGTCCAGTAACCTGTCAAACTGTCAAATCCCCTATACTTCGTGCGTCTGTGTTTGTTTGTATTATGTGTGAACGTGTCTGTACATAGCTGACAGCTATTTGGACCTGACGCATACTAAGCGCCGTCTGGTGGTAGAAGAACTATCAAATGATAAACTACTCCAATGAGGGTGTCATTGGAGTGCTGGAGACTAGAGTTTCATTTCTTTACTCTCTAGCCTTTCCTGAAATATATTTTCTTGGAGATGAAAGGATACCGAAGTCTGTGAGACTATTTTCCTGTTTTGTGGATAACAAAGTGTTGTCCGTTGCGTAAATCGGCACGCGACACACTGGCAGTAACGCCATAAATCACTGTGCTTTACATGCAGTAAAATTTCTTAAGTACAGTGTTCTTCTCTTCTGGACACTCCACTACCGATACAGGACAGTCTAAATATACTTGGTATGGACATACGCCGCAATCTCAACCAGAGAAATTACATTGAGGGTGTCATTAAATCGGCATCTCGAAAACTCGGAGTCCTGAACAGAGTGAGGAGGGTTTTCACGCCGGAGCAGCTGTCTATTATACAAGACTCAGGTTCGACCCTGCGTGAAATACTGCTCTCATCTCTGGAACGGCTCCGCTCAGTACCTGCTAGATGCCCTTGATAGGATGCAGCGGCGTGCTGTCCGTATTATAGGTGACCTTGAGGCTACTAAGACCCTTGAATCTCTGCAATTACGCAGGGACGTAGCCTCAATGGCTGTCTTTTACCGATTGTATCACGGTGAGTGTTCAGAAGAACTCTTTCAACTCATCCCACCCTCTCCTTTCCTATCCCGAACAACACGTGCCGGGTTAAGGTGCCACCCTTATACAGTAGATCAGATACCGTCACGTACGAAAAGGTTCGGTACATCTTATCTTTGCCGTACCATAAAGATGTGGAACTCACTGCCAGCTCACGTGTTTCCTTCCTCCCTTGGTCCTGGGTCCTTTAAGCGGGGCGTGAAAAAGCATCTCTCAAGGCCATCATAGTAAGGGCCGTCATGTCACATTGCTTAACCAGCAATTGGGGATGGTGGCCTTCCCAATAGGACTTCACTGTCAGCTTACCATCAGGCAGCGTGAAGTCAATTTGACAGGTTCTTTCTAATAAAAAAAAAACAAAAAAAAAATGCAACAAACTCTTGGGTACACCTGGCATAACGCTAAAATAGTGATGACGCGAGGACTTGAGGTGTGTGTCGTACGCGATACTTGTGAGGATGAATCATCTGTAAGATAAGATAAGATAAGATAAGATTTATTTATTTATTCAAAACATGCCAATTTTATTCAACGTGTTTATCGATGATGTTGTCTGTTGCTTTAAAAATTCTAATGTTTGCTTATTTGCGGACGATCTAAAGCTAATGATGCCCATTCAAAACAAAGAAGATACAAAAAAACTACAAAACGATATAAACAGTTTAACAGATTGGTGCAAATTAAATAAAATGATATTAAATATAAATAAATGTTACCATATCCAATTTTCCCGAAATAAAACTGCAGTCAATAATGCGTACTACATAGAAGGAGTTGAAATAAAAATTTTTAATATCATTCGCGATCTCGGAGTTCACTTGGATAATGCATTGAGATTTGATACACATATCTTGAATACTGTTGCGCGAGGTTTCAAAGTACTTGGGTTTGTTATTCGTAACTGCAAGGATTTAAAAAAAACATCTACAAAGATAAAACTTTTTAACACTCTAGTTCGTCCAATACTTGAATATGGCTCCGTAATTTGGAATCCACATTACGAAGTGTATTAAATACGCCTAGAAAGTGTAGAGAAGCGTTTTCTCTATCACCTGTGTTATGCGGATCACGTAGCAAGAACATGCACTAGCTACACCTATAGGTTGAAACAATATAACATCAAAACACTGGCAAGCCGTAGAGAAAAAATAGATTTTATCTTTTTGCACAAGCTGATTAATGGCACCATAGAATGCAATCAACTTTTGAGTTCCCTTCCCATTAAAATACCCTCTTGAATACCAAGAAAGAATACATATAATCTCTTTGATGTACCTACTTCAAAAACAAATTTAGGTCATTTTGCTGCTGTACCAAGACTCTGTAGGCAGTACAACACCATATCTAAAACCCACCAAATTGACATTTGTGAACCCTTATGTAAATTTAAGAAGCAGTTAAATGAATACCTTTAATTATCTCGCTTTATGTTGTAAATTATATGTTCGTAGAATAATGTGTTGCACTTAATGTAATACCTAACTTTTAATTTTAGTCTAAACTTTTAATTTTAGTCCTGTCGTTTAATTTTAGTCTTAAGGTCATAATTTTAATTTTACTTAGTTAAGTTACCTTTTTTGCATGCTGTGGTCTCCTATAATTGAAGGAGTACACTTTCATGATCCATATGTGAAAAATATTTGTAAATTGCAGTGTATATTCTTTGTTGGAGATCCTAAATAAATAAAAATAAAATAAAATAAATAAAACATGTGTTTTACAAAAGATGTTCGTTTAAAATTAGGTACTTATAAACATATTTTGCCACAGATGGCATACAAATATAACAGGATTCAAGTTAAATACATTATTAATGTATTTAACTTGAATGATAGAACAGTTAAAACAGTCATAATAACATCAATAATTATAAGTGGAATAAATTAATCTAAATACATTATTAAATTTTATCATTTAGAAAATCGTTCACATTACAAAAAGCTTTTTGGGACAGCATTTCTTTAAGTTTGTGTTTAAACATATTTATATTTAATGATTTATATTCTTTTGGCAGCTTGTTGAAAATTTTAGGTGCCATGCAGAAAATGCTTTTGCTCATAAGAGCAGTTTTGGCACTGTGCATACATAGCCTTTGATTATCTCCTGTACCGTTGGACAATATCCAAAAGACGTGGGAACAATTGAATATTAGTTTTGACAAAAATACATACTTCCATAATATACAAGCAAGGAAATGTCAAAATTTTGTGATTAATAAAAAATAGGCGGCAGCTATCAGTGACTTTTAGTCAAAACATGGCACGTATGCAGCGTTTTTGTAATTTGAACACAATTTCCCTATCAGTCGAGTTGCTCCAGAAAATTACACCATAACGCAGAGTAGATGCCACTAGCCCATGATACGCAGTGAGTAGGGTTGCAATATTGACAGACGGCAATAAATAGAGCATATGAGGATTTACTGATTTTATTGCTGACATATTCGATATGACTTTTCCAATCTAATTCTTATCAATATATATTCCAAGAAATTTGGCAGTATCTATTTGTTTAATTAATTTATTATCATATATAATGCTTATTTATGATGGAGTCTCGGTGCGTTGTTTAAAATGCATGATGTTAGTTTTATTCAAATTTATTTTTAAATTATTATTATCTAGCCACGAAATTATTGATGGCAAAGAATTATTGATGTCATTTTCATAGGAATGATTGCATGCAACTGTCAGTGTGCTGTCGTCAGCAAAAAGAGCCATTGGTTGGATTGTCGAATTTGGAAGGTCATTTATATATGAAATAAATAAAAGTGGTCCCAACACGCTCCCTTGTGGAACACTGAAGTTTAGAAATCGTTCACTAGATGAGAATCTTAATTCTGTCTTTGTCTTGATAACTAATTTTGAAATGGCCGTAATTTGTTTTCTGTGGGATAAATATGATTCTAAAAGTTTCAGGACATTTCCACTTATTCCATAACAGTCTAGTTTGTTTTTAAAGATATTATAGTCAACGTAGTCGAAGGCCTGGGTCATATCGCAATAAATGGCACACACTAGTATTCTTTTATCAATATTAATCATTATATTGTGTATAAAATCATAAACAGCCATATTTATTGTAGAATTTTGACGAAAACCTTTTTGTTCACGACAGAGTATGCGGTTTTTTTCTAAATACTTATATATTTGATTATATATATTTTTTTCAATTAAGTACCTTGGATATGACTGATATTAAAGCAATAGGTCTATAATTATGTGATAATTCCCTGTTATCTTTTTTAAAAAGCGGTTTAATTATGGAAGTTTTGAGACTCTCAGGGAAGGTACCATTTACTAATACATAGATTTAAAATAAAGCTCAGGTGATGGCAAATCAAATGTCCCACAGATTGGATTACTTCTGTTGCTATTTCAGCTGGACCAACACTTCTTGTATTTTTAGTCCTTTTATAATGTTTAGGATATCTTAAGGTAGGCTAAGTTTCATAAACATTGAGTCCCGCTGACGTTTTATAAGGGTAGTAATTTTATTTCCATAACCGCGCATTGGAACAACTTTTTCAATAAAATAGTCATTAAATGCGTTTGCTATAGTCAATGGATTACTTTGGTATTTATGGTCAACTTGTGTTTCGGTATATTATATTTCCCCCCCGTGGGATCTCCACCTTGTCGTGGTGGGGGGGCTCAGTAACCGTGGATTGGTCACCCGCGGTGAAGCTAAGAGGGATCCAGGAGGGGACGCTCCGCGTGGGCTTGGAGGGGCCTGCGCAGGATGCGTCCAACGGTGCGGGTGCAGGAGACAGTTCTGTCTGTCCCTCGCAGTCGGGTGCGGTCGCGGGAGGAGAGGCGTGTCGGTGTTGCGTTGCCGCGCGCCCTATCTCCCGCGACCAAATGGGGGCGCACCATTCGATGCGTCGCGGTGGGGCCGCAGAGGAAGAGGAGATGCAGTGTTGCGTTGCCATCCTCCCTATCCTCTGCGGCCGCTGGGCGTTTTGGCGGCGGAGTCCAACACCTTAATCCGTCGCCAAGGGGGTTTTGTTCGGGGCCCGCCTGACCATCTGGCGGGCCAATACCCGTCGGAGGGTGGCGAGGAGTGCTTAGGTGATGCCCCACCCTCCGACACACGGGTACATGGTGGCAGTCGAGGTGGTTTTTAGTGGAAACACCACATACTCCGGCTCTTATTTCCCCCAAGAGTCGGAGATCCGAAGGGATTTTCCACCTCGTAAAACAAAAAAAAAAGGTATATTATATTTATTACAATTAATAATTTGCCATGTTGTTTTAGTCTTATTTTTAGAAGTATTTATTTTATAACAATTTTGAACGCTTTTAGTTAAATTTATAATTTTTTTATACATTTTATTGTATTCTTTGATTTTTTTTATTTGTTTGAGTTCCTTTATGCCGATAGGTCCATAAGAGCTGCCTTTTTTTCTTGCTACATAATTTTATGCCTCGTGATATCAATTTCGGCTTCTTGTTAATATTTATAGTAATGACACGGAAAGGAAAACATAAATTACAGAATAGTTGGAATTGGTCAATAAAAAGATCGTAAGCTACATTAGCATCATCAGTCTCATAAATATCAGCAAAAGATAAGTTTTTTAAACAGTCTTGAAATTTTACAATATTCTCTTTAGAATAATCCCTTTGCTCCTTACGCTAATATTTAAGAATACATTTACTTTCCACTGGAAATTTAAGTAGCTGGGCACTATGATCCGACAGCGCAAACTCTATAATTTCGGCCCTGCATGCTTTAAAGAAATTATGTTTTATGTTATGTTAAAATCTATGCATGTTTGGCTTATAATACGTGTTGGTTGATCCAGTGCTAATTTTAGATTGAAATTTGTCAATAAGCATCTGAACTCTAAGGTTATGTAATTCTGTTTTAAGATGTCAATGTTGTAATCACTAGCTACTAGTATTTTGGAATATGTTTTCTTAGTAATTAATATCAACAGTTGCTCCATTAAAAAAAAAAAAAAAAAAAAGTTCTGTTTTAGGTGTTCTATAGACGCATATGATCACAATTTTGTAGCTTATCAGTTCCACGGCGCAACATTCGAAAATACCCATAATTGACAAATTCGCAACCTCTGGCAACCCTTTACATATATGTCCCCTCTTAACCAATATACATGCGCCACCTCTTTTTTATTAGTCCTGCAGTAATAAGCCGCCAAGCGACAATTTGGTATATTAACAAGAGTTGCATAGCCTGACATAATAAAAAGTTCAGTTACGCATACAATATCCACGGGTTTATTTTGTTCTGACAGTTCATTAAGACAAACAGTTAGGATGTCAGACTTTGAAAGTAGACGTGCTATATTTTGAAGCAGCACGAATAAATAGTTACGAAAACAGTCATCGCTATTTATACAATTTTCATTGTTATTATCATTCATCTGATATGACATTTCAGCATAATCAAAAGAGTCGTCAATATCATATTTAAGATTGTCAAATATATTTTCATGCCATAATTATTTGTGACACCATTACGTTGTGAGAACATGGTGTAATCACACAGTAGGTCTTGATTGGAATAAAAAAAAAATAGCATATTTATGAGTCTGTACATCAAGATAAATTAAATTATTAAATATTGTAATCGCTGAGTTTGTACGTTGGTAAACAGAGTACTATGTTAGTGTGCTGTAGCTGCAACAAAGTTTCTCGTATGCCTTTGATGATGTCGAAATAATTGTTTGTTTTTAATAAATCTTCATGGCCTATCATTATCACGCAGTAGTCCTCCATGGAGTAATCTACCAACTTTTTATGGAGATTCTTAATAAGAATTTGTATGCCGCAATTTGGTGATAGGTAGTGATATGTTTATAGGTTAGGATATGTTGCTTCTGCTATAGATAAGATTTTGTTGGATTTGTTGCTGCTCACAATACATAATTTACGCTTCTGCTTCGAAGTAGTATGGTCATTCGTCTGTGATTTCTTGTTTTTTACGTTCAGTAGTTCGCTTTTACAGGATGACGATGGTGTTTTTGCGTGTTGTGCGATGTTTTGAATTGTATCTGTGTTATTCAATGGTGTACAGTCTGATTGCTTCATAGGTGTATGTGCCACTGTTGTGTTTGGTGTGCAGATTGTTCGTTTCAATGGACTACACGCTACTGTCTTATATAAATCCTTTTTTCGCATTAAATCTTCATTTTTCCGTTTCAGTTGACTATTTTCTAAAGAAAGGGATTCAATTTCTGAATGGGCACTATTGAGATCGGCAGTCAATTTGTTCCCTTAATTTCGACACTTCATTATTTTCATCGCCTGACATACTTGGAAGTCTATTTGTGGTACTGTTTAAAGAATTTTCTAACAGTTGTTCGCTAATATTAGAAGTGTTTGTGTTTGAGACACAAGTCTGTGAAGGGCGGATTCTCTAATCAGGCCACTGTTAGTGCCTGGAGTACTGCGGTATTACAGAAGTACTTGAGAACCTTGTAATTGCGTGATGCAGTTCCGTAGTGAAAGTTTTTTTTTAATTTTTTTTTAAAGACAACTCCCGCACTAGGACTAAATCCTGTGTCGCGGGGGACTTTACAAACATACAACTAACAGACACAATGAACACCCAGACTCGAAACAACAATTTATGGATCACACAGTGTTGTCTCGTGTGGGGATCGAACCCACGGCACTCGGCGCAGTGTCAAGCGGCAAGGCGGCCGCTTAAACCACTACGCCAACCGTGCAGTCCAAAGTTAGAAGTGACTAGTGTTAGTTGTCTTTGCACGATAAGTGGCGATTTCCAAAAATCATCTACACTCCTCAAGCAACATACATGTCAAGTTTCGGCTTCTTGCTTCCAGTAGTTTCAGTGAATTATGTGTTAGTCATACGAAAAGTCAGTTACGAAAGAGTTTTTATATATTGAAGATTATATTGTTGCGATTTAAACCCATTTATAAACTTGTAATTTATAAACGAAATTAGGAAATTGCTTTTTGTATCCTTGTTATCCACAAAAGATCTTCGAAACTTCGAGTTTAGTGCGGACAAGTTCAAATTGTTGAAATTCCCTCGAGAGTATTACTTACAGTATTTATGTAAAACAAGGAATAGGTCACTCACGAGGGATATTTACTGTAGTGATAAACTTATCCCAGGTGGATAAAGCAATTTACGGATAGATAGCTCGTAAATCTAAGCTTGTTAGATATGACTAATGGTTTAAATCATTGGTTTGTGTCGTTATTTACTTATAGAGTTACTAGTTTCTGCCCGTGATTTCGACTGCGTGGGATCGGTTAACGGGACAAGTAGCTAGCCTATGCGATCATCATCATCGTCCTAGCGCTATCCCAGTTACATCCAAGACTTCTCGCCTTGGAGCCCGGGGTCCACTTGCTAGTCTAACCAGATTTCATAGAATATCAACTTTTCTACTGAGCGGCTGTCGTCCTACCTCTGCAACCCAAAGGGATAGCCATATTCCAAGGTTTAGACTAGTATCAGTTTATTTGAGGATGCTGAATTCCCACGACTGTTAAAGATCTTTATTACAGCTCGGACCGACAATTTCAGGTACTTTCCGAGGCACGGGACAAGCGATAATTAAACGCCAGCCCATGCGATATTGTCATGTTATTGAAAAGTTTCATCAAAATCTGTTCAGTAATTTTTATGTGAAGGATTAAAAAAATATTTCTATGAATCCTCGCATTTTTTATATTTTAAATATTTGCATCATTATCAATAAAATTATGGCATATCTATTTGAATAAATAATTATGTACAAATACATTTTAGTGAAAAAAAAATTATTATTATCACATTAAATATATTAATATGGTTGCTTCGATAAATAAATTGACACTCTACGAGTTGGCGTTAATTAATATATCGAACACTTTAAACTATGTATAAGTTTAAAGTGTTCGATGAACATTAATTACAGACTTCAGTGAAATACTCAGGCTTTTGTTTACTAACGCAAGGGAGTTACGACCTTATATGTGTTTGCATTAGGTCCAAATTCAGTATTTATTAATTAATCACAAGGGCTAGCTTGTTGGCCTAGACTACCTAGAGGTTAGTGACCGAGTTCGATTCCCACCTAAAACAAGTTTTTGTATAATAAGGTCAATGATTTGTTCCGTGCATGTGTGCAAGTTATCTAAAATATGTATGTATGTGCAAGTTGCTACGCGACATCGAAAGAAGCCTGTTTGGTATAAGTCTTACCGACAAACTTCGAAACACCATCATTATACGCTCGAAACTGGAATAATCGATGTAGGCGTCACAGCAGCGAAGTTTCAATGGGACTGGGCGGGACATGTCTGCCGATGTCATGCATCCCGAAAAGTGGAAAATCATTGCCACACAATGGAACCCTGAGAGCCGTTGACAGAGGGGCAGATCAAAAAAACGATGGTGAAATGGACTGGACAGTTTTCTGTTGGATAAAGCTAAATATCTGGATCAATGAAAGAGTATTGCCACGACCATATTGTTACGCCATCTATCGGTGAATGGGTACTAGAACAGGTACTAGAAGAGATTGAATGTATCGGTGGTTTAAAGGTAATTCAGCTATTCGGGGATATGCTAGAAAGATCTCGTTGCCTGTCCGGCCGGTATAAATACCAGGCAGACGCACGAGTCAGGACAGTAACAATTGAATATCAAAGCGATAAACAAGAAGCGAAGGGAAGTAATTCGAGTGTGAAATAAGTGTGTTTTTACTAGTTGTGTAAATAAGTGTGTATAGTGTTTGTGTATAAATAAAGTACAGTTTAGTGGCATAGTGAGTTATAATTTATCGTCGAACCCCAGCTCGTAACAATATCAATGAAATATAGAATTATTGGCATTCAGTACAATTAATGGAAGAGCTGCCGATTTGCTCAACAGATGGCTGTGCTATATGGCTCAATCGTGTTATGCTTTTTTACTTCGCCAACGGTATACAAGCATAAATAATATATTTTCTCTTATGAAGATAGAAGCCAAAGAAACCCTATGAACTGATCTAGTAGTCAGACTACTACAGTTTCGGTTCAGCAATAATAACCGCTCAAATGGCAGAATTTCCGAGCCAATATGGCGTAAAGTGGCAGGCAAATATTGTGCCATTCGTAATCAGACATATTATGTCTGCTTGCCATTTTAACGACTTGGGCTGTTCAGACATAATATGTCTGCCTGCCACTTCAAAGGATAAATGTTTACAACTAGGTCTATACCAACGAAGGTATTTAACAACACAAGTATTAATTTTTGACTGTAGCATATTTATTATATTACAATGTTTTGTTCCCCTTGCATATTGTTTAAAAGTCTCTAGTATGAAACAATGTGATTGTAGAAGAATTCTTAAAACACCCATACCCAAACCATTCCCATCACCAATAAAACACTCGACAAAATCAATAGGCTGTTACAAATTTAATTTAATTAAGTACGGAACCCGGACGACGAAACAATTCGACATCGGAATTCATTACAAAATTAAGATTCGTTAACGAGTTATTATCCGGACAAAGTTCGGGACAGAAATCGGACGGATTGTGGCCGTTTGTCCAAATGTTACAAGTTTGATGTTTAATCGAGTTTTGACTTTGATCGTTCTGTTATTGTTTAGAGGTACAAGTTTATAAATATGAAGTATTTGCGTCAAAATTTCTCGGTGACTCCGTTCGAGTTGAAAATGAAAATACAAATTTAATTAATTGAATCGTTGATTGATGTGATAGATGTTGATGTTTACTGCCAGTCGTTTCAGTTTATAATTAAATACCAGTAGCTTGCTACTTCAGGCTTCATGGCACATTTCAACACCCAATTTAACCTCTTAGATTTTTTCTCCCTCTTAGATTCCTAGGTGAAATTATAAAGCTTGATATTAGGCTATTTAATTTTTAAATGGACCTTTTCAGGTATCGATTTTTTTTTAAATCTCCATTAAGGCTCCTACACACAGTGTCGGTGGTATGGCCGCCGGTATTACCGGCGGCACTGCCGCCGGCCAAGCCCCGTGCACCCAGCGGCATACAAAGCCGCCGGCTTTGCCGCACGAAGGACCCGCCGGCATGGCTGCCCGGGTAGGTCTGCGTGCCGCGCGGGTTACAACTTCCTACTGACGGTACGGTTGACGACCGGTTGGCGCAGCGGGAGTGTAAGCGACTGCTAAGCCGAAGGTCGCGGGTTCGAATCCCGCACAAGTCAAACATTTGTGTGAATGAAAATGGATGTTTGTCTTGGTCTGGGTGTTTCTATGTATAATATGTATGTATTTACAAAAAAAGTATTTAAGTATTTTTATCCATTATCTAGTACCCATAGTACAAGCTCTACTTAGTTTGGGACTAGATGGTGTTATGTGAATGTGGTAGATAGTTATTTGTGCAACAAGAGAGCAAAGTTGTTTTTTGTTTCGAGTGCTGATTTTGAGTCCCGAGCATTGATTCAAGAGCTATGATTGATTCACGAGCGTAGCGAGTGAATCAAAGTTAGAATCCTGAGCGTGGTGAGGGACTCAACAGCACGAGATACAAAAAGCTTTGCTCTCGTGTAGCATACATAACTTTTCATCACAGCAGTGAGAACACATATTACTTAGGAGATATAGAAATGAACAGGAATAGATTGAATTCTGCATAATCACTTGTTGATTTAAATATTCTGGTGTTAAAGTACAGTGATCATCGCTAGTTTCACTCATCTTTTTAGATTATTTTATATATTAATATAATTTAACACGTTACGCTATACTGTATCAGCATCACCGAAATTTTTATTCCCGCTAATTTTTAAAATCGCGTTTTAATACCGCGTCCCTGATGTTTATTTTTCAATTGTATCATTGTTGTAATTCTAAATAAAAATGTATTGGTTAAATACTAATTTAATACTATTAATTAGACTTATTTTTATTAAAAGCCGATAATAAATTAAACATATAAACAATAACATAAAAAAAGTAATTTCTTTATTACAAATATCTTTTTTTTTGCGTTGCCGTAGGTGTTTTCTTTGAGGTTGAATTCCAAAATCGAATTTCGAATTCGAAGGGGTTTGTTTTTTCACTCACTTTTTATATGCATGTGAAAGAGACAGGGCACAGTAAAATTCGAATGTTTCAAATTTATGGCTGAACAATGTCAATTCGTGACACTGAAGATTGAAAAATTAAAAAGCTACTTTGCCTCACGCTCAAATCAAAATCGCGTTTTGTTCACTGTTGTCTCGCAGCAAAAGCGGCATGTTTGAGCTGCTATGCTGTGGTGAAAATATTATTATTGCTACTTGTGTGGTCGTTCTATACTACTGGAATTATGCCCGGCGGCTTTCTGCGGCAGATGCCGGTGGCACCGACGCCCGGTAAAACCCGGCAGCACGTGTCGCGTGGCAAAATTCGGCAGCCCGCGCCGCCGGCACTGTCTGTAGCAGACTTTACACATCGACACAATAACAATTAAAATATGTATTGCGCATATTCCTTCAATTCTATGTAACTATTCTTTTTTTTTATAGACCCACGCCTGTATCCCCGAAGGGGTAAGCAGAGGCGTAATATTACCCCCACATTTCGCCATGTTTTTTTGTTACTGTTCTTCACTTATATAATTCCTTTAGGAGTGCAATTTCTAAATGCCTTTCTTAATAAATGTGTACAACACAAAAGACATCAACTGCCAAAATGTCAAGTTTGTAGGCCCTGTGGATTAGATTCTGCGCAGAAAAATCAGTCAAACAAGGCATGTAGTTATACAATTTATTTATATTTATGTAGCACTTTTTGTTCACTTTGTCACTGTTAAGTGTATGAATGTTTGCATGGTTTTGTATATGTATAAGAATGAGTAGGTATATGTATAGACGATTATGTACATGAACTTGATTTCTGTGATCGTCACTTGGGGTTACCAACTAATATCAGGGTTGTTTTGAGGCTTATACCTCAACCAATATAAGCCTGAATGGTAACCTCATTTTTATAATATACCTCTTGGCTAAGAACTGTGTCACAAATTGTTAATTGTCAAACTGTTGTGTGTATATTATAAAAATAAATGCTTTCATTTCATTATGTTTTTTATAGCATAAAAAATTTCAAAGAGTTAATTAAATCTAGAGTTGATCCTCAAATTTCTTAGAGAAACAAAGCTACGTGAATGTATTTTTTGTAATATAGCGGGTCTAGTACAAGTTTTAATTGCCATACATTTAAAAAGTGCCTCCGGTGGCCGATGCCGGCCGGTAGAGGGCGCATTTAGAAAATGTCAGGAAATTGTTCCCATTGAGAAATGACTCGCACAACGATTAGAAATTGGATGCCCTCAATATTTTTCATGTATTTTACTATCTAGACCAACTTCAGAATATTTGTAGTCACTGATGTCTCGTGACTCACCGATTTTTCTATTTGAATCAGCTAGCTACAATAATCAATAAATTCATATGAAACCTGCCCTATATTCACAGTATACAAAGTGAACTACTGCTGTGATGTCATCCCCGTAAATAGACTGTCCCAGCGCTGGGCACGTACCCTTTCTCGCTTTATAAGGCTATGGCCACAGCGCACCATGGTGTTTAAATGCGGGTTGGTAGATTGTCACATTCCTTTAAAGAGCAGTATTGAGAACTCTAAGACAAGCAGGTTACCTCACGATAATCTTTTAGAAAATTGATAATTGAACATACACATGACTTCTAACAGAAAGTCAGCGGTGATCAGCGTTAGTTTAACATTTCACTCTCTGCTTGGCAGCCTATTTGGTATCCCCATTAAGAAACCAGTGCTGACAATTGACATAACTCATACACACAAGTACTCCAACAAAAACATAATCAAACGCATAAGTGCAAACAAATACAAAACATTTACACAAATGAAAAGCATTTTCAACACAACAATACCCATAATACGTCCTTTCACAAACAGAACGAACAAAAAACACGAAAATAAACAAATCCTCTCCGATTCCATCACAATGTTTGCTCGTATCTCTAATAATAAAACGGGCATGTAAATAGCACAGCTAAATAACGAGATAGCAGATAGTAGATAAAACTAAAATATTAACAGTACCGAAATACAAACTTACATACGTATACGTTCATATGTGTAAAGGTACCACGTTTATATGGCAGCATGTAACTGTGAAGAAGATACATTCGAACGAACAAAGAACGTGTTTTTCTAAAATTCAGTGCTAAATCCTAGTTTATTAATTAAAGCGTATCCCTACGGTATATAGTCATGATAATAATGTATAGTAAAGGAATACTACCTGACTGACAGGGCCATGCATAGTACGCCTTACAGAAATATATGAAATTATGTTCTAGTAGGTTTTCCTTGAGCTTTAGCAAATATATTCCCTTACAAACTCCTCAGAGGAGACAATCCATGTTACAGGAAAGCTGTGTCTAAATGTCAAGGTAGAACCTAAAACACTTTTCCCGTACTCATCTTCCTAGCATTATCCCAGTTGCATGACGGGGTCCGCTTATTATTAGAATTTTCCACAGAGTGCGTGCCATCTGAACTCCGTAACCCAAAGGGATAGCAATATTCCAAGGTTTAAACTAGTGTCAGTTTATTCAGAGATACTAACTCCCCATAACGATTGTCAAAAAAATTAATGACAGCCTGGACCGACAGCTAAAAGTGCTCTACAAAGCACAGGTAAGCGATAAATAATAATTGATACTTTAAAAAACTCTATGTTAGTAGGTTGCAGTCAGTAGGTTTATTTAACTTCATATAAACGTGGCACGCCTAGGTATGATATTGTATAGAATAGTAGAGTTGGAAGTAATTCAATAGAATTTAATTAGCTGCCGTTGAACTTCTGCTTCATAACGGAATGATTTAAATTTTGTATATGTACAAGCTTATAACAAAGTTAGTTCGAACATTATTTGGTAGAAATGTACGGGCGCATTCAAAGGTCATCGACCTGATAATGTTTTAATATAGAGTTTCTATGCAATTTTATTGATTTGGGGCTTTGATTAATTTATACATGTTGTAATGTTACAGAAAACCTAAAATACAAAGCAATACCTTAGACGAATTTCAGTAATCTCAGGCAGTTCTTCGCAACTTTGGTTACTGGCTCGAGGATAACATTATACATCCATCCTGGAGACAAAGCCTCTCCCTATTTGTGTCACAATTGCATAATGAGTCAATAGTAGAAATTGACTACCTCCGTGGTCCAGTGGATAGCGTATGCGAGTGCTGATCGGAGATCCCGGGTTCAATTCTCGGGTCGGGCAAAAGTGCCACTGGGTTATGCCGAATTCTCAGTAGCAGCACGGAGTCTGGTGATGTGCCTGGTAACGGCAATAGGCACGCCCTAAGGGGCGTTTGCAATGAATTGGCATTGCGCAATGAATTTTTAGGTCCAACGTAACTTATTACGTGGGACAATGTGTGTGTAAATATTATGCCTCTGCCTACCCCTTCAGGGATACATGCGTGAGTCTATGAAAAAATAAGTAGAAATTGACCTATTATATCATGCTGGCCTGACGGGTAGTTATAGGATTTGACGTCGTGTTTTCCGTCTCTTTCCAAGGATGCATTTGATTTTCTGTATTTGCCTCAGTCGCCTCTTGTGACAGTTTGTATTCTTAATTCGTCACCACATGGAACGAGGGTTACACAGTGCTAACGAAACTCACACGTTGAATTTTAAAGCCTTGAATATGAACAAACAATTATAACAATGTGGCTTTAAGTTTTGCTGGCCTTATTCATCATCGTCCTAGCGCCGTCCCGGTTGCGTTCCAAAACCTACGCCTTGGAGCCCGGGGTTCGCTTTCCGGCTGTATCTCCTCCACTTTGCACGGTTTTCAGCATCCCTGGTGGTTAGTCGATTGGCACACATATCATCCCTTACGACGCCAAGCCAGCATTTCTTTGGCATTCCCCGTTTACCGGGGCCCTGCGGAGGTAGCATGGCAAGACATTTGTTACCCACGTAAAATGCTGGTTGACGTGGTAAAACGTGGCCACACCAGCATAGTCAACAGTCTTGCATTTTGTCAGCAATGTAAAACATATATAATACTATGTGCTTTCAAAATAACTAATGAGTATTCATCGTACTGATTTTTATTATTATTATTAAATAATACATTTTAGACTAAGCACCTGTTTGAAATAGAATTAGTTTTAATTATAAGTCAAATCGATTAGATCGATTGAGTAACATTTTGTTTAGTCTATTGAAAATTTCTGACAATGGTCACACTGAACTGTCACTTCCGTTCCCGCGTTGAAAAATTAACACGCCCGTCTTGGGCTATCTCGCGAGATTGCAATTGATATAAATTGATCGCCCTTTGAATTAACGCGAATTGAATTAACTTGTAATTACTTACAACTGCCGCTTTTGTCTTCCGGCAAAGTTTGTGATAAATTAATGAACATTTGTGAAATATTGAACTTTGTAAAACACGTGTGTGAATTCCTGTTTGGTGCCTGGAGAAGGACTACGCTGAACTGGACTCTGGTATTCGATTCTCTTGTTATTTTGGCCAAAATTATGAGTTAATCCTATAGGTCCACTTCAAGAATATCACCAGTGAAGATATCAGGTGAGTTGAAACATTTTATTAATTTTGGTTGTGACTCGCTGTGCTACCACAGTAAAAGTGTCTATCGTGGTCAGGTGGATGTATTACAGCTTCCACTGCAACACAGAACAGTTTCCCACCTGGCTACGGTAACTCTAGACATAATTTTTGGTGCAGAGCTGTAATTGAAATTTAGCCGCTGTTGCATTACTGAGTATAAACTCAGATTGGTAGAAGCTTGTATCTTTTCACCTTGTAGACAGGATTGTAGTGTTCTCAGGTCTGTATTGTCTAAAATACAAAATATTTAATTGTATAAGTTGACCTAGATAATTCGAAACACATTGTCACACATAACTTCAATCAGTAATTGTTTGATTTAAATTGTTGAAAACTAGCATAAATTTGTTGCTGTTACTATTAATGAGTCACTTTGATTGGATACATATCAGTTATATGTATCAATTGATTTAGTTTATTACATATATTGATATATTAAGTTTGAACCTTACATTGCTAAACCTTGTTATAATATATAGATAATATTGTTAGGTAACATATATTCTGTGCTTAATTCCTATTGTATATCTCAAATAACACAGCCAGTCTGTCTGTTGCAAGTAATTAGTTAATTTATTTGAATATTCAACTTTATTAAACTTATTTGAGGTTTCAACTTTTGATAGCTTTGACTTTGTTTTGTGTCAATATAAATTGAAACTATTAATTTTGTTGGGCAGTAAATACCTGCCACTTGCTTGTACCAGCACTAAACAGGCTAATACTTTGTTGGTTTCAAAGAATTAAGAAAAATTAAGTTTTGATTGTTAATATTATTTAACGCTTGTCCTGGCGTTTTTGAAATTTGATTATGTCAGCTATCAAGGACTTGCGTGCGGCTGCTGGTGCTATTGCATCAGATTTGCGCTGGTTTGCCTCGGCCAGTGCCATAGTGAACCGGCCTGATCGTCAGCAGGCCTTACTACAAAGGTACGAGCGGATTGACGATCGCCTGGCAAGTGTGGAACAGCAATGCCGCACTTTCAGCACTTGCTGTCTCGAAGTGTCAGTCATTGATTTCACCGCTGACCAGCGAAATAAGGTCAGCGAAGACTATGCCCAGGTCTTAGACCTGTATGATGCTGTCTCCAATAGTGCGAGACAACTAGTTGCCGATAGGGAAGGGCAACCCGGCCTGAAGCAGGAGCTTCCTAGGACAGCACCGGGGCTGGTGAGTAGGCTCCCTACTTTGGACCTCCCCCATTTTGATGGCTGCCTAGGAAGCTACCTGGGCTTCGTTAATTTGTTTGACAGCCTGGTCAATGATAGGGCTGACCTTCGGCCGGCACAAAAATTGGCCTATCTGATGTCGGTTCTGGATGGGGAGGCCAAGGGCCTCATCCAGCATCTGCCCGTGTCTGACGAGGCGTACCAGACGGCTCGGGACCTAATCACCCGTAGGTACCATAATAAGCGTGGCCTCGCCGACACGCACATCGAGCAGATTTTGGGTTTGCCGACGCTCACCCGGGTCTCTGGGTTGCGCACCCAACTGTTGAACCCGCTTTTGGTCGCCATCAACGCACTTAAGTGCCTTGACCTGCCAGTGGACCAATGGTCCTATCTATTGGTGCACATTGTCCTTAAAAAGCTGCCTGCCGACCTGAGGTCGCGTTTTGAACAGCGCTTTGGTGGGGATAGCGCGACCCATCTGCACCCCTTTGCTGACCTGGAGAGGTTCCTGGAGGATGAGTGCCGGGTCTTGGACAACTTCGGTGGTGACACGCCGGGTAAGACGCAGCCGCCCAAGGTCAAGGAGCAGGCTCGCGTTCACACCCGAGCCAATGTTGACCGGCGCCCTCCTTGCTTTGCGGTCACGCAGAGCCCAGCGGAGTGCTCCTACTGCAAAGTCACGGGGCACAGAACGGCCAGTTGTAGGCCATTCTTGGACCTACATGTCGCCTCTCGTAGGCGCATCGCGAATGCCCGCCGCCTTTGCTTCTCTTGTTTGGGGTCCCACTACCAGCGAGACTGCCCAAACTCTCGCCCCTGTCCTCACTGTGGAGGACAGCATTTGGACATTCTCTGTATGAATGCCAGAGAGGTTGGCCGCTTGTCCAACTAGCCGACGCCGCGCACGGGCGGGTGTTTTGAAGGTGGCAGCCGAGGCTCACCGGCGCGTAGCCGAGAGTCGCCTCGCTCAATTGATCGCCACACGCCTCGTTGGAGTACCGTAGCGTGCGCACGCCTCCTCTCTCTCGCGCACCTGAATGTGCGACCGCGCAACGTCACCAGCATCATGACTACTGCCCCAGGTATTCCCCGCCTTTGGCGGAGCGTCCCCGCCTTGACTCGCGCCCACCTCGTTTTGGGCGGGTGCGTCACTATGACCCCCCACAGATGGCGCGCGGATCGAGTCATCGCACTTTTGAGGACTTCAAGCCGCACCCTCGTTTTGACTTGCCTGGTCCTGGCCAACGGTCGCCGCCCAGGCAACAATAGGTCATTGACCCCTGCCCTATAACGCCAACCTCCCCCATTGAGACCGTTATCCTACCAACGGTTGCTGTTAGGGTCTGGGGACCCACGGGGACCTCTGTTGTTGTCCGTGCTATATTGGACACAGGTTCACAAGGTTGCATTGTTTCCACTTATTTGGTAGGGCAGGTTAAATTAAATATGGGCTCTTTTCCAAATTGTATACGGGGCATCGGGGACGTAGCCTCTAATGTTGAAGGGCAAGTTAAGGTTTTGTTTGGCCCTGTTGAATCTTCACACCCGAGGATTAAAACCTCGGCTATTGTGTTGAAGAATATTTTGGGTATGCACCCACAGAAGCAGCTACCTGCTGCTGTGGTGAATTTGACATCGGGATTGGAACTGGCAGACCCCAAATTTGACACACCGGGACATATCGACTTGTTGATTGGCTCTGATGTCCTCGGTGGAATTTTGATTGGTGGGAAACGGGTCTTGGTGCCAAATGGTTTGACTGCCATCCCGATCATATTTGGATTTGCCTTGATGGGACCTGTACCTAGGGACCCTCTCCACCTGAACTTGATAATTTGTTGGCTTTAGGCTCTGCTCTCTCTGATGCGGTTCAGAGGTTTTGGGAAGTAAAGGAGCCCCCTCAAGCTGCCCGTTTGAATCCAGAACATGAGGAGTGCGAGCTGTTCTTCCAGAACAACACTGGTCGACTCCGTTCTGGTCGGATCATTACGAGGCTACCATTTCTGTCTGTTCGGCCTCCGCTTGGTGAGTCACGACCTTTAGCCGAAAAGAGATTATTGGCTATGGAGCGCCGCATGGGTCGTGATCCGGAGCTCAGACAGAAGTACATTAAGTTCATGAGAGAATATGAACAATTGGGACACATGTCTGTGTCAAATTTGGATTGGCGTTCGGTGGAGCACTACTTTCTCCCGCATCATGCGGTATTGAAGCCATCGACTGGCAAGCTGCGCACAGTATTTGATGGTTCTGCGCAGACTTCAACAGGCGTATCCTTGAACCAGTGCTTGCATTCTGGTCCCAAGTTGGTCAAGGACCTTTGTGACGTCATCACCAGCTTCCGACGACATCAGGTTGTCTTTGTGGCCGATATAAAAATGATGTTTAGGCAGTCGATTATCCACCCTGATGACCGTCGTTTCCAGCTGATCCTTTGGAGAGAGTCTCCTCGTGATCCCATGGTCGTCTACGAGCTCAACACTAATACGTACGGGTTAAGGTCAAGCCCCTACTTGGCAATACGTTCTCTTTGGGAGCTCGCAGACCGCGAGGGCCTACGTTTCCCACGAGCCTCTGCCATCTTAAAGGACGATATTTACGTCAATGACATTTGCTCGGGCGCCTCCACAGCGGACGAGGCGATCCTCCTGCGGGACGAATTGATAGGTATTTTGGCCTCCGCTGGTTATGAGTTGCGCAAATAGATTTCCAACTCACCAGCGCTTTTGGAAGGCTTGCCAGAGGATCATCAGCAAGATCCACATTTATTTGAGATTGTTGACAACCCCGCCATGATGGCTGTTCTTGGTGTTCAGTACAGACCAGTCCAAGACATCTTTACGTATAACGTAGACTTGAAATTGCCTTGTTCTTGGACTAAACGTCTCGTGTTGTCTACTGTCGCCAGAACCTTTGATCCGAACGGTGCGATTTGTCCTATCATATTTCGGGCAAAATGCTTCTTGCAGAAGCTTTGGACAGCGGATTGAGGCGGGATTGACTTGGGATGAACCTCTCCGCGGTACTCTTGTTGAGGAATGGACCTCTTTTGTATCCTCACTTCCTGTCGTCAACGAGATCTCCTTGCCTCGTCCCATCCTTCCTCCCGGGAAGTACAAGGCCACCCTTCACGGGTTTAGTGATGCCTCGGAACATGGTCACGCGGCCGTGGTGTACTTGCGCACAGTTAGTGCCTCAGGTCAGGTGAGGGTTTCCCTGATCATGGCGAAGAGCAAGGTAGCACCCCTTCGTACATCTCTGACCATCCCAAAATTGGAGCTCTCGGGAGCAGCCCTACTTGTACGCTTATTGAACAACGTGTCCAGTACTTTGGGTAAAAGCATTTGTATTAGTGGGACCTACGCCTGGACAGACAGCCAAATTGTTCTTTGTTGGTTTAAGGCGTCTGTCCACACTTTGGAGGTATTTGTCGCTAATCGCGTTTCCCAAATACAAAAATCCGAAGTCAAGCTTGTTTGGAGACACGTGCCAGGTGAGCTCAACCCCGCTGATTGTGCTTCGCGCGGATGCTTGACGCCTAGTTTGATAGGCCATTCGCTGTGGTGTGGTCCGAAATGGTTGAGTCGACCAGAAATTGATTGGCCTCGAACGCCAGTTTTGAATACTTCTAATTTGCCGGGTCTACGAACACTCGCTCTTGAGAAGGTAGAATGCGCCTTCGACCCCGATTTTTTGTTGAATCGCTACAGCTCCCTTGACAAGTTGTTAGGTGTTACTGCTTGGATAAAGCGTTTTGTTTTTAATTTTAGGCACCCACAACAGAAACGACTGACACCGTTTCTCTCACCACAGGAACGACAGGAGTCTCTCACCTTTTGGGTTCGTTCTGTGCAATTGGCGCATTTTGAGAAGAAGATTGCTATCCTTAAATCAGGGACATCGAAATTGTCGGGAGCTGTCTCTAAATTGAATCCCTTTTTAGACGAAACGGGTCTCTTGCGCGTTGGAGGGCGTCTCAAGAACGCCAACCTCCCTTACGGGGCACGTCACCCCCTTTTGTTACCCAAAGACGGTCATTTGGTACGCTTGTTGGTAACTGACCTTTACCTTAAAAATTCGCATGCTGGTTGTAATGCTTTGTTGGCCATTTTGCAACGCGAATTTTGGATTTTGTCTTACGAAGAATTATTCGGAGTGTAGTCTTTCACTGCATCCCTTGCTATAAGCTCAAGGCTTCTACCATGCAGCCGTTGATGGGAGACTTACCGGCAGATCGCGTAACGGAGAGCAGGACATTTGATGGTGTTGGCACGGACTTCGCTGGTCCCTTTTTGGTGAAAACGTCGACACTTCGAAACAGCAAGACTGTTAAGGCCTACTTGTGTGTTTTTGTTTGTCTTTCCACAAAGGCCGTACATTTAGAACTGGTCTCCTCGCTTACGACCGAGGCGTTTGTAGCCACATTTGACAAATTTGTATCCCTCAGAGGGCTGCCTTCCTTGATCCGCTCTGACTGCGGCACTAACTTCAAGGGCACCTATAATTATTTGAATGATGTTGTTAATTTCCTTGGAACCAACAGGGCTGATATAGGTGATAGGCTTGCCCGACGTGGGATAAATTGGTTGTTTTCCCCACCAAATTGTCCACACTGGGGTGGTATTTTTGAGGCCGCTGTAAAATCGGCCAAAACACACTTGCGCAGGACAATCGGTGAATCTGTCCTTACATTTGAGGAACTCGCAACTGTGTTTTGTAAGATTGAGGCCGTTTTGAACTCTAGGCCATTGTGCCCGATCTCCTCAGATCCGAATGATTTGGAGGCCCTTACGCTGGGCCATTTTTTGATTGGTCGCCCACTTGTCGCCTTGCCTGAGTACCCCTATATTGATACGAGACCTGGTCGTCTCTCGCGTTTTGAATTGGTACGCCAGATTACTCAGAGCTTTTGGAACCGCTGGAATTTGGAATATTTGCACATACTCCAGCAACGCGTTAAGTTAAGACCGACAAGACCGATCCACCCGAGATTGGTGACCTCGTTTTGATCAAGGAGGCTAACCTTCCGCCACTCAGATGGCGCAGGGGGCGCATTCTTCGTTTGGTAGCTGGGGCTGATGGAGTTCCCCGATTTGCTGAGGTCTTGGTGGACGGTTTGATTCTGAGGAGAGCGGTTACAACATTGTCACGTCTACCAACTGATTAGCGGACCGGTAGGCCGGTCCAGGGCGGGTGGATGTTTGAAATAGAATTAGTTTTTATTATAAGTCAAATCGATTAGATCGATTGAGTAACATTTTGTTTAGTCTATTGAAAATTTCTGACAATGGTCACACTGAACTGTCACTTCCGTTCCCGCCTTGAAAAATTAACACGCCGGTCTTGGGCTATCTCGCGAGATTGCAATTGATATAAATTGATATAAATTGATCGCCCTTTGAATTAACGCGAATTGAATTAACTTGTAATTACTTACAACTGCCGCTTTTGACTTCCGGCAAAGTTTGTGATAAATAAATGAACATTTGTGAAATATTGAACTTTGTAAAACACGTGTGTGAATTCCTGTTTGGTGCCTGGAGAAGGACTACGCTGAACTGGACTCTGGTATTCGATTCTCTTGTTATTTTGGCCAAAATTATGAGTTAATCCTATAGGTCCACTTCAAGAATATCACCAGTGAAGATATCAGGTGAGTTGAAACATTTTATTAATATTGGTTGTGACTCGCTGTGCTACCACAGTAAAAGTGTTTAGATAAATTGTCTATCGTGGTCAGGTGGATGTATTACAGCTTCCACTGCAACACAGAACAGTTTCCCACCTGGCTACGGTAACTCTAGACAGCACCTTTAAACTATCAAATGTATGCATCGTAATTCACAGTTTCGCTTTTTGTTATTGATAGGCTGTGATAATGTCAACTTACTGCTTTAAGTGTCCTGTGCTCTGCCTATTGCGATACAGCCCGACAACAAACAAGGAGACAATAGCGAAGGCTAAATGAGAGGTCCCGTTCTACCCGTCAGATACGGCATCCTAAAAACATAAACACTAATGTGAACACAGTAAACTCGCTATGCCGTAGCCGCTACGTCGTAGCTGCGACAACGTAGACCCGCTACGAACAAGAGAAACGGGGACTACAAAAAAACTATAACAATTCGTTTCGGTCATTATATGAGACACAAATCGAGTTTTTCTCAGACAAAGTCGGTTCACACTAGACAGTTGGCAAAGGACCAAATCCGCTGGTTGTGGGAACGACACAATATATAAGAGATAGCGGGATGATGCCAAGATAAGCTATAATGCTAAGAATAATTCGCAAAATAATGTGATAGTTTGATGTGGAGAGTGTCATGGATTAAGCAGAAATGGTTGCATGTGTGATATTCTCATTTCAACGAACTTACTTTTATGTTCTGTATGCAATAAAATGTGATGCATAGGTAATATTATATTTAATCTAACGAATTCACAAGCCTGATATACGAGTATTACATATTCCATTACAAATCCGTGTATTAATTTCGCTGCACCAATATAGTAGAAAACTAAATTCACATTCGTTATTAATGGGTACCATATACAAATTGTTTACCTAAATTTATTTGAGCTAGATACCTGTATGAATATCGTGTATGATTTTGTGCTTAATACCTTATGGATGTTATTCCTTTTTATTTGTATATCCAAACATTGTTTTTGAAGGCAAATCCCAATTTAGTATAAAAACGTTTTATTGATATCAACATGTAAAATTAAGACTGAGTTTTAACAAAATTTTGAGTAAATTGGACGATAACTTCTTTTGTGCTCAACTAAGAATGATTAAATGCGGTCCAGCGTATAATTTATCTATTTCATATTTTTATGATACCTAAATACTTCATCACCATAATCATAGCGCTGTCTTGGTTGCAATCCAAAACCTTCGCTTTGGATTCTAGAGTCCACAATGATTTTGATCTTAAGTAGCAATACCTATAAAAAAAAAATAGTCATAATTACTTAATCGCTAAAGCTCATATGTTGTACCATTTCAACAAACGGGAATTTATTATTAAGTGTTGGTACCAGACTGGTTCCGTTGTCTTTATTTACGCGGCGCTTAATACGCTGGCAAGGCTCCTAACTGATACAGATAGACGACTCAACATGCTACGTAAACAACCGACAAATTTGACATATAAGGCTCTATGTACACGAGCCCATAGGCGAAATCTTTGCATACGCTTTAACGCGATGGTAACTCATGCCAAAATTTTGGAGCTAATTTTTAATATGCTTATCGTCGAATTTTCATAGCTATGCTTGCATTTTCATGCTACAAAAACTACGAATTTTTAAACAAAGTTTGAATTCCTGTTGTAGTCCCTAAAATATGAGATATTATAAATCACTCCTTAGCGAGTACCTCCGTCTTAAAAAGATATAGTTATGAATCTAATATTAGTACTACAACAGGTAGAAATCCAGCCTTATGAGGCAAGCGAAACTCTAAAACTAATAACTTCTTCACTCAAGTTTTATATAAGAGGATGAGCCTTTGTGCTGTGGAAACATAAGCGATACAATTTTTAATAAGGTTGCATG
Source organism: Euclidia mi (assembly GCA_944739405.2). Taxonomy (NCBI): domain Eukaryota; kingdom Metazoa; phylum Arthropoda; class Insecta; order Lepidoptera; family Erebidae; genus Euclidia; species Euclidia mi. Next base: position 8,202,152 of record OX123207.2, on the reverse strand, counting down.
TAATCTTTAAAGCTTTTCAGCGAAAAATTATATCAAAATAAGCAAATTAGAGTCGTTGATTCGGATCCTAGTTTTTTGACTCATACTCCTATTGTTATCCCAGTTACAGCCCGAGGTCCGGTTACTAGTCTAACCAGATTTGACTGAATAGCTTTTCCATAAAGCGACTGCCTGTCTGCCTTCCGTAACCCAAAGGTTCAAATACCAATATGCCATGGTTTAGACCTGCGTCTGTTCACTCAGAGCTACGGGCTCGTCATAACAAATGTCAACGATCTCCATGATACTCGGGACTGATGGCTCAATGTGCTCAAAGGGCAAGTGGCAAACGTGGCAAGTGGCAAGTGACACTTAACAATTTAATACTCACATAACTTAGAAAAGTCAGTTCTGCATAGCAGTTTGTTGGCTACTAAGCTTTTGCTGCCCCGTCTAACCTAGTTATTTGACTATTATTATGATTTTCCAGACAAAAATATGTATATGGATCACACTGAGGAGATACGTGTGACCTAGCTACAAAGGGCGATTGAGGGCACCGTGGTAGTTTTAAAGGATAGTATTAATAGGATTGTAGGTTGAGCATGTTTCGGGAGTCCCACATTCTACCTTCACCCGAGTTCTAACTCAACTTTGAGTGGTGCAGAACTGCTAGAAGGGTATTAAAAAAGAAAAAATACAATCATATCACTGCGACCTAGCCGAGGTTAGCTTATTTATGCTATCCTCGATTCGCGTAAACCTGACGAGGTCATTGAACTCATTGCTGCTTTCTTTATTTTAAATTGTAGATTACCTGATATCTAAATCAAGTCAATGGCTAGCTCAGCTATAAATTAGGTAGCTTTATTTTCAAATCAGTCTTAAGTAACAATTAATTAGACGTATGTAGGTTAAATTGACATAAAGGATACCGGCATCCTTTAGTGTCACCTTTTACTGCCAAAGAAATGCTAGAGGAATTTTCTAGAAACAAAACAATTTTCCGGGATGACTCCTTTACGCTTTCAAAGTACACGTGTAAATGTTAAAAGGTAACTAACTATAAGGCAGTACCTACAGAAGACTCTTATAATATTCTAAAGATTTCGTACCAAATCAGCGTGCTATTTATTTTATGGGGCAAAATATATGTTTGACTACGGGTTGGCGTTGGCGTGGTATAAGCGGCCGCCTCGCCGCTTGACAGCTTGACTACAAGAGACAATACTTTGAGTGATCTCTAAATTGTCGCCTTTATTTTCTATCTCTATTACGTATTATTTTATCTCAGTCCACGTCTTTATCGGCATAAAAATGTTACGGAACTCTAATATGAATATATAGTCCAGACATTATGTATTCCAGCAATTCGGTCTGTGATATATAACAAGTACAATGTTTTGGAAAATATACGCTAAGTTCTTAATACTTTTCCTGCCTAAAAGAGTTGAAACCTGATGCTAAAAGTATTTTCATATTTAATGCTTAACTTCTAGATTTTATGATAAATATTTTATAAAAGTATTTTTTTTTTTTATGGAATAGGGGGCAAACGAGCAGACGGATCGCCTGATGTTAAGCGATTACCGCCGCCCATGGGCACCCGCAACACCAGAGGAGTCACAAGTGCGTTGCCGGCCTTTTAAAAAGGAATACGCTCTTTTTTTGAAGGTTTGAAGGTCGTATTGGTTCGGAAAAACCGCAGGCGACAGATCATTCCACAGTTTACAGGTGCGAGGCAGAAAGTTTCAAGAAAAGCGCACCGTTGTGGCTTGCCAACCATCTAAATGATGGGGATGGAAATTCTGTCGCGTAGAACGATGGCGGAAAGAGGCGGCAGGGATTAATCCGAACAACTCTTCGCATATAATAGTAATAGCGATAAAAGATGCATAGCGAGGCTACATCTCTACGCAGCGCCAAGGGGTCTAACTGATTGCAAATATCTTGGCAGTCGACAATTCGAGCGGCTCTCCGTTGGATGCGGTCTAGAGGGAGAAGCTGGTACTGGGGTGCCCCTGCCCAAAGATGAGAACAGTATTCCATATGCGGCCGGACCTGCGCCTTATAAAGGAGCAAGCGGTGGGCCGGAGTGAAATACCGTCTCGATCTATTTAGCACGCCAAGCTTCATCGAGGCTAACTTAGCCTTACCCTCTAAGTGACCGCGGAACTGGATTTCGCTCGATATGTCGACACCAAGTATTCCAATACTGGAGGAAGCAGTCAAGGGGGTGCTCTCAAAACGAGGACATACGACCATTGGCAGTTTTTTTGCGGTGAAAACGCAGACTTGTGTCTTTGTGGGGTTAAATTGGACCAAATTAAGTCTTCCCCAATCTGAGACCATCTCCAAGGAGGTCTCAATTTCAGACACAAGTTTATGTCGACTCTCGATGACTTTTGCCCGAGAAATGTTGGCGTGGCCGGTATATAAAGCATCACCTGTGCTGTCATCTGCATAACAATGAATGCCGCTATCTAGCAACATATCATTGATATGCAGGAGGAACAGAGTAGGCGATAGCACGCAGCCTTGAGGAACACCAGCATTTACAGACAAGGCGTCAGAGCATTCACCGTCAACTACGATCTTTATGCTTCTGTCTGTAAGAAAGCTGGTGACCCATTCGCATAATTTCTCGGGCAGCCCATAGGAAGGGAGCTTCGAAAGAAGCGCTTTGTGCCAGACCCGATCGACGGCCTTCGCTATGTCCAAACTGACCGCCAAAGCCTCCCCCCTTGTCTCGATCGCCTGTGCCCAACGATGTGTCAGGTATACTAGAAGATCACCAGCCGACCGACCCTTACGAAAGCCGTATTGCTGGTCACTAAGCAGCTGATTATCCTCTAGAAACCGAAGGAGCTGGCAGTTAATAATGAACTCCATTATCTTCGAGAAGAGGGAGGTTATGGCTATGGGTCTGTAGTTGGACGGATTAGAGCGATCGCCTTTTTTAGGGATCGGGTGGACCAATGCTGTCTTCCACGATGTTGGGACTACGCCAAATGAGTAGGAGAGACGAAAAAGGCGTGTCAAAACTGGTGCCAACTCTGGAGCGCAGATCTTCAACACAATAGGGGGAATTCCATCAGGCCCACTCGACTTATGGATATCGAGGGACAGAAGTGCCATACGGACTGCGCGTTGGTGGAACCGAATATCCGGTAACAGCGGTATAGTAGGCGGTTCCTGTCCCCCGTCATGCAAGGTCGAGTTGGACGCAAAGAGTTTGCCCAGAAGATCGGCTTTCTGCTTTGCATCGTGGGCCAAGGAGTCATTTCCCATGTGTAGCGGTGGAAAGGATGGCTTACAGAAGTTCCCTTCGGTAGCTTTGGCAAGAGAACAGAATGCGCGAGTTCCCGATGGAAGGCGCTCAAGCCTCTCGCCAATTCTACCGATGTGCTTCGTCTTCGCACTAGCAAAGTCTCTTTTGAGGGACCTGGAGGCAAAGTTATACTCCTTTTTTAATGCGCTGGTATTTTCATCCCCCGCCGCCACCGCAACAGCCCAGGCTTGGTAAGCTTCCTGCTTCCTGCGAGAAGCCTTTTTGGAAGATGAACCAAACCAAGGTCGAAATTTGCCACCAATGGGGACCACAGAGGATGGAATGAAAAGTTCCATACCCTGTAGCACCACATCAGCAACAGAATCAGCAGCGGCGTTGGGATCATCCGGCGAGAAGCATATTTGTCCACGAGGATAGGACGCAAAGAAGTTCCGCATCCCATCCCAATCTGCTGACTTGTAGTGCCACACACGGCGACTGCGTGTAGCCCGCGATTGCAGCGAGCACGTGAGAGGCACCACACTCCGTACAAGGCAGTGGTCTGAGGAGCCAAGTGGGGCGCCTACGGATACCTTGTAGCCGTCCGAATGAGAAGTCAGCAGAAGGTCCAGCAGTGAAGGATTCTGGCTTTCAACGTCTGGGATTCGCGTGGGCGTGGTAACCAGTTGTGTCAGGCCATAAGCCAGTGCGAAGTCGTGAACAGATCTCCCCGCATGATCAGTTTTACTGGAACTGAGCCAGTCGGCGTGATGGGCGTTAAAATCGCCAAGCAAGATGATCTCTGCTGACGGGATCTGCTGCTGCACAAAGTCTGAAGCCATTTGGATGCGCTCAATGAGTCGGTCAGTTTCGGTATCACCGCTATGGGACCTATAAAGGCAAGCATAGACGCGAGGGTGGTCGTCGCTATCTATACGTAGCCATAAGGTGGAAAGGTCCCTACCTTCAAGATTTCTAAGTCGACGAGAACTGATATCGTCTCTAACATACACGCACACTCCGGCCTTGGACAGAAAGGATTGTTCAAGTCCATACCCAAGGTAAGTAAGGTAGGAAGTGTCTGCTGGAGGCGATATCTGCGTCTCAGTTAAGAAGAGCAAGGCTGGCTTTGTTGTCTCGAGGTGGTGGTGGACAGCATTAAGGTTGGTGTGTAATCCCCTGATATTGCAGAAGTCCACAGCCAGTGTGGCAGGGGGTGCCAGGATATTTTTGCTCCTTTTTAGGGACTTTTCGAGCGCAGTTTTGCCCCCCCCAGAGTACGAGGGGCGGCCTGGGCGTCCACGCTCAGATGCGTTGTGTCCTGAACGCGGACGTCCAGAGAGGGATTCTCCAACGCTAGCGCAGTTGGTACCCTCCTGGGGTAGCAAAAAGTTTTTCAACTGCACCATCATAGGGGGGGGGGGGGTTGGGGGATTGGGCCTCCGGTATCCTCACTCACTCGGCGAAACACAACGTAAGCGTTGTTTCACGCCGGTATTCTGTGAGGCCGTGGTATCACTCCGGTCGAGCCTGACCCATTCGTGCCGAAGCATGGCTCTCCCACGGTGAGCTTGTAAATCTTATCTTTATTCGAGAAGGTTTTTGTTACGTCTGCAAATTTAGGGTTCCTTCGTCTGGTGGAACCTTTTAAAACACTTTTGTTTTTTTGTATCAGTTTTAAAAGCTTGTTTTGTATTTACAAGCCTATATGCAATCACATAAAGAAAAGGGTAATTTAATAATTCTTCACTTCACACATACCGGTCATGACCTACCTACTCGCATCCAATCGCTTTAGGCAATACCAGCAGACATTCGATCTATCTTACGGGAAGCCTACCGCTGCTGCGACGACCAGTGCGTGGTCCCTATTCTAGAACCTTTTTGTTCCAACGGATATCGGTTCTCTGAGCTATGTGCCATACCTATTGCCACTTCAGCTTGTCTATTCGGAGAGTGATTATGATTTTACATCGGCATTCATCATTTCTGATTTGCTCTTGGAGAGCCTTGGCGCATGCCTATGTACAGCAAATTCCTTAGGCTGAGATGATGATGATTATTTATTGCTATACGAACAGTAGGTATTTACTTACATATACTGGTTGTACTGGTCAATGACACTTGCAACTCCACTTTGACTGAATTAGCTTTGTATACTACAAACGGAGGCAAGGTTTTTTTTCTTATATAGACTCACGCCTGTACCCCCGAAGGCAGAGGTGTAATACACACCCATATTACTTCATGAACTTTTAGGTCTCCGTAGTAGGGGGCGAGCCTATTCCCGTTACCGGGCACGTTGCCAGACTCTCAGCTGCTGCTGAGAATTCGGAAAAACTCAGTAACACTTTGGCCGACCCGGGAATTGAACCCGGGACCTCCGATCAGCAGACGCATATGGTATCCACTGGACCACGAAGGCAGTCAAGGTTTTATTTTTACATGTCACATATTACAGAGAAATAGAAAAGGAATCCCAGTGTTATGTACGCTGCCGAACCACTACAATAAAAACTTAGTAGTGAGCGTTAGAAATGAACGGTGTTATGTAAAACCCTCGCGTATGGAGATACAATATTTCCTTAAAATTGTTTTAAAAACCTTTACTGAAAGCTTTATAAATTGACACGAATGGTAGACGCCTCAGCATTACTTCTGTTGTGACTGAAGTGGGTACGATTTCGAAATAAGTTACGAGTATCATTATTAACAATTAAAAACTTACCAATGCACTTAAGTACATTTTCTCCTAATATTTTAAACGTAAATGCTTACCTGAAAACAGAAAATACATAAATTAATTCCAATTTAAACAATGCATTTTATTGTAACAAAAATGCTATAGATTGTTCAGTAATTTTATGTTAGTTTCTTGTCAACGTCCTCTATACAAAGGCATTGAACCTTTTTTTTTTTTTTTTTTTGTTTTACGAGGTGGAAAATCCCTTCGGATCTCTGACTCTTGGGGGAAATAAGAGCCGGAGTATGTGGTGTTTCCACTAAAAACCACCTCGACTTCCGCCATGTACCCGTGTGTCGGAGGGTGGGGCATCACCAAAGCACTCGTCGCCACCCTCCGACGGGTATTGGCCCGCCAGTTCAGGCGGGCCCCGAACAAAACCCCCTTGGCGACGGATTAAGGTGTTGGACTCCGCCGCCAAAACGCCCAGCGGCCGCAGAGGATAGGGAGGACGGCAACGCAACACCGCATCTCCTCTTCCTCTGCGGCCCCACCTCGACGCATCGAATGGTGCGCCCCCATTTGGTCGCGGGAGATAGGGCGCGCGGCAACGCAACACCGACACGCCTCTCCTCCCGCGACCGCACCCGACTGCGAGGGACAGACAGAACTGTCCCCCGCACCCGCACCGTTGGACGCATCCTGCGCAGGCTCCTCCAAGCCCACGCGGAGCGTCCCCTCCTGGATCCCTCTTAGCTTCACCGCGGGTGACCAATCCACGGTTACTGAGCCCCCCCACCACGACAAGGTGGAGATCCCACGGGGGGGAAAGGCATTGAACCTAGTAATATGATGACTAAGTGGGTTTTACTTTGACAAGCTTTTCCGTATATAATTTATTATGGCATATTTATCTAGTTTTGTTACAAATTACATATTAATGTAACTAATATTTTTGTCACCATGCCACTTTATTCAGACAACATTGATTTATTAACACGGCTTTGCACGTAAATAAAGTTGAAGCATTTGTCTGAAAGTTCAAAAGGGGTAGGTATATTTTCCCAATTGCTTAATTTCTACTTGATACGAGTACCAAGCCATAATCAAACTTACATTTTTGTCTTTCTTATCCATCTGGGGTAATATTTGGTACGGTTTAACCAATTTGAATTCGACTAATAATATGTTGATGAATAGATGGAGCAGTTTGCAAGACCACTATACGCGGCTGTATTTTATCCGAATAATACACACATCAAAAAAGTCTAAGCAACACATACTATTTCAAATGATTAATCAAAGATTATATCATTTCTTACCAAGTAGGTAATACCTATGTAAACTTTTTTGATCTAGAGAACATAGTAGCTGGTTGTAAAAAAAAATCGAGTATCATTTTTTTTTCACAAATTCAAAAGCGAATGAATTTGTTCGAATTTTATAGCGTTTTCTTTGCTAAAATTTAGTATTCTGTATCAGTTTTATGATTTAAAGAATAATTTGAAACAGTTTTGAACAAATTTGGATTTTGATTTGTCATTTAAACGCAGATGTAATGCAAAGAGCTGTAGGGATGTTGCAAGCGGGAAGAAGTCAATCTCAGGTATCTCGGTATTTTGTTATCAACAGAAGCGTTATTTGCCGTCTTTGTCAGCGTTACACTTACACTGGAGATCCTGCTGAGCAGCACTCAGGTCGAGGTAGGTGTACAACCACACGGCAAAATCGATACATACAACTAACTGCAAGAGGCCAGCCGACGTAACCGCCCGAGAGATAGGTTTAAGGCTACAAAATTCAAGTGGTGTTATTGTTAGCTGTCAAACTGTGCGAAACCTACTGCATGAGTATGGCCTACGAGCACGACGGCCAATTAGGTGCCCACCGATACGTCACGGGAATCGTGCTCGTCGAAATGAATGGTGTAGGGAACACATTACATGGAACCGGGAACAATGGGATACAATTTTATTTTGCTATGAGTCTCGATTTGGGTTCAAGCCTGATACTAGAAGGGTAAGAATCTACCGTCGTCCTGGAAATACTGAAAGACTGAGGTGTGTTCAGGAAATGCATCTATACAACGGCTCAACAGTTATGGTATGGGCGGGTATTATGAAGAACAGTCGAACTGAGCTCGTTTTTGTAAATGGTAACATGAACGCTGTAAATTACTTTGAAGATGTTCTAAGGCCTTATGTCCATTCGCACAAACGCTAGGCTTCGATTTCATGTTGATACATGACAAAGCGCGTTCGCATACAGCTTTGCACGCACGGGAGTACTTGGCAAGGGAAAACATCCTGGTATTGCCTTGGCCAGCACAATCGCCAGACCTCAACCCCATCGAGCGTGCATGGGGCATGCTCCAGAGACGTGTTTTAAAGGACTTGGATGGAATGACAACAACCTAACAACTGATGGACTTACTAAAATTTCATTGGGAGCGATTGCCGCAGGATAACATTAACAATCTCATCGATTCTATGAATAATCGGTGCCAGCAAGTTCTCAATAACAGAGGAGGCCACACTTTGTATTAAGTTATGTAATTTTTGTACAACCATTTAATTTTAGTTTAAGTTTAGTTGATTAGGCACCTTACTTTGTACTACGTACATACAGTACTTACTCGTAATTATTGTTAATTAAGATTATTAAAAAAAAAAACTTATTGTTGTTTAATATCAAAAAAGCATTAAAAATAATATAACTAAGAAAATACTAAGGATTTAATGCGAAAAGACATTGTAAAATTGAAATTTGTATGTGTTACTTAGACTTTTTTGATGTGTGTATTTAGAGATACCCCGCGACAGTCAGTCTCTTAAAGTTATGCAATATTCGAATTTTCATTTATGGTATGCAACCTCATTTAGTTAACGTAACAAAAACCATAGAGCACCATAGACATAGACATATGTTGTGTATATTTAATTTAAATATATACCTGATTGGTTTAGCTTCACTTTTACCCGGTAGGTGGTGCTGTTGTAGAAATACAAACATAAAGCTGGAAATGCTTATAAATACCTATATAAGGAAAGGAAATCTTCAGAAATACTCTGTTTCATAATTATTGCCCCATCATATTTATTAGCCTTGCGTATTCCACTGCTGGACAAAAGCCTGTCCTAAGTTGCATCACAATAGTATTGAGTCATAGCCTAGCCTATGGTCTTGGATTTCACGGCGGCGCGCACCAATGAATTTTTGACATTATGTGCGTATTAAATTGTTAATTAGCTAAACGGTGAAGGAAAACATCGTGAGGAAACCTGCATGTCTGAGAGTTCTCCATAATATTCTCGAAATCTGCCAACCCGCACTTGACCAGCGTGGTGGACTAGGGCCTTACCCTTCTCATTGTGAGAAGAGGCCCGTGCCCAGCAGTGGGACAGTTTATATACAGGGTCGATGATGATGATGAGTATTGAGTCAACAGGAGGATTTGGCCTACGATGCCACGTAGACTAGACGGGTTGATAAGATTTTAATATCAGGTATTCAGTTTCCTCTCAAATATATTATTAGCTATAAGTATTTTCTTAGGTTGCCTCTTAGTGTCTAAACACACTATGCCGAACTTACGTGACCGAAGTTCGGCATGATTACGCCTACAATGGTATTTTAATTACTGACGACACACTATACCGAAATTACGTTGCGTTATAGCGTACAGCGTAACTTCAGTCGGGCGTAACCGCGTAAGTTCAGCGGCAACTTTTCTAGTAGTAGCACACAAGCGTAGTTCGTAGCACGAGCGTAAGTTCGGCACTTATGGTGATGCAGATCAGCCGAATATGTCGGAACGTAAATTCGGTCGCGGAACTTTGGTCACGTAACTTAGGCATAGTGTGTTAAGACACTAACAACACCCACCTTCTTATAAAATTTGACAAAACATACCTATTAATATACCTACTGATAATATTATTATCGTTTTAGTATACGCCATAAGACATGAAAATAACGACAATATTCGAACATCATTTTATAAATATTATATCCCATTAACGTAAATACGAGTATATTCGATCTTAAGATAATAATTTTATGAACATTGAATATATCGACGGTTGCAAGGCTAATTGGTATAAGCAACATTTTTTGAGATATTGAGTTATATATATATATATATATATATATATATATATATATATATATATATATATATATATATTCGAAATCAACAAATTTTTCTCCGTCGTTTGAGTCAGGTTTAAATTTTTTTGACTACTTTTATGGCGCTTAGCACCTACAGCAAAACAGACCTCATTTCTAAGCTCATTGAGCTATACGACACAAAATTAGACAAATTAGAGGACTCGATGACTGAGGCTATTTTGATTTTTAAAATTTTTATAACGAGGTCGATTAAGGCATTTGGCTTTTTCGCCGTACTTGTGGTTTTGTCGTTTGACCTATTTTGCATTAAACCAAAACAATAAGCTGTGTCGTTTGGCCCATTTTGCATTCAAATAAATTAAAATCTTATAGATGTAGCTGAATGATGGCCTAAGTTTCTCATCATCCTCCTAGCGTTATCCCAGTCTCAACCTGGGATCCGCTTTCTAGTCTAACCGGATTTGGCTGAATATTAGCTTTTCCACGGAGCGACTGCCTGTCTGACCTCCGCAACCCGAAGGGATAGCGATATTCCATGGTTTAGACTAGTGTCAGTTTACTTAAGAGGTACTGACGCCCTATAACGACTGCCAAAGATCTTCATGACAGCCGGGACCAACGGCTTAACGTGCTCTCCGAGGCACGGGACAAGCGATAATTAATAATTCAATACGCACTTAACTTTGAAAAGTCAGTGGTGCGCGCCGTGGATTCGAACCCGATACCCTCTGCATGGCAGTCCGTTGGTATCTCCACTAGGCTATCGCTGCCTAATAATCTAGTAAGGGCCCTCTAATTTAGGGCATTTGCATCAAACTTCTTCACTCTGGTGTAACACCATCATGTTGCTTACAATCATTGTGCTTATTCAACTGTCAGTTGACATGGCGCTTAATTAATTTTCTCTCGTATTGTTTTATTCTAAGTCGATGCTAGAGCCAGTTTACTGTCAGCTTCTTTTTTACGGCAGGCATTTGAACCATTTTGCCTTTTTCAAATGAATACTAAATTTGATGCATTTTGGGCTAACCAAAATAAAATTTCCAAAATAATACACAGTTAACAACAGTAATAGCTTAATTAAAATAATCCTTACTTTATTAGGGATATACAGTATGAATTAAATAAAAGTCTATTATATAGTTGTTTTCGTATGATGTTTTTTTTCCAAAAAAAATAATTTAATCCATCTTCTTGCAAGTTTTACTAAATGTCGCTTAGGTCAATTAGCCTTTCAACCGTCGATATCTTGAAAATATACAAGTAATTACTTCGTAGGCAAAAGTAGAAGACTAATAGCCGATCGATTTAACAGCGACTTTTCAGACATTGGTGTACCAATGTCTGAAAAGTCGCTGTTAAATCGATTTGTCAGATAACATGTACAAATGTAATTCTAATTTTGAATTTATATGAAAGATATGGCCTATCCAGAAGTGGTGACTGGGCCTTCAATTTCTATCGTACATTTTAGGTACTAGGTTTTATTTGTTAATGATCCCTTAGCCTGTGCCTCGTCAAGTGAGAAGAAGAATAATAGTTTACCACAGAGCGACTGCTGCCTGAGCTCCGTAACCTAAATTGAAAGCGATATCTCATGGCCTAGACCAGTATCAGATAATTAAAGGGACTGACTCCCCGTAACGACTGTCAAATGGTTTTCAATCCAAGACGCAGGGCAAGAGTTAATTAACAATTCAATACGCTCGTAAATCATGAGTGAATATTATACAAAGTCCTCTGTTTAACAGTCTACAGGTATCTGTACTTGCGACGACGGCTTCGTGCTCTCCAAGGCACAGAACAATTGATAATAAACAATTGAAACTCCGAAATGTCAATGGTATATGATATCGTGTGCATGACAGTATATTAAATTTATAACCTTACTAGGTAATCGCTGGCTTACCCCCTATCTATCTATCGTCACGCCTGTCTCCCATTGGGGTAGGCAGAGACTATGGAACGCCAAATGCTCTGGTTCAAACACACCTCTTTCGCTTCCTCGACATTCATTAACCTCATCATACATGCCCGCCGGTTATGAGTACTTTTAATTTGGCCCTTTTTTAGTACGTGACCTATTTGGTCGGCGTACGTTTGTTTTGGGCGCCCCCTACCGACATCTCCATTCATTCTTACACAATACACTTCTTTCGTATTTCTTCTTTCATCCATCCGTTCCAAATGTCCAAACCATCGCAAAATTCCTTTTTCAATTCTTGTCACTACATCTTCTTTTAGACCATACTTCTCTCGTATCACACTGTTTTTCACTTTATCTATCAGCCTTACTCCGCACATACTCCTCAAAGCTCTTACCCCCTACATGTATATAATTATGTAATTCTTGTATGAGTAACTGTCAGACTACGTGAAGCTACACGTAGTCTGTCCATTGGCCGGCAGAAGTTGAAATTTGGGCAGGTTCCGAAGGCGTGCACTTGCACCCTTTTGGTACTTTTATAGAAAACCGGTAAATTTATAGAAAGCCAAGTGGATTTCTATAAAATTTCACGGGATCGAACAGAAACGGCTAAATCAAAAATAATTGTGCGTACATAGCTGTTCTAGTTGTTATATAAATATGAGTAGGTACCTACTTATGTAATATTTGCTTATAAAACACACTGCTATTATATTTAGTACGTACATAGTCTGTGCTAATATAATAGTCTCTAGGAGACCCTATACATAATGGATGGATAGTTGTTACAGCTGACAATCCTGTGTGGACTTTGGAGTACGGTCGCAGTGATTGATATTCAGATTTCTTCGATCTGACTCATAATACTTGTACTTAAAATTCGAATTCAAATTCAAAATCCTTTATTCATTTGGGTCACAATGTGACGCTTATCAACGTCAAAATAATAAATTTATAAAATAATTACTTATACTCAAATTTAAAACATTATTACTGTATGCTTCTACATTTACATTTACTGCCACGTTCGCAAAGCAATAGGTAGAACCATAAGAAAGAACGGGCAATAAAACTCACGGTCACTCTTTTTCATCGCCAGGTTTTGCATAATACACAATTTACATTTTGTAAGGTGCTGCAACTATTACACCTTCTATATCACTTGTATATATTTACTGTACATAATAATACTCAAGCATAATACTTTTGATGTTCATTTGGTTAGCATCCTCAGAATAGACATGGTGAAACAAGAGCATCCACTTACATTTTATATACCTAATAATGCAGGCAATCCGCGAAAGTGATCAGACCCATGATGGAAATGATGCAGTTAAATATTAAAATCTACTACCAGCCCGCAAGACCGTCATCGACCAGTCATCGCAAGTAGCACCCGTTCACGAGTATGACGCATGTGCCAGCCATCATCCCTCTCGCCATATTAGAGGGACAGGGATGACCCGACACACGACGCCACCACAAGAAATGACATTAAAATGTCATTTCTTGTGAGCATGACGACAACGGTATACGAACCAGCAGTAAGAAACAATCTATTGGTATACTGACCATGACCGCCAATTACCTCCATTTTCCAGATCGTTATTATTAACATAAGTTAGTGGAACGCGTGAAGGAATGCAAATGTAGAAAGAATTTTGTGAAGGTGATAAGTGAACAATGATATGATCAGGGATAAATAATGTTAAACTACATTCTACAAATCATAAAAATATCCAAATCCTGCAAAAATCATGTGTTCACGAGGCACCTCCACTTAACATGTAAATTAAAAATAATCGTGAGTTAAACAAGCCTAAGCCTATCCCCACGGTGTCTTGTCATTTAAAAATTCCTTAATAGCGTAATAATTCCTTTGTAAAAGAAAGTTCCTAATTGTCCGTTTGTATTTGTGCGTGGGTAAATTCATTATTTCAAGAGGCAATTTGTTGAAAAAACGTATACCAATCCCCGCAAATGAGTTCTGAACTTTATGTAGACGGTAGTTAGTTCCCAACAGTTTATGCTTATTCCTTGTGTTCACTTTGTGCAAATCACTATTTTTGCGGTATAGAATTAAGTTTTTCTTAATTTACATTAAGTTAGCATATATATATTGCGATGCAACTGTCAATATATCAACTTCTTTAAATTTATCACGTTAAGAATCTCTAGCACCTAACTTATAAATTGCACGTATGGCCCTCTTTTGAATGACAAAAATAGTCTGTATATCAGCAGCTGTACCCCATAACATTATTCCGAAAGACATTACGCTGTGAAAATAACTAAAGTAAACTAGTCTAGCAGTATCTATATCTGTGAATTCCCTAACTTTTCTAACTGCAAACGCTGCAGAACTAAGTTTTACTGCGAGACAAGATATTTGGGCGCCCCACTGAAGCTTATAATCTAAAGTTACACCTAAGAATACGGTTGATTCGACTAGTTGAATTGTTTCCTTATTTAAAATTATATTAGTAGGAACACTTTTGACATTAGGCAAAGAGAATTTAACACATTTGGTTTTGCTTGAGTTGAGTACCAAATTATTTGTCGAAAACCAATCTAATACTTGTGCAAGAGTGTTATTGACGGTATCAAAGTTACTTAAATTACGATCAACTTTAAAAATTAGTGACGTATCGTCGGCAAAAAAAACAATATCACATAAATTTTGTACAAAGAACGGCAAATCATTAATATATATTAAAAAAATAAATGGACCGAAAATAGAGCCCTGTGGAACGCCCATTCCTACTGGCAAACCTAGAGACCTACTCCCATTAACATCTACATACTGAATTCTATCACTAAGGTAGCTGGCAACAAGATTGACTGCGGAATACCATAAAGTTTCAATTTAAGTAAAAGTGTATTATGTTCCACACAGTCAAAGGCCTTTGATAGGTCACAAAAACCACCAATGGAATCCTTCGAGTTTTCCCAAGCATTAAAAAATGTGCTTTAACAAAGTTACACCGGCATCAACGGTGGAGCGACCCTTAGGAAAGCCATACTGTTCACTGTGAAATAAATTATTTGTGTGAAAGTGGCTCTCTAGTTGATGCAAAATAATCTTTTCAAAAATTTCACTAATAGCAGGCAAGATAGAAATTGGCCGAAAATTACAAGGGTCGCTCTTTGATCACTTTTTGAATAATGGTATTACTTTACTGTGTTTCATTAGATCAGGAAATACTCCTGTATCTACGCATCTGTTGAATATTGCAGCTAAATAAAGAGCTAAGCTAGAAATAATTTGTCGCACAAGTTTAACAGAAATGGCCCCATAAGTCAACAGATTTTTTATTATTGAGCGTCTTGAAAACCTTCAGTATGTCATTGGTGTCAATATATTTAAAATTAAAAAGCACATCACACTCATTCACATTGCCCATAACCAACATTTCTGCTTTGCTTGGACATGAATCTAGACAGCTGGTTGTGTTCACTGGTATGTTTATGAAGAAATTGTTAAATGTCTGAGCAACATCAGTTTTCCTAGTAATTATTTCACCATTAAGTTTTAATTCATAATTGTTATCTACCAATTTAGCTCGACCAGTCTCATTGTTAATAATGCTCCAAGTAGTTTTAATTTTGTTCTTGGATTCTTTGATTTTATTGCTTAAATATAAGGATTTGGCTAAAGCACATGTCCTCTTAAAAACCTTTGAATCATTTTTAACATATTGAATAAATTCAGGATTATAATTGTATTTCTTCATACCATATAGATCATACAACCCAGCTCTACTTTTGTATATACCTACTATTGCCCAGTCACAAAAGTTTACTTTAATGCTCCTTGCAAACGTCTTCAGTTTAAAAATTTTATTGTACTCATCATTAACAATTTTAAATAAGCATTTATATAATTCATCAGGATCATCAACGGTTAAGTCAATACTGGCGATCTTGGCAGCAACATCATTACTAAAGTGTTTGAGGCGAGCAGAGGTCATTGGCCTACATGTAATTTCTTGTACTTTAGGGGTTGTATTAGTTGGAATTACAACCTTTTGCCCGCAGTTATCCGATGTCAAGTCAGTTAAAACAGCCTTACTTAAATAAAGACAATTGCAAAAGCATTATCTAAGCATGTAGACGAATGTGAGGTTATTCTGGTTGGTTCAGAGAACAAAACATTTAAATTAAATGACCTAAATAAGCTAACTAACCTAGTACAAACTGGTGATTTTTCTAACAAATTGACATTAAAATCGCCACATACGATTATAGACTTCCTACTAAAAATTATGTGTTTTAAGACATCCTCTATAATGCTTTCAAACTGAGTAAAGTCGCTTTGTGGTGGTCGATACACACACACTATAATATGTTGTTCAAGCTCAACACAAGAAATCTCAGCAGTGCGCTCGATAGAAAGTTTAGCAATGGCAATTTTTAGTGGAAAAGGGTCAGTGTGATTTCAATTCTCTTCTCGCCTAGTCTCGTCTCGCCACTCTGGTGGAAAATCACCTTAAACCACGGAATATCGCTATCCCTTTGGGTTGCGGAGGTCAGACGGCAGTCGCTCTGTGGAAAAGCTGATATCCTGTCATATCTGGTTAGACTAGTAAGCGGGCTCCAAGATGTGTAAGTCTTGGATGCGACGGGGATAACGCTACCTTACGTTCTTTACATTTCAAACTATTACATACATACATTAGAGAGCCACCACGAATAGCCTTCTTTCTTACGAATGCACTTATAACTGAGTAATGTTGATTGTTAAATATTAATTGGTCACCTCGCAACCAATGTTCCGTAATACTTAAGATATCAATCTTATGTTTATTTAAAAATAAATATAATTCTAATTCTTTGCCAGATAGGTCTTGTATGTTTTGATGAACTAAGTTTAAAACACATGAATGCCTATCTGTTGTCTCATCTAATAGTTTAAACTAATAGACGTGTCAATACTACTATTGGTATAACTATTATCTACCAAATTCCTAAGTACTCTAGTAGTACTCCTGTCAGTATATAAATTAAATGCTAATAATTTAGCAAGTTGTCGCTATTTACATAAGAAAGATAAAGGGTATAAAAGGTCTCTTTTGTTAAAAAGAAATTACTTATAAAAATATTAGTGTCAAAAAATAAAATACTGTTACTATGACATGTCCTATTGTACAATAATAAATTTAATTTACCTATCTGCCTGTTTTGGTCATCTGTGAGAGCATATGAATAAGGCAATGCACAAATAATAAAGCTACATCCTATTTTGTGCTAACATCTATCATTAAGTCTTTTAATTCTATGAGACTGTTTTTGGAGACTAATGAGCTGTCACCATATAATATGATGACAGTAGTTTGTGCATTCTTAATCTTATCAACTAGGGTACAAGACTGAGCTCCAGGTGAACAAAAGTTCTGTACTGGTCGCTTAGTGGAATGATCAATTAAGCTCCCTAAGCCCACTCCAAGTTGGTCTGAAAAAATTATTACATTCTTACTGTCAGTCTTTACTGGATGCAGTTTGCTTGTTTTGTGTATTATACTGACATCCATGTGCATTCAATTCTATTGATTTAGCAGGTGTAGTCGCACATTTAGTTGTACAACTGGAACAGTAATTATTAGAGTTGGATAATGAGATAAGTTGTTTTAAATTTTCTCGACCAACTCTTGAAATTTCTTTATATTTTAAGATGTATTCATGAGTCTCATTCTGGTGTTCCATTATAGTTCTAGTGAGTTGAGCTTGTAGATTTGATATTTGTGCATGTACCTCACTTGTGTGTTGTTCATATAACAACCTACCAGAAACTAATTCTTCATTTGTTTGCTTATTCTCATGTCTCTTGAAAAAGAATCAAAATTATTATACTTTTGTTTCTTTTGTCTACACCCAAGTTTTGTGAAGTGAAGAGTGGATGGATGTATGTTTGTTACATACAAAAACTACAGCACATACTTTATTGAAACTATGCATTACATATTTGCAGTCATAATCATCAGCCCTATATATAAACTGTCCCACTGCTGGGCACGGGCCTCTTCTCGCTATGAGAAGGGTATTTGCAGTAATATAGCTTAAATATCAGAATAGCAGATGGCTATCTTTTGCACAGATAGCCGGCACTCACTCAAGTGGAGCCGCAGGCAGACGCTAGTATAACAATACGGTCAAATTATTCAAAAGTCATACGTAAATAGTAATGTAAGACTTTTTTATAATTTGGCCGTACTATTTTTAATAATTTGGCCCGGGCATTCAGTCAGTTTTCGCATCCAAAGGTACATGTGTGTTATTTTTTATATAACCTAAATTACTGCAATAGTTCGATAGCTTTTGGGTGAAGGAGTAACTATTATCCATTTATCTACATATCCTCAAAATTTCTTCGCATTGCAATAGTAGTATGATACAAGAATGAACATACTACGAAGCATCTTCATTTAATAGAAGCATTCACATATGACCGGCCTCACAAGACGACCAAGCATATTCCTAGTACCATCTCTTAGTACCAAGGTAACAATGCTTTGATTCTCTAGAAATACAAAAGCATTTCTCAGAAATCGCTTTTACTGTAGCTGCATCTCAAATCTGGACCGTTTGCTTCAAGAGATAACTAAACAGTTACATAATAATAGTATGATCGTGTATGAAGATTTACTTCGAGTATGGATAGATATCGGTCGGTATCGTGAATTCCAAATAATTATGTTTTCTATACTATTGAAAAAAAAGGAGTTTTAGTGCACGCAGTAAAACAGATGCCAACATAACAAAGCTATTAAAAATAACAAAATGTGCATTGTGCACTTCTTCTTTCTCCTTTCTCTTAGCGTTATCCCAGTTTCAATCTGGGGTCCGCTTACTAGTCTAACCGGATTTGGCTGAATATTAGCTTTTCCACAGAGCGACTGCCTGTCTGACCTCCGCAACCCGAAGGGATAGCGATATTCCATGGTTTAGACTAGTGTCAGTTTATTTAGAAGGTACTGACGCCCTGTAACGACTGTCAAAGATCTTCATGACAACCGGGACCGACGGCTTAACGTGCTCTCCGAGGCACGGGACAAGCGACAATTAACTTACTTACTCACTTATCACGAGAAAATAAACAAATGCGCTATTATCGTCATCCTAGCGTTATCACAGTTGTAACCCAGGGTCCACTTTCCAGTGTAACCAGATTTATTTGAATATTAGCTTGTCTGCATTGGCTTTGACTGCCTGTCTGACCTTTGCAACCCAAAGTGTAAATATATTCCATGGTTTAAACTAGTGTCAGTTTTATTCATACGTACTGACTCCTTATAAAGACTGTCAAAGATCTTCATAACATTCTTGACCGATGGCTTAACGTGGCATTACGAGACACGGGACAAACGATCATTTATAATTCACTATGCGTAAAGCTCTGAAAAGTAATTGGTGCGCGCCGTAAATTTGAACCCGTTACCCTCTGCATGGCAATCTGTTGGTATCTCAACTAAGCTATAATATTGCTGCCCTCCGTGCTGCTTTTTGATCCGAAGATGCTAGCCGAAAATATTGTGGTTTTATTGTATTGTTATTTTATCGGGTACGTAAAGTTTTACTAATTTGCGTCATCAATCATCGTCACAAGACGCTCTATACAAGATCATAGTGCATATTTCTAGTATCTCTCTCACAAAACAAAATAACGTTAATTTCCCAAAAACTAAAACCGTCACCACTACCTTCTAACATCTAGAACATTTCCTTCAAGTGCAAACTAAACAGGAACATCATAACGGTTCGAACATTTACTTCAAGTAGGAATATCGGTACCGGTAAGTGTACGACAACGGTAACTTAAAGTAACGGTATCGCAGAAACCGTTCAAGAGATAACGCTTATTGTTACGGTTTAACTTCAAGTAGTTATAGCTACTTGTAGCCTGTGGGTACACGTTCATGTATTTTAATGTACCGTTTGCAAAAAACGGTTTTGAATATGTGGGTGAGAAGAATAGTACATATAGATTCTAAAATGATTTTCTTAACTTGAGGCTATTTGGCTTTATTTAGTTTTCTTAAAAGTCTTTACAATATTTATTACATGATAATGAGACATACATACAAACATAGACTCACGCCTGTTTCCCGGAGGGGTAGGCAGAGACTACGGAACACCATTTGCAACGATCCTGACATATGTCTCTTGCTTCAATTCATTCACTCCCATCAAATTCCTCATGCATGCTCTTCTGTTTAGGGTAGTTCTGACCTTTTCTGTTTTAAGATAAATAGACATTAGACAAGTTGACATATTGCTGCCTTGACGCATGTTTATAAATGTTAGTGAACTATTGACCACGGCTGGTGTAACCGATGCCAAAACATCGTGGTAAAATACTCACTTCATAAAACGCGCTTATGACCCGTTACATAAATCTGTACACATAAATAAAATTGGAGTGTTTGTTTGTAATATTAAAATAACCGCTTTTCTTTAATTATTGATGTGTACACGGTACATGTACCGAAATTACATTTTTTTAAATTTTTTGTCTGGCTGTCTGTTTGTTCTCGCTAATCTCTGGTACGGCTGGACCGATTTTGACGGGACTTTCACTCGCGTATAGCTGATGTACTAAGGAGTAACTTAGGCTATGAATTAACCGGGTGCGCGAAGTAGTTCCCTCAGGACGCGGGTGAAACTGCGGGAAACAGCTAGTATGAATATAAATGTATCATACAAATCGCGAAATTTTGAAAGCATTTAATATTTGGTAACTTTTGAGAGTTTTATCAATTATTTTGAACTTCGTCCAATAGTACAATTTTTCTTTAGCTTCACACTACATATTATTATGTATATTGTATTTTAGTCACTAATAGTAGAGGAGCCCACGATGTTAAATTGGGATTTACTCGAGCGTCATTGAGACCTATTGGGTTACAAAGCTAAGATAATAAAATGACAAAAATGTAAATAATGCATACCTTTTCATCGGCGACGGGAGCGGCTAATGATTTTCAAAACTTAAAAAAAACTGTTACACTAATCCCTCCAGATAATCGTCAGATTATGAGAAAGCACATCTATGACGTTAGGATGAAGCATATAATATACATCTTAATCTGACGCTGAATCTGAGTATCTCAAAATGACGAATTCTTTTTGCACGTTCTAATAGTGACCACGAGTTTGCGTCACATGCAAATCGTCAGTTTATTCAATGAGAACCTTTTTTAGGTTCTCTTAACATCTCCTTAGAAAATCTGACACGCTAAATTAGTTTTCTTTTTTTTTGCATTGTAAAATCTTTCATACGACCACCTCCATTATGCAAACATACATACATACATATCGTCACGCCTTTTATCCCTGAAGGGGTAGGCAGAGGTGTATTTCTACACCCACTTTTCGCCAGATATACTTTTGTCCCACGTAATAAGGGGCGAGCCTATTGCCGTACGGGGCACATTTCCAGACTTCGTGCTGCTACTGAGAATTTTGTGACAGAAAAACCCAATAACACTGCCCGACCCAGGAATCGAACCCGGGACCTCCCGATCCCACGCGCACATTTATGCCGCGAGACCAATGAGGCAGTCGTATAGGGTTTGATGTCGAGTTTTCCGTCTCTACGCAAAGATGGTATTTGCATCGTGTTATCCCTTAGTCGCCTCTTACGCCACCCACGGGAAGATAGGGGGTAGTGACCACACGGCGATTATGCAAACAATCAGATTAAAATTCCATCTTTATTAAAAATGCGTAGTACATGTATGCTATCATCAATATATGACGCGCTCGAGTAAATACCGAAATCCCTTCATGGGCTCCCCTACTATAAGCTTTTAAGTGGAACGTACAAAACTCTTGAAAAAGAAACAGACAAGTATACCGAAATGTGTACCAACACCTCGAATTCTAGAAGACGCACATTTGTATGTGCGTACCGTCCTAGTAGAGATAACTCGGAATGGTAATCATTTATGAAACAATCAATTCATAGTGTGATCAGACTTGTAATGTATTGTACTATGAACATTTTGGGGAAACATTTACTCCAGTATTTTTCCTTAGATGTTGAATTGATAGTATATTTTCGCTTGAATACACATAGACCGAAAATAAATTCCTTTTTACGAGTTGTACTAGTTTGTTTATTAACCAATTGTTATTTATATCTTAGCATAGATATACGTGTTTGAATAACAATAGGACTAGAATAGTAAACACTATTTGTTAAAGTAGGTTTTGTCAAATAAACTATGTAGATAATAGAATAAAAAGAAACCAACTCGCTGTAGCTACTCTAAGAATAACAGACGTCAGTCTAAAAATTGAATGAAAACATAGCAATATTTTTTGGGCAATATAAAACGGTATTTTTAGATAAAATATAACATAATTATATTGAAATCTTTTATAGATGAAAAACTACAAAATTTCTGTGAAACTTCAGAACGGCTTTACAAAATTAATATTCATTCGGCTTTCACGATTATTCGGCACTGCCTTTTTGTTCCAAAATTTACATATTACTTGCGGTCCTCTCCCTTTTGGAAACATTTATCCCTATTGGAAAACATTGATAATATTACTCGGCACACCTTGAGCAAAATTCTAAATCTTGACATGAACGACCGAGTGTAGCTTCAATCAACTTTACCAGTTCGTTTGGGCGGCCTCGGCGTTCGCAAAATTATCGATGTAAGTCTACCAGCGTTTTTGGCCTCGGTCCACGGCACTGAGGAATTGACCAGGAAAATTCTAGAACCCACACTGGTTAATTCTAAAGTGCCGTGCAAGACTGATGCCATTAACGCTTGGAAAATGGCTTGCTCGAGCTCTGACTTACCCCGATTTCTATCCTCTCAGAGGCAATGAGACGGGCAGCTCTGTAGCAAGATGCGAGAATATCTTTTAAATACTGCATCCAGTGTTTCAGAGCGTGCCCGTTTGTTGGCTGTGGGAGAGTGGGAATCGGGGCTATGGCTTCAAGCACTTCCATCGTCCAACATAGGAACTATGTTGGACGATACAACTTTCCGCATCGCTTCTTGCTTACGCTTGGGAGCTGTTTGCGTTTCTCCGCATCGCAGTCACTGTGGTGAAGCCGTCGACAGTCTTGGCCACCATGGCTTACCGTGCAGTAGGAGTGTTGGGCGTATTTATTTATTTATTTATTTCAAAATCAATTACTCACTCCACTTACAGTTTCCCAACACGTAGAGAGAGTCAGGAATAACAATTAATAATATTATTATATGGTTGCTTAAAGCTATACCGATAACTACATTACATTAAAATTAAATTAATAAATAACTAATTATAAATTAGTATCAATAAATTACTACTAATGCTATACGAATTTCACTTAAAAATTTATAATATGTTTTCATTAAATATAATTTCATAATAATAAAAATACATAGGTACCTATAAATTATTAAAATAAATATGACTAGATCGACATAAAAAAATCGTAGCAGTGTTTTTGGAAGTCTCCTATTGGATTGAAAAATATGTCTACATCAAACTGGTGAGCAATCAGAGCATTAAGTGCAGAAATGGCACGACAAGTAGGGGCAAATTGTGCCGTGCATGTGCGAACCTGGGGTATCGCGAGCAGGCGGCGCGAGCGCAGCCGCACGTACTGAGTTGGTGCGGATAATCCACAACGTGACAACGCTTCTGAGTTGTCTATTTTGCCATTAAGCACTAAAAAATAATGAGCCAGAAGCGCCCATTTGCGCCTAAATTCCAGAGTATTAATACCTACCATACCTGACACGAACAGAGACGGATATAAATACGGATAATACCCGTACATTTTTTTATAAAGAAACCGCGCGAATTTACGCTGCACTCGTTCCACTAACAGTTTATACTTTGCCTCGTGTGGGTCCCAAATAATGGAGTTGTATTCTAGCTTGGAACGTACGAATGCAAAATACAACGCCATGATTACATCTCTGTCACTATATCGAGCAGCCTGTCTCATAACAAAGCCTAGCGACTTATAGGCTTGATTACATATCATGGTTATATGGGTGTTAAAGGTTAACCTAGCGTCTATATACAAACCAAGATCGCGGATTTCCGTTACGCGCTCCAGCGGGACACCGGATAATTTATACGCATAAGTGAGGGGTGCGTGTGACCGTGTAAGAGTGATAACTTTGCACTTAGAAATATTAAACTCAAGCTGGTTATGCTCACTCCAAGCTACGACATTATCGATATCACGCTGGAGCGCGTCACAGTCCTCTACGCTGTTAACCCCCAGAAACAGCTTCAAATCGTCAGCGAACATAAGGCACCTTGCCGCCTCCAAGACCTTCGGCAAGTCATTAATCATAATAAGAAATTGAGTCGGACCCAACGTGCTGCCCTGACTCACACCAGAACTCGTTACATATAGCTCTGATCGGTTCCCTAATATTTGAACGTACTGAATCCTATTTTTAAAGTAGCTACAGAAAAACCTGAGTAGATTTGGCGAAAACCCAGCAGCTGCAAATTTCTTTAGAAGCAGATCGGTCTGGACACGGTCGAACGCTTTTGTAAAATCGAAATAAGCTGCGTCGACCTGGTATTTTTTGTCCATTTCGGCAGCTGCGTAGTCTACAAAATTTATGAGATTCGTGGTAGTGGATCTACCCGACCTAAAGCCGTGTTGGAACTCGCTCAATTGGGTCCGAATCTGTCCAGTAATGTGACGATTTAATATGGACTCGAACACCTTGCCGAAAGCTGACAGAACAGCAATGGGCCTGTAGTGCGTGACGTTAGATTTTGAGCCATCCTTAGGAATTGGTGTGACACGTGACACCTTCCATAATGCTGGATATGAAGCCGTTCTTAGAGCCAGGTTGTAAATATACAACAAAGGCTCCTCAAACACTGATATGCAATCTTTTACCAAAAATGGTGGAATGCCATCTGGCCCAATAGAGGAGTGAGCCTTTAAACGCCTTACCGCATACCTTAAGTCAGCAGCAGTGATCTGATCCACTGTAATGCTCGGCGGAAGCGCTGAAGTGGCGTGACGCTCGCTAACGTTATGAGACAGCACTGGCCGATCAGAGAGAAACACAGACTTAAAAAACGTAGCGAACGCATTCGCAGCCTCCGTACCCGTAACCACTCTGCCGTCATACTCGTATTCTTCAGCGGTACGTGTTGAACAGCGTTGGTCTTGAACAAATGCCCAGAATTGTTTTGGATCCGTCTTTATAGCCGCCTCTGCCCGAGCCACGTAATGTTTATAGGCTAGGTCAATCAATTGTTTCACACGTTGCCTATAGAATTTATACATTTGACCACAATACGGATTGTTTAGTTCTTTGTATTTTTTGAAAAAATAATATTTGTCTTTTATAGTTCTAATAATCTCGGATGTATACCACACTGGGTATTGATGTCTAAAGCGCGAAGTTTGTTTTTTAACTGGTACGTGAAACCGTAAACACTCTCGAATTTTATTATAAAATATGGTCAGGGCGTCATCAACATTGGTGCTATCGTATAATTCCTCCCACGTCAACGAAAAGATAGCTTCATAAAGTTGATGGAAGTCTGCGTTCCTAAATTGCCATTCAGGTGTTGCATCGTGGGACGTGGTAGGTGTAGCCGAGCACGGCAACCGCGCGCGCACCGCCGACGTCGGCCGCGGCACGCTCAGTGTCACTCCGAGCGGCGGGTGATGTGCGTCCGGGGGCACAAGCGGCGTTGTGTCCTCCCTCATTTGCACACACTCACTACTCAGATCGCTCAAAACCAAGTCTAACATATTACCATGCTGATTATAAATATTATTATATTGGTTTAGTTTTCCGAATGATAACAGATGAGAGAATTCCAACCTAACACTTGCACTAGCAGAATTCAAATTGAAATCGCCGAAGATAATAACATTCAACTTAGCATATTTTCTTATGACATCTTCTAATACTAAAAAAATATTTGTATAATGGGTATCATTTGAACTTGGCGGAATGTAAATGACACAAATTAATATTTTTTTATACTTAAAAGATATAGTTGCCATTACCATTTCCATGTCGTCGGTATAACCATCTATGTTTACAATTTGTTGTACTTGATACTGGCACCGAACCGCCAACAATACGCCGCCCCAACCACTATCGTTGACTCGGTCCCTACGTATTACCATATAGTCTTGTGGAAATACCTCCGCGTCAATAACGCTGCTATTTAGAAATGTCTCAGTGAGAGCGTAGACATCAGCTGATTCATTCAATACCGATAATTTGCAAGTGTCTAATTTTGAGCGTAGTCCTCTTACATTTTGGTAGAATAATGAGTATCTTTTAGGTTTGGGCTGTTTTACCAACTTGTTTTCGAAACCCATTGTGCCACGGCTTGACGTGGACATCTTCTACCCAGTTTTCTGGCGCCAAATATTTCTCACGATGCTTCATAGGAACAGTTAATTTAAATGAAGCGTAGTCGCCTCTTGGCTTCAATACTTCCACCAAACAACTGTCGCCCGGGCAAATTGTATTTAGGTGTGCAGTCACTTGATCGGCTGTGGTACCCACCTTAACATAATACAAATGTATGTAACATTTACGCTCTGCTGCCGCTATCAAACTCGTAGACTCCGAGACGGCCGTACCACGGGTCACATTCTCGAGGGAACGTCGACTACGCCTGTGTCTCACCGTAATCCAATCGCTCGCGTGAGTGGCCGGCGTAGAATCCGTTTGTGCAGAATCGGGCCCTTTGTCGGCCGCAGTGAGTTGTGACGTTGTCGTTGCGTTCGTAGTAGGGGCCTTCGTCGGTGTCGTCACCGCGCGGTCAGTGGTGGTGGTAGCGGGTCTAGCGACTGGTTTCCGAGAGTTGGCGGAGATAGCCGTAGTAGCACGAATGCGCGCCTCGCGCACTGGTCGCGCGGGCAATTCCGTTGCGGGGTTACCCTCAGCGTTAGAATTGTTAATTTGCACTGGTTCACTATTAGCACTAATAAGTTTTTTGATAAGCTTATTCTGATCACTTACAAGCTTTTCTAGTGAAACTAACTTACTCTGCATCGAGAGCACGGTTTTAGTTAACTCACGAATAGCAGTTTCGGCACTTTTATCCGACATTTTAATTTTATTAGACGAATATACGGAAGATACAACTTTTCGTGTGCGAGAGCGAGACCGACTTTCCCGACATGCCCACATTAACGACATACTCCGTCGAGCTCTTGTCACCGCCGGAGTACCAGCTCATCTTGAACCGAATGGCTTGGTGCGCGACAATGGGAAGAGACCAGACGGTATGTCCTTGTTACCTTGGAAGATGGGCAGGCCTCTGGTGTGGGACACGACATGCGTCGATACCCTTGCGCCATCACATCTTCCAAGTACAGCTGGATCGGCTGGCGCTGCTGCTGCATCAGCGGAGACCCTCAAACGGCGCAAATACGGAAACTTATCTGATAATTACGTTTTTGAGCCGTTTGGGGTCGAAACGCTGGGGCCATGGGGCCCTAGTGCACGTGCTCTTTACAAAGAAATCGCCAAAAGACTGATCGACGCTTCCCGTGACCAGAGGGCTGGTTTATATTTCGCAGAAAGATTAAGCATTGCTATTCAAGGTGGCAATGCTGCCAGCCTTCTGGGAACGCTACCAGCTGACAGCGTTGCGGAGGAATTTCATGACGCGTCGTAGTCAATTTCCTTATTTTTTATTGTCTTTTTTTTGTTTTCTTTTTTTTTTCTTCTGTTATCATTAATTATTTAGTTTTTATAGTTTAGCTTAGGATAGTTTAGTTATATAAGTAGATTTATTTTGTTTGTATATATGACAAATAGCTCATAATTTAGTTCTCTTTACCTATAGTTTAATTAACTGATAAAGATAATGTTCGGACTTAATAATGTACCGAATTATTAAAATCAGTTGGTAGTAAAGTTAATGATTGTAATTAAATGAAATCATAATTAAAATGTTATTGAAATACGAAAGCGAAAATAACAGACTGAAAACAAATAGACGATTGAACAAACGTAATTCGATGAAGATAGCAAAGACAAAAAAGTAATAATTTTAGCCCCGAATTAAATTCGAGGACTCTTTTCTATAATGATAATAATTATGCAAGAATATCTTTGATGCCAAGAAATAAGAAAATATTTATTAGAATATGGTAATCTTAAGTAAAGTTACGTTAGAGAAACGGGAAAATATATTTTGAAACCGGAACCGAGATTAAAATCGTAATTTTCGTACAATTCAAATGTACATCAACAATTCAAAATAACAAAAAGCAAACGCACAATTTGCGTCAAATCAACAAAATTGGTGGGAATAAAATAAATTAATATTTGAAACATCAGAACACCCGCAGCAATTATTGAGGAAATTAACCAAATCATCGGAATCCATTGCCGTCCCACAATTCGTATTAATTGAAAAAAGTTTTTACGCGCCTCCGTCGAATTGTTTCGATGAGATTTTGTGAGAGCCGCCATTTTAATTTGCAAGCAATTTGTGTAAAAATTAAATGTTTAACGTGCTCACTAATGGGGCAGTCCGTTGTTGGGGAGAATGAAATAGCCCCGTTCGCTGTTACTGCGAGAATAGGGGCGGGTTGGATCTGCCGAACAAAATATGATTCGGTTATTAACGTCGCCGTCGCTTCATTTGTTTTATTCCCTTCTACATACTTTTTGTCGCGCGACACGAATTCGGTCTTCCTTTGCTGCTTTTGCCGACTCCATTGCGAGTCGCTTCATTTCGTACCATTGTACGGGCAATTTGTGTCTTCTGTGCGTTTAAATAATTTTGTGACTCATTTCTGCGATGAGTTTTTTAGAAAAGTTATTTGGGTTAAAGCTTAGCTCGTTTTGTTGTGCATTAATAAACATTATTATAGAATGTCTTCGTTTACAATATGACCTGACTGTAGAATTATTTCTCGTGTTTGGCTCATATATCAGAATTTACACTAAAACAAAGAGATCCAGATCTTTTATTATTTGCTTTTTCAAGATACTTTTATTAACAGGAAATAATTTATCCAAAGTGAATAACACTGACAAATGTAACACAACAAAATTATAAAGAAAATCTTATCAAAAACCTTTATTATTATCCGATTTACTATAATATGTACCTACATTGTATCAGGTAATAATATAATATATTAATCATCAATGAATAAGTTTTATTTATTTATTTATTCAAGACAACACAATCATAACTGGTTTCACCCAATACGATTGACGTTGTTACAAACATATGTATAAGTAAAGTTAAAAGCAAAGTCAGAACACTTATTAAACAACAAGATAATGAAAAGAAATATAAAATTTGTCTATTCCATTTTGAGTATCTCAATAGCTACATTTATTATTTTAGATATTTATCCCGTGGAATGTCCCGGTCCGAAATGCATTTACCCCGGTAGTGTCACGCTATTTTGAGGATATTATGTTTTTAAGAACCTAGGTTATAAATCTTGAATTTTCTCGCGTTTGGCACAATTATATGACGTAAATTTTAAACTGTATAGAATTCAGACAGTACTTTAGACGTATTACATATTAAAATAGCTTACCTTACCTTTTCAGGTCGAAAATAAATAATAATTGCAGGTCGCTTTGTTTTTTCTTACACCATGTGAAATATCTTTCCACAATACACATAAATTATTCACGAAATTCACTTTCTCACTGCACTAATATTGACACGGGTCGACGACGTGATAGTTATATACATTCATTTAGTACAGGTCACCAATATCACTTCACAATAACCATTTATTCATATCAGCAAAAAATTACGCCATTTTGGCGAACCGACGGAAAAACATTTCCCACTCACAAAACATATTTATACCTATTTATAGCAAAAACTGATTTTAAACAGTGGATTCTAAGACAACTTAGTGAGAAATGTATCTATATTTCATAAGGTAATTAAATGTTAGTTTATATAGTGTTAGTTTATACTAACATTGTTAGTCGCACGGAGTCTGCAGTTACCCCTAATTGATAGGTATGAAATAAGAAACATCTTAGTTAGTAATCAACTTTAATTGTTTTTATTCTACTTATTTCTTATTAATCTTTTAGAAAAATAAAAATAAAATCTTAGAAAGATGTTTAGAACAATAGAAAAATATGTTTTTCGTAAGTACTAAAAAAATTCAACAATTATCACAAATTTTCTTTGTATGATCGCCACGGATAAATTTATTGCACTTATTGCACTTTGCGGTCGTTTTCTTGTCGCCTTTTCGTGGAAAGATGTAGCACCTTACTTTTTCGGTGAGTGCAATCCAGTTTTAGACGTTGAAGGAGTCGCAACTTCAGGTTCTGACAATCGTTTTTTCAAACTATTGCTCTTGCTAATCTATGTGCTTTTACTAATAACTTATAATCAATTCCATAATAATCGATTTTAAACTTTCGCGATTTGTATACATCATACAATATTATTTAGCGGGTCTTAGTCGCGATAATTTATTTATTTCAAGGCATAAATACCTCTGTTATTCTCCTACGTTTCTACCGGCTTGCAACGGTTGTGGTCGCGGAGGGACTGATGTCAGCTCAGCGCCGTCCTTGTGAAGCGCGGGTTTCGGCAGCTACCCTCACTTGTTTTGTATTTTTGATATTTTGAGTTCTATCCGCACTGTCGGCACTTCGACACACTACACTTATGACGTCTACACACTGATGAGTTGTGTTACTGCAGCGTTGTTTGCATTTGTTGATAACTGGGTTCCAAGTGGTCTGTATCCGTCCTCCCGGTTGAAATTTCTATGTTTTTTGATTTCAACCGCTTCACGTACTATCCTGGAATAATAGTGGTGATCGGTGGATAAGACTTGTGGTTGATGTAATTCTATCCAGTGGTTTGGTCCAGATTCCAGCAAATGCTCAGCTATGGCAGATTTATTAATTTGTCGATTTTTGACAGCTGTGATATGTTCTTTGACCCTTTCAGCGATCGTTCGTTTGGTCTGTCCGATATAGGAACTACCACAACTGCAATCAACCTTGTAGACGCCTGGTATTTGTAGAGGAATTACGTCCTTTGGGGTACGCAGATTGTGTGCTACCTTGGAGAGGGGACTATATACAGTCTTGATGGAGTATTTCTGTAGTACTGTTCCAACTTTGTCCGTCACTCCCTTGATATAAGGCATGTAAGCCGGCACTCTGCTTACTTCAGATTTGCAGTCCTTCCTCTTCCGACGGGGTATCTCCTTTTTTTATCCGTTGCGCCTTAGTACCTCCTGAATATGTGACAATTCACTGTTTAAGTGTTCAGGGTCACAGAGGTCATAGGCTCTGTTCACTAACGAGGTCGCTACGGATTCCAAATGTCGCGGGTGATGATGCGAGCAGGCGTTGAGATACCTGTCGGTGTGTGTCGGTTTTCTGTATACAGTGTGTCCAAGTGTACCATTAGCTCTCACCGTCACTTTGACGTCGAGAAAGGGTAGCGATCCGTCTACCTCCATTTCAAATGTAAACCGGATGTTCGGATGTATGGAGTTCAATTCTTCTGCGAAACGTTCTATGTCTTGTTTGTTGCCCTTCATGATGCAGAATACATCGTCGACATACCTCTTCCATAGCTTTACATTTGAAGCCTGCATGTCTATGGATTCTTCGAAATGTTCCATCCAGATATTGGCCGTCACCGGTGCTACTGGGCTACCCATTGCCACTCCGTCGATCTGGAGGTAATGTTGTCCACGATATATGAAGTAGTTACCCTCCAAACAATTCTTCAATAGAACGGCGTATTCGTTAGACAGACCGCTATCCCTTAATTTTCTCTCAACGACCTCAAGGCAATCCTGAACTGGAACATTGGTGAATAGTGACTCCACGTCAAAACTTACCATCACTTCGTCTGGTTCCTTTGTCACGCTCTTGATGATGTCGATAAAATGGCGAGAGTCCTTCACGAAGGATGCCGTCTTACCTACTAACGGTTGCAGTACCTTGCTGATGTGTTTCGCCAAACCATATGTCGGTGAATTTATTTGACTCACTATCGGCCGCAATGGTACATTTGTCTTGTGGACTTTAGGCAAACCGTAAATCTTGGGCGGCTGCACGATTTGGGGTTTGTGTAGACGTTCAAAGTCATCTTCCGCGAACACGTTTCTATGGTCCTTTATCAAAGCTCGAATGCGTTTCGTTACTCTGGCTGTCGGGTTATAAGACACAGGTTTATATATTAGTGTGTTACTTAACAAATTCCGTATTTTGCTATCATAGTCACAAGAATTCATCACCACATTGGCGTTCCCCTTGTCGGCCTTCAGCACTAAAATATTCGTGTTATCACGCAGCGTTCTTAATGCCTGAAAGAAAACCGACACACACCGACAGGTATCTCAACGCCTGCTCGCATCATCACCGCGACATTTGGAATCCATAGCGACCTCGTTAGTGAACAGAGCCTATGACCTCTGTGACCCTGAACACTTAAACAGTGAATTGTCACATGTTCAGGAGGTACTAAGGCGCAACTGATACAAAAAGGAGATACCCCGTCAGAAGAGGAAGGACCGCAAATCTGAAGTAAGCAGAGTGCCGGCTTACATGCCTTATATCAAGGGAGTGACGGACAAAGTTGGAACAGTACTACAGAAATACTCCATCAAGACTGTATATAGTCCCCTCTCCAAGGTAGCACACAATCTGCGTACCCCAAAGGACGTAATTCCTCTACAAACACCAGGCGTCTACAAGGTTGATTGCAGTTGTGGTAGTTCCTATATCGGACAGACCAAACGAACGATCGCTGAAAGGGTCAAAGAACATATCACAGCTGTCAAAAATCGACAAATTAATAAATCTGCCATAGCTGAGCATTTGCTGGAATCTGGACCAAACCACTGGATAGAATTACATCAACCACAAGTCTTATCCACCAATCGCCACTATTACTCCAGGATAGTACGTGAAGCGGTTGAAATAAAAAAACATAGAAATTTCAACCGGGAGGACGGATACAGACTATCGACCACTTGGAACCCAGTTATCAACAAATGCAAACAACGCCGCAGTAACACAACTCATCAGTGTGTAGACGTCATAAGTGTAGTGTGTCGAAGTGCCGACAGTGCGGATAGAACTCAAAATATCAAAAATACAAAACAAGTGAGGTTAGCTGCCGAAACCCGCGCTTCACAAGGACGGCGCTGAGCTGACATCAGTCCCTCCGCGACCACAACCGTTGCAAGCCGGTAGAAACGTAGGAGAATAACAGAGGTATTTATGCCTTGAAATAAATAAATTATCGCGACTAAGACCCGCTAAATAATATTGTATGAAATTCCATAATACTTTTATCAAAAAATAACATAAAATAAACAGTCTCACTTTTGGCATCTCTTGCTGCTCCTTTTGAGCCTGGCAAATAAGTAACAATATTATTAGATCTTTGTCTTACTCTTTGGCTGAGAGTAGATTTGTTCAATTTCGTACTCTTATCTTTACCCAAAAAATATGTAGCTAGATGAATCGGACGATGGTTGAGATTTAGGTCGATGTGGTTGGTTCTTCAATATCACTTAATAAATTCTGAGTTTGATTCATGCTCTGGCTCCCAAACTGTATCTCCGACTCCTTCTAAGCCCAACTCATCATCAGTCTCACCGAAAGCTTCTTCATCTTCACGAATCGCACTTATTTGTTCAAGTCGAAGACTCTGTCTATTTTGGGCTATGATGAAATAATTCTTTGAAAGATAAATTACTGTAAAAAACTTGATAAACAAGCTATCGTAGTTTATACGCGTAGAGAAAAAAGAAAAAATATCGTGTGTTTACCAAACAAAAACATAAAATAAACAATTTTGTATTTTATATGAATCTATAATTGTGTACAGAATGGTGGTAAGCAGTTACATATTTTAAAAATTCACAAGATAAGATGAAAAAATGCTAAAAACCATAATATACAAATATTCACTTATCTAAATTTGAACTACACTATTAGTCGCGCGGGGTCGCCGCGACCCCAAGCCTTTGCGTGCAGTGCGTACGATCAACTCCGCGGCCGACACTGAATCGCGTGGAGGGTAAAGAGTTAGAAAGCTAGCAAGAAATTCGGGTAGCCAGCATTAATAGATAAAAAATAACTTAATGTAAAAAGCACTTGGGGTCGCGGCGGGCCCGCGCGCCTAATTAAAGGTCAATTATATGTTGTCATTTAAAATAGAGAGAACGGCTACCGGCCAACGCCCGAAAATTGTATCACAAAAAATACTAACACTTTTTTTGTAAATGTTTTATACCTGGCTAAAACAAATATTAAATTATCAAACAATCAATTTAGTGAAGCATATAATTATTATGCTTCACTAAATTGTCAATAATTTGATATATAATACTAATACAATCACTTTACGCTTGCGTTGAGAATACATTAAATAAAAACAGAAATTCAACTAAGTTGATCACCACAGCGCAATATGGCGGCACGAAGAAAACTGAGCACCGAAATCAGCAATTTTATAATTTTTTTCGGTTACAAGCTTGGAAAGGTGGTAAAAATTTATGGTATTATGTTGGTTAATCTGTTGGTTAGTCGATGTACGTTTTTATGATTGCAACCAATCACACAACACCGGAGTGAAGTTCACACAAATCCTTATGTGCACATCGTGCCCGTAGGACACTACCGGCCTATTTCTCTTACGGATACGCCGTGACTGTAGGACACTCAAGGGGTTATTAAGTTATATTTTTACATTATTATATGAATGCTAGACTACTGAATACCAGTCTAATCAATCAACCAATATATCTAGTCTAACCAAATAACAAATGCAAACAAGCATCAAAAATAACAGCAAAATATTTTTATTTATTTTTAACTTTATGTTTTTAATACTGTTCTGTCTCTAGTAAAGCAAAAATTATGAAGCTATCAAAACAACGAACATAAATATTCATTGTAGGTTTCAAATCGCAAAACTCGAAAATCATTTACGTTATCCGAGCACAGCTGTTTTTTTTGTATAAATAAAAATTTCAAATAGGAGATACGCTCTAAAGTTCCTATTCAGAACAGTCCAAATATTAAAAAAGATAGGATGAAAAACAAATACAGCAGTAGATATTACGTGCAAACACAGATCGTACAATCGTTGAATTTTTTTTCGTTTCAATAAACTCAAATAATACAGACATCAAAATCAAAACATTAGGGCGACACCCTCTCAATATCAAAAGCATTGATTGATATGCACGTATTTGTATTGTGACCGGGGTATCATCCACCAAGTCAATTAACAATTGACTCACAATAAAACGATATAACCCCAAAGCGCGACGAGGGTCAAAACGACCCCCGATGACAACGAGATAAAAACATAATATATTGGTGCTTTTTTAATAGCTGCAAAGGGTTTGCCGACGGATTCCACTCGATACTGAGATACTAGAAAATTGGATTTTTGATAAAAACGGTGATTCGGGTCCGTCCCACTGACGTCCCTTGAAATATTTGCAGTTAGCTTGTGATGCGATACT
Organism: Euclidia mi; assembly: GCA_944739405.2. Taxonomy (NCBI): domain Eukaryota; kingdom Metazoa; phylum Arthropoda; class Insecta; order Lepidoptera; family Erebidae; genus Euclidia; species Euclidia mi. The sequence continues at coordinate 8,166,679 of OX123207.2, read as the reverse complement.
CGGCCGACCTCAAATTAAATGTGGAAGATTTATGGCTAAACTTGCCCATTCGCCGGTCCAGATAAAAAGTTTCATATCTCATTCAGATTTAGTGAGCACTTCGGGAAAGTGCTACAGTTTTATTTTTTACAGTTTTCAAACAATGGTTGTACGGTGTTGTTTTGTAAACTAATTACATATATTTAAAATCTCTATATAATAAATATATATATTTATATATATAGTTTTAATATATAGAGATTTTAAATATATGTAATAATATCTGTAATTGTGAATTCATACGAAAGTTACAAAGATGCAAGACACTCTTATAATAGGTATATAGATTTCAGCATGAAGGGGCCGACCGCCCGGGAAAGAACTAGTCACAGAAACGTTCTTTCTTTGTCTGTTGAATGATAGAACCGGATGTCCAACCCCTTTTCCTACTCCCACATCTCCTTCTCCACTCCTCCTCTTCTTTTAACCAACCCAAAGGACGGCAACGCTCTTGTGACTCCTCCTGTGTGCATCTGTGGACGGCAGTAACTACTTAATATTAAGCGATCCAGCTGCTCGTTTGCCACGTATTATTACATTAAAAAAAGAAAAATAATAATTTAAATGGCATAAGGAGATTGAATCGCCAGTAACATAATTAAGAATATTTTCAAAGTGCTAAAAATACCGGGTGAAAGTAAACGTCTATAACATCGTCTCAACTAGTCAAGATAATATTTTTTCTATAAAAAGCTCTTGCTTTTAATCACTGTCAACCAGTATTAATAGCTTGCGAGCGGTTTTAGAATTAGACTAAAATAGTTTTAAGACTATTTATTTTAAGTTAGCAACCACAACATTTTAATTTCAAATCACTTTAATTTTCAAATTAAAGTTATTAAAGTATTCAGTGAAAGAAACAAATTTACAAATAGCTTAAGTTTAATGAAATGAGAACTTGTGTTTTAATATTCGTGAGACGGAGCGTACGTAGTGTGAATTGACAATGACTACTTTTTACAACTCAAAAACGTCTATTTAGATGGCAGAGGCATTCAATTTAAAACAGATTAGTGCCAGCACTTCACAAGGCTTGTCTAAAATGGTGTCAATGTCAAACTATATTAGTTCTGACAAAATTATATAGTATGCGTTATTTGATATTCTATTCCATCAATGTTTCTAAGAAATAGTACTTTTCACTTTTTATAAAATGAAATCCAGTCTGTAAATTTTAGTGTCACATTTAAAAATCAAATTCGCATTGTTAAGTTAGGTCTACACATTATCTTTTTCATATTTTTATTAGAAAATATCGTTTCACCGATGACATCACAGTTGGTTGACATTGCATCTTTTTAGGACTTTTTATATTGTGCCTTGCCGCAGAAAGCTGTAGCTACATTGTATCAGGTAATAATAATTATAATTTATTCATCATCAATGAATAAGTTTTATTTAAAAACATACAGTTAAAATATATAAAAATGTTTTGCTGTTAATGTTGATGCTTACATTTGTTAATTGGTTAGATTAGATAGATTGGTTGATTGATTAGACTGGTATTCAGTGGTCTAGCATTCATATAATATTGTAATAATATAACTTAATAAATAACGAATGCCTTTAGGCAGCTATTGAGATACTCACAAAATTGAAATAGACAAATTTTATGTTTCTTTTAATTATCTTGTTGTTTATTTAGTGTTCTAACTTTGCTATTTACATGTACTTATATGTTTGTAACAACGTCAATCGAATTGGGTAAAACCTGTTATGATTGTGTTGTCTTGAATAAATAAAGCCGCAGAAAGCTGTAGTTAAGTGTGGAGACTTATAGAATGCCAATTTTAAATATACAACATGCGTTTAAAGCTCGGAGCGATCTGCTCGCTCGAACATACCCCGGGCCAGTCCGCTCACGAATCCCTCGATCGGCTCCCATTTGAGGTCCCGATGGATGGTCGCGTTTCTCAGGTACCTGGGCGCGTCGACTGCCAGGCGAAGGCACACGTTCTCCACCCGCTGCAGTCGCTGCCGAGTGGTCCTCGCTGTCATGTTGTACCAGGCCGGCCCCGCATAGGTGAGGCGCGACCTGATGTAAGTCTTGTAGAGGGCCAGCTTGGCCCTCAGCGGCAATCTCGAGGACAGCAGCGGGCGCAGCTTCGCCCTGGCTACTTGGGCCTTCGCGACGATGGTCCCGACGTGGTGTGACATCGTCAGGTTTCGGTCGATTGTGACGCCCAGGTCCTTGACCGTCGGCGACCAAGGGATTTCCTCCCCCATCAGCTTGAGACACGGCGGGTACTGTACCCGTCCAGTCATAATAGCCTGGGTCTTGGACACGTTGCACTTGAGCCTTATCTTCTTCAGCCAGCCCGGGAGCGCTTCAAGTGTCGGGCTCAGCTTCCGTGCAGCGTGTCTGGCATTCCGTGAGCTCGACAGGTACGCGGCGTCGTCCGCAAACAGCGCCAGCTTCACGTCGCCCACTACTGGGATGTCGTCCGTGTAGTGGGCGTACAAAACTGGGGAGAGACAGCTCCCCTGTGGGACTCCGGCCTCGATGCTCCTCTCCTCTGACGTGACGTCCTCGACGGCCACGTGGAAGGAGGAAGTGGAAGGTTCTCCCGCGGAGAAATGATGCGATGACCGTGATGAGATATCGGGGGATAGTGGACGTCGACAGTTTGTAAATGAGGCCGTCATGCCACACCCTGTCGAACGCCTTCTCCATGTCCAGCATCACGGTCACCGTGTGGCCTCGCTTGTTCAACCACGTGGCCATCTCGCCCAGTACGCGAGTCAGCTGCAGCGTGGTGGAGTCTGCTTGGCGAAACCCGAATTGTTCGGGCCTCGGGATGAGGTGCGGAGTGATCTTCGCCAGCAGCAGCCGCTCGAACACCTTGGACGTCGTCGAGAGGAGGGTAATGGGCCTATAGTTCTCCGGCTTCCTGAGGTCCTTGCCGGGCTTGGGGAGTACAATGACCCGGCCGCGCTCCCAGCTGGTCGGGAAGTGGCCAGTCCTCAGGATGCCGTTGAAGAGCTGGGTCGCTGCAATGAGCGATTTCCGAGGAAGTCGATGCAGCGCGGAGTTTGGGATGCCGTCCTCACCAGGCGCCTTCCGGGGGTTGGTTTTGCGGATCACCGCTGCAACCTCTTGCGGGGTCACCAGCAGGTTACCACCATCCGATGAGACGAGGGGCGTTGAGAGGTAGGTCCGGACTAGCTCCTCTACCTCTCGTGAGTGGGCCTCGTCTTGGACCTCGTGGTAGGTGAACTGTTGTTCGAGGCTGCTCGCGATGATCTCCGCCCGGTCTGCGGCCTTGTAACGCAGAAGGCCGTCTCTTCCGAGCAGGGGGCGCGTCGGGTTGGGCTCCGCAGACAGCTGTCTGCAGAGGCGTGACAACGAGGCCTGGTTTTCCTCGATGTGGGACAGGTGTTGTTCCCACTCGTCCCCCCTGTGCTCCCACAGGGCGGCCTTGAGCGCGTTGGTGAGGCGGTTATACCGGGTTTTATCCCGGGGGTGCCGAGTTCTCATCCAGGTCTTCTTGGCATCGCGCTTTTCCTCGAGCAGCTTCCGTATCGAGGCGGGGAGGGGTGCCCGCCTCTCGGAGTTGGCCCTGGTGCTCGAGGATGCTCGAAGCGCGGCCTGAATGTTGCTGGAGAGCTCCTCGGCGGCTGCGTCGACTTCCTCAGAAGTGTGGATGGTGGACGGCTGATGGTAGGCGGCCAGCTCTTCCTCGAACTGGTCCCAGTTTGTCTGGGTGCGTGGTCTTGGCAGATTGACCATCGTCGCGGGTTTCCTGAATACCAGCAGTACCGGTCGGTGGTCGGAGGGCAGGTCCGGCAGGACCTCTTGCGTGGGAGGCGCCCTCAGTCCTCGGGAGATCAGGATGTCCAGCACGTTGTCATTGCGCCCCGAGGGATCCAGCCGAGTAGGCTCTCGGGGGCCGGCAACTTCATAGTTGTAGGTGCTGGCATCCTGGAAGATGAGCTCCCCCGCTCGGTCGCTGCTCGCGCAGTGCCATGCCGGGTGCTTGGCGTTCAGGTTTCCCGCGATGATGGTGGGCGTGGTCGGAAGAAGAAGCTTCCTCAGCTCGGCCACGTTGAAGGTGTTCGTGGAGCCGGTCTCTGGCGGTCGTTAGGCAGCGTAAAGGCGCATCTCCCGTCCACCGACTTGGACATCAACACCAAGGGCGCAGATGGTGTTGTGTCTCTTCGGCTCGACGAGTTGATGCACCATTGTCTTCTTCACCAGGACAGCAAGTCCCCGGTAGGCTATGCCTGCCGGCGAGACCTCGTCCTGCCTGTAAACGTATTACCCCGGGATCTTGAGTGGGGCGGTGGTCTTCAGGTGGGTCTCACTTATCAGCATGATGTCGACTTGCTGCTCCTTGACGAAGAGGCGTAGGAGGCCTATCTTTCCAGACAGGGACTGGGCATTCCAATGGACCACCCTGAGCGGTTTATCCATTGGAGGGGATGGTCTGCAGCATTCCAGTTACGTCTATGTCGCCGGCCCTAACCTTCTGGGTGAACAGAGAGAGAAGGGCGGCGAGCTGCTCCTTTTCGCTGGTGGCGGAGGCTGGCTTGGCAGGTACATCCCCTGCAGTGGCCGCAGGAGGTTGGTCCGATCCAAGCTGAGGCTTCTTCTTCTTCTTTTTCTTCTTCAGGATCCGCGGCGCCCACTCAGACGAGGAAGTCATCTGAGTGGGCGCCGCGGATCCTTTCTCAGCCGGAGCGTTGGCTTTGGCCATCAATGTAGTCGCGGCTGATTCCCCGACTTGGTTGGGGTGGGCGACTAGTTTCGGGGGGCCGGTCCTGGCCACGAGTCCCACTTTGCGGCTGCGTGCTTCCCGCTTATAAGCGGGGCAAGCGGGACTGCTGGCGGTGTGGGCGCCTTGGCAATTTGCGCAGGTCGGTGGTTGGTCCTTGGGGCGTGGGCAATCCGTGGCGTGGTGTCCGCCCCCGCAACGCACACAGGCAAGGGGCCTGTGGCAGTTGTGGGAGCTGTGCCGGAAGCCCTGGCATCGGTGGCATTGCGAGGGGCCCTTTTTGCCCCTCCAGGCCTTCACTGTCACTCCTGGCATGAGCAGGACCTCGTTGACCGCGTACACGGCCTTCGCGGCTTCGGGGGTCTTGTCCACCTCCGCGAAGAAGATGCATCCCGGTCTGCCCGTTCGGGCCCGGATATGCTTGCTATACCTGACCGGTACTCCCTTGTCGGTCAGGTCTTTGGTGATCTCCTCCGCGGGGGTGTCGGCTGGAAGACCTCGGATGGCCACCTTCAGCGGTCTCGCCGAGGGCGGTGCGATGGCGTAGTATGGCGCCTGATCTTGGCCCAGGTTATCCAGGTACGCCTGTATGACCCGGAGCTCCTGGTCGTCGCGGGGCGCGAACCTGATACCCTTGCCAAAGGGGCGACGATGGTGACGGTGGTCAGGTCGGAGGTTGCCGTGGTGTGAAATATTGCGCCGTTGCGCGAGTATATATACCCGCTGTATGGATATCTGTCAAACCCTCCGCTACACAGGATTTATTACTGATGCAGGCATTTAATTTAATAAAAAAAGTCCTTAGCAATAGTATCAACTACTTCATAAAAATAAATGTTATCAACACTTATTGTAACGTAAGACAAAACATTGCATTCACAAATATTAATTTACAGCCATTTCCACAACACAACTATTATAGAAAAGTATTTTCTATTTCCCAGAGACATACGAGTGGGGAACAAAGTATGCGTCGCGTTGTAATAAGTGTCTTGGTGGTGTCGGCTTGACGTATGGGGTGCGGGGTACAAACGACCCCGAGTGGCCGGCGGCGGGTTCTGACGTCATTCGTGTATTGCACTTGCTGATATTACGAGATTACGGTAAACGCCCGATTTGTAAGCAGCTGGAGTTATATTTATCTTGTAGTTTCCTTAGAGAAGAGCGCTATTTTCTTATCGTCATGAATTAATGTTACGTTAGATGTGTTCTGTACCAATGTTGTGTGGTTTTAGGGGCTTTGAGCAGTGATGAGAAGTGTTATCAAAGGAAAATTAGTTTTAGAAACGGAATCTTGCAAGAGGGGTAGCATGGGGCTACTTTACGCAACAGCTACTTCTTTCCTCAAATTATCTTCTATTCTTTCTCCGAGAAGGACAATGCGAGGATGCGTAATTTCTTCGCACTGTTCATGTCTTCTATCATCGTCTTTTTTGTTCCTAACAATGGGGTAACTCATAAAGTGATTGATAATATGATTTCATTATTTTGACAAATATGCAATCATATTATCAATCACTTTATGAGTTACCCCATTGTTAGGAACAAGAATTTTGCGATCTCTCTGCTATGGGAAGACCATAATTATACAACTTTGAATTAATGAGCGTTACCATAAAGTAAGTAAACTATTTCTCAACATATCAGAGTAAAACCGCTCTATGATAATTATTATTCATGCGACTTTCTAAATTTGGGCAGGGCACATAATAATAATAATATGCTACCACATACACACATCACCATTTAGTCTCAAACTAAGCAGAGCTTCATAGCTTGTACTATGGGTAAAGATACATACTTTCTTTTTTTTGTATATACATAGATATTATACATAGAAACACCCAGACCAAGACAAACATCCATGTTCATACACACAAATGTTTGACTTGAGTGGGAATCGAACCCGCGACCTTCGGCGTAGCAGTCGCTTACACTCCCGCTGCGCCAACCGGTTGATAGTAAGAAGAACCGATGGCCGTTGTTCAGAAAGGTTCAGGAATGGCAGCCAAGTATCGGACGTTGCTGGAGAGGTAGGCCCTTTCGCAAGGTAGACGACCTTGTTGGGATCGCGAGCAGAGGATGGATGATGGGAGACTTAAGATGTCTCTGCGTCAAGAGCCTTGGGGGAGGCCTATGTCCAGTTGTAGACGTCTTTCGGCCAATGTGATGTTCAATATCTAACTTAATCTTTACATTTTGTTCAGACAAACACACTGCAATGTCAAAATATTTTATAACTCATTGACTCATAAGGCATTGAACTTAAAAGTTGGGTATGTTATGTTTATATTTCTTTGAAACGTCAGACAAAGAAAATGTGGACATCTTTTAAATATGTGAATTTTAAAATGGACTTATATACCGCGAAATATAATGGTTTCACTTTTCTATTTTTTTATAAAAATCTCAGAATCTCGGCACCGCGACATCAGGACAAAATATACTTTTAATAAAAACATGAAAAATATTAAATTTTCCGCGAAAGTCTAGATTGTCAGAAAAGTTTTATAGAAGTTGGATACATAAATTTAAATAGCAAATAGATTTTGAATAGACGTCTTTTTTGACTAGTGGTTTAAGTGAACGTAATTCAAGAGCTGCGAAATACCATTCTGGGATCGCTAACGTGTATTGCTGAAGTGGAACGAAACACTGCCAATCTAAAGTAGGATTAGGATGGTTTAATTCCTAGCTGATGGGCAATGAGTGCCGCACGAAGCACAAATAAAAAAGAGGCAGACCTTGGAGACGATGGCGTGACGATCTAGATGAATTTGGCAAGAACTGGCCTATTCTGGCACAGGACAGAGACGCTTGCAGGAGTGTGAGACTTCTTATTTGGCTAGCAGACAAACAAAATACGATAATAAAAATTCAGGAGCTGATGATCCTATTGTTTAGGATACACCTATGTGGCAGATTTTCTTCAACAAAAGGTAGAAGTACAACGATATTTTGAAAAGTATTTCAATACCGTGTGGTTGACGGCATAGAATACAAGTGTCACCACCCCCTATCTTCCCGTGGGTGTCGTAAGAGGCGACTAAGGGATAACACGATGCAAATAACATCTTTGCGTAGAGACGGAAAACTCGACATCAAACCCTATACGACTGCCTCGTTGGTCTTGCGGCATAAATGTGCGCGTGGGATCGGGAGGTCCCGGGTTCGATTCCTGGGCCGGGCAGTGTTATTGGGTTTTTCTGTCACGAAATTCTCAGTAGCAGCATGGAGTCTGGAAATGTGCCCGGTACGGCAATAGGCTCGCCACTTATTACGTGGGACTAAAGTATATCTGGCGAAAAGTGGGTGTAGAAATACACTTCTGCCTACCCCTTCGGGGATAAAAGTCGTGACGATATGTATGTATTTCCATACCTTCGGTGGCAATTCTTTTTTTGTTAATTTAGGCATTATAAGCATGAAATATCAAATCTAGATTTGATTTAAAACATATTAGTAGTAGAGGGAACGACATAGACCGAAAAGATAAGTAGAAATTCAATTTTCTTGAAATGGTGTCCACCGAAATCAATATTCTTATCACCGAAATCAAACATATCAAATGATTTATATTCTGAAGACTATTTTATATCCCTATATTTTAACTGCTTTAGTGCTACTACGCACGTAGATACGTATGGTATGTACTAGGTACGTAAGAAATTGCAGGTTAGGTAATAATTCTATAAAACGTTTTATTGTATCGAGACTAAAGCCCCATTTATTAACATATAGGAAATTTTACAAGAATCAACTTTGGAAAGAAGCGTTAAATTATTACATTAACTTTTATTAAAAGTAGTAGGTAGTCACTAAAACTGACAATATAGGAATTTAAACAAATCTGAAGTGTTCGTTGAGATTTAGCTTAATCACAGAGAATAGTTTACTTTTTATTAAAAAATCACTTAAAATCAGTGTTTCAAAAACTTCAACAATTATCTAGAAGGCACTTATTTGACTAATAATATTTGTAATTGTATTAAAAATATTACGTTGCCTTTTGGTTGTGGCACGATTAAAATAATTTTAGGTATATTAAGCACCATGCGTTAAATTAACAATACAATAAAACTTATAAAATCTTTATACTTATTTAAGTTTTCAATCCGGAATAAAAAATAAAATTATGTTCATCGTCACTGCTGTCAATGTTAGAGAATGTAACTTCATTCATTACTATCGGAGCAATTTTTCACGACATGCGTCCAGAAGCATCATTTTCGTGCAATTCAATATCTTAGGTATGGCACAGGTGCTGCTTGGTTTCATAGAAGTCATCAGCAAGGTCAACAGAATAGCTACTACCGGGTTTAATCAGAATGTTCGATAAAATTTGAGGTTTATTAGAATTGGCTGCACCGATTTCACTCTTTTTTTTTATCTGGCGTAATCACAGTTTTGTGATTATGCCAGAATACTTGAAACAACGTGAGAGGTGATGAGAAAGTTAAATAAACAATCTATAAAGGTAAACAAATAACTAATGTATGATTTCGGTGCCTATAACATTGATTTCGGTGCACTTATTTCCACCGAAAGCACTGACATCAAAATAATTAGCAAAATCCTATATATTTTAAAAAGGAACACGATTTTTTAATATTAATCTCTTTTATTGGAATCGAATAAACATAGACATACGTTTTGTATAGTTTAAACATTTTAAGTCAAATAGTTGTGGATAAAATGAACAACTTAAAATGGTTACTTAGTACAACACTAAGTAATCATTTCAAGTTACTAAGTAATATCTCTTGTTACCATACCTACCATATCTTACTAACTCGATGAGTTAAGCTAGTAACAAACAATATTAGAACGGTCACCAACTTATTAATGTTTTACTTTAAAATTAAAAGCCATAACAGAACTGTACTATAGTTTTGTGATATAAGACTCGAAATCTGAAATATAAGTCTCGAAACTATTTTTAACAGATTTTTTAAATATAATCAATTCAGTACATGTTATGGTATACCTAAGTTATTGCAAATAACCATGCTATAAAACCATAGAGAAGAGATATATCACTCTTTTTACCATACCCGTCCCTTCCTGTGGTTAAAAGTATTCAGCCGCTGTCAAACCGGCGTGCTTTTTTTTAAGCCTATTGTCAAGTTGTTGCGAAACAGGGTACAAAGGCGCGTTGTGAAGTTGATACTATATAGAACCTTTACGTATTTAAATTCAAAAGCGCAAATTAAATAGTTACCTTACGAAAAAAAAAAGAAAATAAATATTTTGATTGCGTGTTGATTTGTGAATGTTTTAAGTGGAGGAAAATTGTAAACACCATGTCGTTGTTTCAATTCTCACACAGGATAATTTTGATTTTATGATGAGCTATGAGCGTGTTTATTTTTTCCTATGCTTGGGTGTTGGTTCTAATATATATATTATGTATTTAGGAACACAAAAGTAAGTTTATCAGCTCAGATACTCGTTTGGGGTCAGATGATGCTGTGAAAAAAATTGGCGAATTGGCGGCATTTCGCTATTATATTTAAATGTAAGCGTACAAGACTCCTAACTATGGAGGTGAAACACGTTGTGACAAAATGCTGTGCTTGCACTATAAAAACAAACAATATTTTTCATGTTAAATAATATTCTACAACATAAGTGAAAACGTAAACATTATTTCATGTTACAACTATATGCAAAACCTGACACAAATCACGGTACTTTCGTGATTTTGACATGTGACCTCGGAGTTATGTTTGCCCAATGAACCCGACGGTACCCGACAGTTGACGGGGGTGGACAGTGTCGCCCCCTGTCAGCCTTTGTTCCGCGTTAGTTTTGTGGCGCTTTTGTAGTTTTGCTGTGAGTTATGTTGTTAAAAATGATAATTGCTTTTTAAGGTTATATTTAGAACTAGACTGGCTCCCTCAATCAAGGTTGAGCTGTACGATGGCTGTTGAATGCGGGCCATTAGTGGGCTGAGTCAGTCAAAAGCGTCATTCGATACCCTGCATTGTACCCATCTCATGTATGAACTTTAAAAAACTAAGAAAAGATGAAAGAAATTGAAGTGACAAAAATAAGCAATGACTCTGAGTTTGTTTCGGCCTTTCTTCCCAAGAAATCATCTAGAATAGGGGTTTGACTTGTATAAGTGTTGTAAACAACCAAAATGCAGAAATAATTTTGTCTTCATGTCTTTAGTGTACCCCTATGGGCCCTAAGTGAGTGAGACGTCAGTCTATGAAAAAAAAAACACTATATTAATTATACAAAAATTTTTAGTTACTGACTGACTGACAGACAAAGCAGAGCCAAAACTATTGGCCACAAGAAGCAAAAACTTGGCATGTAACATACCCGCTAAATTTTAGCTTAGCTTTAGCCACATTTCGCCATGAATTTTTAGGTCCCACGTAATAGAGGGCGAGCCTATTGCCGTACCGGGCACATTACCAGACTCCGTGGTGCTATTGAGAATTTTCTAACGGAAAAACCCAATAACACTTTGCCCGACCCGGGAATCGAACCCGAGACCTCCCAATCCCACACGCACATTTATGCCGCGAGACCAACGAGGCAATCAGAGCAATAGAGAGATTTCTTATTTCGAATTCGCGTAAATAATATGTAGCAGTATTTAGCTTTCCGGTACCGAAAATATGTAGATCCTGTTTAATAATGCTAATATATTTACATTATCTTTTGTTACTGAGGGTGTTCTGAATTCCACGAGAGGCGTGAACTACCACGCTTGCACCAAATAATAAACATTCGATCCCCGCACACTGCAATTTTCCTGTGATCTCGTGTTTCACGAGTGTCCTAGAGTCTTATGTATATTTTTGTATAATGGTTTGACCGATGTCACTTCTTTGAATCAACTGATTAAGTACTCCAAAGTACTTCACGATACTGCATTTGTTCCTAATACGTTTTTAAAAACTAGATCAGGTGGTCAACGAACCTACTTTACTTAGTCCTTATTTACTACAAACCTTTTTTTTTCTCTTTTTTAACAAACTGTGACGTCCCACTGCATGGCAAAGGCGTCTCCACTCTTCTTTCATAAATCCCTATCTTTTTCTCTTGGAACCAATCCTTCTTGAACGAGACTTGCTCACACAGTCACCTCCGTCTAGCTTTGCCGCGATGTCACCTGCCGTCTTAGAAGGCCATAGAGTTGATTGTGTTTATTCTTGTTAATAGTCTTCGTTCTTTACTAACTCAAACTGCCGTGTAGGTGAGATTAAAAAGTCCAAGTGCACCGTTTAGGACGACCTCACATTGAGCGTCAGCGTTCCTCGAGCGTATGCCCACCGTGCGCTCGACGTTCACTCTGTAGTACAAAGTAAACGCCGGGCGTACGCCAAACGGACGCCGAGCGTGCACTCGAGGAACGCTCATGACCAATGTGAGGGACGCTTCAGAGATGTTTTTACTGCGGAATAAAAATTTTAAGGAGTTATTCCTAGAAACTAAATGCATAGACAAAATCGTTAATTTTCGATCATTTGTGTAGTCGTAGAAGGTTAACAGAGAAACTATTAAAATCTGGTCTGGTCTAGTCCCTCTGAGTAAACTGACACTAATCTAAACCATGGAAGATAGCTCTTTGGGCTGCGGAGGTCAGGTAGGCAGTCGCTCTGTGGAAAATGTAATATTTAGTCAAATCCGATTAGACTAGTAAAAGGACCCTGAGTTGCAACTGGGATAACGCTAGAAGGAGGATTATGATTAAATAGACATCCTACAGGTTCTTGAAAATAAAATTAGGTACGTCTTTGGTAGTAGTTAGTGCAGGCGAGCAGTAGATAACTGTGTTGCTTCCAAAATTAACTGACGCTGTGTAGTGATAATTTTATGTAGCAAGTTCTCCCATTACCTGCATTTGCAGTAAATTGTATTTACGAGCAAGATTCACGAATCGCTTTGGGGTTGGAGTGGCTGCCTCACCGTTCAACACTGCACTGAGTGTTGTAGATTTGATCTCCATACGTTACAACACTTCGTGTGATTCACAAATTTTTGTTGCAAGTCTGGGTGTTCCTTGTGTCTGTTGTTTGAATGATTGTTATGTACCACACAGAATTTGTCTCCATACCGAAGTTTTCTTTTCAAACAACATAAACTAATAAATATTACTATGACAACATGGTTCAGTAAATCAATGAAATGGTCATCCCCTTGCCTATAGTTTATAGTAAATCTCTTAAATTCTAATTCAATACATCCTTTGTCTAAGTGGGGTTGACCACCTGTCCAACTTATAATCGTTATTTTGACCACCTGAGACTAGTAGCTTACTAAATCCCTCCAGGGATTCCGAATGCCAGGATTGACAGTGGATTAAGAAAGGCCGCATTGTTCGGAGGAATGGGTTGGCTATTTTGGATAGATATAGGCATGTATTTTTTTTATGGATAGGTTTATTGATACTCAACAGAAGAAAAACGAACCAAGTATTATATATAGTTAGGAGAAATTTTCTAAAATTAGCGTAACTATTCACCAGCTGAAAGTTCTGCGCCGAATTTTCAGCGTCTAGACTATAAGTTGTAGTATTCAGTCGGCATGGCACACGAAACGCGCGGTACATTCAGCATTATGTGACAGTGGCTAACATTCGGTAGCGTAACGTTTTGCGGGATGTGACGCCTGACGATTGGTTCGGCGTCCTGCAGTATGCGACGTAATTTCCGCTGATGTGTCACAGAAGCTTTGAAAAACACTACGAGCGTATTCAATTGAATGTTTCGCGCAGTAGGTGACGCAGATGTATTGTGATACTTAACGGCAATAGCTTCTTTGGACCGAAAGAGAAAACTCCGTAAGGTCTGATGATATATAGGTATGTAACCTGACTTACCTACAAAATATCAGCCCTGTATATAAACAGTAGGGGTCACTTATCAGTAGGGTTAGGTTAGGTGGGTCCACACTGCTGGTCAAGCGCAGGTTGGCAGACTTTTAATGTGGTATCCTTTCTGACCTAAGAAAGATCATACAGGTTCCCTAATAAATTTTAATTACTGTTTATGAACCGACAATAGGTACCATATAAGCAAAATACTTCGAAAATCCAGTGGTGTAGAGGCAGTCACTAGGACCGCTACTAAAAGTTGAAACACAAAAAAAAGAGAATAATAAAACGTCAAATATCAATTTTATGGCAGCCACCTCAAATCGAACACAATGAACTATCAACACTCATTACTATACAGGGTGTAAAAAGACCCTTAATGAAAACTGAAATCCCATGTTGTACCAATCACTACGAACATTTTTTACTTCGGCACCATACTTGGGAAATTACTGGTTCAGGAGATATTTAGGCTCAAAGTTAGTATGGCATTTTTCTAATTAGGTACAAAATCGACATCGGCATTTACCCCGCCAATATGTTCTTTAGATGCCCTATGACTCCATGGATAAATAGGTATTTCGAGCATTGCATGCGCGCGCTTTTAATTGCAGTTTAAAAAATGTGAAAACTCAAAAAGAAATTCGTTTACCAGGTATTATTTTTGGTTAGTATGACTTGGCATGATGTCCACAACGAGTAGACTTCGGCTTGGTGATGGGTCTTGTGACACCTTGTATAATAAGGCTACGTATCCAACAAAAATGTGTCAACTGGTGGTTGTAAGTATAGTTGACAAATATAATTTATTTTGTTTAAAGGAAGAAATAGCTTATTGGAGACACCAACAGCCTGCCATGAAGAGGGTACCAAGTGAATACGTACGGCGAGCACCACTGACTTCACAAAGTTAAGTGTGGATTAAATTGTTAACTATTGCTTGCCTCATGCATTTAAGAGCATGTTGAGCCCCCGGTGTCAGCTGTCATGAAGATCTGTGACAGCTGTTATGCGAAGGAAGTACACCTGAATACATATATTGACACTAGTCTTATCCATGGAATATCGTTATGTCTAAGGGTTGCAAAGGTCATATGGATGTTGCTCTATCGATAGAAAAAACTTTTAGACTTGCAGCAACAAATTGTAGGAGCGCACAAAGTGATCTGCATGCAGAGATCGATCCTTGTCTACCAATAGTTATTATCCTCCTAGCGTTATTTCAGTTGCAACCCAGGGCGCGCTTACTAGACTAACCGGATTTGACTGAATATTAACTTTTCCACATAACAACTGCCTGCCTGACCGCCGCAACCCGAAAGGAGCTATCCTTTATCGATATTCCATGGCTTAGACTAGCGTCAGTTTATGTCTTAAGTTTTTAGCTTCGCTCGCTTATTGCTATTGCTTTCCCCACACAGCTTCTTACATCTCCTGTTTACATAGAGTCTTTACAGTAACGGTGCACGCCGCGTCGTGCCGATAAGGCCGTGACGGCGGTCTGACAGCGGCGCGACATTCTCCTATGAACTTCATTGTACATTCATATGTAAATTCACTGTGTCCTACTTAATTAGTTTACGCGTTTGTTCGGAGTATGATTATGTTCTTAAGAGTATTATTTTACTATGAGAGGTAGGGGTTAGTTTAATATTTGAATGACATTTCACACAAATTTTACCAGGTTTGAGACACGCCATGTCCTATGCCCTTGTGTGGTCTAGCGTGCCACGGGGGCAGATTTACCATAAATAATGTAGTTTCTAGATGATTCGGTTGAAAAGTAAACGTAGTAAATATACTGCGATAAAATCCGTAAAATTTAGTTTAATTTCAATGTGTAACATTTGCGTAAACCTAAGAAGATATAATATGCTGAAGTTCTAATTCATCATATCAGCCAAACGACGTCCACAGCTGGACATAGGCCTCCCCCAAGGTTCCAACCGCCTCCCGCGATCTTGACTAGATCGTCGGTACACCTTGCGGGGGGCCTACCTCTGCTGCGTCGTCCGGAAGTTCTAATTAATTCTGTTCTATTCTCTAAGCAGCCAGACGCTACTATTTACTACTACAACTAAGCAATGTTCCTGTTATTTACTAAATCCTTATTCTTTTGAAGTTCCACTAAGCACTATTACATTCTATTGGAATGAAACCGTGCCTAAAATTGATGCGTCACAACACACAGTCATCCATTACCAACACAAAACACATCACCAGGCAAGAAGCAATAAACCGTAGTTTTAACTTTAAACGCAATAACATTCATTGTATTTACACAAGCCACAATTTATCTTAGCTCTCCAGTGGGTCTACCACGAGTTTTGCACGGTGACGTAGACAAGTCGACGGGAACAAATTACATACATTTCCTAAATGCGCCCCCTAGCGGACTCTATCGATCGCTACTATCCGATAGGGGCACTTTTAGAAAATGTATGGAAATTGTTCCCGTCGACTAGTCTATCGTCACCGTGACGATCGAGTGCAAAACTCGTGGTAGACCCTCAGTACTTACTACCTCCGCGGCAGCCATGTTATGACGTCATAAACGCATGATCGCGGCATCGTAAAGTTTTATAAGCGACGCTCATAAAGGCCCGCGGGCGATGCAACATTATGTATGAATAGTAACGAGCTTTAAGCCGCCGAAGGTTATGGATGTTAATGATGATGTTGGGTGTACGGATTTTTATATTGTTACCTGTATTTTTAAAGATAGGTATTTTGGATTTAAATTTACCGGATTTGCTGCAGGAAAAACATGAAGTATTTTAACAGAGATATGCTTGTTTTGCTGACTAAGCATCATTCTTAATACTTCTGGACTTTTGATGTTAATGATGATGCTGGTTGCACGGATAATTTTTTTTATGTTGTTACCTGTATAGCAGCACGGAGTCTGGAAATGTGCCCGTTACGGCAATAGGCTCGCCCCTTATTACGTGGGACTAAAGTACATCTGGCGAAAAGTGGGGGTAGAAATACAGCTCTGCCTACCCCTTCGGGGATAAAAGGCGTGACGATATGTATGTATGTATGTACCTGTAATTTTAAGGTAGATAGATATTTTAGCATATAAATAACCGGATTTGCTGACTGAGCGCGAGTCTTCAC
This sequence comes from Euclidia mi, assembly GCA_944739405.2. Lineage (NCBI taxonomy): Eukaryota > Metazoa > Arthropoda > Insecta > Lepidoptera > Erebidae > Euclidia > Euclidia mi. The sequence goes on along the minus strand of OX123207.2, from coordinate 8,149,969 downwards.
ATTTGATGTTGATGATGTTTAGCTATAGAGACTTTTTTATATTGTTACCTGAATGTTTAAAAGTAAACCTTATTTTTACAAAATTTTGCCTGTTTTGCAGAATCAGCGCTAGCGTGATTCTTCTGGACATTGGGTCTTAGTGATGATAGTGGATGTGTATTTTTAGTTTAAAACTCGTATTTTTACAGGATTTTACCAGTTTTGCTGACTAAGGGTCTCCGTTCGGTTACTTGCTACAGATTACATGGGATAATATGACTACACTGTGAATATGCAGCCACGAAATAAAGCTAGCAAGCTATTCATCACCCTCTTAGCGTTATCCCAGTTGCACAACCTCTAACCAGATTTGACTGATTATTAGCTTTTCCACAGAGCGACTGCCTGTGGACCTTCGCAACCAAATGTATAGGGATATTCCATGATACGCTAGCAAGCTTTTTATAAAAAATTGTTACAACTGTTAAACAAGGTATGTTTTGAAACTATTTTAACTTGTAACTTATTAAACATTACGTTATCAAACAGTTACTATATTAAAGAAACAATACTCCAGAATAGTAAGACTAAATTCGCGCAAGTCGCAAATTATATTCAGTATCATTACTACATGAAAGGTTCGATAGAACTTTCTAAAGTGCTTATAAAGAGATTTATATTGAATAGAAACTACTAATTACGAATTAGAAATGTATTCGCCCTTTCATAAATGTCTCAACATAATTTATTTTAGACTTATATTCTAGCAGTTCAAACAATAAATTAACTAAAATAACAACTCTTCTAAAAACCTGCATAATTTATTTCCATACAAATTTGTCATTTACTCCAACATTGTTGTAAATTTCTTGCTACGACGGCGCGCTACAATGTCTACGGCATAGATGCGTAGAGGCTCATAGCGGTCGTAGGCGGTGAGCTTGCGAATCAGAAATCTCATAATTTTATTAAATCCTCATTTGAGAATTATCCTTGAGGAGTATGTAATGTATTCGGTACAAATATGACTTAATTAAAGCTTCGAGAGACTTCTGAATGAATTTTAACATGTAACTGAGATCTCATGAATAACTGTGTGCCTTTTTTCTCCTTATTTTAATGTTTTTGTCGTACGAAGGTAAGCAACATTTTCAGTGTTCACTAGTTGGATAGGTTACCGCTTATTGTGACATTAACACAATTATAAAACGCTAAAGTGCTTCAGGTCCTCATGTAAGGCCATCGAACTCCAGACCTTGAGACAAGAACCGATTCGAGCCCGACTTGCGATCTCTTTCTGGGACCAGAGTCGTTAGACCATTTGGTGGTCTTCGGGTGGCCAACAAACTCTGACAACTGAGTTGGTCATATACTCACACTAAATTAAAAACAAAGATGTTTTTCTCTATTTTCATATATGGACAGAATTTTATAGCTATAGTGTAGCGAAAACATAATAAAAAACCTTGAACACCAAACTAATGTGCGACTTCGGCAGATGTTGCTAATCGAGTAAGAGATTACTTACTAACTTATATATTAACTTAGGGACGCGACAACTGTGTGACGGACAAATACTAAGAATGTTAATTTTTAAGTAATTGACTATTTGGTATGTTGTGACACTGTCTGGCAAAAATTGGGCAAGGCAAAATTGCTTTTAAAACTTAGTGTCTGGCAATCAAGTTGATTTCTTTTCCCTAAATTTAAATAGCATTTGAATATTCTGTATGTAATATGGCGTAGTAGCACACAAACGAATAGTTTGGAAGAATAAGGTGTGGGTCTTCCCCAATCATAGGGAGAATACTCTGACCAGGATATGTGATCTCGCCTGATAGACAGCAGTCAACCTCATTACATTTTAAGGCAAAGATAAGTAGCAATTTATGTTTGGTTGAGGCTCTACCCTATTGAAATACATATTATTTAATAACACTGTATTATGGAGTTTACAACACTTATACATGTCAAAACCCTATTCTAGATGATGCCGGCTTTTCCTAGCTAAATGACTTCTTGAGAAGAAAGGCCGAAACAAACTCAGAGTCATTGCTTTTTTTTTTGTCATTTCATTATATTTCTTTTCTTCGTTTATATTCTTTTGAAGTCCAGACATAATAGGTTTAGATGCGAGTACAATGCAGGATATCATCTGACGCTTATAACTGACTCAGCCCGCTGATGGCCCGCATTCAACAGCCATCGTACGGCTCAACCTTGATTGAGGGAGCCAGCACGATTAGCTTTTTCTAATCATATTTACTTTATTATGAGATATAATTGAAGATTATATTTTATTAGTTAATTACAACTAGGATTTATAGAAAACCTGTAAGATTTATTTTAGTCTTTTTACCTTAGGGCTTATATTTTTTATATTACTTGGACTTTTATTTATAGAATCAAAGATACATATTTCAGTTAATTTGATACTATATTAAACTATATTTTATAAGAAGCTTAATGTAATCTAATCTAATACAAAAACCTTAAAAACAAATTTAGAAACTGAAAATATTTACATGGTTTAGGCGTCGTCAAATGCGTTCGAATTCGAATCAAAGATAAAACCCAAGGCCAAGAGAAGTATGTGTCAACGGTAACGTGCATCCTTTTCAATTAGAAAGTTAAGTGATGTAAAATCTTCTGTATTTATAATTTCCTTATCCATTTACACCGTGCCATCAGTTCACATATTTCATACATTTCCAATAATATTGGTAGCAACTCGCAACAACAATTTGTAAGCTAACACGGCACGCGTAAACAAATTACCATATCGAACATTATTTGTACCTATCCATTACATAAAACGAATGATCGTCTATCCATTTATCACGATTTTTAACCATTCGATAAAACCGATCGCATACGACAAATTAACAATTCATGATAACGACGGTATCGATGGTAAGTGTGATCCAATGGGAAATAACTAAAGGCATCTATAGAACTTTCTGGGTCACTTAGCTATTGCCGAAACAAACAACACAATGCCTCGAATTTTAGCATAGAAGTTTTTAATTTTTTACTGTGATTTAGACACTATTGGCAGTGTTCAAAATATTTATTTATTTATAGACTCACGCCTTTATCCCCGAAGGGGAAGGCAGAGGTGTAATATTACACCCACATTTCGCCGTGAATTTTAGGTCCCACGTAATAGGGGCAAGCCTATTGCCGCTACCGGGCACATCACCAGACTCCGTGCTGCTATTGGGAATTTGGAAAAACCCAGTAACATTTTTGGCTGACCCGAGAATCGAACCCGGACCTCCAATCAGCAGTCGCATACGCTATCTACTGGACTACGGAGGCAGTCAAGTCAGTCAGTGCTCAAAATAACAGCAGTTTTATAAAAATAAGCTTCAAATGACGGTTCGAGTAATCCAGCTGTGTAAGATTGACGTTTCTATTAATAGTTGAGGATAAAATCAAATTGTATGTCTCCAAATCTAGAACTATTACTACTATGTCTAATGCAACCGGTCCACTTTAACACAACACAAATAAGATAGACTTTACATGTGTGGTTCTCAAAGTGCTGTCTCGCATGAAACTCGAACGTACAGCATAGTGGCAAGCAGATAAGTGACCCCTAAAGCCATTATTCTGTGTAGACAAAATAAATTCATTGCAGTCTATATTAATACAAAATCTTCCAAAATGTAGTCCGCAAGCTCCCTGACTATGACTGTAACGGTAACAACGGTTACGCTTTTATCATTTTAATAGCAGCCATTATGGCAGATATCATTATCTTAGCTAGTCCGTGATCTTCGGGGAAGGGTTAATTTATTAATTTAGCTACAGCTACTTTGATAATTATAAATTTTCATATTTTAAATTTTCCTTCTAGAAAATGCAAAAGGGTGTTTTACAGCTATTTGGCTGAGTTTGATATCGAGACAAATTGTTTTAAGGCGTTACTACTAAGATATTTGTTGGCCCTTGAGAATTAGGGATTAAACTAAGAGAAATTTATGTCAAGTAATGTTTTAAGGCTTACTTATGACTTTTTAGTCACAACAAATTGTCTCAATTATCCAAGACGTCGGCTTAAGCTAGTTAGTTTTCTGATAAAATTTTAGCTTTTCAGGCCACCTTGGTATGGAAATTTCCTAAATTATGTTTATGTATAATATTTTTCTCCTGTACGTATATGTATATTTGCTTGTTATTATTTACGAAGATGGAACGAAGTCATATATTTGGCCTTTAATAAAAATCATGCACTACAGTATATATAACTAGAAGTTCAATTAGTTATATATCGTTTTAGCTGCTTACAAGTTACTATATGTAAAATAAAGCAAACTTTTTTATAATATTGCATTAAAGATCGATATAAAATATATAGCCACTAGACACTATCAGATGATTAGGCCAAAGTCGACTATGCTGGCCAAGTTCATAGTAGACACCCCATGCCTTTTGAGAACATAATGGATAACTCAGCAGGTTTCCTGACAATGCTTTCCTTCACCGTTTCAGAAGATTTCAAAAAGAGTATGTAGTGAATGAAGGCTTTGCACTCTAGACTCTACTTTCATAGATATTTTGAAATAGTTAAATCTATGTCGCAAATCCATAATAATTCTTACGTGTTCCTATTAGGATGAATTTAAATGCAATTTTGAAATGCCCTACATTTTTTTGTTTATTTAACAGATATTTTGTATTAAGTTTTCGTTAACCAATATCATTCAAATTATTTATTATTTTAAAACCATACTATTTTGTTATTCTACAAACAGTTTTATAACTTATTATTTCAGTAGAAAAGTATTGATATTATTTATTATATAAATACAAAACTGGTTAACACAACTTGCTGTTAAAAGTTACAATGAATTCAAACAATAAGAAATAAGTGGTTTCAGTTTACTGTTCTTCTTAACTATTAGTTTGTTGTAAAAACTATTTTCAGAAACAGAAAATATCTTTAAATATTATTTCCAGTCATGAAAAGTTATCTTTAAAATAACAACGTAAAACATTTATGTAATCCACCAAGCATGTAATACGTATTTATAGGCGTGCATGTACATGCACGCCTATACATGTAAGATGTACATGCTAGATTAAATAGGTTCTCAAAACACAATAGAACACGAAAGTTTTTAACATTAGGAATTACACATTAGAAAGCCAATTCTCGTATTTTATAAGACATTGAAACTATATTTTGTATGAAATGAGATAAGATTTTGAATTGACTCAGAATTGGTATTCTGCTAATTAAATGTCATTATCGTCTAATTTGACTTCTATAGTTCGACATTGACACATTGTCCAATTTACGATCTAGTGACGATAACATTCCAATCATCATCCTTTTAGCATTATCCCAGTTTCAATCTGGGGTCCGCTTAATAGTCTAACCGGATTTGGCTGAATATTAGCTTTTCAACGGAGCGACTGCCTGTCTGCCCTCTGCAACCCGAAGGGATAGCGATATTCCATGGTTTAGACTAGTGCCAGTTTATTTTAGAAGGTACTGACGCCCTGTAACGATTGTCAAAGATATTCATGACAACCGGGACCGACGGCTTAACGTGCTCTCCGAGGCACGGGACAAGCGATAATTAACAATTCTATACGCACATAACTCCGAAAAGTCATTGGTGCGCGCCGTGGATTCGAACCCGATACCCTCTGCATGGCAGTCTGTTGGTATCTCCACTAGGCTATCGCTGTCGAGACGATAACATTCCAATAACATTCAAATATCAGTTAATTTAGAAGAATCATAAAGAGCATACCATTTGTGACATGAGTATGATACTGACATTACATCGAAACTGTATTCTTAACAAATATAATTATGAGAATTGGGCCTCTGAAGCAATCTGAAGTGACATAGTATTTTGAAGCAACTAATTATTTAGTAGACCGAACGCGTACAAGCCAAAATTTTTTGAAAAACCCAGAGTAGTGACACCGGATTTTGTTGGTTCGATCGTCGCATAAACACTTTGGGTGACCAAGTTTCGAGACTAGATGTAATTTGCCCTGCTTGAATATTTGTGAATGCCTGCGATAAAGCCTTTATTCCTAGTGTGGATTTTAAATTACTGTGAAAAATATGTCACATTTTGCGAAGTAAAAGAAATAGTATGACCCATATGCATTTCTCGAATATTCGATATTTTTAAGCCAAGTCAAGCGCCACATTCACGAATCCGTGACAACGTATAACCATAGATTTTTGACATATTGCTAGCTCCTTAACATTTATGAAATATGGTCAACATGAACAATTGTTGTGACGGTGACAAATTGTGAGAACTTCAGCACTCCTTAGAGGCAGTAGTGCCGAAATTCGTACAATTTGTGACGAAACTTCGGACATCCCGAGAGGTCAGTGTTTGCGAAGACTCGAAAGTATTTGTTCTACGTAGGCTTGTCAATAATAACTGGTGATAAGTGGATTAGTTAGTGTAACGGATGCCAGGAATCGAACCTTTGCTAGTCCGCTACAGTGCGCTGGTAGTGTGCTGCTGACGTGTGCCTACGACGATGCGTGTTCTTCTATGTGTGTGGACTGTATGGCTTCGATGTGTAAGGGCTTCAGAAATGAAACATCTTCATACGTTGAGAGCGATGCTGTTCAGGTGTTCGGTGCTTGATGGTTACAAGATGGTGGTTGAGACGCCAACAACTGGCCGAATACATGGTCGCTCAAGTACCTCGAAACTTTACCTTATCGACGACCATCGCACCGAACACGTGCACAGAGAATCTTTCGTTTATTTTTATTTCAAAAACAGTACAAATGTTACGTATGATTCGATCCTATTATACATACATACATGTTCTATACATCGTTAGATAGGTCTCATTAAGTTCTATCTATTGGTATACAATACCTAAACCTAACTATTAGCGTCACTAAGTTATTCCATAAAAACTCCCAAAAAAATGCTGCCACACAAGGGCCCGCCCACTATATTTTCTATTGAAAAACTATCGTATACAAAATTTATATATATAATTTTGGTAGGCCGTTGTGTGCAACTATATGGGGCATCTATTAAAACAAACACCATGAAAATATCTTTATTCAATTCGAACATATTACATGATAACTTTGAAGCATAAAAAAATTACAGAATTTCTTAAGTAAATACTATCGTAAGTAAACAAATTTTATGATAAACATACGAATGTTTGTTATTATGCTTATTTTAACTATATAAGGTAATAACTAGCAATAAAAAGGTATCTAGACATGATTTCAAGTCTATATGAAGCTAAAAAACACTTATAAAACTATAAAACGAATATGTAAACAAACAGCTGTTTTATGAAGCATTAACTCTTATCTGTCACTACTGATAACGCTATTTATGATTCGATATCTCAGGTCCCTACAGTTAGCACAAGTTTAAGACTAATGTTCATGTATTACATAGTTGTTGTATATTAACAATCTAACCATTTACACTATTTTAGCTATTTTTTAACGTTTTGACACGTCCGGGAACCGAACCCGGTGTACCGCACGATTAGATAACACTGATTTTCTACGATTTTCACTCGCGGTTTCGAATACACTATTCACTGTCATAGTTTTAATGTCTGTCGCGAACAGTTAGTTTGGCTGTTTTATTTGTAATGCCTAAGGAAAGCCAGAATATGGAACTTTATTATTTTTATGATATCCAAAGATAATAGAATAACTTTTGCGTTAACATAACATAACTTCATGGCTTGATCCCCGAAGGGGTAGGCAGAGGTGTATTACACACCCACACTTGGCCAGTTATGTTTCAATCCAAATGTAACAGGGCCGAGCCTATTGCCATCTACCGGGCACGTTGTTAAGCGAGCGATAATTAACATTTTAATACACACATAACTTCGAAAAGTTAGAGGTGTGTGCCCGGGGTAACTGGGGATCGATCCTGAGACCATCGTCTCTGCAGTCTGTTACGTACATCACTGGGCTATCGCCGTTAAACAATGTTTTTAATCGGAGCTTTAGTAAAACAACTATCAGAAATGAAATTGTTTTTTTTTTATTTTCATAAAAATAATCTAAACAGTTTCATAATATTCATTGAAACATGCAAAAAACTTCAAATAAAACATTATCATATATCGGCGATAGCCTAGTGGAGAGACCGACAGACTGCTACGCAGAGGGTCCGGGTTCGAATCCACGGCATGCGTCAATGACTTTTCAGAGTTATGTTCGGATTAAATTGTAAGGAAAACATCGTGAGGAAACCTGCATGTCTGAGAGTTCTCCATAATGTTCTCGAAAGACATGTGAAGTCTGCCAACCCGCACTAGGCCAGCGTGGTAGACTATGGCCTTACCCTTCTCATAGTGAGAAGTGGCCCGTGCCCAGCAGTTGGACAGTTTATATATATGTAGGGCTGATGATCATGATGTACTTATTGGTATGACAATATTATACAAGCAGACTACTCTTAGGTTATTAAAGTTTGTGCGGGCGCACATGCGGTCGAAAGTTAGTATTATTATAATATCTTACAGATGAAAATTCTATGAGACAAAGATCAAATGTCAGTTGAGACGGAAACAGGATTTCATGTACTTAACTATTTTTTTTTATGGTAATAGGCGGCAAACAAGCAGACGGATTGCCTGATGGTAAGCAATTACCGGCGCCGCCCATGGACACAAGCAACACCACAGGAGTCACAAGTGCGTTGCCGCCCCTTGGGGTTGGAAAAAGGGATAGAATGAGGAGTGGGATCAGGGAGAAGGGATAGGGGATAGGGCCTCCGGCACTCTCACTCACCGAACGAAACGCAACAGTTTAGGTACTGTTACTTTACGTCGATTTTCTGTGAGAGGGTAGTACTTCCCCGGTCGAGCCGGCCTATTCATGCTGAAATCAGCAAGGCTCTACTACCTTGAACTATAAGCTCTTAAACTGTATTTCAAGTCCTTTGAGACTATAAAAAGCTTAAAAGAGGGTAAAGATACGCTAGTAATTCTTACTTACCATATTCTATAACGGCACGATTCTATATTGTAACTGCAATATTTTTCGCCTGTGCATTTTGTTTTGCTTACCTGTAAATAAATGAAACAAATATTAATACTTTTCACAAGGAATATTATCACCAGCAGTTGTGCATTTAACCTGCAAAAGTCTACGGTTGGCACCGTGGATTGGAACCCGAGAGCCTCTGTGTAGCATTCCGTTGATGTCACCACAATGCTATCACTGCTTTTGCTTGGTGGTAATACGAAAACTATTGCACTAGGCTGAATAATAAGTCTCAAGACATATGATCTTCATTCAAATTCATATAATTACCATGCTTATATATTTTTGAGATATGCAAGCTAGTGAAAAAGCACTCGGAACTCTTTAGAAAGCTTGGAGAAAATGAGGGTAGTAGAACCAGGCATAAAAACAGACTACAGTTACCACAGATGCGACTTGAATTATTTAGGAGAAATGCCTTTTGCATGGCCATAAGGGGCGGAACATATCTGACCGAAGATGCATCGAACGTATCTTCGGTCGTGTCTATTCCGTCAAATGAATCGGTACACATCTGACGGAAAATGCGTCAAGCGTATCTGCACACATTCGCTGAAAGCGTGGCTATTATGCACTCATATAATTTTGTTCGTGCAGGGCCGTACTCAGGGCAGCTCAATATTTTACTGTAATATTCTTTTACCTAATCATTTTTCGTGTTCCCTGATGTTCTGTAGTCACTGAAGTCCTGTAGTTATTTATATTGCAATTCGAGTTTGACTATTAAAAATATGTCGGACTTCGAAGATTTTTTATAGTAGCCAACAAGCGTTATTTAAATATATATCCTATTTAGGTATGGAAGTTCAAAAATAAAAGACGATAATACGATTTGGTTACGGTTTTTCACAAAACTTATACAAATGATATAGAAGGGGTTACAGACTACGGTTGCAGAGCAAGACACAAAATGTTTTCTATATATAGGCATGTATGGAAATTGTTCCCGTGGACCTTTAGCACCTCATACCCAAAAATTGGCCCTCGATCCAAGCTAGCAAATATGCGTACACTCATAGCACATACTAACACTACATTATTCTACACATTTCGTTTCTGAAAAAATAAGTAAGGTCTGGCGGCCTTGGAATCTTACGATCTTAAAATCACCGATCTGGGAATGACATGGATATGGTATGTCCAATACCTACGAATTTAGCGTGCACACCTACGAAATTAGCGTGCACACCTACGAAACGTTGAGCAAATAAAATGGCTGCCATTTGGGTTGTTCTCCAGAATGTAATCGATAACGATATGGAGCCGGTTAGAGGAGAATAATACATTTTTGTAGTAAGTTACCTTTGTTAGTTTAAATCTTTTGCCAGATTAGTTTATTACATAATGCAAATGTGGGCGAAAATGGCAAAGCGAAAGACGACCCTTGTATGAAACATGTAACAAAATATTCTCTGCGAGCCAATATCGGTTTTTAGACATATTTATGCACAAAAACAAAATTATTATGTTCGATAGACAACGATTTCACAGCAGATGTACCACAAACCTTGGCGAAAAATATGGCGATAGTGGCACGAATGACATTTCTAATAAAATATCATCATGATTAATTTATTCAGTAAACTATGGCTATCTCTTTTTTCTGACAGAGATATCCCTAAGACAAACCGAGGCAACACTATGTTTGGTGGCTTTATGTGATTTCGTATATATGTGTATAAAAAGACTAAAGAAATTGAAGTGACAAAAAATAATAATGACTCTGAGTTTGTTTCGGCCTTTCTTCTCAAGAAGTTATTTAGCTAGGAAAAGCCGGCATCATCTAGAATAGGGTTTTGACATGTATAAATGTTGTAAACAACCAAAATGCAGAAAAAAATATGTCTTTATGTCTTTAAAAAAAAATCATGGCGAAATGTGAAAGTAATATTACACCTCTGCCTACCCCTCCGGGGATACAGCCGTGAGTCTATACAAATATAAAATATAATAATATATGTGAATAATGTAATTTTTCTTTATGAACCTACTATTTGCCCTCTCCATTTATATTCCTTACTCAAAGGTCAAAATTCACGTGGTGCGTGGTGCGCGCGACGTCGACGGATAATCCGTTAGTACGCTCGACGTACTGACGGATTACCGGTCAGGTGTGAAAGGTTGAACGTTTTTCTATACATTTGTATGTATTGGCGTTACGCGACCGATAAAACGCGACGGATCTTCCGTCAGATATGTTCCGGCCCTAAGGGTATACAACCATTTGCGTAACGGTCTCATTGAGTTCCCTACAACGGTATTCCAACGTAAATTGTTTAATATATTATCAGAAAAAAGGTATTACTGTATAAAAGAATATTTTGATGACAAATCTCTGACTCGTATATTATATTAATAGAATTACACTATCGATTTGATATGAGGTTATTGATAATTCCATAATTGTAATAATGTTATTTATTGAAATTATAATACGATTATTGTTATGTTATTATGTAATGCCATTGTCAGAATTTGCATGGTAAATTTAGATGTAATATTTATTTTTTATTTTTTGGATAATTAATTGGTTAATAATAGTAATAATTGTATTTAGCTGTAAGTAAATTTTTGCACGCCCCGTCAGGTGGTAGAATATGTTGTACTATGAACAAAACCCAACAACTTGTATATGACCATATACTAGCAAATAAATAATATTTCATTTCAAAAATTCCTAGAATTAAACATTGGTAGACAAAGACAGCGTTAAATACCGACCACATACACCCAGGACTAAAGTTTGAAATATAGTCTTACAAAGCAGATTCGACAGATATAGGTATATTAGGATTTCTACAGAAGGACTGCCGCCTGTCCTCCGCTACCCAAAGCGATAGCGATATTTCATGGCGTATTAGACCAGTGTCAATATATTGAAGGGATTCTCCGTACCTTCTGTAAAAGATCCTCATGATAGCCGGCACTATCGGCTGTCCGTGATACGGTGCAAGGTATAATTAACAACTTTTTTTTTAAAGACAACTCCCGCATTAGGACTAAATCCTGTGTCGCGGGGGACTTTACAAACATACAATTAACGGACACGATGAACACCCAGACTCGAAACAACAATTTGTAAACTACACAAAGTATTATCTCATGTGGGAATCGAACCCACAACACTCGGTGCAGTGTCAAGCGGCTAGGCGCTAGGCGCTAGGCTTAAACCACTACGCCAACCGTGCAATCAAAAGCTTAATACTCATATTATATTATAGTCAATCTTAGGTTAGAACACGATACTCTCTGCATGGCAGCCTGTTTGTATCTCCACTAGGTTATCGCTGCTTTCACATACGGTACCTAAGGCCTAACATTATTATTTAATTATTATGACTACCGCAACTTATAGCTACCCGTAAAACTACCACAACAACGTAAGACATTTTATGAAATGTCTTACGTTGTTGTGGTATATATGAAGAGTGGATTATATTCTCTTGCGAGAGTGGCCTACATGTGTAGTATACAATATGTAGTAGTTCTGTTATGTGTGACTTGAAGCTAACCACAAGACTCCGGGGAAAAGGCTCCGCGTTACTAGACAGAGAGATATATGTGTACTGTATATAAAGTACAAAATGTGATACAATTTATGTATTCACTTGCAAGGCTGGTTTTAGCACAGAAGATAGTCTAGGCGAAGTGAAAATTAATTAGCAAGTGATGTTTTCAATGTATGCCGTACATACAACAGATTTTTATCACCTTAAAGAACCATCAGCAAAAGTGGTGAGAATTTGATAGTAGGTAGATAAGCTTTGAAAAGGATTGACAGGAATTCGCTGTGTTCGCGACTGGTGGATGCTAAAAGTCGAGGCCTTTGCCCAGCAGTGGGACACAAATTAGACTTTTAATTATAATATCTAATGTTACACCAAATAGAAATACACAACAATAGTTTCAAGCGATAATTAAACACTTAACCTATTAAATACTAATGATTTTATGAACCATTTCCAATACCAAGTAATTAATACTGCGGATGTAAAAGAGGTGATATAAAGGAGAATGAGCAAACCTGCGCTACAGTAATGTGGCCACACACGTTGTATACACTCATCGTTGCAAGCGGTAGTATTAGTACGGTACCTTAATTGTGTAGTGCAGTTCTAGAAGTATCTAGCAAAATATAACTTAAAATTATAACCTCGTATACCACACTTAATTATAAATTGAAATATTTCAGTTTGGTTCTCGTTATAGCCTCTCAACAGTTTCAGCAATAATTTGCATCAAGATAATTTCTTAATGAAATAGAGATAGTCTGGAGGCAGCGAAGCGGCAGGAACGGTTTACGCACCCTGACCTCCCCTTTTACCTCTCCGCGGCTGCAGAATGTACGTTCGTGGCGACCTTCAGCCATCGTTAGGAATGAGCCTGCGCACCGGTGAGCCGAAGGAGCCAATCTCGTCTGCCAATAAGCCGTGGACACGATGCTGCCTCCTCTCGAGGTTCTCGAAATACCAAACGGGTCTTGCCTTCGTCATGTGAATGAATCCCAGTATGGCCGCAGTAAATTATGCTCACTGTGGTTCGCATACCACCAACGGTTTCTTATATGAGTGGAACACGTAACTTTATCTTTGCTTTTACACGCCTGCTTTGCCAGCCCCAACTCCCGATTGAATGGGGGAGAGTACGGTTCACAAAGAGATTCCACTGTGCAAAAAAAGGAGATTATCCAAACCTGCTTATATTTTCTCAATCTCTTTTTGCAACGTATTAAACCTATTGTAGTGATTATAATGGTAGAATTTTAGTATCAAAATGTGCTTCAAGTAAAGTGCTTTGTACTGTAAGAAAAATATACGAAGAAATACTTTTAGTACGCATTCTAAATAAAATAATATGATATTTTTTGGTTGAGTTTGCTTGAAGAATACAAATTATGCTTTGTGTAAAAAATAGCATTGATATAACAAAATAAAGAGGTTTTCAAGTGGATACATTTCAGAACGTTGATGCTTACCTAGAAAATATATTTTTAACTTTTTGTTTGATTATAGTCTTATATATTGTTTAAAATGGAGAGTGTTATCAATGACATGGAATATCATTTGAAATGTAGACAGTTTGAGCTCAAGGTCAACTCTCAAATGTACACAACTTAAGTTGCTTTTTTTTTGTTTTACGAGGTGGAAAATCCCTTCAGATCTCCGACTCTTGGGGGAAGTGAGAGCCGGAGTATGTGGTGTTTCCACTAAAAACCACCTCGAATTTCTCATGTACCCGTGTGTCGGAGGGTAGGGCCTCGCCAAAGCATTCGTCGCCACCCTCCGACGGGCATTGGCCCGCCAGGTGGATAGGCCGGCCCCGAACAAAATCCCCTTGGCGGCGGATTAAGGTGTTGGACTCCGCCGCCAAAACACCCAGCGGCCGCAGAGGATAGGGAGGACGGCAACGCAACACCGCATCTCCTCTTCCTCTGCGGCTCCACCGCGACGCATTGAATGGTGCGCCCCCATTTGGTCGCGGGAGATAGGGCGCGCGGCAACGCAACACCGACACGCCTCTCCTTCCGCGACCGCACCCGACTGCGAGGGACAGACAGAACTGTCCCCCACACCCGCACCGTTGGACGCATCCTGCGCAGGCCCCTCCAAGCCCACGCGGAGCGTCCCCTCCTGGATCCCTCTTAGCTTCACCGCGGGTGACCAATCCACGGTTACTGAGCCCACCCACCACGTCAAGGTGGGGATCCCACGGGGGAGGGCACAACTAAAGTTGCTGCTACTAAAAAATTATGATTTTCATTGCCAGCAAGGTGGTGGTGGTTCCTCAAGGTAAAATTTTTGCGATTCAGAAATTTTTGTTTTGGCTTTTGTGTGTTCATTGTGTTTATAAATCAATAAGGATCTATTAACAGAGAGTTTATTTATTGCCTTTGTATATTTTCAGAAGTCTACACTGTTCTTCTACTGGGTCTTTATCTTTCCATACATGCTCGTCGAACGTTAGGTTTTCCTTACTTATTTTCATATCAGTTTGTTTGTGTGTTGTTTAATGATAAACTTTACCACATAACCCACTTGAAATCTCATCTCTAATCCCCACCATAAACCTAAAACTATTTGCTGTATATAAATAGAATAATATAGTCACTCATGAATTAAAACCAAATGCTTTCACAAGCGAGAAATTTCCAAATACTCGAAACAAACCCTAATGATTAAATTAACAAGTACTTAATACTAAAAATATTAACCTCCACCACTCGTAGAAGTTCGAGATCAGAATTATTCCGCGAACGTTTAAAGTGTTATCGAAAATATTAATTAAATAGAGCGGTTTGTTACCACGAATTAATTGTGCCACGGGACCAGTTTGCTTAATAAGTTTTATCTTGCTGTAATAATGTGAAGTATAAAATTACACAAGATACAGAGTCACTTGTAATTTCTTTTGTTGCGTACGGGAGTCGAATCTGAGGATTGATAGGACTCTCTTACCATCACTTGGCTTGCCGTTCGTAATAGGTCGGAAAAGTTAAGCAACGCAAGCCCATTTCGCCAGTTGGAATTTACAGCCGAGAACTTCCATGCTTCGGAGGACACGTCCAGCTGTCGGACCCAGTTCCTGTTCTTTTGGAGGATGATGAGAGGATTTTGGGCAGTCTGAAAACTCCCGATTCTAGAGTTAGCCACTAAGGGATGACAGATGTCATCTCAGCTTGCTATCACTAGATTGGGATTGCATATTGGAACCGGCCGTATGTCATATGAAAAAGATACTAATCTAAAGTATAGAGAAACTACGCCGAAGCTAAGAGGAGGACTCAGTGCCACTTCACCATCCTCTGACTAGCTCCGCTTAAATAACTTGATAGACAAACTATTCCGTCTATTTCTGAATTCACATGGACAATAATCTCGTTCCATGGGGTAAAGGGGGAACGAGCAAATCTATCATGCACTAACATCTCGATTGATGTGCTGAATCAAAGCCTTTCTTGATATACACCACATAGTGATACATTTTATTTCATCCACAGAGCTAGAAGTCACTGTGTTAACAAGAACTAATCTAAAAGCCGACCGTATCTATCTTCAAATTTCTAAGGAATGTTACTTTGCCCCTCGACCTACTTCAGTCTTGGTGTGATTATCCCGTGTCCAATATTACATTAAATCTGCCGTAACTGACTTCATAAAGTGATTGGAACGTGATATGCAAGCTAAACTTGAATATGCCAACGGTAAGTGAACCTCTAATGAAGCTTATACATTTGAGCATTCACCTATATTGAGTATTCTTGCGAATTTTACAAAACAGAAAAACAAACGAGTCAGTTTAAGCGAGTTCTGGCGAGCATACTAGCAAATTGATAGTAAATTTTCTTTGATCTTTTTACTGATTAGAGCGTGCGTTAGAAAGATCGTGAAATGTTCGTAGCAATATTTGGCTCTGTTCGTTATTCAGTTCTATAAAACAATAAACGGCGAATGCTCGCAGTTCTATTACAAGTAAATGCTGAAGTGTATCAGTACCATTAGAATAACAGTATCCAGTAAAAGAGATACAAAATTCCCTTCGATCCAATTATTGTAATTGCTAAAAGTAATCCAAGTTTAAATTATCTAGTCGTCCACCCCCGTGGAAACCAATTAAGTACATCCCGAGTGGAAGTTACTCCCTGTGCAAATCCACAGATTAATTTTAAGAGCTCCTAAACACGAGTTAGACATCGCTTTGCAAAGGTAATTAATTTAATTCGAACGATTTGCGAGGCTAGGTCTCACCGCAAGCGTGTAGCGGGCAGCAAATTTTATGCACGGTTTAGTTTTGCGGTCAGCCAATCAAGAATGGCAAAAGCGAGTGCTTGTAATCTAATTGGCGCACTTGTGAGGGTAGTTATAAACTAGGATTGATAATTGGAGAGGTCACACATCGTACGCAATAGATTTAGTATTAACAATTTTACTTTAATAAAAAAAAACATTTTCCGTGTGGTGACGGATTAAGAATACATAATGTCACCACCCCATATCATCCCATGGGTGTCGTAAAAGCCGACAGAGGGACCATTCTATGCAGAGAACAGCACTGTAAGTGAAGGAAAACTTGATACAAACCCTATACCAACCCGTTTGACCAGCGTGGTATAGTAGGCCAATTCCTCCTTTTTTATGGTATTAGGCGGCAAACGAGCAGACGGATTGCCTGATGATAAGCAATTACCGCCGCCCAAGGACACAAGCAACACCACAGGAGTCACAAGTGCGTTGCCACCCCTTGGGGTTAGGAAAAGGGATAAGATAAGGAGTGGGATCAGGGAGAAGGAATAGGGGCTAGGGCCTCCGGCACTCTCACTCACCGAACGAAACGCAACAGTTTAGGTACTGTTACTTTACGTCGATTTTCTGTGAGAGGGTAGTACTTCCCCGGCCGAGCTGGCCCATTCATGCTCAAATTAGCACGGCTCTTCTACCTTGAAAGCCCTCCTTTCTAAAGAGAGGCCTATACCAGCAATGTAAGGAGCTGATGATGGTGATGAAATCAACATTGTTAAAGCTACAGAAGATACCTTTAATAAAGTAATATTGACCTACTAGTACAGCCTTCCGTTTTCCATTGCTGGACATAGGCCCCTACTTATTTGCGTCATAATAGCATTCTGACTCAATAGAATGATTTGGCCTACTATACCATGCTGGCCAGATACGGTAAATATTGATCGTAAAACAATAATAAGTGTATGCAACAATTATAGTGATTTTATACGAGAACTTCAAAACACCATTGTATGATAGATACATTTGCATATATAGGCTCACGCTTGTATCCCTGAAAGGGTAGGTAGAGGTGTAGTATTACACCCACATTTCGCCAAGAATTTTATTATTTATTTGCTATAAAATGTGTGCATTATGGTATTACAAGTCAGCAAATGTTAACAATTATTAATAAGAGCATTCATTTTTTAATATTAATTTAAACATAATTTTATTTTATTGTTAATCCTATATAATAAAAAAATAAAACAATTAAAAAAGAAAAATATTCAATATCAACAACATTACAATCTTATTTTTAATTTATCATGATTTCCAGAATGATTGAATATAATAATAATGTAGTAATAATAACATTTAGGTTCTGTATGTTTATGTCAACGGATAGAAAATCATGTCAAAGTTAAAATGATGTTAAAAATTATATATGTCCATAGTCATTTTAAATAATATTAATAACGTAATGCAAAAATAATACAATTAGATAATTAAATTTATTTATCATCCAGAAATTCCCTTACTGTATAATAGCATTTTGATACTAAAACGGCTTTAAAGTGTTTGGCACTTTGTTAAAGATTTTTGGTGCCATACAGAATATGCTTTTGCTCATCAGTGTGTTAGCAGTGGTCATACATAATCTCTTACTATGGCAGTCACGTCGATTTAGAGTATTTACGTCTGACAGTTTAAAGAACAGGTGTGGATTATTTTTTACAAACACGGCTGTCTCATAAATAGGCAAGGCAATGTCAAAAGTCTATATTTTTTAAAATATGGTTTACAGGAGTCAGTGACTTGTAGATTGAACATAGCCCCAAAATTGTTTTTGAAGTTTATATGAAGTTTCTTTCTCAACAGAGAAAATGATGCCGTATCTTAATACAGACTCTATGAGACCATGATATACTGCATTAACAAATAATGCCAAGATATCCACTATTGGAGAATGTTTATAGAGCACATATGAACGGCTACTTATCTTTGTTGCTATAGTTAATCCGAGAAACTTAGCATTGTCTACAGTACTCACAATGATTTCTCCATATTTTATATTTAGTTGCTTATTTTGTATTCTTTGACTAAAGTGCATGATTAGAGTTTGCTCTAAGCTTATTTTTAAATTGTTATTATTCATCCAAGTAATTATTAGGGATAATGCATTAATAATATCATGTTTATATTTGTCCAAGGTATTACAAGCTACTGTCAGTGTGCTATCATCAGCAAATAAGTTTATAGGGTGGTTGACTGAACTGGGAAGGTCATTAACATAGATAATAAACAGCAGAGGACCCAGTATACTGCCTTGTGGAACTCCGTAGGCAACAGGTCGTTTGTCTGATGTAGCTGTAATTTCTTTTTTAAATTTAAAATTGGCTCCTATTAACGCCGTAAACTGTTTTCTATTAGTTAGATATGACACAAGCAAATTTAGGACATTTCCTCGTATACCATAGCGTTCAAGCTTATATTTTAGTATATTGTGATGAACGTGATCAAATGCCTGTGTCATATCGCAGTACACTGCGCACATAGGGTTTCGTTTATCTAGGGGGCGAGTATTTGCATTTATCACTCAATAAATGAAATATGCATGTTAAAACGTGAGTACGCATAATTCTGGCTTAAATATTCAATAACTGAATTACAAAGAAAAGGTTTAATACATATATTAGTGGAAGTACAATGGAATTCAAGTCTGTGTCTTGCGATATAAAATATGAATCATTACTTTGTAGACAAAAGTTCAAACTAGATATAGATTTTTTTTGTAACTATAGGGAAAATATGTTGCCTCGGGAGAGAAATAAACATTTATTATTTAACCCGGCGAGCATGAATCAGGGTATGTCATACCCGGGTGCAATTCTACGTCTATCAACACTAGCGCACTGAATAGCTGGAGTCAGGAGACTGCGGGAGGGGATAGTGGCGTGATCGCAGTTTGGCGTCGAGCGTCGGCTGGAATATTGGTGTGCTAACTTGTCTCGGGTACATTATACCCTGCCACATGCTTAACGTATTTTTTTTACGTAATGTATTTTTTATTATTTTATATTATTTTGTCTATGTTTTTGTTAAATTTTGTGTGTTTTTAAAATCAGGTAATGTCTCGTGTTTTTTTAGTTTAACGACTTATTATTTTATTTGTTTTTAAGTCATTCAGATGGTACAGAATGCAAGAAAAATATTCCAGTTTTTATACGCCAGCGAATCATGAATCAGCTTGGTGAACCATCACCTGAACCTGCAAATATGACTGGACGATATGTCAAATGTAGGACATGGTCAGGACTGAATGCCCAAATAAGAAAGATAGAAAAACTAAGTATTCCTGCAACATTTTCGCCAAGCCTATATGTATGGAGTATGCTAAGTTCAGATGTAAAAATTGTACTGATTTTGAGAGTAGTGACTAGTAACTAATGTTTGTAAAAATAATATCACTTTTGTTTTTTCTGATAGAAGATCTTATAATCTTTATGTTTATGTTGATTTAAAATGTTAAAAACGATTTTCTTTTTATAAGTGTTGGTTTTTCTAAATCTCTAAAATGTTTTTCCTATAATTAGATTGTATAAGAAAACAATGAATAAGAAATAATAATGTCATAATTTAAAACTTTTGTGTTTAATTTCATTATAGTGATCCTATATACTACACTATATGATTAATAAAATTATATGAAACATAATAGAATTAGTGTTATGGTACTTTATGTTTTGGGTATGTCACACCCTGCCTCATTGTTGATGTAACTTTTTTTCACCTCATGCTCGCCAGGGTTTAGACAAAAAACTTATCATATTTAATAGAAGGCATTTAAGACTATCACATGATTTTGAATAAATAGGTGCGGTAATGACATTTCCCAATAAGGTGCTGATAAAATTTTGAGCATTCAGCAGACACTTATATTAAACGTCATTGCGAATGTAACAATGCAAAAAATTAACAAGATTGGTTTAGCCAGTATTCTATCGAATGTTCAGGCGAGCATTCTAGTGAAAAGACAGTAAATTTGCTTATGCGGCGTCCTACGTGAGTGGTTCTCCGTAAACGTGATTTCGGTACGATCTGATGCGGTTTCTACGCGGTGCGGTTCGATGCGGCGGCTCTGCCCTACGTGCGCGGGACTCGTTTTATTTCATCCTGCGCCGTTCATTTGACATTAACAATTTAACATGGATATGACAGCTCATTTATTGGAAAATTTATATCTTTAGTATCAGATACTCCAGAATTATGTACGAAAGAAAAATGTAACTAATTATGTATGGCGATAATTAATATTTCTACTCCCGACATTACAATATTTATTTGTAAAAACAAAGATATGACAAGTGACATGTGTCACTGCACCGTCCCGTTCACGCGGAAATATCAAGCCAACTGATCGTGTTCGCGTCAACTCGAGCCGCACCGCATCGCACATCACGTGCATTTCGTCACGTAGGACACGTCAATAGATATCAACTGTTTGTTCTTCCCGGACCGCGTCGCGACGCATCGCGTTCGTATCCAGACCACTCACGTAAAACGCCGCGTTAGAGCCTTTTGGCGACTAAACTATTCGCTAGAAAGATCATAAAAATATTCGCTGAAATGTTTGGCTCTATGTTTGCATCTGTTCGTTGTTCGGTTCGACAAATTTAAAAACGACGTGTGCTCGATTTTCTGTTACAAGTGAATTTTCAAGTCTGTCAGCACCTTTAGAAGACAGAATCCGGTCAGTAAAAAATTCAAACTATAAAGTAAACGATACAGAAGGTTATTCAACCGTCAGTTAATCATAATAATAAGTTTGAGCAGTTCACAGAAATATGTAGACTGTAAAATATTTTCTTACCAATATTCCATTCATTATAAATATTCCAATAAGTGCGCAGGTTTTAAAACTAATACAAGCAACAATATTTCAACACGAATAAACACAATTAATAAAGATTATTTTTATACAAGCCCGAACCATGGGCAGCCATTGTAAGAGGATTATAATAAATATTAATTAATTTATCGGAATGTTGGCCAATAATTTTAAGTTGAAAGTTGCAATTAATTTTGTAAGTGGAATCTTTTTTGTAACGACAGTGGTGGTAAATTACAGATAAGGGTTTATCGTTTTTTAAAGAATGCGTAGGCAGTGTAGGCGACCACCTATTGAAGGTTTTCTTTATATTTCATCCCAACGGAGCAAAATTACTGGAAAACTATGGGCGGGCAAAATCACGTAATATTAAAGCTATATATCTACACCTCCTACGTAAAATATCGTAACTGCATTTTATCAACTTTACAGTATCGCCATTGAAAGGTTCGGAAGCAGATTATTGATGTTTGTAAAGTCAAATAAGCTAATTTAAGAACCAAAATTGGCATACTGACATATTTTTAGGCTTAGTTAATGACCTCTAGTAAGATTTCTTGTTATTTTTGTTAGAATTCTTTAAAAGTCACATAAGATTTTCTACTTTGAAAATATCAGCCGTATTTTAATTGTATGTGGTACTTACTATCTTTTACTTTGAGTAGAATCTAGAATTTAGTAATGTATGTTGTATATAAGATAACTTACATTAGAACTAATAATATAAAAATGTGTCGTATGTTACAATTATCATGATATTAAAGGGAATACATGAAAGAAAATATCTTCATAATCAAATCAGTCCAAATAAACATTCCTTTCAGAAAAAGAACTCAAAATACAAATCAATGGCATTGCCATTCATTATTTGTGAAAATAATAATATAATATCAAATAATAATAATAATAATTAGTGAAAATTGAGAGGGTTGTAGTGAAAAAATAACTTTTTCGACAAGCCAAGGACAAAAGTGGTTAACGTAATCAAAATCTATGATATTAAGATTAAAAATATATGATTTATTATGCAATGAATGAATGGCGTGTTATATTCGCAGCAGTTAACAGATAACCTTCACTGGGGTCCAAAAGAAAGAAAATAAGTATGATTATAACTCTTTTCCGCTGTTTCGTACGCGTGACAATGTCATAATCGTAACTGTTCCTTGGGTAAGTACATTATACAACATGACATTTATAGCCTATACAGTGTTTGAGTTGTTTAGCCGTACAGAGGGATGGATACATAGATAGAAAAGAGGGAAAGAGAGAGAAAAAAAAGAAACTTTGACATTATTTTCTATAATTGGTATAGTATTTTTTACTACTTGTAATTTTAAATTAAGTTAAATTTAAAATTATGTGTCAAATTGACTTGAACCTTTAAAGTTAGGGAATAAATGTTAGAGACGTGCCATTATTATTCCAATACACTGTTACGTATTATGAGGGGGGAGCTTATACTATGACGTGTTTCTTCGGAATCAGTTAAAATGTCCCCCGTTCCCTTTATCTCATCAATATCTGCGTTAAAGGGGTCGGTGATTTTGTAAAACAAAAACAAAATTAATCAAGTTATTGAGGTTTTTTCAAGTGAATACTATAGTAACTTATGTTTCGTTTCGATGTACAATATCTTAAGTATAAATTAGGATATAAAAAGACTAACAAAATCCGACGTAAATAATCATACGTCCAAATACACAAAACTAATTTACATTTTTACACTAGTAAAATATCGTCAGTCATTACTTACGATAGTTGAAAAGTATCTTTAATCAATGTATAATATAGTAAGTCCTATATACGAGATTTTACTGTGGGTATTATGATATTTCAGACATTTATTTTGTTTATTTGTAATTAATATTTTAAAACATTCCACTTAGCTTGCACGTTCGTACAACGACCACAAAAGAGTTAATGGTACACACTTCATTATAAAATTATTAATTATTTATATTTGGTTTTGTAGATCAAACGAATAATTTTGTTAAAATGGTTCAATTACTGCATCAATCATTTGTAAGACGATCAAGATGACATAGTTAATAGCTATACTATCTTATTTGTCCATTAAATAATATTAATCAATCCGTTTCTTTTAATGCAACAACGAACATCCCTTCTCCCGCGTATTCTATCAGTACTTACACTTACCATTGGCTCGCGCGGCTCACAGGTATCCCCCTCCCCGCGTACTGTATCGTAGTTGCGCTATACGATATATTACTACGCTAAAGATGAAGATACGATTATATGCAGTCTTCATATCTTGGGTTCTATTGTAAATAATATTGTTTTTATTAGATCAAACGATAGTCCATGATACAAGGTAAATAAAAATCTAAAATTTCATTTTCGTCATTTTGTCAGTTACGATGTTATACGTAGGAGGTGTCGATATATATCATAGTTCGCTTTACTAAACAAACATATAGATCGAAATCGACGCTTGGAATAGATGATGACACACATTTAATGAAAACTGGAAAGGACACT
This sequence comes from Euclidia mi, assembly GCA_944739405.2. Classification (NCBI taxonomy): domain Eukaryota; kingdom Metazoa; phylum Arthropoda; class Insecta; order Lepidoptera; family Erebidae; genus Euclidia; species Euclidia mi. Next base: position 8,125,845 of record OX123207.2, on the reverse strand, counting down.
TAATAACAGAAAGTCACTAATTAGCAATTCATACAGTTTGTGCTCATACACCATCATATCGACCAAACACGCTTACCCCTTCAAGCGCAGCAATTAATTTTATTCATAACTCTGTTTGTATACGCTTCTTGAAAAATTTTAAGCCTAGCTCTAGACCATAATCTCAACATCGCAGCAAGATATACTATTCACAATTCGCGTGACCCCAGGCTTCGAGGCGAGGGTCTTGGATTGCAACGGGGACCACGCAAGGATGATGATAACAATTCACATGTGCCCGCCGCTGCAGAACTTCAACGTTCACCAAGGTGGTTTTAAAAACTAGTTCTTGAACGCTTAGGAGAACCTCATACACTACCTCCGTCTGCTCTTATCTCGAACCATAAAATGGATCATCAATAGGCAGCAATAGGATTTCCTTTGCACGGTTGGCGTAGTGATTTAAGCGACTCGAGCCTCGACGCTTGACGCTACGCTGAGCATTGTGAGTTCGATTCCCATACGAGATAACACTTTGGGTGATCCTTAAATTGTTGTTTCGAGTCAGGGTGTCTATTGTATCCGTTGGTTGTATCTTTGTAAACCCCCCGTGACACAGCATTTAATCCTAGTGCGGGAGATGTTTTTTAAGAAAATCAAAAATTAAAAAATCTAATCAAAAAGTCTGTCGTGACAACGGTAGATTTTTTGATTTTCTCATAATTACTGATGTTGAACGAAAATCTCGTAAGAAGCTTGTCACGCCATTCCCGTGCATATTGTCGTTTAATCGCTACAATCTCATTTCTTATGCCACTGCACACCTATATTCCCCTCAAGGTACCTCCTGCATCTCTCAGTATTTACTTAGCCAACTCAACTTTACCTCCGAAGTCGATAAACAAAACTTTACTTCAGTTCCACACCAATAATTATTTGTGCTGTATTGATTTTTCCTCGGATGTCTGTCGGTTCTGTAATGAGTTTAGCGAACGAAGTGATCTTAAATTGCTCCAATAAATGTATTTTTTATTTGTCGTATTCTTGCTTAGCTTTTTATGGTCCTTGAAGTCAGTATACGAATTGCGTTGACTTAAACATTGCAGGTTTGTGAATTTTTGCTGAATCTCTTTCTTGTTTTGGGTGTGAAGTTCTGGTAGCGCATATTGTTGTATATTTGTTATATTATTGTAGGTAATAATATATCTGTTTACATCCGCTACATGATAGGAAAGAGTTCGAATGTCCAAGGAAGGCTGGCGAAGTGACGTGTGACTTTACTTGTTTAAAGATCGAAAAAAGCGAATGATTATGCTGTACACTTAAAGTAAAGAAATGCTAGATAGGATTTACTAAAGTTAAAGTGGTTCTTCTAAGAATCAGAGATTATGATGAATATAGGATTAGTTCCAAGAAAATGTAAGTGAAATTGAAGTGGTTTGATTTTTCTCGGGAGAAATCTAAGACCTATCCAAAAGATATCAGCATTTATTATCAAGTAACTTTTTAAATTATTTTTTAAAATATCCGAGGAATTTAAAATTACAAATTACATCCAACATTTAGGTTGCTTTGCACAAAGACTGAATTTGTCATAATGGCTTGAGTGTGAACTTATTTCACAGTTTCCAATCATCGTTGTTCTTTTAGTGTTAATATATGTATATGCGGAATGACCGCTGATGGATTTTGAACCTGTGAGCCGGCAAAACCCAGTGAAAAACTAAGATCTGTCAAATGTTATCTAACTTTCATTATGCCATTTTAAAAATAAATGTGATGCATTGAGATGTTTATTTTATTATTTGAGTATCTTCAGCTTACCGTATGGCTATCAGAACCTTACTGATTTCAGCATGAATGAGCCGGCTTAACCGGGGAAGTATTATCTCACAGGCGATCCGTCAGCTCCTTTGCCGCCTATTACGTAAAAAAAGGGCAAAAAGGTATAACAGAACTAAAATATTACGATGCTCTTAAACGCTAGCATGAAATTATTCAATCCACAAATTAACTACTACTGTACCGAATTATCCTGGTTGTTTGAGACTTGATTACAGTCAACCAAGTTAATATGTACTCAACTTTGAACAATTATGCATCATTGTTTCTGCGGTTGAAGGGAGTTGGAGTGAGACAACTTATATAACATGCAGCTGTCTCTGTTTAACGTAGAACTTTAATTGGCTGTTTGTACGTATTTGATGTGAGGAATAGGTTTTAGCAGTTTGGTCTGCTTAACTGTATGCTTTGTCGTTTCGGTTGTTTCCTGTTTGCTTAGCACTATTAGTATCACACAAGAGATAACACCTTCTATGGCAGGCAAAGTTTTGTTTAGTCTTTGGTGCATTAGATAACCGCTGGTTGTGTTTGTAAATACCAAGCAATGCAGGATTGTTTTACAGAGCGGGCGACTTCTTTTATTTACAACGGAATATGGTTACTTTTTTAGTACCTCCGTGGTCCAGTGAAAAGCGTATGCGTCTACTGATTGGAGGTCCGGGGTTCGTGTTGTGAAAAGTGTTACTGAGTGATTCTCAGTAGCAGCACGGAGTCTGGTGATGTGCCCGGTAGCGGCAATAGGCTCGCCCCCTATACGTGGGACCTAAAAATTCATGGCAAAATGTGGGTGTTCTATCACACCTCTGCCTACCCCATCGGGGATACAGGCGTGAGTTTATAAAAAAAATATGATTACACTTGATTATCATCATCATCATTGTTCTACCGCGGGAGTGTAAGCGACTGCTACGCCGATGGTCGCGGGTTCGATTGCCGCTCAAGTCAAACATTTGTGTGCATGAACATGGATGTTTGTCTTGGTCTGGGTGTTTCTATGTATAATATGTATGTATTTACAAAAAAAAGTATATATGTATATTTATACATGATCTAGTACCCATAGTACAAGCTCTGCTTAGTTTGGGACTAGGTGGTGATTTGTGTATGTGGTAAAATATTATTATTATATTATTAATATTTAAGGCTACTGACATTTACGTTTACACCTCAATAGGTATGCTCATGGCTTTTAAATTCACATTGAATTATTTGTTGTTACCAAGTTACACATGATTATTTGTTTACAATACGATGGACAATATTTGTATGCCTATCTGTCCGTTGCATCATCCTTTGGTTTAGTAAAGTTAGTTTCATTTCAAGTTCTTATAGACGGTGCGATACGAAGGTACGCCATGTATCTATAACTGGCACCTATCTAAATCGCAGGCCACTGTGATCTAGATACAGTTTGCGATAAAAGCTAGATTTTACAGTATGATTGTATGAATCAATTTGTCAAAGTTCTTTACAACTTCTTTCAAAGTGAAAATATTAATAGACGTTCAAATGGCGATTCCAATAAATAATATCATGAAAGTATCAATTTATAAACCTACACAAAAGGCAGTACTTTAATAAAATTGTGTTCCCTCGCCTTTTGCACCCACGCATTACTCGCATTTTCTGTGTAGGTATACAATAGTACCACCTACTAGCTTCAATTGTGCTTCTGAACTTTCCAAAGGCCTACGCAAACACTTACAAAAAATTTATCATAACTCAGCAGATCTAATCAATTAGATGGAGTTCTGAGGCATATTCACGTACAAAATGATTTTAACTACATACATACATACATAGACTCACGCCTATTTCCCCGAAGGGGTAGGCAGAGGCATATTAAACGCCCACTTTCCGCCAGTGTTTGGATCCCACGTAATAGGTGGCGAGCCCATTGCCGCTTATCGGGATATTTTGTTTGCCGGAGCTTCGTCCGTTGATCGGCAGGTGCACCACTTGCAGGTGAGGTTGGCTTGGGACCCTAAGTTCTTGGTGGGAACCCTATGCACCCAAGATTTTAACTATAATTTCTAAAATAAATATGAATCTTAGAAATGCACGTACGGAGGTGACAACAACTGCTCCAAATTAAATAGTTATTTTTTTCTGCGTTAGTTATTGTCATGAAAAGGTTTGTATAAAATATAAAAAATCTTTCGAGACTGCCTCCGTGGTCCAGTGGATAGCGTATGCGACTGCTGATTGGATGTTTCGGGCTCTATTCCCGGGTCGAGCAAAAGTGTTGCTGGGTTTTTTCCGAATTCTCAGTAGCAGCACGGAGTCTAGTGATGTGCCCAGTAGCGGCAATAGGCTTGCCCCCTATTACGTGGGACCTATAAATTCATGGCGAAATGTGGGTGTAATATTATACCTCTGCCTACCCCTTAGGCATACATGCGCGAGTCCATAAAAAAATCTTTTTTGAATTTCTTCTTTCTTTTTGCTTAGTTTGGAACTGATGTGAATGTGGTAGAAAAATATATTATTATCTATTATAAAAATATATACTCTAACCCTGAAAAGCCGGCGCAGTCTTCTAGTACAGAAGAAAAATAATCTTCTTATAAAAATTAATATGTGATACTCTTATATTTTCATAGAAAAGTTTTGTGAAGGGAACAGAAAACCGTATTTTCCTCTCTAGGGAAATTATCAGTATTGGTATTGTCCTTAGAGTGTGCATATGAGATGAAAATCCAACCTTTGGGCCTGTAGTAAACGCACAGTCATAAAAAGCCTAAAATAATTTTGTATTCTTTTTTTTAATTTTGAACTTAAATATCATGATCATCAAGGTTCAATATGAAATAAAGATAAATGCCTGTTACTGCGTTTTTGGCCGTGCATGCTACCGCAACCCAGATCGGTGTTATGGGAACTCTAATTTGTAATTTATGTGGACAATCGTATGCAGATGGTTGTCTGCATGTTTGTGTCAGCAATTGCTGATAAATTTGCGTTTAGTCTTTAGTAATATATCGATAAGCTTAGGCCAACGTATTGGGCTGTTGACTACTGTCAAAATGAATTGTTATCTATATTTACTATGGGTGTAATATTACACCTCTGCCTACTCCTTCGGGAATACAGGCGTGAGTCTATAAAAAAAATACCATAATAGAAGCACACTTTAGCTGACTTATAAAACAAGGAACCTAAAAATGCAGACAATTAAAAAAGATTAAAGCATTTAAAGACATAGTGACGCCTATTTTTCCTTGGAGTATGAAGAGACAACAGAACACCTTATGCGTTTACCCTTACAAAATTACGTCACACCGTGCGTCTGTTTAATGGATAAGGTTAAATTGCTTGTGACTGACTCACTATAAAAAGCTATTACCGTAAGTTTTAGCTACGCAATAGGTATGGATTTATAAATTTTGATATTAAGAAGTTTTTAGTCAACAACCCACCTCGTTGCTGAAGAATTAATTCTCATTTAAAATCATTTTTGATTTGTTTTCATGTTTTCATTACTGAAGGCACATACCTGCTAATATTACTGACGCTATTCAGGGGTCAAAGGTGATTACTCGGTTCGAAAGGTGATTACTTTGTAAAATGAATAAAAAGTCATTTTAGTTTCCTTATTGTCATTTTAAACCAAAATTGACGAATAAGTACGCAGCTTGGGTGAATAGGACTTCAGAAAATAAGGGTATCTTTATTTCATTTACTAGCTGAGGCTGAGGTTACACTCGCATAAGTAAGACACACTGAGTAAGCCACAACAATAAATACCAGATACCGTGCATCGGAGGGCACGTAAAGCTGTCGGTCCCGGTTCTTGTCTAAGGATAAGAATCGTTAGGCCATGTCGGAAGCCTTCAGGCGGCCTGAAAACTTCGATGCTAGAGTCGGCCACACACTCACACGAAAAACAAATAAACAAAAAAGACCAGAGGCCCAATTCTTCTAATTATATTTGTTAAAAATGCAGTTTCGATTTAATCTCAGTGTTAGTCAGAAATGGTATTCTCCTAAATGAACTGATATTTGAATGTCATTGGAATGTTATAGTGAGTAGATCGTAAATTGAACAATCCGTCAACGTCAAACTATAGAAGTCAAATAAGACGATAATGACATTAAATTAACATAATACCGATTCTGAGTCAATTAAAGATCAAATCTTATATTTTTTTAAATATAGTTTCAATATCATATAAAATACGAAAAGTGGCCTTCGGAAGAAAATTAAAATTCAAAGTAAGATCATATCACAAAATTTGTTTAAAAAAATCTTTCAATTATATTATTCGTTCAATTTATATACAATCTAAAGACGAGCTAAATAAAAGTAATCGTTAAAAGCTCCAAGATGTATCTAAGTGTTTTTTACTGAAGCCAGCGCCGCGCCATAATAAACATAATTTATTGACAGTTATGTTAAGATGGGTACTCATGATGCTACGATTAGAACTACAGCAAGCATTGAAACAAAAACAAAACACAAAATCCAAAACTTCGATCGCCGATTCTAAAAATCGTCAAATACATTGGACATTATAAAAAATTGGCCATCAAACCTTTATGTTAAAAGTTGTAATACAGGCGTATTTATTGATCATCACCATGTTGTCATGACAACTGGACGACCTTAATGAGGCTGAACCTCCCTGGGCTCTCTAGGGACGTAATGTGGTGATCCATTCTTAGACTTGAAACGACTTAAATACGGCTATGTTATTTTGTAAGGAGGAAAACACTGCTGGCGGTATACTTGCCTCATAAATAAGTTAATGATGCATCGGTTAAGTATATTGTGCCGTTGCTGTTATTGCGTTAGTACCCAGTTCAATTTCCACCAGCAATAAAAATTATTAGATCCTGTTCGTTCTTTCATTTTGTTAAAATCGTTTATCGGTTTAAAATTGTTTAGCATAAAATTTTATCCTCTATAAATAAAACCGTGATTTAAAGATCGTTGTTGAATGTTTACGGCTGATGAAATAAACCGATTGCCAGCAAAACGATGTTTTTAAGTTTAGATATTATGAAAATGTCTAATGTAGCATTCATGGTTTCAAAGCGGTATTGTGTTGATAGTTAGCGCCATGCTTAAAGGTGCTTTTACACAGGCATGGAATGAAGTCACTAACCCTTTTAGATAGTAATTCCGACGCCAGCGTGGAAACAACTTTTTCGCATTAGAAAAGTACAGTAAGATATAGATTCCGTATAAACAAAAAGAGATGCATATATTAATAGTTGATCACTGAATTTTTACACTGCAATAATAATAATAAATTTTATCTTTCTAAACGTTATTTTTCTAATTAAATGTAGTTTATTAAAATAAAAGAAACTATGTGATTGATAAGATAATAAATGAAGTGAATAATAATGATAAACTTTTTTGAATAAAATACCCCACGTGATCCGGATGCATCCTAGCCGATGGGCAAAGGTCGTCACGGAATGGGTGCCGCAAGACGGTCGGCGGAACAAAGCCAGACCCCGAAAACGCAGGCAGGCCCAACTTGGCAGGGGATAGGGACGCTTTGAGAAGTGTAAAGGAGACCTTTGCCTAGCAGTGGGACGACATAGGTTAAGTATATTAAAAAAAATAATGATAAATTTAATAAAATAAACGTCACATGTTACATTATTTATAACGGTAATATTTGGTAAATATAGCTATTTTAATGTTTATTTTAATTCCGTCATACTTGCCCAAACGAACTGTTCCAAGCTTATAACTACCTATTCTGACCTTCGATATTCCAGATTATATACAATCCCATACAAAAGTATGAGCCTCTTTTCATTTTCTTATTACTATCCTCTGTCAACAACTTACTTTATTTCATCGGTCTATTCAAGTTTATTCAATATAAGATATTAGTACCAAAATAACCCTATTGACTGTATAAGAATATTATTTTCCTGTTGCCATCCTAAATACACACACTAGTATCGACGTTGTATGGTTCATACATACATACATATACGTTTGGGAACTATAGTGTCATCTATTGTTCAATCTGGATAATATTTTCTGAGACAGAGATAGCACCTTGGAGTTTGACATCCGGGGTCAATGATATACATACTTTCAGATCGGTACCATATAGACTTTGTTCATTCTTCTTTCGTTTCGTCTGAGTGTGTGGCCACCTCTGGTGTCGGTATTGTCAGACCACCCGAAAGCCTTCGACAATGACTAACGAATCTTGTCCTAAGACGACAATGCACAATCGAGTTCGGGTGTAGAAGCTACACGCACCCATCAAAATTGTGACCTACGCAAGCGTTGCTTAACTTCATCGACCTTTTACGAAAGGCAAGCAAAGTCTCGAGACCCTTAATATTGAAGCTACTACCGAACCCTTTTCAACAAAACCTCACTTCGTTGAGAACGGTTCAGTAGAATCAAATATCTGGAATACTCGGAATAAGTATCCAAATAATCAAAATTGCATAATAATATTTTCCAATAAAATAGTGTTTATTGTCTGATAATATTAAGCCCAAGGCTGGAAAGCACATAGATTTCAAATCTGTTAATGAGTTTTATTGCGTAGATTATTATCAGAACACAGGATTTAACTTCGTAATACCATTAAGTATAAGTTATACCGTGGAATTTCATTAGATAAGTGAAAACACCGAGAGACGTGACGAGTTGTTTTTCTTTTCTTGTGTCTATTCTAATTTCTTCATAGCTGTTTCTGCATATCTGCATTGGGTTAGTTTTTTCTTACTTTCTTTTTCGTGACAAAGTGAATAATCGAGTATGCTGTATCATTTTGTAGAAGCGTAATACATATTACTACGTTCCAGAAAGGGAAAACACTTCAACTTAAAGACGTATATTTTTTGCACATCTCGGTCATAATTAATTATCAGTTTCAAGGTAAATTAATGCCAAAATCTTCATGACAGCCGGACTCCACGGCACACAATAAGCAATAATTCTATATACGTACGTAACTTCGCTTCAACCTGATAATCTATCCTTTACAACCAAAGGAAAAAAGGAAAAGCAATATTCCATGGACTAGAGTCAGTATATTCAGAGGTACTGATTCCTCATAGTGATTGTCAAAGATCTTCATGACAGACTGTTAATTATCGCTTGCCCCTATCAATAATTGACAGTTGAATACGCACATAGCTTCGAAAAAGTTAGTGGATTCGAATTCAATACCCTCTATATACATACTAAGCTATGGCTGCCTCAAAACTTTACCTTTAAAATATACAGCATAATGTTTTTGGTACTTTACTGCATTTCTGCTTACCTCTTCTTACATAAAAACACTATATATCACTTTCTAAATAACCATATAAAAGCCGCTAATTTTGCTGAATTGGGCCCAAAGACGACGTCTCAGCATTCACAGCAATCGATCACTCTGTGCCTTGTAATGACAAGTCTTTTATAAGTGGATCCTATTATCACAGGTTTCTTTGTAACGGGATCCAGTAGAAAAATTGTGTCCCTTTCATAGATAAATAATTTATGTTCACAGAATATTCAATGAAACTTGAATAAAATTTAAAGTTTGGAGAGAAAAGAAATTACTACGATGTATTATAGATGTTTTATGTACTTGATACGGTATGAAATATAAGTTACTTGAATCTACATTTTATATAACAGTTTTCGATTTAGAATAAGAAATATTTTTCGTACTGGTCGCTATATATTTTAAAATTTATGAGAACTTGGAGTTATTCTGTGCCATCATTATGATTTGCTTAGTAGACGATTGGAGAATTGAATATGGTTGACTTATTTTCTACTCATATCAGAATCTGAAGCATTATGAGCAAAACATGATAGTAAATATACGCGTAATTATTTTCACAAACATGAACTGATTTTGCTGTCGAAATTAGACACACACAATTTACGCGATAAGTGTACCATTTACGCAGTTTACATAAAACTACAATAAAGTCTATACAAATCAGAAAGGATGTACATTTTAATATGTGTTTCAAAGGCTGCTTTGTTGCAAAAAAATATAAGCGCGCTCGCACGTGCCACGCAATGTATTGGAAAAATTACGAAGTACACGTAAAAACCGGCAGAATACGATTTTCTACAATGTCTGACTGCCTAACCTATCTAGCCCAATCTCAGAATAAAGAAAATCGATATAATATTCTACAGCCAGAATGTTTGTGCGTCGAAGATATTTGTGTAGAAATGAAATATGAGGATTCATATAAGGGTTATAGAAAACCTATGTTATTGTTGGGCCCAACTTAAGTTACTATTTCTTTGATTTGTTACTTTTATATCACTTGGGTATATGAGACCTCACTTAAGCTGAATATAATGCTAAAATATAATAAAAAATAATAACGAGATAGTTAAATTCAAAGACTAAACTTAAGGGACATATAAAATTAAAACAGTTATTATATTCTTCTGTAAATAGGTGAAGACTAGCAAATTAAACTTGATTAGGATTCGATTATACGAAATAATTAGAATGTTTGACCTCCTCTTTCTTATATATCATAATTTAAATTAATAGTCATCATAATAAGATTAAAGAAAATCTCGTTTTCAAACAACATCCTTAATATTACTGGTCAATCATTTAACTACACCTAAGAAAATGCACGAAAAAATAAAACAAGTACCTACTTTAAAACACGTTACTTGAAGAAAATATTTTACTTCCTACCAATAAAGTCGATAAAATTGAATACTTTTTCATCGTCTACTTTCCGTATGTTATGATGACAGATTAATGTATCGAGGATAATAAAATTCCGATACGTATCAAGAGCGTCATTTACATTGCGAATACTTTTCGGTCGTAAACACATAATCTTAGGCATTATGTGAGAAACACATTAGGGTGAGCTCTGAAAACATATTCTTCGTACATTTTCTAGAAAATGAACATAAACAGTAATTACCCTTTAGGAGCGAGGCTGCATTAGATGAATGGGGCGGCGCTGTCTTAAAAACCAATCTCGTTTAAACTCATATTCACTTCACCTTACGACATAACCAGTAATTCGAAACCTTTCTTAATGCTCTTTTCACCAATTTTCACCAAAATACCTTTCACCTATTTAATATTTTAATTTATTTACTCAGGATCAATTTTCAGCCGCAAATAGCTTGTCTTGAGGAAAATTAACCGGTTTGCTTCGGTTAACATTTATTTGGTAATTAAAAAATTTATGCTGAAAGGCACAAATCTGATGAAAATATATAACTTATATTTCCGATCAGGTAATTATATCCAGAGGCAGACCTTGGCGTTAAAAATTTTTGGACGGGTTAAAGCATTGAAAGCCAATCAAATGAAAGTAAATAACGTACATTTATACTTTGGATGCCAATAGTCTGTCATTTCACCTTTAAAAACAATCACCAAACACTTAATTTGCATATTATACACATTCCCAGCAAAGCAAAATGACAAAATAAAATGCTTTAAAATAGTAACTGTATTCAATTCATATTATAATCTTTTACGTTATGTATGATAATATGCAAAATTTTATCTTCCATCTGCAGCCAAAATCTGTATGAAACGTTATAGGAACTACTAAGAATATTCCTTACAGGTACCGACACTTTAATACTCCGCTCTACGCGCCTCCACTGCATCGGAACCTCACCCTGAAGTTTGCGGGGAAATAAATGGGCTATACTGGTTGAGCTTAGGGAAGAAAAGATCGGTACTTTGACGACTTAACTGTTTCGTCGATGGCTCTTTAGCCCGTTTTACATTCAGAAATGAGTACTCTTTAAATCTATTTTGGAGTTACTATAAAGCCTGCAATACATGTTGGTCGAGCTTAGGCCAACGCGAGCGTAGGCAAATTAATACAAATCAAGAGTTACTGCCTACACGTTTGGCAAGTATATCGAAAACCAATGCAAATGGCCAACTAGGCGAGCGACACCGAGCGATGGCAAGACAATGCAAATATACTGTCTATACGTTGGTATTGGCGTTCACTCGGCGACGCTCGTCCAACATGTATTGCTGGCTTTACGATGAGTGCGGTATTAAGTAAAAGTGAACTACCCTGTTACTAAACGTGTTCGTTTGAGCTGACTAAGATATCGTAGAGGATGTAGTCATCTTTTATTATTATGAGCTGTGAACGTAAGATTGTTGCACTTGAAAATGTTCTGCTTAAGAGATCAAAAATGAAATGATTTGGTCCTTTGGTAGGGACTTACCGTTATGTACTATAGTGTATAAACTTGGCATAATATATGACTATAAAACAAAAGTATTGTAAAATTAAATCGACAATCAAATGAACTATAAGTTTGAGAAAAATCTATGTGAAGATACTGAAATTATTACTAAAACTGCTACTTATGTCCATCCCCATTTATTTTAAAACTACATATATGCAATAATACTTGATATAACGCAGAAGTATGTTAGACAGAATCTGTTTCCTGATACTTATTACGTACTCTACACAGAAACACTCCAAAGGCAGCACTTATCTAAAACGGAACTACAAATTGACCTACTTTAACACGTGTAACCACAAGAAACTAAAAGATAACAAGTCTTTCTTCAAAGGCGTTGCGATTCGTAACACATTTACTGTCACTGTTCACGCTTGGCGAACTTTCATTATTCGTGTCAAATATTTTGATTGTGCAGAAAGGTCGAAATCCTTTCGCTTATACATTAGTGCCTTTAAATCGATTACATTATTATTGTTCCTAACATAAGGTGTACTAATAAGGCCTTGAACCAGTGTGAGGGAAACTCGCATTAATTTATGAATTTCCTTTCTTTTGCGTTGCTAATGTATTTATCGCTGCTCCATATGCTATCGTTAGAGATGTCTGGGTTCTGTGTTAGCTTAGAGCCGAAGAATAAACCGTAATATGTTTCGTATATTTAGGACTGTTTCGTGATGTCAATAAAATTTTGAGGATAATGGTTCAAACGTTTAACGGCCAAAAATAGACACTTTCGATTTGGCAAAAGTAATATATTTTTTTCATGTGATATTAGACTACTTATTCGTATAATTTCAATTCGATTATAATAAGATACGAGAAAAAACAATATAACGTAAGATTCTTCAGAAATAGTCCCGGACTTCTTCGTAATTTCATTTTTCGTTGGATCAAGTTCTTGTATAGAGGCTTAGGACTCTATCACGGTATCGGGATAAAAGTTATTTAGATTCCAGCCTGAAATTTTTTGAAAACACTTTTTATAGACGCTTTCAAAATCTTTTTACAAATACAATTATTGTGTATTTAATGTGATCAGTTCTTTTTTTATCTTTATACTGTAATATTAGATAATATGTCATTAACAAGTTACATTTATTACTTTAGAGCCTACAGTGGCATGTTAATTCAGTTGTTTTATATTCATATAAACTTTTGCCCATTTTAATGTTGAAGTCATTCAGTCAGTATTTTCATATTTTTGTGCATATGATAAATAATTATTATCTCGCCTTAGTAGTATACCATTGCAGAAATATGTGTAAACAAAAATATAAATAATATATTAGCCATAGTTACGTCTAACTTGTTAACCAAACATTTTAGATATATTTTGGTTTATTAAGTTCGTAATTGGGGTACCTCAAGGCAGTATCTTGGCACCTTATCTATCCCGCTTAGTCTAAGCGTACGAACAAGACCCGATAAAAAACAAGTTACTAAATATTGTTCAGTTTGCTGATGACAGTAACAAAGCTAATGTGATTGGTGGTGAGCTTGACATATTTTTAGTGCTTTCAGTTTGCTTCACTTTGGGCACTGTTACAGCGTTGAGTAATAAAACTAGCGAGAAAATGTTCTTACAGGAAAACTCAATTACCGTTCACGGTCCGTCTCTAATTTGTAGCTTATCATTTCTGAACTTGTTTGGCTACTGATCATTTAGTCTGTAAGTGCCAAGGTATTCCGAGAAGAAATAAACTTGCGTATTGATCAACTGCGTCGAAATCTGATGAAAGGCAATATTTAATTTGTATCAATGATTTGGTAGGATTCGTTTCTCAGTATTTATCATTCAAAATAGTGAAGGTTGATACAATTTAAATTAAATATTGCTGCGGCTGAAAATAAATTATGTTTTCCGAGATTTCTTTAGTTTACATATGTAATAATATTTATTGCTGATATATCAACCGTGAGTTTTCACGAAGAAGACATAAACAACAAGTTACGTTTAAACTCACAATACTATTCGGGTTTGATTCCCACTCAAGTCAAACATTTGTGTGCATGAACATGAATGTTTGTCTTGGTCTGGATGTTTCTATGTATAAAATGTATGTATTTACAAAAAAAAGTATATATGTATGTTTATCCATTGTCTAGTACCCTTAGTACAAGCTTTGCTTAGTTTGGGACTAGATGGTGTGGTGTGAATATTATAATATATATTCAAATGCAAGTTGCTCATATCGAGGGGCTCTGATATATCTATTGAGTTATCAAAAATTATAAATCGTTTATTCCTCTTTTTTTTCGGGAAAGAAGCGTGAGTATAGGTAAGTGTATATTTTTATTAACAACAATCACGTGAGACTTGAAATCATTTATTTATCGTACGGGAATCAAATCCACAATACGTAATGTAGAGGCAAATAATACACATAGGTACGTAATTACGTATCGGATCAAACCAAAAAACAAAACATTTAAATAGGTACGTTAATCATTTGACTTTTTCAAATCTAATAATAATAATACAGTATAACTTGGAATTAGAACGTAAACAATGTACACAACATAAACAAGCTTAACAATAAAATGCGAAAATATATTAGTGCACATTTCCACAGTTAAATTGTAAAAAATACCTGAATATATTTCAGCAAACAGTTTGTCTGAAATCCAGCAAAGAATAAAGGATAAGTTTTATACAGGAAAATTGAATAGTTTTCCAGAGCTGTGCAGATTTTATACGAACCAAGTCGTAAGTAAAAACTAAGCAATTTGTTTTTGGCTTTTAGTCTACGGCCACACCAGGCAAAGCTACGACATTATGCAGAATGCTTTTTACGTCAGTGTCATTATTTTTACATTATACTTGAAGATTACATTGTGTAAATTGTGAATATCCAAGTCATGCTGCTTACGGAACTGACTCATCATCATCCTAGCGTTATTCCGGTAACAAACAAAACTTTCACCTTGGAGTTTGGTGTCCGCTTCTTAGTCTAACTAGATAATTTTATATGTAAGGTACAATCTTCAAATGTTGAAATCTTTCTATCCATTACGCGCCGCAAAGAAAGGATCGTCCCCTATACCTAACGCATTATCAATTTCTCCGCTGATGATGACTAAGCGATAATAGTACTTAATACCTAGGTCTTACAGTAAAAATCGCTTATCTCATTTTCTAGCGATCACTTTCACAATTTGTAACATAGGGAACAAAGATTTTCACATAAAATTAACCTAGTATATCCAAGCGTTTAGGTGAAAAATGATTCTTTACACGGTTAGGCTCGAAAACAGCCTATAAGTGTCGAAACAACCCGTGTTAAGCATCCCTAATTATTTTCTCAGTAAAATGAGGATATTTTAAATATATTCAAGAGGCACGCTAAATGATATAACGCCATTAAAATTTTAATTTCCTGTTAATTGCTCATTTGCGGATTTTGATGCAGATGAATATTCGCATTTCGCATTAACATGCACATTGCAGAAGTCAGTATTGTGAAAGTCAACCTGTTTAGTTGACTTTCACATTACTGACTTCGAACATGTTTCTTTCCTTCCTTGAATCTTTTCAAATTTTTCGTATCCCTCCAGTGATTATTTCTCCCACGTGCATGCAGGATTTAGAATGAAAGATGACCACTGCGCAGAAATCATTTTTAGGTCCCCGTGGAGGTGCGGGGTGAGGCGCGGGTGGAATGCCAATGGCGTGGCGCCGTTCTTGACGCATTCCCTTAATGCGTCAAGAATGGAGCCACGCCATTGGTGCACTAATGTACATATGCGCGACGGCCGCCATTTGTGGTCAACTTTCGTGAACCGATCTATACCTACCGCGATGTTTCTCGAACGCTATAACCGTTCCTTCTACAAACGAGGCATAAAGAGAGCCTTATTTACACGATTGGCAGCTGCTTTGTTTTGTATATCCTTCATAATCATATCATTAGCGAAGTCCAAAGGCAGTGGTTATCACTTACGATCAGATGAGGCGTTTCATGTAATTAAGAAACAAAAATGGTTTTTACTTGCATGGCTAGTGAGTCTTAGGTGCCATCTTGTGATTAAGACCATTCCACACATTCCTTGTAAATAAAGATACAATTATAACCCTTTCCTTACACACATCGCAAAAGTTACAACAAGCTTAATATAAAAAGAAAAAGGGACGAAAAATCTGCAAGGTATTCTTGCCAGTCGTATCGAACCGAGAGCTAACAATTGTCGTGTACAGCTGGCGTCTGACGTTAAATGGCGGCCATTATCGGCGTATTGTGATGACTCGAGAGCCATTGCAGTAATGACATTTCTAATGTATGGTAGTGCCATTGAATTTAGCCCAACGATGCCTTGCCTGTTAGTAATACAAGTTGAGCTCTGATATGTGAATCGTCTTCAAGATAATACTTTGGCAAATTACTGTATCGTAGGGACTTAAAGAATATGCAATCAATCGAGAGAAAGACATGATTTGAAACTAGACTGATTTTTGGTTCTATTATGTATAATATGTGGTATACTATTTGAATAGCGAGGCAGCAACTTATACCTACACGATCCGTGTGGTCAAGATTCATTTAATTGGTCGAACTATTGTAGGTAATAGATACCTATATTTCTGGCACCTCGCTGTGCCTTATTATCTATTTATTAACCAACAACGCAAAAAAACGGGAGATACGCGTTTGAATTGTATATGTGTGTGTATCACTGTGTTTGTTTCTGGCATCGTAGCTCTCGAACAAATGGGTCGATTATAATTGAATTTATCTATGAAAAGTCTCAAACCGCCATGTATTCCTCTGTATCCTGAATGTAAAGAAGTAGTAGTTATATTGTATCGTTTTTTGTAAGAGTCAATCATCTTTTCCTTTTTTCTGCCTATCCTTTCTTCGTGTTATACACACTTAAGCGACTGATTTAATATTTACAATAACAAGTAACTCGTAATAAATATATCCACGAGTAACATAAAAATAATATTTGAAAGGTCAATCATTTTTATACTTTTTATAGGGTATCGTGTCTCAATCCCAAGACACGTGTAGGGTTAATCTTAGTCGCCAAGGTACAAGTAAATGTTAAACATTATTATTAAGCCACCACTACGCCAAACGTGTAGTGATTTCTGGATCAGGAATCATTATAACTTCAAATCAATATATTATCAATATCAAAACCGATAATTAAGTTATTTTATGGATAATAAAATCGATATATTTTTATATTTGTATTTTGTAAATGTAATTCGTTGCACTAATACCCTGGCCTTTGATTAGCAGTGGCCGTGCCAAACGCCGTGCCAAGCGTAACCACAGTACATTGAGAAAGACACTCAAAAAGGCAAACCATAACCTGTCAAATCTGCTGAGAAGAGAAATTGAATCTATTGCTTGAAGATGAGAAGTCTTGGAGGCTACCAGGACAGTGCTAGGACGATACTGATGATGATAGAGAAATTCACTACATAAGGTCATAAACTGTGAATTAGGCAGAAACGGCTAACATTATAGAATTCTGAAAAGTTGTGAGCTTTAAAATCTATCACCTCTCTCCGGTCTCTAAATTTACTCATTGCGACAGTAATTTTAGACACTAGGTGAAAAAGCAATATATATTTCAAAACTATATGTTTGAACATAAATTAAACTACAACGAATCGCTCATAGTCTGTCAAAACAATCTGTGGCAATTGCATTTTTTTGTTGCGGGGAAATGGCATGCGTAATCCAGTTGAAAGCCAGAGCTGTTCGAGTACTATTATGGTAATGGTTTGAGTATTTTTTTTTTCTAGTTGTATTATTTGATACACGATATTTTTCGTACTTCTATGGCTAAGCTTAGCTTTACTTTAGTACGAATCAATCCCATTTAGTTAAAATATAGTTAAGGTTATTATTTGGAATATTACCAAATCTCAACATATTTAATACCTGGAAATACAAACGACGCTTTGTACCAAAAATAAAACTTTTAGATGTTGAAACACTGAAAAACTTGTAACGTTTTTTTGTGTGTTGAGAGATAAATTAAATAGTACCGTGGTTGGTTACAAAATATATTTATGTTGGCAGGCGTTACACAAAATAAACTCGGTAGTTAAAGGTAAGAGCTGAGACTCAGGGCAGGGTAGGCAGGCAGGCTGACGAGGCTTCGGCGCTCCAGCAGAGAAGTAGCACTTATCTTAAGTGGCGTCCAGGTTCCAAGAGAGAGCGTTCGCTGTCGCGCCGCCGTATTTATTTGCCGCTGGGAGGGGAACGGCCTGCAGGAGAAGTGGTAGGGGCCAGCGCGACGATTATAACGTCACAAACTTTTTGAGTTAGTTACACAAATATGGAAATTTATGTTTTTCGCTTATTGATATAATGTTACATTTGATCATCGTGCTAAGCCGTGGCAAAATTCTAGTAAGTACCTTATTGTTGGTTGAATAGAATATACTTAATATTTATATAGCGGCTACAGTAAAATTAATAATCACTATAATTATACCCGAAGCCAACTAGTGTACAAGGTCAACACACAATTAATTATTTTGTTACGTGGACGACACAACTCTAGTAATTGTTGTAGGTTATTCAAAGTTAAATGAGGCTTATGATATTTAATTAAACCCTACATATCTGGCATGGCTGACTTCTAAATGGGCTTTAGCTAAAAATCTGTCATATCCCTCTTTTATTATACATTTGCAAACTGGATACTGAAATCATGACTACACTGCACGAAGAGTTGTGGTTTCAAGCCACACATATGATTGAAATTGTCTTCAGCAAAGTTTTGTTCACAGTCTCGATGTATCTGATAACCATTTTTGGTGCAAACTTCTGACACAATCTCATTGAAAATTTCTTCCACCGTTGTTCAATTAGGTCCTTCTTGTGTCCGAAGACAACTCACACACAATCATCTAATTCCAGACTTGACTGAGTACTGAACTAAACTAGAGTTGATTCTATGGCAACCAAATGACTGGTAAACGTACTTAAAAGCGTACATTCTAAACTACATATAAATTAAAATAATATAAAGACAGAAAATATCCAGCGTATTCTGAAGTACTGAGGACTGAGAATGACCATCGTTTCTCCTCAGGCTTCAGATCTTGATTGCTATGATCAATCTCAAACTAACTTTCCTCAGGAATGGACGTAATCCTGCCTTAATCATTTCCTACGATACAACACCAACCCAATTAATTGAGAAACCAGATTAAGAAAAAGAAATTACTTCAACATAAAAAAATATTGCTTTCGCACCTCGTGGTCATAATGATTAATCACTTTCAAGAAAAATAGTAGTGCATGACTCTACATCTATAGTTGATATCGCAGATCATGAGATATAGTAATATAGGTAAATAGTGCTATGCAAACCAATCGACTTGTGAGTGCATGAAATTGCAGTTTTTACAATGTATAATAGTCATTTACATGATATGTATGTGTCATACAGCCAATTACAGGTCCTCACGATTAACAACAAACCATTTTTTTTTTCGTGCACACTTAATTTAAAATAATCTTATAACTAATCATGAAACAAAGCAACTAATCTGCATAGCTGTCAAAAAAGTCGCTACTAAGTACCCATCTCACTGTCGCCGGACTCTTAAAGTCCACTGGTCGACATGGCACACTAGCCTCTCTTAATTTTCGCCACAATGGCATTGAGGATTTGGAATACTATGCCACGCTGGCCAGACAGGTTGGTATAGGGTTTGATGTCGAGTTTTCTTTTTCTTCGCCAAGATACTATTTGAATTGAAATAGATCTTTATTTCGTTTTTTTTTTTACTATAAGTCAATTTTGTTTTTTGTCTGTTTATACAGAATTTATATTTTTATGTTGAATTAGAGCAGCTCAGTTCCAATTTACCTCTTGTATTTCTCTTACAACATCCACGGAATAAATTGGGGTAGTGACGTTTTGTATTCTTAATCCACCACCAGTTACATAAGCACCACAAACAGACTGTCACCTTCAAAATATGCGTATTGTTAAGCGTAATGTTGTTGTCACTATAAGAAATTTCTGCTTACCTCTTCAGACATAAATAGCACTATATATCACTTTCTAAATAACCATATCAAAGTCGCTAATTTTGCTGAATTGGGTCCAAAGACGTCGTCTCAGCATTCACAGCAATCGATCACTCTGTGCCTTGTAATGACAAGTCTTTTATAAGTGGATCCTATTATCACAGGTTTCTTTGTAACGGGATCCAGTAGAAAAATTGTGTCCCTTTCATAGATAATTTATGTTCACAGAATATTCAATGAGACTTGAATAAAAATTTAAAGTTTGGAGAGAAAAGAAATTACAACGATGTATTATAGATGTTTTATGTAGTTGATACGGTTTGAAATATAAGTTACTTGAATTTACATTTTATATAAAAGTTTTCGATTTAGAATAAGAAATATTTTTCGTAATGGTCGCTATATATTAAAAAAATTCTGAGTACTTGGAGTTATTATGAGTCATCATAATGATTTGCTTATTAGACGATTGGAGAATTGAATATGGTTGACTTATTTTCTACTCTTATCAGAATCTGAAGCATTATGAGCAAAATATGATACTAAATATACGCGTAATTATTTTCACAAACATGAACTGATTTTGCTCTCGAAATTAGACACACACAATTTACGCGATAAGTGTACTATTTACACAGTTTATAATGTATCCACATAACACTACAATAAAGTCTATAAAAATCACAAAGGATGTACATTTTAATATGTGTTTCAAAGGCCGCTTTGTTACAAAAAAAAAAAAAGGGCGCTCGCACGTGCCACGCAATGTATTGGAAAAATTACGAAGTATACGTAAAAACCGATAGAATACGATTTTCTACTATGTCTGACTTCATTACCTATCTAGCCCAATCTCAGAATAAAGAAAATCGATATAATATTCTACAGCTAGAATGTTTGAGTGTCGAAGATACTTGTGTAGAAATGAAATATGAGGATTCATATTTGGGTCATAGAAAACCTATATTATTGTTGGGACCAACTAAAGTTACTATTGCTTTGATTTGTTACTTTTATATCACTTGGGTATATGAGACCTCACTTAAACTGAATATAATGCTAGAGTGGAGTATGGTACACAGGTCTAAAGGCTATTTAATGAGCTCTTCCTGCGGTTGGATCTAAACAATGATGACTTCCTGACACCGAGCTACAACTGAGTAATGATTGGACAGTAAAGTAAGATTAACCATAAAGGTACGAGTTGGAAGCCAGCCGCAAACGGCAACTGTAAGCGACGTGTCGCCCGGACGGAAGGTATTTCATAAAAATGTATGGAAAACAGTAGTGACGATATAAAGAAAACATTAATGTGCGCGTGTGATTGGAAGGTCTCGGGTTCGATCCCTGGGTCGGGCAAAGTGTTATTGGGTTTTCCGTAAGGAAATTCTCAGTAGCAGCTCGGAGTCTGGTAATGTGCCCGGTAAGGCAATAGGCTCGCCCCCTATTACGTGGGACTAAAATAAATCTGGCGAAAAGTGGGTGTAGCAATATACCTCTGCCTACCTCTTCGGGGCCTATATCCCCGATGACTATCATGAATAATAACGAGATAGTTAAATTCAAAGTCAAAACTTAAGGGACCATATAAAATCAAAAAGTTATTATATTCTTCTGTAAAAATATGCAGACTAGCAAATTAAACTTGATTAGGATTAGATTGCACAAAATAATTAGAATATTTGACCTCCTCTTTATTATATATCATAATTTAAATTAATAGTCATCATGATAAGATTAAAGAAAATTCAGTAGATAACATTGAATAAAAAACAAAATAATGTAAGACACAGAGAATATCTATATCTGTTTGAACGATATTCAAAGAAAATCTCGTTTTCAGACAACTTCCTTTATATTATTGGTCAATCATTTAACTACACTTAAGAAAATGCTCGTTCAAATTTAAAAACACGTTACTTGAAGAAAATATTTTACGTCCTACCAATAAAGTCGATAAAATTCAATACTTTTTCATCGTCTACTTTCCGTATATTATGATGACAGATTAATGTTAAATCGAGAATAATAAAATTCCGATACGTTTCAAGAGCGTCATTTACATTGTGCGAAATACTTTTCGGTCGTAAACACATAATCTTAGGCATTATGTAAAAAATACATTAGGCTGAGCTCTGAAAACATATTTTTCGTACATTTTCTAGAAAATTAACATAAACAGTAATTACCCTTTAGGAGCGAGGCTGCATTAGATGAACGGGGCGGTGTCTTAAAAACCAATCTCGTTAAAACCCATATTCACTTCACCTTACGACATAACCGGTAATTCGAAACCTTTCTCAATGATCTTTTCACCAAAATGCCTTTCACCTACCTAATCTTTTAATTTATTTACTCAGGATCAATTTTCAGCCGCAAATAGCTTGTCTTGAGGAAAATTATCCAGTTTGCTTCGGTTAAGATTTATTTGGTAATAAAAAAATTGATGCTGAAAGGCACAAATCCGATGAAAATATAGAACTTATATTTCCGATCAGGTAATTATATCCAGAGGCAGAGTTTGGCGTTAAAAATCTTTGGGCGGGTTAAAGCAATGAAAGCCAATCAAATGAAAGTAAATAACGTACATTTATACTTTGGATGCCAATAGTTTGTCATTTTACCTTAAAAAAAAATCACGAAATATTTAATTTACATATTATACGCACTCCAAGCAAAGCAAAACGACAAAATAAAATGCTTAAAACAGTAACTGTGTTCAATTCATATTATACGTTACGAAAGATATGCAAAATTTTATCTTCCATCTGCAGCCAAAATCTGTATGTAACGTTATAGTAACTACTAAGAATATTCCTTACAGGTAACGACACTGCATCGGAACCTCACCCTGAAGCTTGCGGGGAAATAAATGGGCTATACTGATTGAGCTTAGGGAAGAAAAGATCGGTAATTTGACGACTTAACTGTTTCGACGATGGCTCTTTAGCCCGTTTTACATTCAGAAATGAGTATACTCTTTAAATCTATTGTGAAGTTACTATAACGATGAGTGTGGTATTAACTAAAAATTAACTACCCTGTTATTAAACGTTTACGTTTGAACTGACTAAGATATCGTAGAGGATGCAGTCATCTTTTATTATTATGAGCTATGAACGTAAGATTGTTGCACTTGAAAATGCTCTGCTTAATATATCAAAAATGAAATGATTTGGTTCTTTGGTAGGGACTTAGCCTTGTGTACTATAGTGTATAAACTTGTCATAATATATGACTATAAAACAAATGTATTGTAAAACTAAATCGAAAATCAAATTAACTATAGATAATTCAACTCAGTTGTGCGCGCGGCCCTATGTGTGTGTAAACCTTGTACATATACAGTGACTTTGTGTGCGTGACAAGAGGTACAGTCGGGTACAAATACAAATACAGTTATCTACGGGTTATATACGGGCTTTAAAAAAAAACAGTTATTTCGTAAATTAATGTTTATTTATTGAACATTATTCTGAATCGCTACTTGAAAAATCAAATGATGAATTTTCGGATTCGCCGCTCTCACCAAGGTTAATTATGATTTCTGACTCCATGTCAAAATGTCTAAAGTATTCTTCTTCTCTCTTTTGTACATGTCGACAAGTATTACCCCACATCCCTTCATCAATTTGACTTAAACGTTCATTTATGAGTTTCATTATTTCCGTCACATTTTGGTCAACATTATGTGAAGCAATATATTTTTTTTAAGTTCCCCACACATTTTCTATGGGGTTTAGTTCAGGATGATATGGTGGCAATCGAAGAACTTTTATGCCATATGGCTGAAATATGTCGTCAATCTTGTAACAGATATATTTTTCTTTATTTTTTTTAATCAAATCATACAGTTCAATATTTTTCATATCTTGATTAAAAGCTATATTTTTTTCTGTCAGTCATCTCTGCATTTCTATTTTTTCGGAATTAGAATTTGGGGCTCTGTCATTTTGTACGTTATGGTATGAGGCATTATCAAGCACAACCACAGAGTTAGGTGGAAGATTCGGTACTAGACGTTCTTTTAGCCACTTTTCATATTTTTCTGCGTTTATGTAGGAGTGATAATCACCAGAAACACTATTTGCTTTGTATGTCAATAGTGCGTAAGGTAAAAAACCTTGTTCTGAACCAGCATGCACAGTGATAATTCTTTGTCCTTTCGACAGGTTTCTTTTTAAAGGTGGTCCATCTTTATTACCCCATCCTTTGTTTTGCACATGATTAGTTAAGATGTAGCTCTCATCTGTATATACGATACACCGATTTACTTGACGGTATCTGAGTAAAGTTTTTAGGTAGGAAAATCGTAGTTTTTGGATGTCATGCCGCTCTATAATAACAAAGCTGTACGCAGAGTCCAAATACTTCCATTAGTTAAGTTTATCTTGAAATATTCTTTTCAACTTTAGCAAGGTAGGTAATTCGCGATGTTCTAAATGGTAATTTTGAATAGTGGAACGTATAACATCAACGTTAAAGTTGTCTAATGCTAACTTCTTTAAACGTTTTTTACGGTCTTTATGCGGAGATTTAAATTTAGAGTCAGATTCTTTTCCTTCAGCCAATATATTAGTAATTGTTCTCTCTGATACCCCCACTGCCATTGCTGTTCTTTTCCGTACGCTATTTAAACGTTCACTTAATTTCGATATTAAAATTGGACTTGCACATTTAAACTGGATCACTTTCTAGTTCCAATATATCTCTCGCATCTTTTATCAGAAATTCGTATACCTTAGCAATGGTTTCTCGAGTCTAAAACAATAATACGTAAACGTCAAGAAAGATAATTTTTTTCGTATATAGAATCAGTAAATATTAATTACATCTAAATTTAAAATTAAAAAGTATTTACCTGAGTCCTTAAACATTTTCTCCGTGAAGAACCAGAAATTTTCGTAAACGACTGTACCCGTAAGAAAAAGCGATAAGAACACGTCATGTGAAAATACTGAAATGATTACTAAAACTGCTACTTATGTCCATCCCCATTTATTTTAAAACTACAAACATGCAATAATACTTGATATAACGTAGAAGTCTGTTAAACAGAATATGTTTAACAGACTTCTACGAAGACTGATACTTATTACGTACTCTACACAGAAAACACTCCAAAGGCAGCACTTATCGATCTGAAACGGAACTACAAATTAATCTACTCTAACACGTGTAACCACAAGAAACTACAAGATAAAAAGCCTTTCTTCTAAGGCGTTGCGATACATATCACATTTACTGTCAATTTTCACGTTTGGCGAACTTCCATTATTCGTGTTAAATATTTTGAACGTGCGGCAAGGTCGAAATCCTTTCGCTTATACGTTAGTGCCTATAAATCGATTACATTATTATTGTTCCTAACATAAGGTGTACCAATAAGGCCTTGAACCAGGGTGAGAGAAACTCAAATTAATTTATGTATTTCATTTCTTTTACGCTGCTAATTTATTAATCACTGCTCCATATGCTATCGTTAGATATGTCTAGGTTCTGTGTTCTGTGTTACCTTATAGCAAAACCGTAATATGTTTCGTATATTTAGGGATGTTTCAAGATGTCAATAAAATTTAAAGAAAAATGGTTCAAATGTTTATATAGACACTTTCGATTTGGCAAAAGTAATAATAATCTTTTTCATGTGTATGTGACTACTAATTCATATAATTTCGATTTAATTATATTAAGATACGAGAACAAACAATATCACGTAAGATTCTTCAGAAATAGGCCCGGACTTCTTCGTAATTTCATTTTTCGTTGGATCAAATTCTTGTATAGAGGCTTAGGATTCTATCACGGTATCGGGAATAAAAGTTATTTGGTTTCCAGCCTGAAATTATTAGAAAACACTTTTAATAGACCCTTTAAAAATCTTTATATAAATACAATTATTGTGTATTTAATGTGATCAGTTATTTTTTTTATCTTTACACTGAATTATTAGAAATTAAATCAGTAACAAGTAAAAATACTTTGGAGCCCGCTACAGTGGCATGTAAATTCAGTTGTATTGTATACATATCGGAGATTGTAGAAAGGAACGTCAAATCTTAATAGATTTGGGCGTATTCGGATACGATGGTTGGCAACACTGAGGTCGGCAGTTGACAGCTGTCAATGTCATTAAATGTTTTATAAGCGAACGTGGAGCTGTCAACGGGCACTTTTGGCGACAAACACAGCGGAGGAAATAAGTGTAGCCTACTTACGTCCGACTTCACCGCGTTTCCAAAAGTAATCCATTTTCTTCCGAGCTTCGTGTGCATATTTAGTTTGTGAAGTGAACTAATTCGTTTGAGTAAAACCTATTGAGTGTATATCGAGTCTTATTTTCCTGAAATGTACGATGGAGGAAGATCTGAGAAACGAAGAACGCCCACATTCTCCTACGTTACCTACGTTATACATATAAACTTTTGCCCATTTTAATATTGAAGCAATTCAGTCAGTATTTTAATATTTTTTATGCATATGATGAATTGAAATTAAACTACAGTTTACGGATTTTATCGCGTTATGTTGGTTTCACTGGTTATTACATTTAAACCGAATGATCTAGAAACTACATTTTTATTACTAGTCGACGTTTCGAATTCTTTACAGGATGTTCACGCGCAGACTGAGGTGATATTTGTCTTTGTCTTGAATTAAAAAGTTATCTCAAAGTATCCGAACATTTTTCAACTATTGGTTATTATGATGAATGTTATTTAGCCTCAGTAGTATAGCATTGCAAAAATATGTGTAAACAAAAAAATTGTAGCCAAAGTTACGTCTAACTTATTAACCAAAAAATTTAGATATATTTAGGTTTATTAACTAAGTAAATGGGGTGGCTCAAGGGAGTATCTTGGCACCTAACTTATTCCGCTTAGTCTTAGCTTATGAACAAGACCTGATAAAAAACAAGTTACTTAGTATTGTTCAGTTTGCTGATGAGAGTAACAAGGCTAATGTGATTGGTGGTGAGCTTGACATATTTTTAGTGCTTTCAGTTTGCTTCACTTTGGGCACTATTCTAGCGTTGAGTAATAAAACTAGCGAGAAAATGTTCTTACAGGAAAACTCAATTACCGTTCATGGTCCGTCTGTAATTGGTATCTTATTATTTCTGAACTTGTTTGGCTACTGATCTTTAAGTCTGTAAGTGCCAAGAAGCCAGAAGCCCAGAAGAAATAAACTTTCTTATGATCAACTGTGTCGAATTCTGATGAAAGGCAACATTCAATTTGTATTAATGATTTGGTAGGATTCGTTTTTCAGCATATTTATCATTCAAAAAAGTGAAGGTTGATACAATTTAAATTAAATATTGCTGCGGCTGATAATGTGTTCTCCGAAATTTCTTTAGTTTACATATGTAATAATTTATTGCTGATTCATCAACCGTGAGTTTAAACGAAGATGACATAAACAACAAGTTATGTTTAAGCTCACAATACTATTCAAATGCAATTTGCTCATATCCAGGGGCTCTGATATATCAACCTGAGCTATCAAAAATTATAAATCGTATAACTATCTTTTTTTCGGGAAAAAGGCGTGAGTATATGTATGTATATATTTTTATTAACAACAGTCACGTGAGATTTGAAATCATTTATTTATCGTACGGGAATCAAATCCACAATAGATACGTAATATAGAGGCAAATAATACACGTAGGTAATTACGTATCCGATACAATCAAACCAAAAAAACAATCTTTAAAATTCGTTAATCATTTTGCTTTTTCAAATCTAATAATAATAATACAGTATAACTTAGAATTAGAACGTAAACAATGTACGCAACATAAACAAGCTTAACAATTATTTTCTTATTATTTTTTTTCTTATTTTTGAAAAGACAACTCCCGCACTAGGGCTAAATCCTGTGTCGCGGGGGACTTTACAAACATATAACGAACGGACACAACGAACACCAAGACTCGTAACAACAAATTATGTATCACACAAAGTGTTGTCTCGTGTGGGAATCGAACCTACAACACGCGCGCAGTATCAAGCGGCGATGTGGCCGCTTAAACCACTACGCCAACCTTGCAGCCTAACAATAAAATTCGAAAATATATTAGTGCACATTTCCACAGTTAAATTGTAAATAATAACTGAATATATTTCAGCAAACAGTTTGTCTGAAATCCAGCAAAGAATATAGGATCAATTTTATACAGGAAAATTGAATAGTTTTTCCAGAGCTGTGCAGATTTTATACGAAATAAAATCTGCACAGCTGTGGAAAAACTGTAGATCATAATATTATAAATCAGAAAAAGATCCAAGTCGTAAGTAAAAACTAAGCAATTTGTTTTTGGCTTTCAGTCTGCGGCCACACCAGGCGAAGCTACGATATTATGCAGAATGCTTTTTACGTCAGTGTCATTATATTTACATTAAATTCGAGGATTACATTGCCTAAAAAGTGAATATTTGTCATATTACTAATGTTAATCAGTGCTTCTTAATTCTTTCGATGTTTTAGTTGTTTTACTTTTCGAATTCAAATTCAAATAGTTTATTTGAATTTGAATATACATAAAGTAGATAAACTACTATACTATACTATATACATAAAGTATTACAAGAAAGGTCTTAATTTTAAAGTACAGATCTCTGTGATATACCGTACTAGACGCTGTACAATATATTACATGTCAAATTAAAAAATACAAAAGACCGATAATTTTAAACACACCATAATAATTATTTTAAATCTTTGTCATTAAGATAGTCAGCAACACTGTAATAAATCTTGTCTAATAATAATAATTTTGCATCGTTCGTTATAGTAATAGATGCATTTTCGGTCAAGACAAAGCCATACTGCTTACTGTGCTGGCTCATCATCATCCTAGCGTTATCCCGGTAACATTCAATACTTATAATTCGCTGTCCGCTTTTTGGTCTTTCTAGATAATTGTATGTAAGGTTTCATCTATCTTTCTATCAATTATGGTTAGAAAAAAAAAGGGATCGTCATTTATACCTAACGCTTTACCAATTGATGATGGCTAAGCAATAATAGTATTTAATACCTAGGTCTTACAGTAAAAATCACTCATCTCATTTTCTAGCGATCACTCTCACAATTTGTAACAAAGGGAACAAAGTTTTAACATAATGTTAACCCAGAATGCCCAAGCGTTTAAGTGAAAAATGGTTCTTCTTTACTTTATACGGTTTTTAGTTCCAAAAGAGCCTATAAGTGTTAAGACAGTTGTAGGATAACAAATTCATGAGAACAGCCCGTGCAAAGTATCCCTAATTATTTACTCTGTAAAAGGGGATGGATAATTTAATTTTATTTAAGAGGCAACGCTAAAGGATTTAACGCCATTAAAATTTTAATATTCTGTTAATTCGAAAATAAAATCGACGAAGACCGAAAGTATTTTAACTTTTAAACGAGCGTAATTAAAAAGACCTAGGCATTTGTGCCGATGTTTTAGTATATTTTATAATTTTATCTCATTCGCAAATGTTGATGCAGTTGAATATTCGAATTAACATGAACATTGCAGAATTCACTATTGTTAAAATAAACAAAGTAATCGAACATTTTTCTTTCTTTTCAAAAGATGAATCTTTCAATTCTTTCGTACGCTTTCAGTTATAATTTCTCCCACGTGCGTGCAGGTTTTGGAATGAACTACCTGGCACGGTGTTTCTCGAGCGTTATAACCTGTCCTTCTAAAAAGTAGGCCTAAAGAGAGCTTTACTTGCACAGTAGGCGGCAGCTTGCTTATGTATACCCTTATCATTAGTGAATTCCATAAGCAGCAGTTACCATTTACGATCAGATGGGCCCTTAGATCATCTGCCACCCGCAGCAAATAAAAAATTAAACCTAATTTAGGCCAACGATACTAGAATTCATTTCCCAGCCAATTGCGACAAAAAATGAAGAAATTAATCAATATGATTCTTCACAAAGAATAAAAATGCAGATAAAGGCTCTTAATCATGTAATTAATACACGAAACATTTTTTAATTACAATCTGAACCGATTCTTCTACATGGCTGTTACTCGTAAGTCTTACGTACCGTCTCATGACCATGACTATTTCTAACTTTCTTATATAAAATTAATTAGAGATACGATTGTAGCCCTTTCCTTACACAAATCTCAAAAGTTACAACAGGTTAAATATAAAAAGAACAACGGATGGAAAATCAGCAAGATATTCTTGCCAGTCGTATCGAACTGAGAGCTAACAATTGTCGTGTACAGCTGGCGTCTGACGTTAAATGGCGGCCATTATCGGCGTATTGTGATGACTCTAGAGCCATTGCAGTAATGACATTTGTAATCTATAGTTGTGCCGTTGAATTTAGCTCAACGATGCCTTGTCTGTTAGTAATACAAGATGAGCTCTGATATGTGAATCGTCTTCAAGATAATACTTCGGCAAATTACTGTATCGTAGGGACTAAAGGAATATTCAATCAATCAACAGAAAGACATGATTTGAAACTAGACTGATTTTTGGTTATATTATGTATAATTTGTGGTATACTATTTGAATAGCGAGGCAGCAACTTATACCTACACGATCCCTGTGGCCAAGATCCATCTAATTGGTCGAACCATTGTAGGTAATAGATACCTATATTTCTCCCACCTCGCTGTTATTGTCTATTTATTAACCAACAACGCAAAAAACGGGAGATACACGTTTGCACGTACATGTGTGTGTATCGCTGTGTTTGTTTCTGGCATCGTAGCTCACGAACAAATGGGTCGATTATAATTGATTTTATGTATGAAACGTCTCAAACCGCCATGTACTATCCTGAATGTAAAGAAAACGTTGCTATACTGTATCGTTTTTGTAAAAGTCAAACATCTTTTCCTTTTCCTGCCTATCCTTTATTCGTGTTGTACACACTTAAGCGACTGATTTAATATTTACAATAACAAGTAACTCGTAATAAATATATTCACGAGTAACATAAAAATAATATTTGAAAGGTCCATCATTTTTATACTTTTTATAGGGTATCGTGTCTCAATCCCAAGACAGTGTAAGGTTTAATCTTAATCGCCAAGGTACACGTAAATATTAAACATATTTTTAATATTCTGTTCAAAATAAAATAGTGGAGAAACCAACATATACGCTGGTTACGCCAGACTCTTTTAGTATAAGCCCTCAGCGTTTAGATTTTTACTAATCAAATGCATTGTTATACAGAAACATGGTATGAAACCGATGTCCGCAAATTCAGTGTTCTCAAAAGACATGTTCAGCCTAGCAGTATTATAATAATTAAAAAAATGTATTTTATTAACATTTCTTATTATTTTTATAAACACAAGCAACATTGATTGAAACAATTTTATACCTAAATAATTATATACTGCTATAACGTGTTAATCATAATATATATCCAACACAGGATGCAAGCACATCAACTAGGATGGTTTGCATAGCACGAAAACAACTTATTTGCAAACATTTCGGAAAGTAAACTTGCAAACATCTTTTGTTCATTTTCTTAGGTTTCCTTTTATCTTAATATATAAAATCCTTGCGTTACTGACTGACTGACAGACACGATACAGCCGAAACTATTGGGCGCAGGAAGCTGAAGTTTGGCATGTTTGTTCCTTGGGGACCGTAGGGGTGCACTAAGAAGGGATTTCCCGAAATTCCCAGGGGATCGGCCAAAACGGGTAAATTAATTATACTATTAATTAGACTTATTTTTATTAAAACCCAATAATAAATTAAACATGTAAACAATAACATATAAAAAAAGTAATATCTTTATTTTTTTTTGCGTTGCCGACCATGGTATTGGACCTCAAAGAAAACACCTAGATTTCTTTGAGGTCGAATTCCAAAATCGAATTTCGAATTCGAAGGGGTTTGTTTTTTCACTCACTTTTTATATGCATGTGAAAGAGACAGAGCACAGTAAAATTCGAATGTTTCAAATTTGTGGCTGAACAATGTCAATTCGTGGCACTGAAGATTAAAAAAGTAAAAAGCTACTTTGCCTCACGCTCGAATCAAAATCGCGTTTTGTTCACTGTTGTCTCGCAGCAAAAGCGGCATGTTTGAGCTGCTGTGGTGAAATAGTTATTTGTGCAACAAGAGAGCAAAGTTGTTTTTTGTTTCGAGTGCTGATTTTGAGTCCCGAGCAAGCGAAGGATTCTATGATTGATTCACGAGCGTAGCGAGTGAATCAAAGTTAGAATCCTGAGCGTGGTGAGGGACTCAACAGCACGAGATACAAAAAACTTTGCTCTCGTGTAGCACACATAACTTTTCACCTCAGCAGTGAGAACACATATTACTTAGGAGACAAAGAAATGAACAGGAATAGATTGAATTCTGCATAATCACTTGTTGATTTAACTCTTCTGGTGTTAAAGTACAGTCATCACCGCTAGTTTCACTCATCTTTTTAGATTATTTTATATATTCATATAATTTAACACGTTACGCTATACCTACTGTATCAGCATCAGCGAAATTTTTTTTCCCGTTACTTTTTTAAATCGCGTTTTAATACCGCGTCCCTGATGTTTATTTTTCAAATCTATCATTGTTGTAATTCTAAATGAAAATGTATTGGTTAAATACCAATTTTATACTATTAATTAGACGTATTTTTATTAAAATCCAATAATAAATTAAACATGTAAACAATAACATATAAAAAAGTAATTTCTTTATTACAAATATCTTTTTTTTTGCGTTGCAGTAGGTGTTTACTTTGAGGTCGAATTCCAAAATCGAATTTCGAATTCGAAGGGGTTTGTTTTTTCACTCACTTTTTATATGCATGTGAAAGAGACTGAGCACAGTAATATTCGAATGTTTTAAATTTGTGGCTGAACAATGTCAATTCGTGGCACTGAAGATTGAAAAATTAAAAAGCTACTTTGCCTCACGCTCGAATCAAAATCGCGTTTTGTTCACTGTTGTCTCGCAGCAAAAGCGGCATGTTTGAGCTGCTGTGGTGAAAAATAAATTATATTAGTTCTTTTATCTATAAAATATGCCAAAATAATGACAGTTTCGTTCATCAATTATTCTTCAAAGGCTATTTCACATTTTAACTGTCAATTAATTAAAAATAATTATTTTGACGACAAGATTTTTTTTTATAGACTCACGCCTGTATCCCCGAAGGGGTAGGCAGCGGTGTAATATTACACCCACATTTCGGCATGAATTTTTAGGTTCATAGAAGCGCAGATCTTAAGGACTTCGTGTGCTGATTCCAAGTGGGGACTGTCTCCAGTTTAGTTCGTAGTTGGCACCGTTGGCGGCGCTGGCGTCGTTATCCGTCTCTCTTCTTCTCGTAGTCAAGATACACAGGAGGAACGTTTGTCTCCCTTGCTCTCGTAGAGACAGCTGTCACGGCACGACTACCACGCTGCCAAGCGGCAATTTGGGTCACAGAAAGTTTGCCTTCAGAGCGCCCATAGGAAATGCGCCTCTATGTAAATATCTGAGCTCGCCAAACGTTCAGTGTTTATTTGATGAGGATTCATTATAACTTCAAATCAATATATTATCAATATCAAAACTGATAATTAAGTGATTTTATGGATAATAAAATCGATCTATTTTTATAATTGTATTTTGTAAATGTAATTCATTGCACTAATACCCTGGCCTTGGATTAGCAGTGTCCGTGCTAACCACAGTACATTGAGAAAGACACTCAAAAAGGCAAACCATAACCTGTCAAATCTGCTGAGAAGAGAAATTGAATCTAGGGCTTGAAGATCAAAAGTCTTGGACGCTACCAGGACAGTGCTGGGACGAAACTGGTGATGATAGAGAAATTTACTACATAAGGTCATAAACTGGGAATTAGGCTAACATTATAGTATTCTGAAAAGTTGTGAGCTTTAAAATCTTTCACCTCTCTCTGGTCTCTCAATTTACTCATACATACTTACATACATAGACTCACGCCTGTTTCCCCGAAGGGGTAGGCAGAGGCATATTAAACGCTCACATTTCGCCTATGTTTTGATCCCACGTAATAGGTGGCGGTCCCATTGCCGCTTGTCGGGATATTTTCTGTGCCAGAGCCTCGTCTGTTGATCAGCAGGTGCACCACTTGCAGGTGAGGTTGGCTTGGGACCCTAAGTTCTTGGTGGAAACCCTATGCACCCAATTTACTCAATGCGACATTAATTTTAGACATTGGGTGAAAAAGCAATATATATTTCAAAACTAGGTATATGTTTGAACATAAATCAAACTATAACGAATCGCTCATCGTCTTTCACGCGGCGAAACCAATCCGTCTAAAAAAACAATTTGTAGCAATTGACATTTTTTGTTGCGAGGAAATGGTATGTGTAATCCAGTTACAAGCCAGAGCTGTTCGAGTACTATTATGGTAATGGTTTGAACGTGAAAATGTTATTCTATGGATTTATAAGTAAACGTAATTATTTTCTAGTTGTGTTATTTGATACACGTATTTTTTTATATTACCAAATCTTAACATATTTTATACCTAGAAATACAAACGACGCTTTGTACCAAAAATAAAACTTTTAGATGTAGAAACCTCCTGTGTTTCAACTATTGCTTTTTGAATTAGTTACACAAATATGGGAATTTATGTATTGCGCTTATTGATATAATGTTATATTTGATCATCGTGCTAAGCCGTGGCAAAATTCTAGTAAGTACCCGATTGTTGGTTGAATAGAATATACTTAACACGTTCATAGTGCATTTACCACATGTGGGCCACTATGAAGACATCATCACACTTGCGTGCACCACAAATGGGCCACGATTCTATGTCAATGGAATGCTTTTTTTGAGTTTGCACGTACCAGCTGCGCCAGTTTTTATGATATACACGTCTGAACAATGAACCATATAATAAAATGTCCAAAAAACCGTCCAAAATTTCGTCAGTGTTGCCAGGCAATCGAGGTTGGAAATGAAACCAATTTTTATAGGAAAATTTTAATTATAAGATGAAATAACGAATGAATTAATTATTGTAACAGCTATATTTTTAATGACTAGCATTGTAACATAAAAGGCAAAAAGCTTTATTGCATTGGACACATTGAGTATCTGTTTTCTTTGCTTTATTACGAGCTTCGGATGCTGTACGTCCTTCTCCAAAGTCTTATAACAGCCAGTGCAACGTTTCCTTATAATTTTATTCGATTGACGTGGTATTTTTGCTAGTGAATGTCGGGAACTACATGTAGATGGTGCTATCGATAATCCACGAGAAGGTGCCGGATCCTGGGTGTTCAGAAGGTGTTCAATAATAATTTCATTACCTGTTAGCACCGACAACTTTTGGCCAATATGTATGTTTGTATAGATTAGTACAGCGTTACACGTTTGACTCCTCCACGTTGTTCTACAACATCCTCTTCACCATCGCTGTCCTCCAACATCCTCCATAACTCCTCTTCCGTCAAAGGCAATGAAGATATCGGCCTCGAACGTTTAATAATGAACCAAGATGAAAACCAAAATAAGAGAAACCGACAACACTTGCTATGACCGAAGCGTCACGAATACTTAGTTTTGAAAACTTTTTACTCATACTCGCGTTTTCGTCAAATAGGGCGGCATAAATGTTAGATTCTACCCACATTTTTATGTTTTTTAATGAGAACAAAGTACATACACGTGAGTGGCACATATTGGGGCACGAAATCTATAGCGCGCACGTGAGTGCACCACACGTGGCCCACCTGAAAAATAATAAAAAAAATGATAAAGGGTATTCTATTTTTTCTTTTTCGTATGTTATATGTCATTACCTATGCTTATCTTATCAAATTTATGCAAAACATATTTGCACGTGAGGGGTATTTTACTAATTTTTATCTGCACTGTTAACGTGTTAATATTTATATAGCGGCTACAGTACAATGTTCAATAATCACTATAATTATACTCGAAACCAACTAGTGTACACGGTCAACACACAATTAATTATTTTGTTATGTGGACGACACAACTCTAGTACCTAATTGTTGTAGGTTATCCAAAGTTAAATGAGGCTTATGGCATTTAATTAAACCCTACATAGCTCTCAGGCATGGCTGACTTCTAAGTGGGCTTTAGCTAAAAATCTGTCCTATCCCTCTTTTATTATACATTTGCAAACTGGATACTGAAATCATGACTACACTGCACGAAGTGTTGTGGTTTCAAGCCACATATATGATTGAAATTGTCAACAACAAATTGTTGTTCACAGTCTGGATTTGTCTTCCGCCGTTGTTCAATAAGGTCCTTCTTGTGTCCAAAGACAACTCACACAAGATCATCTAATCCCAGACTAAGCAGAGTTGATTCTATGGTAACCAAATTACTGGTAAACATACTTAAATACATTCTAAAGTGCATATCAATTAAAAGAATATAAAAACAGACAATATTCAGCGTATTCTGAAATACAGAGGACTCAGAAGGACCAACGTTTATCCTCAGGCTTCAGACCTTGATCGCTGTAATCAATCGCAAACTAAATTGCCTCAGGAACGGACGTGATCCTGCCTTAATCACATTTCCCTCTGATACAATACTAACCTAATTAATTGAGAAACAAATTATAATTGCAAGAGGTACCTTGGACATTATTACTTAGTAAGTAAATACCTCGCCGCAATTATTGCCGAGTGGTGACCCTAACAATATTATTACTTTACGTAGGGTTGACAACAAAAAGCGATTGGTGCTTAGTAGAATTATGAAAATGTCAGCTTTGATCTTTGTTACAGAAAAATACTTATTTTTAGATTAGTCCCACGTTAGAACTCTTTTATGGATAAAATGTAATATTCTAGTTTCGATGTCGCTTAATTTGTCATCTGATAATATTATTAAATAAATTTTATTTTCTTTATTGTATTTATATGGTGTTTCAATGTATATTGTAATTCTTTACATAGCCGTTATTTCAATGAATAAGTACCTTTATCGAAAGCTTTAAAGATAACTTAACTGAAGACGCTTCCCTAAGCACATACACTACAAAATTATTCCAACCATTCGAACTGTGGTCATATTGACGCTCGCTTGGACGAGTGATCTTCAAGGAAATGGTTCGTACATTGCCTAGAAATTCTAGTGATAATTTGATATGTGTATAGATGATAGGAGGAACAGTAGATGGATAGATAGATACCTGAACCAAAACCATCCGCTTTTTTTAACTCGAAAGCATATTAAATTCGTTTATCATGCAAGGGGTGGTAAGCTATATGGCAACTGGAAAACATAGGCACTGATTCAAGACTTGACAAATAAGTCAACGAAAAGTGTCAGAAATGGTTTCGTATGATATTTTTACTTGCAGGTATCGACGGTAAATGACTAACTAAAGATCTCATACCATGTTGGACAGTTTTTATTGCAATTTAATACACATTATGCATTGGTAATCGCTCTTCAACTTTGTTACAGGGAAAATAATCCAACACAGAAATATTTATAAATTTTTAAAAATACTAATTAAAATACTCTATTTCACCCTAACAAAAATCATGCGACAAAATATTAAATGTAAACCAATTTTGTCTAAATAACTTAGCTATGAAACTCAACTTTAAATTTCGATGCCTACCTTATTTTTCTAACAAAGTTTTTCATAGAATAGGTACCGATTATTTTTCAATATCGCAAAATAGTCAGATCAGCGTTTCGTACTATCATAATTATTATTATGTTTGTCAAATTAAGAAATTCTGTTGAAAAGTTTATTGACCGCATGTTGCATATGCCAACCCTAGCGCACTGCCGGACACCCAATAGGGTTGTCAAGTAATCCCAAAGGCACAGTTCACATTGTGTCACACGAATCAATCGCGCCACCGTACTCCGAAGTGGCTGTTGGCTTTACCTGCCCACGTATTGTACGTGACAACAAGTGGTCGAATTTAATACGATTTGCACTATGACTAAATGCCGCCATTTAACTAGATTTAGGTATGCTAGGATTTGTAGTGGCCGTAGAACTCTTAATAAAGTATAGTACTAAATCGTACTGTCTCTTTATTTTTTTTTAAATTGTAGAGATTGTAGATTATATTGTCATTTGTTGCGTAGAACGCTTTGTGTAATGTGCAACTACATACCTTTGAAATTAATGCTGACCGTACTTTACAACACTGTTCTTATTAAAGTGCAAACTTCTTAAGGGAACTCGACAAAGAAATTATAATGAAAAGCTACCGGGACTACGAAGACTGTAGTCGTATACCGCCTTCCAAAATTTTAATAATATATATTTCTAATTGAAGTAGTTTTACCTTTGTAAGGATACCAGCAAACTGACATGCAAACTGATTTGTATGTATGCCGAGAGACATTTAGCCAGTAGTCATAAAACATGGTCAGATTTATTAATTTTCTTGTAATATCACACGTATTTCGTGCTCGACAAGATATATGTACTATTATTATTCATGTTTTCAATGTACTTATTTTATGTATCATTCTTTCTTGCCTTTTAATTTCTCAATTACAATGTCCTCAACATACAGATAAGTAGGCCACACAATCATTGTCATTTTACATCTTGTACACAAGAGTAGCCACCGCAAATAACAAAAACATGTTATAACACATTACGGTACCCTGTTCCAGTGTCCACTCGACGCGAACAAGTGATTGGCTCAGGGAACAAAATGGCCGCCATTACCGCGGTCATTGTGTCCCCAGTGAGAGCTAGTGCAGGCTTTTTCTTTGTAATTGAAACCATCGCGTTTAGTTAAAGCGCGACGGAAAAATGTTACGGGATATGTATGTGATCGGGGAAAATATATTTGTTAACCACTAGTTTAGAGTATCGGGCCACGTAAAGTTACACGGTATTTGAAATGACAAAAATTAAATGACTATGTGATTGATTCTGCAACTGGTTGTGAGTTGTTTTTTTGATACAGAGAGATACATTAACTCTGCAGTTTGTTCGGGCATAAATTTTTTGTCTAGATGGTGTTGTCATAAATGTAGTAGAATATAATAATAATTATTATATATGACAGTACTAATATTTAGCCACGAATGATCATCGATACTTATTTGTCATTTAACATGCATCGCTTAGTTGACAATACAATCATCTCCGATTAAATATTTGATACATCATCATCACCATGAGGGCGACAAGCGAGTATCGTAAACACATAGTTCCTTTGATGTGTGACCACAGACACATAAGCAGTAGCGGAAAATCGAGATACGAAAGGAGAGTGTTGACTGGATATCTCCCGTTTTTTTAAATTTCCTGCTACCGACATAAACACAGAAGTTTGTGAGGACTCAACATGAGTACTAAAATCCATACATTCCCTCTGAGAATGAATCCCAGAATATACTCTTTCTCGTTAACACTATTGAATGGATTTGCACCATTTCTTTTCTAATATTTTGTTTGAAAATTAAAATGACTATAATAAATAGGTTTAAATTATGAAATTTCACAGTATTTTAGCTTTTATGCATAAAAGGACATAAGTTACTTTTTGTCGCAATAATCGACACTCAAGCTGGTGAAGAGGGGGAGGGGAGTTCTCAGTGTCCCTTGAAACAGACATTTGTGAATCGCACAAATTGTTGTCTTATCAGGGTATCGATCCCACAACGCTAACTGAGTTAGGTAAACTGCGAGGTGCCACTGAAAATGCATTTTTTATATAATGCTACCCATTCGAACCACGTACTACAATATTATTGTTCCGCTCTTAGCACACCCACTCCCGCTGTCTCGTTGCTCTGTGTTAGCACACTTAGTTTGTCAGATAACCGGGTATCGTTGGCCCTCATTACAGCCAGCTATTATATCCAGCGGCTACGCCGAGACGTGACGATAATGTTACTTGATAACAATATTGACAACGGCGTGTAAGTGCATGATTGTTGCGCTTATAGCGTGACATGGCTTGCGCTCTTAATAGGTCAGCAAAATTAAGCACCGCTGGCATAAGTTGCTTCTTGGGTTGGTGACCGCGTGTGGCATTTATGTCAGGGCGCTAGGGTGCTTCGAAAGACAAGAATAGTTTGACTATGTCAGGGGCCTTTGGGCAGTTGGACTCACACGACAATAATAGAAGAAAACGCATGAGTTGTTAATTTATATCTATGAAGGCGTTGGGGAATAATAGTACTAAACAAAGTGTGCTCTGGTTAAGTCTAGTTTTGCATCACGACGCATATTGTAACTGCAATCCAAGCCAACCAGATTTGGCAAAATTATTAGTATTTCCGCAGAGTGTTTGACCGCCGCAACCTCGTAAAGAGATATTGATACAATGGGGAGTGTAACCAAATACTTAACGTGCTTATTTGGTAAAAAATTAAATCGAAATATTTTGTCTGAATGACTCCGTGATCCAGTGGATAGCGTATGCGACTGCTGATCGGAGGTCTCGGGTTCGATTCCCGGGTCGGGAAAAAGTGTAACTGGGTTTTTCCGAATTCTCAGTAGCAGCACGGATTCTGGTAATGTGCCCGGTAACGGCAATAGGCTCGCCCCCTATTACGTGGGACCTAAAAACTCATGGCGAAATGTGAGTGTAATATAACACCTCTGCCTACCCTTTCTGGGATACAGGCGTGAGTCTATAAATAAAATAAAAATATTTTGTAAAAAAATATTACCAGCTGGGCCGCCGTATTTGTAACTTGCAACCAAAATTAATCTCAAATTCGATAACTACCACAGCAGCTTTACAAAGATTTACAAAATGCCCTGAGCAACGGAATCCACTTGGCAAAAAGTGGGCTGCATAATTTTTGCCGCTCTGGTTACATAAATATCGCAGTATCACAAAACGATCTCAGAAACTCATGAAAATAAACACTTTTGAGTTTTGCGCGCCCCAATATGGCGACCGTTTGATCTCTTCCTTCCAATTCGAGCTTCAGCTGAACGCAGGTGTAACACTTATGAATTTTAAACCATATTCGGAAGCCGATATCAAAAATATTATTCCCGCGAAATTCTTTTCTACAACATTTCTCGGATGTTTTTATAGAAATCCCCGCGTTACAGGAACGGTTGCCAAACAGAAGCATATTTTTTATTCTATTTCTACGGAATTGGATGGAATAGTTGAGTGTGTTCGGGTTTGCAAATGTTCTTTATTTCATTGTTATTGTAATACCTGCTATTCGTCTAAGAAATATATTGGATTTATTACTTTTGTTCGGCCGAGTATGGACCGAGGTTTTTTGTAGTAAGTAAGTTAGGGAAGGAGTTACTTTGATTGTAGACGGTATTATATTTGACGGTCAGCTTTTTGGAGGTATTTGTTATAAATGGCTGCTCTTATTCTTGCGTTTATTTATTGTGATGTTTCCATTGTTTTGAAGAGTGAATGTGTATATAGCACGTTGCCATTTACAGAGCTTAGGTTGACATTCAGTATTCTGAGACTATTTGTAAGGCAATGCTTCCCGAGCCGGAATTGGAACGTTACTAGGAAGTCAACTCAATCTAAATGGAAATTTGTCTGTGTGAAATGCCTCTATGTCCTTAGGGTAGTGTGAAATATATTGCATAGATTGCTGTCGTATTTTTAGCCTCTTGTTAATCGTCAAGTACATTTATACAACTACTAGTATTTGCCAGCTGATTCACCCGCGCCTACTCCACGGTGGTCCTCCGCAGAACAGTTAAACCAATGGCTATTCCGATGTATAAGCCATATTATTGCAAATTTCATCAAAATTAGTTCAAGATTTCGTACGTGAAAGATTAACAAACATCTATACATCCATCTATCGACACAATCTTTTAAAGTAACTTTCGAGGCATAAGTAAACAGTTATTTGCCTATACTGATAAAACAGTTCATTACCAAATAAGTGTCAGCTTTCCATTTTCTCATCAGTTTCACTATCAGTGTAGTAAATTGTAGCAGCAGTGACCATAAAAGCCACTATTCTGAACACTTGTAAAGGCCTTTAAAACGGTATAATGATTTGTAATTCACAACTCTTATTAATATACATGCAGTGAAGTATTTGGTAGAACAATATTGAATGAGAATAGTCCACCAGGGCAATTCTTGCAAATATCAAAATATATTGAAATAGTACTTAAACAAAATTACAGCCATAAACACCTAATTGCAACTGAGATTGCTTCTAGAGAAACTTACCTTTCAAGAACAGCTAAGTTCATTCCTGAGATTTAAATTCTT
Source organism: Euclidia mi (assembly GCA_944739405.2). Classification (NCBI taxonomy): domain Eukaryota; kingdom Metazoa; phylum Arthropoda; class Insecta; order Lepidoptera; family Erebidae; genus Euclidia; species Euclidia mi. The sequence goes on along the minus strand of OX123207.2, from coordinate 8,083,631 downwards.
ACATTCCGCCCGCCCGTTAGCCGTCCAGCAATTATTTATTATCACTGCTAAGAAAATGGTGACCAACGCTTCCCCGGACAGTTATTATTGCACCAGTAAGATATTTTGAAATTAAATATTTGTTTGCAAGGAATACGATTTCTGAAAGAGAATTTAAAATAAAAGCAGGTTAGCAGGTGAATTTCGTTGGCCAGAAATGTGAAGCGATATTCCTGTATTTTGAGCTTGTTTTCCTTTCTATTTGTTGTTTTCAGCCAATATTTTGTCTGATGCTATGAAAAGTATTATAATTGAACGTCAATAAAGTGTCAAAGTAAGATCAGCGAATCGTTTATTTAACTGTTCATTAATATAAATTGGATCGACACTTAGTTTATTTTGCTTTTCGCGTCTTCACCTATTGCTAGGTATGAATAAAATTAATACAAAGTGATAGGCACAATCAGCATTCCGTAAAAATTACCTCAGAAGACATATGCGATACTGCTTGCCTCCTATTTGAATGATGTGGAAAATCTAGAGTCCGTAACCTATAACCAAACCATTTTTTGTTGATATGAGATTCAAAACAACGCAATGGAGATTATGGAGACCTACAAAAGATCATCTTCGAGATTTGTTAGGTCAAAATCAGTATAGCTATAACTAAACCTGTGCTGGATGCTTTCCAGTGACTTTGAAACATCTACGTGAATAAATACGTCGCTGTAATGTTCGGCGAATAAAAAATCACGCAGTCTACTATTATTTTGAAATGAATAATCTTGCCTGGTTTTAAAAACCAAAGTACATTACCACATTACTATTATTGAAGCCCAAATACAAAATGCAAATGGTGAAACTAACTTTCAGCATTTGCATGTTACTCTAGCTTGTTACTCTATCTTAAAAATTCATGGTGAAATGTGGGTGTAATATTACACTTCTGCCTACCCCTTCAGGGATACAGGCATGAACCTATAAATAAAAAATAAAAAATGTTACTCTAGGTGTACTGTAAATACTAGGTCGTATAACGGCCGGTTTCAATATTCTATCGATCCCAGGATTTTGAGATTCGAGATTCGTGTTTGACATATTATGTATGGAGCTTATGTCAAAAACTAATCTAAAATCTCAAAAAAATGGATGATCGAATATTGAATTCCGTAGTAAGTGAGGAATAAAGGCAACGTAGCGATAAGCGCAAAACTTTGCTAACAGCTTGCCGTTAAGCACCACGAAGACTATTCAAAAGTCGCCAGTAAAAAGCATTGATTGCGCACAACAAGCGCCTTGCTGCTTTTAGGATTTTTCCAAAAACATCGTTTAGCTTTGACATTGAACTTCCACCTCAAGGTAACACAAACGACTCATCTTTTAAAAGTTATCAACCAACTTCCGTACTTATACAAAGGTTATGTTACACGTTAAATACGAGAACAACAGTATAATCCACGAAAGTTCTTAGAAATAATTGAATATAATGTTATACGTCGCATGTGTAGAAATTAACACAGATAACAGCAGCCCTATCTAAAGATAGGGATATAAAACCCACGCAATCTCGGTTATAACGTCTAAAATAAGCACCTGTGTTTCGAGTGTTTGTTGAACTCATTAAACAATTATTGGATGAGCTCGCAGCTTCTATATGTTTGCAATTGTTTTGCTTTAGTGGTATACTTGTGAGTAGATGTATGATGAACAATGGTGAGTACTCAATTCACTTTGATTCCAAGGGTAAAAATGTCCTAATGACCAGTATGTCCGTCAAAACATCAAACTTTTTTTTATTTCTATACTACCGCACGCTTTCAACTGTCTACTATGCTCGCTGTCAGAATATTGCTATTTTATATAAAAGAGTTTTAATAGAGAAGTAAAAGCATAAATAAAAATAAGATAAAATCCTTCTCTCCGGCACAGAACAGATATCAGCACCCACGGCATGTTGAAGGCATTGAGTAACAGGTGGGACTGCCCGATGCTTGGTCGATGGGTGAGACTGCACACACAGGTCGGCTCTAGATAGCTGTACGTGAATTTTTATTTATTATTTTTTATGCCTTTTATGTTATTATTATTATTATGCCTATTTATGATTTTTTATGTGTTTTTATTGAGTAATTTTTTATGTAATTTCAGATATATTTTAAATAATGCTATTTCTGTTATTATTAATTATGTTATGATTTCAATGTGTAAAATTTAAATTTAATCTATGGACTTCAATGTCTGCAAATAAATGATTATTATTATTATTATAAATACATTTTTTTATTTTTTTATTTATAGACTCACGCCTGTATTCCCGAAGGGGTAGGCAGAGGTGTAATATTACACCCACATTTCGCCATGAATTTTTTGGTCCCACGTAATAGGGGGCGAGCCTATTGCCGTACCGGGCACATTACCAGACTCCCTGCTGCTACTGAGAATTTCCTAACGGAAAAACCCAATAACACTTTGCCCGACCCGGGAATCGAACTCGAGACCTCCCAATCCTATGCGCACATTTATGCCTCGAGACCAACGAGGCAGTCTATCAGTCATAAATACAAAGTCATACCAATACCCAAAAAGAACAATGGCAATATAAAATTATATACCAACACAGAAAATACGCTTCCATATCATATCAAAAACAAATATTGCTTCAGTAAAATAATGGGAAATCTAATTCTGACAAAGTTAAGGGTCAGAATGTATTTTGCCTACAAAAATAAAGGCTTTGATGTTAACTTGGAGAAGTTGAGTCTAAATTCGACATTACAATAACAAAGTCAAGTGCTCGCGACTTGACAACCCTTGCTCTGAGTGTAGAGGGCGCTCTACAATTAATTTGTTGATGAAAAACTGTCGAGGGACAGCCCTAGGGGGTTCGGGGTAAGGCTGTCAGTTGGTAAGTGATAATGTAGTTTTCACCACGTTAATTGTTCTGAATAAGTGGCTTTTTATTTCAATGGAGAGTTTTATATATAATGTACATAATTGCTAACTTATAGGTCAAAAACAATTATTATATTTTCAGAAACTATTATGTCCTTAAATAGATAATTATTAATAATTATATAATCTGAACTATGGGCAGTATAAGTAAAGTGATAAACACAAATTATAGTCAAAATAATGTTTTGTTTTTCGTGTGAGTGTGTGGCCAACTTCAGAATCGGAGTTTTTAAGACTGCCCGAAGGCCTCCGACATAGCCTAAAAATTCTTATCCTGAGACAAGAACCGAGACCAACAGTTTTACGTGGTCTCCGAGGCACGGTAGCGCTCAGATGTAAATGCTACACGCGGTCACCCATTCAAGTGGCGACCTGTCCAAGCGCTGCTTAACTTTACCGATCTGTTACGAATGGCAAGCCAAGTCTCACTATCAGTGCTATCTATAATACACATCGTTATCATAAACTATCCATCTGCTGGCCCAGACCTCCTACTATGAGATGGATTAGTTTTATTTTATTTTATTTATTTATTAGGAATAACAAACAGTGTCACAATAATATACTTAAACAACATTCCACAAAAAAGCATGAGGTATATCTGCACTCACAACGTTATTCACAAAATATACGCTTTGTAATGACAACTTTGATTTCTAAAATACACATAAAACATAAAAAAAGGCAAGGCTTCAGTTATATACCGTTCAAACGAATGACTTTGTCATTTAATTTCGTTAACAATTTGCATTAGGGAATTTCTGAACTTATTAACAGGCTATTTTCTTGGGTTTACGCGAATGTTACACATTGAAATTAAACTACAGTTTACGGATTTTATCGCTTTATATTGGTTTCACTTGTTATTACATTTAAACCGAATGATCTAGAAACTATATTTTTATTATTAGCCGACGTTTCGAATTCTTTACAGGATTCATGTTCACAGCAGACTGAGGTGGTATTTGTCTTTGTCTTGAATTTAAAAGTTATCTCAAAGTACCCGAACATTTTTCAACTATTGGTGTTACTATCTACTCAGAATGTGCTCACTGTGTCTTGATGTCTTCTGGTGACTTTGTCCTTCTTGGGTTTCATTAGCCTGATAACAGGGTCCCAAGCTGGAGGAACATTCCAACCATCTTCCCTATTGAAATTAGGATGTTTTTTAATTTCAATAGCTTCTCGTATCATTCTTGGAATAAAGCGGTGTTCTTTTGCGAGTATCTGTGGTTTATCAAATCGCAGGTAATGGTTGGTTCCTTGTTCTACATGTTCACACACAGCAGACTTCGTCGAGCGTTTGTGTTTAATGTCAGCTATATGTTCCTTTAGTCGAATGCCTATGCTTCTCTAGGTTTGTCCAATGTATGAGAGCCCACACTCACAGTCTATCTTGTAAACACCGGCCTCTTGTAAGGGTAACTGACTCTTGACAGATGGTAATAATTGGCTTATCTTCGTTGGCGGCTTGCAGAAAGTTTTGATTGAAGCTCGCTTCAAGATGTAGCCAATCTTGTCGGTCACGCCCTTGATGTATGGGAGGACAGCAGGTTGTCTCTCTACTGTGGATGGCTTGTTCTTCGGGGATCTGTGACGTTGGCGTGGCGGTCGGAGCTTGTTGTCTTGCAGAACTTACTTGACATGTTGAAGCTCGGCGTCCAGGTGTTTCTTGTCACAGATCCTCCGGGCTCTCTGAAACAAAGACATTCCTACGGTAGCTAACTGTTTAGGATGGTGGTGAGATTCACCGTTTAAGTACCTATTTGTAGGAATAAAAATGTAGTTTCTAGCTCATTCGGTTTAAGTGTAATAACAAGTGAAACCAATATAACGCGATAAAATCCGTAAACTGTAGTTTAATTTCAATTATTAACAGGCATTGCAAAAATGTCAAGATCAGCGAAATACTCGTTTTAGTTCCTACAAATGCGACGAAGAGGTGCGCGAACACCAGCATTAATTCTGCAGGTTGGTAATGCAAAAAGAGGACGTGCACGCACGAGAGGTGCGTCTTATGACAGCTCTTGGTACAATATAAGACAGATTATCAGTTAAAATTGTGCAATTATATCTACCATTGCATATATCATAAAGTAGCATTATTTCTAGATATAACCGTCTGCACTTCAGATTCAACAAATTGTATTTTTTCAACAAATATTCATAAGTGGAAAAACTACGAAAACATCGATAGTTTACGGATTTGTGATATTTTCGCTGAACAGTCTCCAAGCTATCTACATATTTATTATAGTAAGGATTCCATATAGCTGCAGCATACTCTAGTTGTGATCTGACTAAGGATTTGTAAAGATGAATATAAGTATTCGCATTCTTGAATTCAGTCGTGGATCTCATTATAAATCTGTACATACGATATGCGTTTTTCGCAATCTTCTCTATGTGTTGATCTAGGTGGAGTTTGTTGTCCAATAGCACTCCAAGATCTCGTACAGTAGACGATTTTACCAAAACTACGTTATTAATTTTGTATAAACTTGGAATAATGTTTTTGTTTTTGGTGAATGAGATACTGACACACTTATAAATATTTAAGTGAATTTTATTTTCAACACAATACTTGGACAGACGATCTAGGTCCTCCTGTAGTAGGCAACTATCAGCAATTTTTTTTATGGGTCTGTATAATTTTAAATCATCGGCATATAACAAAAACTTTGAGTGCCTAAAACAATTTGCAATATCATTAATGAATAAAAGAGGACCTAGAATTGAGCCTTGAGGGACTCCGGATGTAACTGTAACAGGTGCCGACTGATATCCTTTGATGCCCAAATGGTCGTAACCATTTGGGATCTATTGGTGATGTTAGAGCAGAACCAACGAAGTAGATCACCCCTTATTCCATTATACGCAAGTTTATTTAGGAGTAATGTATGATCTCCACCTTGTCGAATGCTTTTCGAAAGTCTGTGTACACAGCATCCACTTGAGCTTGATGATCCATTTTTTTAAATAAATAGTCCGTAAAAATAAGCAGATTTGTTGTAGTCGATTTTCTTTTGATGAAACCATGTTGTTCGTCAATAATAACTCTATTGATGATCTGATGTATAGACTCGTGGACAAGTCTCTCGAAAAGCTTCGACAAGGTGGACAAAATAGAAATTGGACGATAATTTTCTACTTCCTGCTTCGAACCAGCTTAATGCACAGGTGTTATATTAGCTATTTTCCACAGATTTGGAAAAGTACCTTCAGAGATGCATCTGTTGTATATAATATTTAATGGAATACAAATACTATTAGCTGTTTGTTTAAGAAAATAAGGAGGCAGACCATCTGGTCCGGAACCCTTTGTTGTGTCTAAGGCTTTTAGTGACTTTAAGACCTGTGCTTGGCTAAACGTTATACTATCTATGAGCGTGCAATTATTAACGTTGACATCAGGTGGCGACCATTCGTTACTAATGTATGTAGAATCATCGTATACCGAGTGAAATAAATCCTTGAACATTTCGCAGATCTTAACCGGGTCGCTAGAGGACTGATTTTTGTAACACATAGTAGATGGTATCCCTGTATTACCTTTTCGGTTAGAGACATAAGTCCACAAGTGCTTTACATTTCTTTTAATATTTTTCTCTACAGAGGTAATTTAACGCACATAAATAATTACTTTTACACTCATTGGTGAACCTGCGCTGAAGAAAAGAAAATTGTTCGTAGTCAGATATGTTCTTATATTGTTTCCACTTTATCCATGCTTTATTTTTATTTCTAAAAATACGAATAAGTGATGGGGAAAACCATATGGGAAATTTTGATGTATTTAATCTGGATTTGGGAGTATTATTTTTTATTGAACCAAAAATAAGGTCATAAAAGGTGTCGACGCATTCTTCGGCTGACAACCCAGATAGAATAGTATCCCAATCAAGTCCACCAATTTCTTTATTCATTGTAGTATAATCGGCTTTATAATAATTATATTTTATTATTTTTACATGCTTAATTGTTTTGGGTCTAAAGTTATATTGAACGATAGCATAAAAAGCTGGGTGATAATTATCAGGTGGTAGTAAAGGACACGGTGGTATATGTATTGGACAATCACAATTACATATTAATACATCAAGAATGTGTTTTTTACAATTTTGAAGGTAATTATACTGGGAGGCACTACGTAGGGTCATAAAATTCTCCAAATGTCCACAGATAGATTTTGAGCCATGACATAATAATGCATTTGAGGAGTGGTCTAATATTAGCTGCCAATTAATATCTGGTAAGTTATAATCACCTACTAAAACAATAGTGGTAAATAGTTGACTATCCACCAAGTGTTGAATATCGTCAAAGTAAGAGATATAGACTTCATCGGGACACTTAGGTGGTATATAAACGGTACTAATCAGAACTTTTTCTTGATCGGCACATGACACCTGAATGGATACATTCTCAAAATTTGAAACACTTAAATTGGTAGCAACAAACTCTGAGCCCAAATGTTTCAATGCCGCTATAAGGACGCCACCCCCTTCCTTTTTATTCGTGGCTACGCGGTCACGATCACATCTGTATACCGAATAGCGTTCGTCTATAAATTCATTATCAAATATCTCAGGGGTAAGCCAGGTCTCTGTCAGTACAATAATGTCATAACAGCTTGACAAAATGTTCATATACAACATATTCAGTTTTGTGCGGATACCTCTACAATTTTGGTAATATATAGCTAAATTATTTACCATTCTTAATTAAATGAAGCATGTATTCATATATACAGAAGTTATGACATAAACATATTATTGTAACACATACCAAAAAGATTGATTGGCTGCAGCTACAAGAGTAATCCCTGATTGAAGTCCAGACCGTTAATATACTAGAGAAGTAGCTAAAATATATATAAGTAAGCATTGCTAATAGTTGTGATTTCAATAGCAGTAGATATATCTGCATCAGTATACTGAACACAAAATAATAGCTATGTTTTATATAATTAAAGCTAAAGTAAACGTTATATACAAAAAATAACAAATTAAAGCATGTCATGCCGTTATAGTGGAGAATAATTTTTACTAACAAATGATGTATACCTAATTTAATCATAAAATATGGTTAATTGCTTATTTTGACCTGAGTTGGGCTTGATTTTATTGATGTCATATGTGCACCGTATCGCAATAGCTGGTGCCGCGTCGACCTCTCGCACAAGAATTGTCGAGTGCTTAACCCAGACGTATTTATAATTATTTTTTCTTGCCGCGTCTCGTACTTGACGAAATAACAGCTTTTTCTTCAATGTTAGATGTTCATGCATATATATTAATTGAGTTGTACCTGAGAACCCCAACTGTTCAGTGTTCAATCCCTTGGCCAGCCGAAATGAGCTCAGCAGATTATCTAGTAGAATACGCGAGCTCAACTTTACAATAATGTTTTTTGGCTTTTTATTTTCTTTATGTGCATGGGGTACTCTATGTATAGCTAAGATATATTTGTGAGATAGAGTGAACTTCAACTGAGCGAAAATACTATCCATGAGCGTTAAAAGGTTTTCATTTCGTTTTTCGGGAACATTACATAACTCCAAATTAGTTTGTCGAGTTTGTTCTTCAAGGGAATCAATCTTAGCCTCCAAATTGCTGACAACATTCTGCATAATTTCGGTATGCGCGCTCTGACTACAAGTAGAATCAAGCTGTTTCTTAAAGTCTTGCTGTTGTTCTTCGTATATTCAGTAGATTTTTGTATTGAAGCAATGTTATCTTTGATTTCGCGCTGCTTCGATTCAAGCTTACTCACTCGAGTCTCCAAATTTTTGTGATCCAATTGCAAATTATTTAATACCGTTTTTATATCAGTAGCCGTTTGAGAAACTGATGCGAGATCTGTCTGGATGTCCTTAATATTTTGGTATATTTTAGTCATTGCGTTGTCCAAATCTCCACGCAACTCATAAATTTTTTTGTTAAGTTCTTGCGAAAGTGTTTTAATCGCCTCGCTAATATCAGTCTTGTGTTGTTTCCGTCTTCTCTGAGTTACATTCCCACTAGTCGCAGTATCAGATAAATCAGAAGTAGAGGAAAGTTTTGATTTTGGTGACTTAGGCATATTCCGCTGCAATATCAGAGATTGTTATAATGCGATCGAGACAATAATTAATGTCAATTCCACGAGCCTATTTCGCAGCGCGCTCCTCATGTATCGGTGGCGTAGCGTGAACAGACACCGTCTCGATGCGACGCGCACAAGTGGTCGACGGTTCAAACCTCGGCGAGCGGTCGGTTGGCTTTTTCCAATGTATCAATGTATTTAAATTATATATTTAAAATTGTCTTCACTCACCCGTGAGAGCGGGATGGCGCAATACAATTTCTAATATGGCTGCGGCATCAAATGGGCACTTCCACAAGATAGTACGAGAGGTACCGAGTTGTATAAAATAATTAAATGAGAACAATTCACTAAATTGATAATTAATACGGATACAAAATTTTCACAAGTTGACTATTCTCAACAAAGTCCGCAGAGAGAATGATGATGGATAAGGCCATTGTCCACTACGCTTGCCAAATGTGAATTGGAACACATGGTTCTAATATGGAAAATGCCACTATTATAGCAGTGCACGTCGGGGGTTTGAAGTTTTGAACACGAATCTTTTTTAAGCTCTGCACTGGGCAATTCTTGTCTTCTGTCCTATATCTAATAATACTTATATAACACAGATACTTTTAAGTGTGTGTGGAAGGGACACGACGAAGGGGAAGACCTAGGCGGACGTTCTCTGACCAGATTGGAGACATCCTAAAAACAGGACAGGTTAGAAGCACCCTGAACAGAAGAGCATGCATGAGGAATCTGATGGGAGTGAATGAAGCAAGAGAGATATGTCAAGATCGTTGCAAATGGCGCTCCGTAGTCTCTGCCTACCCCTCCGGGAAACAGGCGTGAGTCTATGTATGTATGTATGTGTAGGCTTCAAGAATGCTGCCTATCTTCTTGCTGCAATATGTTTCCCTAACCCTAAGCTAACTAACTAACTATTACTAATTATTTACTCTAGGAACTTCTTGAGCAAGGGAAAAAAAATAAAATAAACAAGAAAACAACTAACAACTATTTATATTAAATCAAATTAAATTAAATTACAGCAATTAATATTAAGCTAAACCAGAACAGTAAGCAAGGATCTAAGCTAGATTAGCGCAAGGAGTAAGTAAGGCGAAGTGTAATTACATTTTCTAAACAAGCAGTATTTATACAAAAATATAATTAATACTAATAACGCTAAATAGTGTTCGCGCTTGACACTTTTGCGCAGGAGTAGAACGCCCACAACATGGTGGCCGACGCGAAGACAAAAGATGCGCAGGCGACCATCTTGCTTACCTGTGGCGTGAACAAAAGAATGGTTGTCGCCATCTTGTTAGGGGCGGCGCTAAGTTACGCACACGGCCTGAGCGTTTGCACGCGGCACTAACATCATACGATGTGACGTAGTAGTGGTGTGATCCTGTGGCTCGTTCAAACGGGCGAGTTAACTTGCCTAAGTAGTGGGTGAGCCGCCACACCACTCCCCCCGTGAGACCGTGACTACGGGCGAAAGTAGTCTGGGAATCTGACAACACGTCCACTCCTCGTCTTTCTGACGGTATTCTGGTCTTCTCCGGTCTGCTGTACTTGGGTATTCACTGGAGTCTCCCTCGTCATGTAGGCTGGTTTTAATCGGTCTATGGTAACCCTTTGCTGCTTCCCGTTTATGTCGATATCGAAGGTCTTCTTATCCCGACGTAACACCTTGTAGGGACCCAGGTAAGGTGATTGAAGTGACCTCTTGACTGGACCCTGACGTAGGAAGAAATGGGTTGCAGTTTCCAGATCTTTGGGCACGTAGAATTGGCGGCCTGTACCAGTGTGCCACGACGTGGGTTGCGGGGTTAGCTTGCTGATGTGGGAGCGCAGCCTGCTGACTAAGCTGCTCGGGTTCACCAGCTCGTCCGGTGTTGAGGTGAAAAACTGCCCGGGAAGGCGGAGCGTTTCACCGTAGACCAGTTCGGCTGTTGATGCTTGCAGGTCTTCCTTCCATGCGCTGCGGATGCCCAGGAGGACCCAAGGCAGAACTTCTGTCCAGTTGGAGGTGGCATGGCATGTGATGGCGGCCTTGAGCTGGCGATGTAGTCGCTCCACTAGGCCGTTAGCTGCGGGATGGTAAGAGGTGGTAAGATGGTGTTCAGCGCCCACTAAGGCTGTGAGTTCTTTGAAGGTTTGCGACTCAAACTGCCTGCCCCGATCTGTAGTGATGCGCTCGGGACAGCCGAACCTCGCGATCCAGCCTGAAGTGAGGGCCGCTGCGCAGGTCTCAGCTGTTATATCCTGTAGTGGATACGCCTCAGGCCATCGCGTAGTTCGGTCGACGACAGTGAGACAGTACCTGAAGCCAGAGGAAACTGGTAAAGGACCTACTAAATCTAGGTGGATGTGGCGAAATCGTGCTGACGGTGTTTCAAAAGTTGTCAATGGTGCTTTTGTATGTCGTGACACTTTACTCCTTTGACATTGCTGACACTCCTTGGCCCATTGTCGACAGTTCCGTCTAATGCCAGGCCATACCTACCGCTGGGTCACTAAACGAACCGTTGTTTTGGCTCCCGGGTGACTCAGGTTGTGTAGCGTGTCGAATACCTGTCTCCGATATGACCTGGTGATGTATGGGCGAAGACCTGCTGACACGTCACAGTAGACCTCCACGTCTGATTCAGACAGCTTCCTTTTTTCCAACTTCAGGGAAGAACCGTTCTCGATCAAGTCTCGCAGCTCTGCGTCGTTTTGCTGTTCACTGGCCAAGCACTGTAATCACGTCGGGGTCACCAGTGTAGGCTTCAAGAATGCTGCCTATCTTCTTGCTGCAATATGTTTCCCTAACCCTAAGCTAACTAACTAACTATTACTAATTATTTACTCTAGGAACTTCTTGAGCAAGGGAAAAAAAATAAAATAAACAAGAAAACAACTAACAACTATTTATATTAAATCAAATTAAATTAAATTACAGCAATTAATATTAAGCTAAACAAGAACAGTAAGCAAGGATCTGTCCAATTCATTAAAGCATTATATAAAGATGTGAACGATTTACAATAAACCAGTCTCAATAAACATATTACGCAGAGAGGACGTTCGTTTTTCTATTCAACAATAACACCACTCCAGTCAATAGCAAAGTGAACCTTAAAACCTTGAACATATGGTCTAAACGAACCGGATCATTGATTGGAGTGGCCGGCGGACTCGGTCGCGCGAAAACAATAGATACCTTTTTATTGAATGCAAACTTGTTTACAAGTGAGTTAGTGAATACATTTTATAACATAATAAAGACTTTGTGCATAAAAACTGATTATAAGACATTGAAGTGAACGTGTTTCTGTGGAATTTGGACATTTTTTGGTTGCAAAATGACGTCACCTACTCCGGAACAGGCAAAATATTTATCGGCGTTAGAAGATGCGGCTGGTATGTTACAAAAAGCGCAAGTTAACATGAAAAAGTGCCCGAAACACCGACTGACGGAAGGTTATATTAAGGCGAGAATAAAATGTATTGACGAGTATTGGGATTCGTTCAAGCAAACTAATAACAATCTTATGAAGATTACTCCACGTGAGCAGCGCGGCGTGTTGCCTTACTTTCTCAATGAAGAATTTTACACGTATGAAGAAATGTATCTCTGTTTACATGCAGATTTATCCGATCTGTTATCAAGCATGCAGTCAAAACAGAGAATAGCGGAAACTTCTAATACGTCTAATTTATCACAAAATGACCAGCTACCGTTCGCGAAACTACCAAGAATACAATTACCAACTTTCTCAGGGAGATATGATGAATGGCCCACATACCAAGATTTATTTACAGCTCTTGTCCACAATACTTCCATTAGCGATGTACAGAAACTTCATTATTTAAAGACAAGCGTTTCCGGCGAAGCTGAAATGTTATTGCGTCACATCCAAATAACGGAAAACAATTATGCACAAGCTTGGGAGTTACTTAAGGGACGGTTCGGCAACAAAAAAATGATTGTGTCATCTATCCTCAAAAGATTGTTTAGTCAAAAAAAGATAACCAATCCATCGGCTAGTCAAATAAAAGCTTTGCTAGATACCACGGTTGAATGTATCAACAACCTACGTAATTTGAAAATATGCACTGACTCTTGGGATCCTGTAATCGTTTTTCTGGTTGGGCAGAAACTGGACTCAGAGACATTGAAATGTTGGGAGGAGCAAGCTTATAAGGACAATAGCGACGAGTTATCTACGTGGGAGGAGTTTAAAAAGTTTCTCGAGTCTAAGTTCCGTACGCTCGAACTCATAGCCCCCATGGCTTCTACAGTTACAAGAGAGAAGACACAACATCACAAAACATATCACGTCACAGCAAAGGATAATGCAAACGGTATATTACAATCTGCGCACACCAATGTCAATTCTTCGCTGTCATGTACATACTGCAAGGGTGAACATTATATATTTAACTGCAAAGAGTTTGCAAAACAATCAGTGCAACTGCGACGTGAATTCGTAAAAAATAATCATCTTTGCTACAATTGCCTAGTACCGAATCACAATGTTTATAACTGTAAACAAAGGAAAACGTGCCGAGTTTGCAATAGGAAGCATCATTCTCTTTTACACCAAGCTAAGGAAGCAACACCGGAGAGTGATAAACAACAAGAACAACCAGAACAAAGGGTTACGAGCGCGCACTACTTCAAGAAACAACCTGGTCGTCAAGTGTTGTTGGCTACAGCACAAGTAAATGTCATTTCAAGCGACGGTAACACACATCTACTTCGTGCATTGATCGACCAAGGCTCAGAGGCTTCATTCGTGTCTTCTAGAGTAGTTGAACTCTTAGGACTGACGAAGGAGAGAATAAATGGTGCAGTCTCAGGGGTTGGAGAGGCAAATATGATACCCATCAAACATGTAGTTGACCTGACTATAAAATCGCGCCATGAAAGGGAGAAGTTTATTCACGTGAAAGCTTACGTATTAAAATCGGTGTCTACAACATTACCTTCAAAATACGTCGTAATGAAGTCGCCCGAACTCCAAACTTTATTACTGGCAGACCCAATGTTTAACAAACCGGGTAAAATAGATATTTTGCTCGGCTCAGACATTTTTTGTAAAATAATAGAAGTCGGTTTGATGAGATTGTCAGATGGCATAGTAGCTCAGAAGACAACATTGGGTTGGATACTTTCAGGTCAAAGCGAAGACAAATCAATTAAAGACAAACACAACATTACTACACTACACATTACGAGCATGGTGTCAGATGACAACAATATGTTAAAGAAGTTCTGGGAAATCGAGACGAACTTATACAAGAAAAGGAGTGTACTCACACAGGAAGAAGAACAATGTGAACAAATATATAGAAACACAACTAAAAGAATCAATGGAAGATATACAGTACACTTACCTCTAAAACAGAATATTGAAGAGACGGTGAAGTTATGTGGAGACACAAAACAAACAGCAATAAATAGATTTAAACAATTAGAAAGAAAATTCACAAAATCATCAAAGTTAAAGACAGAATACACAAAGGTCATTCACGAGTACATAAACATGGGTCACATGGTAAAATCAACTGAAGACAAACATTCGATATTTCTTCCTCATCACGCTGTTATTCGTGATGACAAAGAAACCTCTAAGGTTCGTGTAGTTTACGATGCATCTGCGAAGGGTTCTAATGGACATTCTCTTAATGAAGCTATGATGGTTGGACCCACTTTACAGCCCGATATTCGCAGCCTAATCATCTCTTGGCGTACCCATAAGATATGTGTGGTTGGAGACATCGTTAAGATGTACAGAATGATCAAAATGACAGAAGAGCACATGAGCCTTCAAAGTATAGTCTGGCGTGACAACCCTGAAGAGGAATTACAAACTTACAAGTTAACTACTGTTACTTTTGGAACGGCGGCAGCACCATACTTGGCTGTACGCACTTTGAGCCAGTTAGCTGATGACGAGGCTTTGCATTTTCCTGAAACAGCACCGCTTATCAAGAATTCTTTCTTTATGGACGATCTGATGCTGGGACATGAAAACACAGAGAAGACAATAAAAATGTGTAAAGAAATTAGAACAATATTAAGAAGAGGAGGGTTTCAAATGCAAAAATGGTCTAGTAATTCTGAAGAAGTTTTGAAAAATCTACAAGAAGGAAATCAATGTACAAAGGACAGCATGGTTATAAAACTAGATCAGATTGTAAAGATTCTTGGTCTAACATGGGATAGAAAAGACGACATATTTAAATTTACTGTGCACTTACCTGAACTCAGGAGCCCGATAACAAAAAGATCTGTTCTTTCTGACGTTGCCCGTCTATTTGATCCTTTTGGTTGGCTATCACCAGTGATTATAATGGCTAAGATTTTGATTCAGAAGTTGTGGTTACTTACTTTAGATTGGGATGATGAACTGCCGGCTGATGTAAAACAAGACTGGTTGAGCTATAGAAGTGAGCTAATACATTTGCAAAACCTTACATTACCACGATGGTTTAGAACAACACCGGCTAATTTCAGGATAACAGAACTACATGGCTTTGCAGATGCGTCCACTCAAGCATATGCAGCTGTTACATACCTCAGAGTGATTGATGAAGGCAGAGTCCATGTCACGATGATTGCGTCTCGATCTAAAGTTGCCCCATTAAAACAACTCTCAGTGCCAAGACTAGAACTATGCGCAGCAGCCTTATTGGCCGAATTGATAGCTGATATAGTAGATGTTTTGAAGATACCTAAAACCAACATCTACTTATGGACTGATTCTACTGTTGTCCTGTCTTGGCTACAATCATCGCCTAATCGGTGGCGTACCTTTGTTGCGAATAGAGTAGCAGACATAACACGAATATTAGACAAAGAGGCGTGGAATCATGTTCAATCCGCTGACAATCCTGCTGATATTGCAACACGAGGAATCAAGGCAAGGGAATTAGCATCACATGAGTTATGGTGGACTGGGCCTGACTGGTTAAAGGAACAGACTATAGAAATGGCTAGATATGATTATCCAGAGACTACACTAGAGCTTAAGACAACTTGTCATGTTACTTTAGAGGAAAAACCTATCTGGGAGAGATTTTCGTCTATCTCAAAGATGAAAAGAGTTTTGGCATATTGTAAAAGATTCGTAAGAAGAAACAAATTAAAGAGAAAGGAAACTTATTTAACAGTGTCAGAACTTAACAATATATTAGAAGAATGTATAAGATATTATCAAAATTTAATTTACCAAAGAGAGATTGAAGAATTAAGAAAAGGTGGAAGAGTAAAAAAGAAGAGTTCTCTTATTACACTCTCTCCATTTCTAGACGAGAATGGCTTAATGCGGGTTGGAGGTCGATTGCAAAATGCATCTATACCAGATGACACTAAACATCCTCTGATTATACCTGCAAACCAGCATATAACTAAATTGTTAGTTTATGAAGCGCACATACGTACGCTACATGGTGGCATTCAAGTCATGATGGCATTTTTGAGAAACAAGTATTGGATTATCGGTTTAAAATCGGCTGTAAGGAAGTGTGTTCATAACTGCAAGACATGTATTGTCGATAAGGCCAAAGCTAGCCATCAATTCATGGGCCAGTTACCAGCTGTTCGAGTAACTCAAAACCGAGCATTTAAGAACAGCGGGGTGGATTACGCTGGACCCATATTTTTACGAACTTCTAAAGGTCGTGGTTACCATGCGACTAAAGGCTATATATGCTTGTTTGTGTGTATGGTCACACGAGCCATTCATTTGGAAGCGGTTACAGATCTAACCACACAAGGATTTATTGCAGCGTTTCGCAGATTTGTCGCAAGAAGAGGCCAGTGTTCACATTTATGGAGCGACAACGGGACTAATTTTGTTGGTGCTGCTAAAGAACTGCGAGAGATGTTTCAGGCAGGCAAGGACAATGTGGCTAAAGAAGCAGCGGCGCTATTAGCAAATGATGGCACAACGTGGCATTTTATACCACCAAAGATGCCAACCTGTGGTGGTTTATGGGAAGCAGGAATTCAGTCGGCGAAACGATACTTAGCCCGCATAAACAAAGACACCAAGCTGACATATGAAGAAATGGCCACCCTTTTGTCACAGGTTGAGGCAATGCTCAATTCCCGTCCTTTGTGTCAAATCGAAAACAGTACCGAAACGCCGCTAACACCCGGTCATTTTTTAATAGGAGAACCACTGATTGGAGTTCCGGATATTAGTTACGAAGACAATAAGATCAGTCTATTAACAAGATGGCAATTCATTCAACGATTGACACAAGATTTCTGGTCGCGATGGCAGTCCGAATATCTCCATACATTACAACAGAGATA
This sequence comes from Euclidia mi, assembly GCA_944739405.2. Taxonomy (NCBI): domain Eukaryota; kingdom Metazoa; phylum Arthropoda; class Insecta; order Lepidoptera; family Erebidae; genus Euclidia; species Euclidia mi. The sequence continues at coordinate 8,066,302 of OX123207.2, read as the reverse complement.
TAAATGGCAAACTAAAGTCCCATCGCCTAACATTGGAGACATACTGATCGTCAAGGAAGAAAATTTGCCTCCAACAAAATGGTTACTTGGCAGGGTCATACAATTGCATCCCGGTGCAGACGGTATGGTAAGAGTGGTCACTGTTCAGACTGCAGGCAACAATCAGTTAAAGCGACCTTTGTACAAATTAATACCACTGCCGAAAGAAGCAAAAGATAGTTGAGAACGGTGGGCGGTTAGGTGATAGGATTAATGTATATTTTGATTGTTAACATAATTATGAATATTATTACAGTTGTATTTTTCACGTGCAGTGATTGTCATATACATCTATTGTTGTTGTTACAATAATGATGCCTACATAGTTAATTCATTCGATACTTGTATTGTTACAGTCCACTGAAGATTTGTTAATAGGTAAATTAATATTTATAATACAACTATATTGTAAATTGGAACTTTGGATTCGGAATAATTTAAAAACTGTTGTTTTTGGTGGGCGGTATGTCCAATTCATTAAAGCATTATATAAAGATGTGAACGATTTACAATAAACCAGTCTCAATAAACATATTACGCAGAGAGGACGTTCGTTTTTCTATTCAACAATAACACCACTCCAGTCAATAGCAAAGTGAACCTTAAAACCTTGAACAGGATCTAAGCTAGATTAGCGCAAGGAGTAAGTAAGGCGAAGTGTAATTACATTTTCTAAACAAGCAGTATTTATACAAAAATATAATTAATACTAATAACGCTAAATAGTGTTCGCGCTTGACACTTTTGCGCAGGAGTAGAACGCCCACAACATGGTGGCCGACGCGAAGACAAAAGATGCGCAGGCGACCATCTTGCTTACCTGTGGCGTGAACAAAAGAATGGTTGTCGCCATCTTGTTAGGGGCGGCGCTAAGTTACGCACACGGCCTGAGCGTTTGCACGCGGCACTAACATCATACGATGTGACGTAGTAGTGGTGTGATCCTGTGGCTCGTTCAAACGGGCGAGTTAACTTGCCTAAGTAGTGGGTGAGCCGCCACACCACATATTTTTAGACTGGTAATATATTTTGATGAAAAGTTCCCTTGAGATGTGATAAATAAAACCGCACTGCAGTATCTTTGATCAATGAATTACTTTTGAAGATAAAACGAAAACATATTTCTCATTCTAGGACTGACTTCATTAAAAATATTAATTAGGTTCATAGAAGTAATTAAGTTGTTCATAGACTTCAAAAATCTCTGACGTAATTTATAAATATTACAACTGACTTTTGACGTCATCGTAATTCGTTGGCTCTGTAGTTTAAATTTACCTGCTAGTACACAGCTGTCGTAATTTCTCAAAAACCTATATAATAAAGCTCTTGCATTATCTTTTCTTTCTTCTGTATAATACCTTTCTTTTTAGAAAAAAGACGTAGGCTTATAATATATTATTATGTATGTTTCGTAATACAATTTTTTACTTATTTATAGACTCACGCCTGTATCCCCGAAGGCTTAGACAGAGGTGTAATTTATTACACCCACATTTCGCCATGATTTTTTAGGTCCTACGTAATAGGGGGCGAGCCTATTGCCGTACCGGGCACATTACCAGACTCCGTGCTGCTACTGAGAATTTACTAATGGAAAAACCCAATAACACTTTGCCCGACCCGGAAATCGAACCCGAGACTTCCAATCCCACGCGCAGGTACATTTATGCCGCGAGACCAACGAGGCAGGCCCATAATACAAGTTTTGCTTTTTTAAGACTATACGGTGTTGTGTGTATGTGGTAGCCTATTTATAATTTTATTCTCTTTCGTTAGACATGGCCTAACGATTCTTATACTGAGACTAGTCGAAGCCAGCGGCTTCGCACGCACATTTTTTCGTATTTCTCGTTTTGCCCGATCCCGTGGGAATTTCGAGAAATCCCGTCTTAGTGCACCCCTACGGTTCCCAAGAAACATACATGCTAAATTTCAGCTTCATGCGCCGAGTAGTTTCGGCTGTAGCTTGTCTGTCAGTCAGTCAGTAACGCAAGGATTTTATATATACAGATAAGGACTGAAACCGATAGCTTTACGTACCCTCAAAAGCACGGTTTCGTTCTGATGTAAACGCCATACGTGGCCACCCATCCAAGTGGTGTAAGCGTTGCTTAACTTTGCCAATCTATTACGAACAGCGAGAGCACTACGGTGCTTCGGCATATTGGCATGATTCAATTCTTGAATAATTATGCAAATTATTATGCTTCCTATCTTATAAGTGGTATCAAGTTATCAAAGAAGAAATAAAAATCTAAATAGTCCCATTACATCTTCTGAAAGGAAGTTACTTCTACATATAGATTATGTTCTTACATATATTTTTATTTGATCGTTGAATGCCTACAAAATAGAGTTAAACTGAAAGTTATTGTATATGACAAAAAAATCACATTATGCCGTTGAGGTTGCCTAAAATTCTTAATAATTATAATTATTTAAAAGCTTTTTTTTTTAATTCTAGAATTCATAGAAAACAAACGAGGAAAAATATATCGGTATGATGTTTTTATAACAAAAATACATCTTAGGAGGAAAAGTTAGAGTAGAGGCACGCATTAAGTGAAGGAAAAATTGAATAAAGAAGCCAAAGTGTTGCCTAAAAATAGAACATTGTGAAGAAAATTCTACCGACGAAAGAAATAAAAAATTTAAAATAATCTATACGGTTGAGGTATTCCTTCGTAGGGCATTGCTGAATTTGAATTTAAGATACTACTAGTGAGGTACTGTACTAGTGAGGTACGACTCTCAGAGATATATGTAGTAATTTAAACTTTCGTGGTCACTATCATTACTTTTTACTGTTCCTACGGGATATAGGTACACCACGTACAGTCGCGGTTTGAAAGTGTTTATCACCTTAAGGCTTATAATTGCATGAACACATCAATGACACAAAGACGACGATATTGTACTAGGCAACCAATCTATGATAACATGCGTTGCGTAGCAACTGTGTCAATAACCATCAATAACGATTTATTATTCCACATTTATTATATACGTTCATTTAATTACACGCGTGATATTTACACTGAAACTAAAATATTTGTAGTCTTCAAATAATGTAATTTTAAACTTGCTATTTACGATTTTGGTATTTGTTATGAATAAGTTTGTCAAATGACTTTTACATTGACAGATTATAATGAAAGGGATGGCGAAAATACGACATCCTGAATATAAAACGTTTTTGAAAAAAATACAATATTTATATCGTCTAGTGTGAGACTGCCTCGTTAGTTTAGCGGTAGTGCATACGACAGCTGATCATGAGGTCTCGAGTTCGATTCGCGGGTCGGGCTCGGAAAATGTTGCTAAGGTTTTCTGTTAAGAAGTTCTTAGTGACAAATTATTAAGAGTTTTTGTCAAGAAATTCTTAATAATTAGCCCGAAGTTGGCGGTGTTTCACCCCCGTGCATTAGAAAGCACGTTAAGCAGTCCTGGCTATTATGATGTATGGCAGTCATTAGTGGGAAGTCAGTGCCCTCAACTATACCTACTGACTACTGGTTTAACCTTAGAATGATCTTAGATGGCAGTCACCCCGTGTAAAAACTGATATTCAGTCAAATCTCGGTAGACCAGTAATAGCAGGCCCTGAACTCCGAAGCGCAAGCTTGGGATGCAACTAAGAAAATGCTAGGGTATGATGATGATGATATCGTGTAGCGAAAATCAGGGCGCGGTCAGACTGTGAGCTATAATGATAGTGGATGGTATGCCAGTCACGTTAAAGCGCATGCTGATCACATAAGTGAGCTTTTTTTTAGATAGTGCCATTTTATTACAATAAGTAAGTGTTTTTATAATAATATTAAAATACAGAACTTTTACAGCAAAATAAATACAATTCGGTCCTTATGTCAAATTATTTCATCGACCTAAAAATATTCATACTCCTTTTGTTTGAATCGATGCCTTACCAATGATTGAAAAGTAATAAGTACTCAGATACAGCAATTTAGACCTTGCTGAACCCAGCGTGACAAAGAATGTAATTTGAAAAGTGGTAAACATTTTTAGACCGCGAGCGTACCTTTATTTTGAGTAACCGATATTTCGTTACTGTTGCAAGCGCCATGTTCATTGATGTACTGAAGTATTGTGGGTGGATGAATGTTATGAACAAGTGAAACGGTCTAATCGCTTTCTTACTCGTTTATTGCGCGCACAACCACTACCACCATTTTCACTCTCGCACTGTACTCGATCGCGACACACTGTATTCACTGTCGGCTCGTGATTTAAGTTTTTGCGGTTCACGGGTTTTACTTAGACGTACCACTGGATGCCAGATGTTTGACAGTTGAAACCCATCTTCTCTATTTAATTTTCAATCGAGTCATTACTTTTTACAGTTCTATATGAACATTAAAACGTAATGACTCTCATAGACATCTGATGAAATAATAATCTTTTAGGCGATACTCAAACTTTATAATTGACATTGTAATGGCTCAAAGAGCCATCTTGTGGATAAGAGCTAGCTTTTCGTTTTGTTTTCCAGCAACAGAGCTTTATAAGGAACTAAGGGATTTCCGCAGCCTCATTTCTTTTTAATTTAACCGCATCTTCTTGATCCAGTGGGTATTTCGGGAAATGGACTCCTTCAGTAGTATTCAAGAATTGATATCATGCCAATATGCCGAAGCACAGTAGCGCTTTCGTTGTTTGTAATAGATTGACAAAGTAAAGCAACGCTTACACCACTTGGATGGATAGCCATGTGTACGCGTTTACATTAGAACGATACCGTGCTTTGGAGGGTACGGAAAGTTATCGGTTCTAGTCCTTGTCTCAGTATAAAAATCGTTAGGCTATGTCGAAGGCCCTCAGACAACGGAATGGCCACTCACACAACACTGGCTACCACATACACACAACACCGCCTAGTCTTAAAAAAGCCAAACTTGTATTATGGGTACTAGACAATGGATAATAAACATACATATATTATAAGCTTACGTCTTTTTCTAAAAAGAAAAATATTATACAGAATTTATTTAGAAAGAAAAGATCACCAAGAGCTTTATTATATTATTATGTATAGCTATTTGTGAAATTACGACAGCTGTGTACTAGCAGGTAAATTGTGCTTAATTCATTCAGCTATGCGATGTCTGCCACACAGTCAGTAACGCAAGAATTTGACACAATAGATGATATTGTCTTGCACTGGCCAAATCTTTGTTAAAATTGCTGACCTCAAAAATAAAGGCAAACCTAAAATGTACCTAATATCTTCTTGGGTTTACACGAATGTTACGTATTGAAATTAAACTGCAGTTTACGGATTTTATCACGATATATTGGTTTGACTGAAGATTTGGTTTCAATGTAATCTCAGTCAAAACTACTGCAAAATGTATTTAAATTTAAATTATATATGTATGTTTATATCCAAAGATTTATTTATATTATATAATATGTTTATTTATTGCAACGCTAATGAAACTAAATAACAATTTATGTCAACCCTATACCAGTTGAATTTGCCAGGGCTATCACGCGGGAATAAATCAGATTTTCTGTTTATTTCATCAGTGCAGCCGTTGGTACGAGTCTATGCAGATACCTTATTATTATGAATTATTTGTGTGGATTCAGCTACGCGTGTAACTACATTCGATCCTTTAATATTTGCGTGTTAATATTTTCAGAGAGTAAGCAGAAGCGTTTCTGACAAATTGACAATAATATAATTTATGTACAATTTGGACTGCCGTTTCTGTGTGAAATTATTTGATGTATTCTTGCAATGAGAAACGTTACTGAATTTCCAGGTAATCTCCCTGAAGAGACTTGGAAATATTCTAAAGCAGAAGCTATGTAGAAACTTATCATAGAAACGAAGCCAATGGGTTGACTACAAACAACAAATTATTTCTATTTCTTTTATTTCCGTATGAGTGTGTGTCGTCGTCCCGGTGTCGGAATTTATAATCTAACAAAAGACCTCGTATACTAACAATTCATCATCCTCATCCTCCTATCGTTATCCCAGTTTTCAATCTGGGATGCGCTTACTAGTCTAACTGGATTTGGCTGAATATTAGCTTTTCCACAGAGCGACTGCCTGTCTGACCTCCGCAACCCGTCAGTTTATTTAGAGGTACTGATGAACTCTAACGACTGTTAAAGATTTTCATGACAACCGGGACCGACGGCTAAACGTGCTCTGCGAGGCACGGGACAAGCGATAATTAACAATTTCATACGCACATAACTCCGAAAAGTCATTGGTGCGCGCCGTGGATTCGAAACCGATACCCTCTGCATGGCAGTCTGTTGGTATCTCCACTAGGCTATCGCTGTACCGTATACTAACGATTCGTGACTGATAAAAGAACTAGTATTGCCAGCTCAACGTGGCAAGGACAGTGTTTCTGAAATGAATGGAAAATCTTTTAGCAAGTTGTAATTAATTTGTCAATTTGACGACATTTACAAATAATAAAAAAACTCATTTCATTTTACTGATAAACATAAAAAATCCAAACACATAGGTACATTATGTTTTTCTAATAATACGTCAAAGCGATTACTTCAATCCCTTTGTGATCAAATCACAGCGATTAAATGTCCTCACAAATGCCATCAACCCCGTCATTTTGACGGCCCCTTCAAATTAGCGGTGCAATTAACCTTAGTTAATTTGTGCGTCACGTCAATTTGACGTGGAATTTTAACACGTTATATTACGGTGATGGTATGTTGGCGGTTGTCGTTTTATTTTTTGGGGTTCAATTAATTATATTTTTGCTGTGTTCATTTTAATTAGCTCAATTGTTTGAATTTTTAACATGCTATGTTGATACTGAAGAGTGGTTTTGATAGGATTTGAAAATTTTTGGTGCGTCCTAAATTTCTACCTATTTATGTAGGTAATTATTTTTTTCATGACCGAAGTAATTCCGTTGTAATTGTTATTGCAATTAAATTCATGCGTTTATTTATTCAAATTCAAAGACATCTCGGTTACAGAGTAACACTTGTGACCTTTTAACCAAATTTTCTATATCCAGGTTCTAATGGCAAGGCTATAAGAACAGCCTGGAGGAAAATCATGTCATCATTTCATAACGGCTACTAAAAGAATAATTGTAATAAACGTCAACTCAAATAAATCCCACAGATACTGTAAAACATTGCAGTTGTATAATTCAGTATTCATAAAATTGACAGTCAAAGCAAATCCGAAACTACTGGGTGCAGGGAGCTGAAGTTTTGCATGCTATTCCTTGGAGAAAGTAGAGGTGCACTAAGCGAAGATTTTTGGAAATTCCGACCCTAAAGGGGTAAAGTAGTCCAACGCAAAGCCTACATATAATAAAGATATTTTTCTTTAACCCAATTAACATACACTCTACATTTTATCTAACAAGAATCCCTCACTATCAACTCTACGGATAAAAAATAAAAAATAGAGACACGCGTTATAAACATTTCCAAAGTGAACACAATTTTATCTTGTTCTCTACATATTCGTAATAGCTAATATAAAAACTGTCATGTACAGGGACCGACTGAATACCGAATTACTTTAATCATGACTCTACCTAGAGACCATAGAGCAAAATAAAAGATCGCTACTATTTTATTTTGAAAACAAATACGAGCTTTGGAAGTTTTGTTTAGATTTAGTTAGGAGGATTTTATTTTGGTAAATTTTACTGTTTTTTATATGGCTGTTCTTTTGAAAAATAAAAATCTTTTGAAATATGTGTTTCAGTGGGCTATGGTTACGATGACTGCTGTATTGAAGCCTTTGTAATTATGAAGACTTTCTTTTGATTTTCGTATTACTTTGTGGCCATTTGGTGTTGGAATTCATTTGCCGAACGTAAGCCAAGCATGGTTGCTATGGTGAGGATGCCACGAGCTGTCACCCATCTAAGTGATAAACGTACCGTATATATTATAAATTGATAGAAGTTGATAAAACGCTATAGCCACTAATTATTTATGTTTCTGAAACGGATTTTCAAAATTGCTATAATAAACATGGTAATCATAATATAAAGCCTTGGAAATTTCAGCTTTTAAAAATCTATAGTCTCCAATTTCATCTGAAAGAAATGACAGACTATACGGCTTCATTGAATCCCTCAGAACAAACGTAAATAAAAATGATAACCAACAAGAACGTTGAACCAAACGATACAAAACGAAGCAATTTCATTAAAGCGTAGATTATTTTTTAATTTCAGCCCTGTTAATGAAATACAGACAAGGGTGCTGGAATATTCGCAAACCGCAATAAAATCAAGTATTTGTCGGGATTCGCAGCTCGAGTGCATTTCAAACAATCACTGCAATGGCGGCTGAGGGCTGTTTACAATTAGCAAAGCCTGCTGTATTGAAGGGGAGGAGGGAAGGAGCGGAGGCCTGCTGTATTAAGCTAGTTTTTTATATTAGTATCAATAGCATGGGTTATGGTATAGAGTAGATAGCGTATGCGTGTATGATTAATGTATAGAGATAATTAGGAAACTTGAAAATGTTATAGGCTGGATAAATGAAAGGAAATTTTCGTTCAACTTAGGGAATTCGAAAGTAAGATACGTATATATAAAATTCTTGCGTTACTAACTGACTGACATTCAAAGCCGGGCAAAACTACTTCCACGCAAGAAGCTGAAATTTTACATATAATTCACTTGGGAAACGTAGTAATATACTATGAAGGGTTTCTCCAAATATTCTCGAGATCGGCAAGAAACGGGTAAATTGAAATAAAATGTGCGGACGTAGGATATACTAGGTAATTCTAGTCTTATATAAGGACGTGCACGTAGAACAGGGCTCAGTCGCTGCCAATCGGTTCTGAAGATGCCTCTCGGTGCCTTTTATAATATCTACAACACCTTGTTAATATGACCATGTTTCTGACAAATAAATATTCTTATTCTCGTGCAGAGGCGAAACACGTGTCGAAGCAAAGTCGGTGCATAGAGTGGGATACTGCATGTCAGGTTATTGCCCTGGAACCCATTTCCACACTATTCCATATATATCCTTTTTCATCAGAGGTGTTTGGTATTGTCAACCTTTTTCTATTGTAATAATCGGGGTGGTCAATCCTAGTATGCGTGGTGGGTTCCTCTTTCTTTCCGTTAGTATACAATGGAGTACCACCAAGTGACGCCCGGTTCAATCACCTGTAATTATGATACAGGCTGCTTTTTACCGTGATAACTAACTCCGCAGATGGAGCCGTGGTCGAAGCCTAGCACTATCAAAAGGCAAACTATTTCATACATATATAGACTCACGCCTGTTTCACGAAAGGGTAGGCAGAGACTACAGAACGCCATTTGCAATGATCCTGATATATCTCTTTTGCTTCATTCGCCCCCATCAAGCTTTTCATGCATGCGCTTCTGTTTAGGGTACTTCTGACCTGTCTTTTTTTAAGGATGTGTCCAATCTGGTCAGAAAAAGTCCGCCATCCGCCTAAGTCTTCCCCTTTGTCCTATCCCATTCACACTTGTCTTATATATCATCTTAGTCAGTCTTTCGTTATCCATCATCTCCATGTGTCCAAACCATCTTAACAAGCGTTTCTAGATCCTTGTTACTACGTCTGCTTTTACCCCACAACACTCTTTTATTACACACAATTCTTTACTCTGTCGGTCAAAGACACACCACAAATTTTTCAGTGCTCTAATTTCTACAGCATTTATTCTTCTTGTAAACTATTTCATGGCTTCAATATTTGCAAACTGCAATAAAACCTATACCTAATACCTATAACCTATAATAACTGGTGTAACTCGAGCGTTGCAAACAATCGGTATAAGTGCGACTGAGAGTTGTTTATGCTCGTAATTAGCGAAGTCTGTCTTGTGGTTTCTCGGGAGAATTAGCAGGAGAGTAGAAGTGAATTATATATTAGTATTTACTGTAGGCAGTGGTGTAAGTAATCCTTTGCACGAGGGTGCTTTGAAAAAATCTAGGAACGACGGTTTTACGTGTTCTCCGGCGCAAGCAGATATGCGTTTTTCTTTCAAAGACATTTAACGCACTAGTAATAAATTATGTATCGAGGGAAATTTATACAAATATTCCATCAACGGACACAAAGTACAGCCAAAATTTTATTTTATTATTTTTTATTTATAGACTGACGCCTGTATCACCGAAGAGGTAGGCTGAAATTCAATATTACACTCAAATTTCACCATGAATTTTTAGGTCCCATGTTATAGGGGGCGAGCCTATTGCCGTACCGGGTACATTACCAGACTCCGTGCTGCTACTGAGAATTTCTTAACGGAAAAACCCAATAACACTTTGCCCGACCCGGGCATCGAACCCGAGACGTCCCAATCCCACGCGCACATTTATGCCGCGAGACCAACGAGGCAGTCAAAATTGAAACAAAAATTTGTATATCACACCAAGCATTGTCTCGTATGGGGACAGAACACCACCCTAGGTGCAGATCTAATTGTTGAGGCAACCATTTAAACCACTATGCCATAATTATGTGCAATGAAATCGTCTATTCAAAAACCTTTGACAACAATTATGTAAGTCAAAGTTGCCCATTTTCACCTAGAGATATAGATATACCTCTACACTATAGTACACACAGTCAAATTCTTCACAGCGCTGTCACCGATAAAATATTAGCGCCCCCGAACATAGGTAGTGAAAATTTTATGACCCAAGGTGAAGCAGGGTCATTAATATGGCATTTAGAGGTATGAAATTTGCAAGAGAGCTTCGTATCAAGACACTATTAGTTAGGGCCTCGTTCACAAAATGGACTTAAGCGTGCTAGATAAAGTCTGGGAACATCGTTATAGCCGGGGCTGGCACGTTAAGGTAGGTTTTAAAATTAATAGGCTTTTGTGATATGTGTGTGTTTTAGGCTGGTTTGTCGATTTATTAGTGTGTTTTATATTTTACGTTGTGTTTTGCGAATTTTTTTAGTATATTTTCTTTATTTGTATATGCGAATACATAGGCTTCAAAAATATTAAATAAGTTTTCTTTCGATAATCGCTACCTATGTTTGGTGCAATTAAACGTCAATTACTAATACCATATAGAGGAATTTTGAAATCGCGTATACAAATATAATCCAATAGACCTACGCATACAAGTTTAAACCACATAATTACCTAATAATATCTAATGACCGTGAACGATCCAAATCGCAGCGAATGCGGTTAATGGAGACAGACATTCGGACATTGTGTTGATTCACGAAACAGAAATGAAACTTTGTGAAACTGAATGTAGTGTGAGAACACTTCATCAGAATTGCGTGTGTTCAAATGTGTAAATCCGTCTGTATATTTAAATCTAAATAACTGTAGTAGAGCCTTGCTGACTTCAGCATGAATGGGTGGGCTCGACCAGGAAAGTACTATCTCAAAAAAATCGACATAAAGTAACAGTACCTATACTGTTGCGTTTCGATCGATGGGTGAGAGTGTGGGCGGCTTCATCCCTTATTCCTTTACCCCCCATACCAGTCGTCATCCCTATTCCTAACCCAAAGGACGGCAGAGCACTTGTAAGTTATCTGATGTTGCTCGTGTCCATGGGCGGCGGTTACCATTAGGCGATCAGACTGCTTGTTTGCCGCCTATTACATAAAAAAGCCCTGTTCATTATCAACATCAAATCGTCAAAATACAACTAACCTATAACATAAAGTAAATTTTTAAATATTTCCTACAGCGTAGTCTCAAGGTTCCATGCTAACAAAAGGCCTCCAAGAGAGGAACGAGAAAGGAAAGCACCTACAATATTTAACATTCACTGGTTTAAACTTGATACTCTCTGCAAGACAGTCTTTTGGTATCTCCACTAGGCAACAGTTCGTTCGTGTCCTCGTTTCGTTATTGTTCTTAAAGTGGAGATTGAAAGCACAAAATTTCACTAAATTTCATTTCGTGGATATCGTAAGAGGTGACTAAAAAAATTACACAGAGCAAATAAATAGTATCTGTGCAAGAAGACGGAGAACTCGACACCAAATCCTGTACCAACACGTTTGGCAGCGTGGTATTGTAGGCCAAGTTCTCTTATTGTCTCACAATGGCTCTGTGAACCAAATCAAGATAAGCTTATGTCCAGCAATGGACTGCTAAGGGCCGTAAAAGTCTAGGCCGTCGATGCCTATGCAGAAGAACATTAATTGTCCAAAAATATCAAACACTAACTGTTGCCCGCGAATTCGCGCCCGATATATTCGGGATTATACTAATCACTTTTATTGTACGGATACTTTATTATTTACTAATTGACAATATGTATGACGTGATAGTTCTGACAGATAGGACATGTGCAGTACTCAATTATTATAGCGCATGCATTCTTACTTCCAACAGTTAGATTTATGCCCTACAAACTTTGACCCTCCCCACAATCCCTCCCAGATTATTTTTTTAACTAATGGTAGACTATGTCCGTCTCCGTATTCCAATATATCTCTTTATTACATTTCAACATAATCGGTTCAGCCGTTATATTGTGAAAACGGAACATACACACTTTCGAATTTATAGTAGAGAAGTAGGGATGATAATGGCACGTCCATTTCTTCACGTCATTTACTTCGTCTAAAATTTCATAAACAACAGTATCTCAGAGTACTTATCTATGAGTCTCTTTGCAACAAAGAAAGTCTTGGAAGACGAAACGTTTTGTAATATTTAGAGGAAATCTTGTTAAAGGATGAATTTTATATTCCGTTGGAAAGGTGGTTAGCTTGTTGTCAAGCATTATAATGATTGACGCACCCCACTGAGTCGCAATAAACATCAAGGATGTATCCTTGAAACAGACGAATATATAAATATGTTACCTACATTATATTATTCTTAAGATATTATTATGTACACGACTATATGGAAGGCTAAACAATGAATTGGTTTTTATTTCACATGTTGACTACACTTTTAGACTTGAAATGTGTGCGTATGAGACGTTAAGGTTAATTCAATTAATGTCCAAACAACGGAGTCAGTAGTCTATCTAGTGGTGACTTACCTTAGCTTAGAAATATTACTAAATACAATAATTTACTGGCGGAACGAATAACATGTTGCTGACCAAGATACACATAACGGAAATTCAGCTAGAATAAAGAGAGTTTGGGGTACTAACGCTTCTTAAACTTGATCTTTTAAGAAGAAAAGCCGAAACTAACTCAGAGTCATTGCTTTTGTCCTGCCATTACAGTTTGTTTCATTAGAACAACTACGCCACTCGACTCTATGCGTGATCCTATAATAATATAATAACAAGACAACAAAATATCGAGAATAATGCATGATATTATCTAGTCTAAACGTCTAGAATATTCCTTATTATACATACATCTAGTATATTACACAAAAGGTAATGTAAACTGTTAACAATAGATGGAGACAATAGACCATCTTATCGTTGAAAGCGATCCCTGCCAGACAACCTTTGAATGAACTCTGCGATGCTACGGAGGTCAGTTATTGAAAAGTTTTTGGTTTATGATGAAGGATATTGGCAGACACTGTGATAATTAATGTGGAAATTGTAGAAGATCGCTAAGGCATCGATTATTTTTTTGTATACAAAATTCAAAACTTATTTTTTTATTTAAGTACAGCTAAAATATACATGTAATAACAGAATGGTAAACATAAGGCCAATAACTAGTCATCACGCATAGGAATTGTTTAAAGAAAGTAGTGAATGTTATGAGCCAGTTCTATTACTCGCATGGTATGTGAAGTTGCGATAACAATATGCATATCATTGCCATTATCAGCCACATTTTATTATCAGTTTCATTGCTAGGCTCTAGACGTAATCCTCCATCTCAATTTTTCGCGCACAGCTTAGCAATGATTAACACACAAAAACCTTCATGATACTTCGTTCAGTAGTTTTTTAGTCCATCGTTATCAAGCAAAAATGTAGACACGGCGGGTGATTTTACTATAATTATTATATGTAGGTAAGGATTTAGCAGAATTGTCCAAATTCTTCGACGAACTAATTACCATCAGATCATTATCTGTTCTTATCAAAATACGTTTGTAGCTGCATGTTATTTATTTATTTATTTTATTTATTTATTTTATGGATCTTCAACAAGAATTACACAATGCTATACATAATAAATAGGAAAAAACACAAATCTGGTGTATCCTTAATTATAGAAGACCACAACATGCACATAAGTCTAACAATAAGGAAAGAAGATAAATGTCAAGGCTTATTAAAATTAAAATATAAATACGATAAAAAAATATTAAAAATGAAGAAAAAGAGAAAAAAAGACACTTAATCAAATTCATGAGGTAAATTCAATTACAGTAACAAAATAATACATTAATAAATAACATTCTTTTGATCTACTTAGATTGACTAAATTTAAGTTATAATAAAAACTTAACACAGCCTTCTTCAGTTTACACCTTTTGAAGTAACGGAAGCGTCATAATGATCTCTACAAAACCAAGTACCTCCCAACAAGATCCGTAGCAGTAATTTAATTAAATATAAACATTATTTAAATAGTAATAAAGTTCATTTCGCTATTCTGTGTTATGTCAATTTCATCGTTAAATTAGTTGAAGTGTCCATTTGCTTGTTACCAACCCAATGTTCTGTTGAATAGTTAAATAGACAAAGGTTTAAACGTCCTTAAGGAATGCTGGTACAAATTAACTTGTTAAAAATTGCTGTAATTACAGTAAGACAAGATTTGCGAAGGAAATAGTATCAAAAAGACAGTGAAAAGGCTCTAAACTACAGTCCGTTCACAGTTATTTTACCTCTGACAGATGTCGGTGTTTATTTTCTTTATGTTGGAATTGTACTCTGTGATGACAGGAATGTAAAATAGGGTTACCCGTGCATAACATTTTACCCAATATTAGTGGAAATGCTTCAAAAATTCAAATGCTTGATCTGTGCTTGAAGCTCATGTCCGCAAAGGGGTTAGATTACCACCATATCACTGCGAGCTAAACACAATTGAACTTATGTGGAGTCTCATTAAAAGGCGAGTCACAAGCAACAATTTAGGATAAGAGGCAACTAACATTGTGAATTCAGCTGAAGAAGCTTTTCAATCTATCACTGCAGAAGACTGACAAAAACAATACAAACATGACCGCCACATTGAAGACAAGCTTCGTGAAACAGATGGGTCTACGGATGCTGAAATGGACAGGTTCATAATAGAATTAAATTCTGAGTCTGATACAGAATATGACAGCAGTTACGAATCATCATAACATTCGCAGTCCACATGGGTCATTCTTATAGACTCACGCCTGTTTCCATGCAAGGGTAGGCAGAGGTGTAATATTACACCCACATCATTCTTACTCAAAATAAATATGAAAATTAAATTTGCAGTTTTTGTATTTGATAATTAGAACCTCACGTTGGCGTAATTATGATGTGTTTACCTTTATATATTAAATAGAAAACATTTTTATTATAACTACTTATCTTCATAGGAAATTAGTTATTTCGTAAGAAAATAAATGTACATGCATATAGCCATGCCAATATCAAGAGGTTTTGTTACAAACATTACTTCCAAATATTTAAAACGATCGCTTAGGCAATAAAAAAATAAGTACATTTTTAGCAATAATGTATATTTAAAATGGGAGTATTATATACCAAATATAGCAACACAACGCCCAGGTTGGCCAATCTAACAGCTAGAGGTAAAATAACTGTGAACGGACTATAACCTAAATAGATCTCGTTGATTTAATGGTCGAGGAAAAAAATATTGAGATTTTTAGTACAAAGAGGCTGATTTAGTTTTTATTTTGATTTTATTTGAAATGTAAAGTACTGATTGGTTGTACTATTATTTCAAGTAATAGACTGACGGATCTTAGGCCTATTTACTATTTTCTGACTGTTAGCATTCGGAGTCGAAAATGCGGTTCACAACAAGGACATTTGTTTTAACTAGACAAATTATGAGTTCTCTGCCCAAAGTATAAAAGTATATTTCTTAGATTTCTGGTAGATACATGTTTTCCCTTGGTTAGGATGTACACATAACGGAAATCGCTAGACAAATATAAGTTGTATTGTATTGTTTGGAAACTAATATCGAGGAACTAAAAAAGTCTGACAAATACGACCAATGTGCAGTTACCAAAAAGTACCCATTAGATTTTATTAAAAAATATCTTTAATTGCGAGTCCATCATGATGGAAAAGTTACAGATAGGAACTAGGAAACCGAACAGGTTTCAGTTAAACAATTTAAACTTTTTAAATAATCACTGGTTGAATTTCGAATCTAGATAAAACTCGATACCATAAAAAGTAACTCAATAATCTATACAAAAAGCAAATTGCAAGATATTTCCACAGTTTTGTAAAAAGCCGAAATATTTATCGGCAAAATCGAGGGGCAATTCGAAGGTCACATATATTATGTACAACATGTGAAAGTTGGGAGAGCCAGAACATGTCACTTCTTTAATAGATACGAAACTTCGGAGAACTGATAAATCAAATAAGAATATCATCAATAAACTGTTCGTATTCGATACGGATTCGACAATTTTTTTCACTTTCGTCGAATTTCCGGATGGATTCAAACGTTGACGGCAAAGTTATTTCGTGGTAGGTACTTATCTCTATTTTTTTGGAGGTGAAAGCTGTAGTATTATGTATGCTGTGGTGATTTATTTGCCAAGGTCAAGGGTAGATCCTTTATATAGTTATGGCGGACCTTCATGGCTTAAGTGACTTTATTGTATCTTTATTTCTAGTATCGACATTATCGGCGATGACGCCATCTGTCGTGTCCAATAGCAAATCTAAGCTGGTATCTATACTAATATTATAAAGCTGAAAAGTTTGTTTGTTTGTTTGCTTAAACGAGCTAATCTCAGGAACTACTGGATCGATAAAAAATATTTCAGTGTTAGATAGCCTATTTATCGAGAAATAATCTATGTAGAATCACGCTATCAGCCGCGGGAGCAAAGCAGTTGCCTTAAATAACGCGGCTGTATCAGCGCCGTCATCTAGTATCCAAATAAACACAAAAACAGATCTAACCAATCAGTCTAGCCTTCTAATAGAAAGTGTTTACTTAGCCGTGCCATCAAGCGCCCGTACTTTTTGCCCATTTTAGTCACTCAAAACTTAATAAAATAATTTAATTCCATGTTATTCTATACCATAAAGTACAAAAGAGTCGTGCATAACAAAATCATCAACGTTTGCAACATATTTTTTTACGCACGTGGGATTGGGCGGTCTCGGGTTCGATGCCCGTATCGGGCATAGTGTTATCGGGTTTTCCGTTAGGAAATTCTCAGTAGCAGCACGGAGTCTGGTAATGTGCCCTGTACGGCAATAGGATCGCCACCTATAACGTGGGACTAAAATAAAGCTGGCGAAAAGTGGGTGTAGCAATATACCTCTGCCTACCTCTTCGGAGATATAGGCGTTGAGTCTATAAATAAATTTATATAAGTATGTAAAACTGCATGGATAGCGTAGTGGTTTTAATGTCACCATGCTAGCTAACACTGTACCGTGAAGTGTCAGTTCCATTCCCAGACGAGACATCACTTTGAGTGATTTACAAATTGATACTTCGAGTTTGGATGTTCCTTTTGGCCGTTAGTTAAATGTTTGTTGCCCTAAAACACAGGCTTTTTTCCTAGCACGGGAAATGATGTCGAAAAGAATAAAAATTTCTTATTATACCACTCTACAAAGCCTCAGTAATTTTCTACCAGTCAACTCTTAAATGACTTAAATCTAATCATACCAGTCTTAGTGTACCTAAGTTATTTCTACCAGTCAACCCTTGCCACACTTAAAGATAAATTCGCCTAATAAAGATACAACTCACTCTCCTCTAATTATAATAACTCTGTCCACCTTCAAACGGCAAAGCGTGATACGTGTGATAATATACTGAGATATAAAATGATGTTATCCGGTAAGGACCGTACCGGACGTACGGTCGTAAGATTACCCGGGCCCAAGAGACGGAGGATAAAGTAGGACTTCACACACCAACATGCTTCTGAGCCTTTTATAGACCACGAAACGACAACGAGACGATTTTCTTAAATTGCTTTCTTATTGAAGTCAATTTACCATGTGGGTCGATTCGTACGTTAAATTTATTTCGATACATCGGACAATAATACTTTACTCGAATGGTGCCGATATTTGCAAGGGTTAACTTGCCCTATCAATTTTATAGATCAAGATTTTTGTATGTATAAATGATATGAATGGATCACACAAAGTGTCTTGTATGGGGATTGAACCCACGACACTAGGCGCAGTGTCAAGCAGCGAGCCGGCCGCTTAAACCACTACGCCAACCGTGCAGCCAAATTCCCAATAATACGACTAAATATTTATCTACAGGTAAAGGCAATCTTTATTACGTCACTGTTTTCTCTCTTATAGCTACTTATTTTGCCTTCACTAAACCTCTCCAGTTCTTATTCCGTCTTTGTATTCGTAAGTCGGAGTTCCTTACAATCAGCTTAATCCCGCGCAGTATAAAGAGTCTCAAACGTATATACTCGTGCACAATGATAATGACAACGTCACGGTAATACGGTTTTATGTAACGTTTAGTACACTTAATGGCAATAATTTGTGTCCTACAACTGTCTTAAGATAACAGACACATGTGCCGGAAAAATAGGAAATGTGAAGTTTATAAACACTTGTTATGTGGAAGGGACAATGATTGAAATGGTCTCTGAGTCAAAAGAAGTGCGTAGTT
This sequence comes from Euclidia mi, assembly GCA_944739405.2. Classification (NCBI taxonomy): domain Eukaryota; kingdom Metazoa; phylum Arthropoda; class Insecta; order Lepidoptera; family Erebidae; genus Euclidia; species Euclidia mi. Next base: position 8,047,494 of record OX123207.2, on the reverse strand, counting down.
ATAGCTACAGGTGTTGTGAACTCTTTATGTCAAATTTTTCTCCTTGTTTTGTTCTTCGTGTGAATAATATTAATTGCATAGAATAATTGCATATCCTTTCTCTCTATCTTCCTAGTTATATATGGTGTTGGGGTCAGCTTTCTTTATTTTTCATCTTATCTGCGTCCTCATCATCAGTTATATTGCATTATCTCTTATCCCTTAGCACTACATCTCTCCACCTTGTCTTGGGTCGTCCTCTAGGCCTCCAACCAGGATCAGAGCTGAAGGTCAGGCCGGAAGAATAATTGCATATCCATATCGTAAATGTTACAGTAAATGTAAATGTTCAAGATCTTTACTAGTGAACTCACAAATAAAGAAGTCATGCGCAAAGATGTTTTATAAGCATTATCACGTCATTACCAGATACTCACTTTGAAACATAAACCCGGGCCGCAGCGTACCCCTAATTTTATTTAATTTATTTATTAAAATTCGTAAACATAAATATTTTTTTATTCGTAGCCTATCAAATTTTTTCTTTGCTACCTAAACTTAAGCAGTCATGGAGTCCCATGGTAAAGGTTAAAACGGCTATCCTATCTATAATAATGGCATGACGGCCCTCCTCAGAACAGCTTTTTCACGCCCTATTTATTTGAGGCAATTTGTAGCAGCCAATATGTAACTATAGCTTAGTGACTACACTCACTTTTGCGCTACTTATAAACAATTCCTAACTATTCAAAAACTTATAAAATCAGACTCCTATCAAAAACAGTGAACAAACGACTAATATTGTACAAAAGTTGACTTTTCACCTTGTCTCGACTAAACGTTTACCCGGCTTTCCCCTAAACGTGGGTAGTTAACCTACTTCGAAAAAGATGGGTAATGCGATACTCATGGTCCCTTTAAAAGAACACAATTAAGATAAACGACGAAACCTTCGAGGCGCGCCATTCGAACATATAAATATTGATCACCGGACAATAAAATCGGTGATACCTAAAAGATGGCCGAATACCGCAAATCACATTAGAATCACGCCTATTTTTGTGAGTAGGGCAACGAAAAGCCGGCATTGTTTTTAATTCTATTCAGTCATCACTGCCACTACTTTATCTATTCATATTATACAAGTTAGTTCCTTTTCAAAGTACCGTATTAAACTACAAAAAACGCCTATAGTTTATCGCGAATAAGTTTTACTACACTTTATACGTTGGGGGTTTATATGGAACTGTAAATTCAAAAGATCCAAAATAAATTCCCTTGTCACAAGTATCAAACTCAATACCATTCAACCGCAAACCGTATAACAAAATAATCCTTAGTCAACAGGTAAAGTTGACTAAGGATTATTTTGTTTATATCATTGGGGATTACGTGCAAGTTTCACTGCGAGGGTCTTTTTATGTGTTCGGGGGTTTATCGAGAGCTGTGGCGCCCTCTGCCGATTTAAGATAGTATTAAATTTACTTGACGTCGTCATCAAAATTGAGCGCATTCGGATAATTTTTCTTCGGGTAAGGATATTATGAGGCGGTGGTGGCAGATATTACGTCAATGCATTTTTAAATTCTTTGCATAGTAAAGTATGATTGGTGAATTTATTAGACATAATTTATGTATTTTATTTCATAATTTAGTATTTTCACTGTATAGCATATGGATAGAAAGTAAAATTATTTTCTTTAATTTTATGTTGTTTTTATTTATAAATTGCTAGCAATGTAAATAGACAGAGAAAAAACATAAAAGTCGATGCCCGAAGCTAATGCTTCAGGCATCGACTAGTACTGTTTACAATTATGAGTGCCGTCTTAATTCTTTTGAAAATACTTTTACCGCTCCAAGAATGAATCCAGCTTCCACACAAAGACAACAAAAACAAGCATTCGAGAATCGTTAAATGTTTGCACCTGTATAGGGATCGAACTCAAGACACTCAGCAGGACGACCTCTCTAACCCCTACTCAATCTTTTACGTATATACTCATTATACGATTGTTTTAGGACCACGTAACAACATCAATTTTGCTCTACCAAGGACACGAAAAATTCAGTTAATCAACCACTACACGTAAACGAAAACACACCGACACAAACCTTGTAATTTTATTATCGAGTAAAGTACATAATCACACAGTCAAAAAACCGGCACATTGTCCGAATCACCTATCTACGTCACTTGTACAACGATTTATTCCCAAAGCGAGAGAGCAATTGACAAGCGATTAATGCTTTTTATCGCCCACCACTAATTCCTAAACGAAAACATCCATTGTCTCTGGTACTTCGTTGCTCTGGCCATCAATCAAATTCTGAAACTCTGCAAATTGAGTTTTAAGGTACTTATGATTTAAAATTGATTTATTACCTTCTCGTGCCTGAATTTGTTAAATTGGGTGTTGCGTTTATATTTTGCTTTAAATATAAATCCCGTGTTAAGAACAACGTGAAAACTAAAACTAAATTTTCATATTATATAAAACTAAACTTCACTCAAGTAAGTAAGACTATTTTACCCCCTTAGGTGGGAATTTCCTAAAATCCTTTCTCAGCGCTCACCTACACTCTCCAACATACATGTCATTCCAGCTGCTTGTACCTAGTTGTTTTGGCTATGCGTTGTTGTCCGTCAGTAAGTAAGAGTAGGATAGGAGCAGGTCCTATGGTCCGCCCAACGGAAAGCATCTGACTGTATTACCTAAACGTAAGCACGCTAATAAACATTGTTACTAACACAAGATATAAACACAATACAAAACTACTCGCACAGTTGCGAAACAGCTCGATAACTACATCACTTATCACCAGAATTACTAAAATAGCCCCTATAAGTCCACCGGCCAAAATTCATGATCCACTACCTTTCATAAAAATTGGGTAGGTACCTTCGAGTAAAAGTTCTCGTGACTACCCTCCACTTAATAATTCATAGTCGACCCGAGGCCACATTAGTACCAACTAGTGAGGGCCCTAAGTGTACACATACATAGAGAATAAAATATACATTTACACGTAAGGATCAAATAGACTATGAAAGAGAATACTTGTGTGTGAAATGTAAAGTGTATTTGTATATGTATAATTTAAGGCATAAAATATATTACATGTGAGTTAATTGGACTCAAATTTCACTTGCGTGTCTCTAATGGTAAGCTTGTGGTTGTTTGCAGACCAAATCGGGAGCTCAGTTTGATAATTGCTTTTTTTTAAAGAACTCTCTCTACTAATACAAAGCTTTATCTGCAGATACCTACAACAATTCAAATAAGGGACGCAATGTATAGCTAGACTCTAAGAAACATGTACTGGATCATTTAAAACATTGATACCCTGTAAAAAAATCGAAATCACGGCACAAAACGCTTTAGAACTGACAATGCACCTACTTAAACCAGTGTGCCACGCCTTGTAAACAATGACAACTCCACCCCGTCAAGCGAACCGTCAGATAAGCGGTATATTAAAACTTTTATCATATCCCAAAACAGTCAAACAACTGACCTGCCCGTTCCTTCTTAAATCCGCCAATCTTTTTTGGAGCTACTTAGAAAATCCCCTCAGAGGCGGCGTTTTTAAATCCCTTAAATATAATCAAGATCAAGTGGGATAACGAAAAGGCAACAATAACAAACAATTTAAAAGTCTTACAGATGGCAGGTGAGGCAATCGGCCTCGGCCTTGGCAAACGACAAAAGACGAAAGCCGAATGCCGAAATCTAGCGAGAAGTGCCAACGGAGCTCTTAACAATTTCGTCCTCTCATCAAAAGTTTCTGCAATAATTGTAGCTTGAATAATTAAAAAAAAATTAAGAAGTGTTTAAATAACAAAATGGCTCTTGAAATGTTTTCTGTTGTGTACTTGGAGACAATTGTGACATTTCTTGCGAACGGGAGGGAAAATAATGACAAGATTTTACAGCTCGTTGTTGTACGCAAAAAAGTACTAACTGCCAATCAGTTACTGCTTTGTTTGCAATATTGCACCGGCACCTTGCCGGTGCAATATTGCTAAGTAAATAAATATGAGTAGTTATAGTAGGCCAAGATCCCAGGGCCGCCAGACTTTACTTATTTTCTCAGAAACTACATTTATAGAATAATGTAGTGTTAGTGTGTGCTATGAGTGTACGCATACTTGCTAGCTTGGATCGTGGGCCAATTTTTAGGTAGGAGGTCAATCTCAGTGCTGATTTTTATGTTTGTTTTAGAAAATATTATTAAAAATTCATAAATAATACTGCCAGGCTCATTCCGACGGTGGTAATTTTTACCAGACGCTTTAAAGTTTCCAAAATAAGGGATGGTAGCTATCGGTAAAGACCGCTAGGGGGCGCATTTAGAAAATGTATGGTAATTATTCCCGTCGACTAGTCTATCGTCACCGTAATGTAAATAATATTATTTTTAAATTTTTTACCTATTTTAAATTATAGATAGCTTGACTATTTGTTATCAAAACGTTCGTGGTTTAAGGAGTAAAACTTATGATTTTTATAGAAATATCCTTTTATATAGTGAAGATATTATTTGTTTAATTGACACGTTGTTATTGCCAAGTATAAATGATTCCGAATTATTTTACAACCGATTTGTGGTCTATAGGTGTGATAGGGAGTACTCATCTCGTAATGATTCAATGGGTGGAGGAGAACTGATAGCAGTACATAGCGGTATTTATGTCGCCGAAGTCACCAAACTTTCTTCTAACAGTGAACGATCGGCAGACATTATTTCAATTCGTATAGTAATGTTGCGTCTGCCAATAGTAAAAGATCATGTCACATCTACTGCTGTTATTTTCTGCATAATCCTTCCCATTATAATGACGTAACTGATTTTTTGAAAACGTGTCTAACAACGTACTTAGAAGGCCTGACGTTTTCTTTCTAATTGTTGGCGATTTTAATATAAGTAAAGCTTCATGGAACTATAGTAATCTAAATAATTCTGTCCTACTAGATGGCTTGAATTGCCTTAATATTCTAAGCCAATTCAACATTGTCCCCAATGTAAATAACAGACAATTAGGTTTAGTTATAAGTAATCTATACTGTAGAGTCAGCCACTCTTCATTACCCCTTGTGAAAGAAAATATTCATCATCCTTCCTTATATATTAGTATATCGGGTGTACATTTTGAGACTCTCCGGTCCCCACCTCGACTTGTTAGATTGTTTCGTATCTGTGATTATGAATAAATAGAACATGCTCTCTCGCAAATCAATTGGGACAACTATTTTGCAGAGTTGAATGTTGATACTGCTGTACATGAGTTTCACAAAATACTAGATAACATAATTTCTGAAAATGTACCCGAGAAACTGGTACGCGTTAATCATAGTTTTCCCAGTTGGTACTCTTCTGCACTAATAAAAGTTGTAAGAGAAAAAAGAAAATTTCACAGGAAATGGAAAACATATAATCGTTTCGCTGATTACCACAGTTTTTCTATATTAAGGGATTTGCAAAAGGACCTACAAATTGCAGGCTACAACTCGTATATAACTAAATGTGAAAATAATATTTCTAAAAGTAGTAAACAATGTTGGGCATTCATTAAATCTAAAAAAAAGTAATGGAGACTTGCCTGATAGGTTATTTTTAAATAATATTTCTTCTTCTGACGGTTCTGTAATTTGTAATTTATTTAAAATCATTTTAATGAAGCTTTCCTGACAAATTGCATTGCGCCAGCTATAACACTCAACGAAAACTATTTACATAATTTCGTAGATGCTGCTGTAGTCATTTCGGTCGATACTGTGCAAGAGTACCTTAAACGTCTGGATGTTATTAAAGGAGCTGTACCAGACGAGACTCCGCCAAATTTTCTAAAAAAATGTTATAAGGAACAATGTTATCCCTTATTCATACTCTTCAACCGGTCTTTGTCATCAGGTATAATGCCACGTTTATGGAAACGTTCATATGTTGTACATGTTTTTAAAAGCCGTGAAAAGCATAACGTGGCTAACTATATGCCGATATCAAAAATCAGTGTTATTCCTAAGATGTTTGAACGAATAGTTTATAATTATATGTTTCCGTTAGTAAGCCCTTTATTATAGAGCAACAACACAGATTTCTTAATAAGAAATCTACTGAATCTAATCTTTGAACTTGAACTTTTTATCATTCGTTCATTGTCTGTTTTTATAAAAAAATAAAACTAGTTATAGCAAACGACATTAAATAGCCTTATGTTTACCCTTGAAATAATGGAAGCGTCAAAATGATCGCTACAAATTAAATATTAACATTATTTATATAAGGTTCATTTCGCTATTCTGTTTTATGTCAATTTCATCGTTAAATTAGTTAACGTGTCCATTTGCTTGTTACCAACCCTATGTTCTATTGAATAGCTAAATAGACAAAGGTTTAAACGTCTTTAAAGAATGCTGATACAAATTAACTTGATAAAAATTGCTACAATTACAGTTAGACAAGATTTACAAAGGAAATAGTATAAAAAAATTGGGCAAGTGCGAGTCGAACTCGCGCACGAAAGGTCCCGTGCCATCATTTTTAAAAGAAAATCACGTTTGTTGTATGTATACCTACTTAAATATTTTTTAAGTTTCCACCTGTTTATAAAGATCGAGTAACAGATTGCTTAAAAATTACATTTGTTGAATGGGAGCCCCTTTATTATTTACTTTTTTTATTTAATTATTTATTTTGAAAGGTAATATACAACTACATATTCTGTGAAAATTTTAAGCGTCTACCTGTCACCATTAGTGATTTTGAGCAAAAATCACGACAAAAATCACGTTTATTTTATGGGACCCTCCTTAATATCACCATTTTTTTAATTTTTTGTATTTGTTGTTATAGCGGCAACCGAAATACATAATTTGTGAAACTTTCAGCTTTCTAGCTATCACGGTTTATGAGATATAGCCTGGTGATAGACAGACAAACGGACAGACAGACAGCGGAGGCTTAGTGATAGGGTCCCGTTTTTTTTCCCTTTTAGGTACGGAACCCTAAAAAGACAGTGAAAAAGGCTCTAAACTAACCCAAATAGGTTCCGTTGATTTAATAGTCGAGGAAAGAAATACTCAGATTTAAAATCTCAGTATTTCTTCCGTACAAAGGGGCTAATTTAAATTTATTTTGATTCCATTTGAAAGACTGGTTTTATGTAAATTAGGACAGACAAATATGATCAATGGTCAAATGTACAGGTCTCCCAAAGTGATAATGCGCATAGACATCTTCGTCACTGTTCGGCAACGGTCGTATTCCCCGAGCGTCGGAAGACGATATGTATATAGAGTTGTTAAGTGCATAATTTAGTAAAATTATGTTTTTTGTGCTAAAAAAATAAATATTGATTTATCAGTAAAGAAATTTGATTCGATAGTTCCATATAAGTAAATAGTGAAGAAAACCACACGATAGCGAATATGCTACAATTTTTGTTGAATTGATTTACTTCGATTATAATACTTTTTATGTGTCTTGCTGTAGCTGGTGTAATGATGGAAGAAAAGAAGGTTTAAGTTATACAAGGTTTATATTAGAAGAAGAAAAATGGTTTTCAAACACAGGTTACATTAAAATCTTAGAAATCTAATCATAACATCTCAGTTCAAAAGTATTTACAGCAGTGATCATTCCAGAATAATATTACAATTACAAAAAAATTAATCAGAATCAGGGAGGATCTCTATTCCTGACATAGTAGATTCATCAGAACTTTTATTATGCTCTTGTTCATTGACACTTTCCTCACTGCTATCACCTGTGTAAATAATCATTTCATCAGAAAAACTATCGATTCTTGGGTCAAATTTTCTATATTCATCTTTGCATTTAACAGCATGATCACAAACTTTTTTCCATTCTTCTGGTCCTATATTATTGATTTATTCTAATATAGCATCTTTAACTGACGTGACAGTCATTGCAATATTTTTTTTGGCTACGTGTTGCTTTATTTGGGACCAAAGATTTTCTATGGGGTTAAAATCGGGATGATATGGTGGCAATCGTATAATTTGATGCCCACGTTCCTCCATTATACTGTCAATGACAAATTCTGTGTATTTATCTTTATGTCTTTTTATAATTTCATACAAATCGGGTTTCAGTTTCTTTAGGTCATGCGGAATGTTGTGTTTTTGTAACCAAGCTATCATTTGTGGTTTAGGTGTGTTTGAGTTTGGTGGTTTCACAGACAGCTTATTATGATATGGGGCGTTGTCAATTACCAACACACTATTAGGAGGCAAGTTAGGAATCAATTGATTGCGTAGCCAAGCTTGATAAGGTTCCGCGTTTATTTCTTTATGATTATCACCTTCTGAATCGACACATTTATGTAACATTAGAGCCCCTGGGACGAAGCCTTTTTCATTGCCTGCGTGTACAATAATTATTCTCTCTCCTTTGGAAATGGGTTGTTTGACACCTTTTTGCTGCTATCTTGCCAAGTTTTACCCTTAGTATGTGATGTATGCACGTATGACTAGTCCATAAACACTATATTTCTACCAGAATTCCTCAGCTGTTGTATTTCTCTGAGATATTTGATCCTTTTTAAACGTATATCATGCTTTTCCATAAGTAACCGTCTGTTGTTATCAGTTATCAGAAACCTAAACCCCATTTCTTTCAAGATCAGCCTTAAAGTCTCTGCACAGCCTTTGAAATTAATAGCTTCGATCAACTTTTTTCTCAAATTATTTACAGTTGGCAGTTCTTTGAGCGTCAAGTGAAAATTGTATATCATATTACGAATAACACAGTAGTCGAAATCATCAAGTCCCAGCCGAAATCTACTTTTAGGTTTCATTGATTGATTCTGTTTTTTTTCGTTTAAAATATTAGTCAAAGTTTGTCGTGAAATTCCTGTAGCTTTTGTAACACGGTCCTGATTTTTTTTTAAATAACCATCATGGTCTTTTTTGAAAACATTGGCTTCATTTATGAAATAAAGGTACACTTTAAATACCATTTGCCGTGCTTGTGACTTAAGTGGCTTTTCACGTTTATTTTATCCATTCTGGAAGAATTCGTCTGAAAGAAAATGGTATGGGCAGAGTTAGACATATTTTTATTTATTTGTTGTATTATTGCATTATATATTAATATACTTTATAATATTATTTATTCCTATATCTATTTGTTTATTGTGTGTATCTTTTTAAAATGTTTTTTCTAGTACTTAATATGTATTTAAAGTAGGTATTTTTAATTTTTTAATACTAACAAGCCGTGAAAAGTGTTAGTATATTTACCTACCTATTTTACAAAATAAACTATTTAAATTTGAATAACATAATTAAATTCACCTTTGAAAAGAAGGAAGGAGTAGAAAGGTGTGTAATAGCAGCTCTATATAATTCCACACAGAGAGAACACGTGCAGTCACCACCATTATATAAAGACGACTGACGGACCTTTGACGGACCGGCGACCGCCGCCGACCGCCCGAATTGTTTTCGATTGTGTACACATAATATTCACTCCTATTTCTTTCGAACAAGGTGCAAAATGCAAGTGCATTGTTTAGGGCTCTTACAATTTAAGGATTCGGGTGTTTCCGGGAATACGACAATTAACGAAGATCTGCATGCACATTATTAATTTGGGAGTACTGTAAAGTACTGATTGGTGGTACTATTAATTCAAGTAATAGACTAGAAGAGCTTTGGGCCTATTCAGTAAGCCTGGAACAAGGACATTTGTTCTACATACATACATAGTCTCACGCCTATATCCCCGAAAAGGTAGGCAGAGGTATATTTCTACACCCACGTAATAGGGGGCGAGCCTATTGCCGTACCGGGCTCATTACCAGACTCCGTGCTGCTACTGAGAATTTCCTAACGAAAAACCCAATAGCACTTTGCCCGACCCGGGAATCGAATCCAAGACCTCCCAATCCCATGCGCACATTTATGCCGCAAGACCAACGAGGCAGGCAACATTTGTTCTAACCAGTCAGATATAAGTTCTCTGCCCAGGTTTAAATAATCTTCAAAATTTTTAATTGTGTATTTATATACTCAATAAAATATTTTGAAGATTATTTACCTACTTATGTAGGGCAAGGCAGCAATAACCGAGTGAAAAGACCGACAGACTGCTACGCAGAGGGTCTCGGCTTCACATCCCCGGCACGCACCAATGACTTTTTGAAGTTAAGTGCGTATTACATTTTTAATTATCGCTTGCTATACGGTGAAGGAAAACGTGAGGAAACCTGCATGTCTGAGAGTTCTCCATAATGTTTGCAAAAGACATGTGAAGTGTGCCAATCCACACTTGGCCAGCGTGGTGGACTATGTTCTTACCCTTCTGATAGTGAGAAGAGGCTCGTGCCCAGCTGTGGGACAGTATTAAGGGCTGATGATGATATAAGTATAAGTATATTGTTCAGATGTCTGGTAGATACAGGTTCTCCCTTGGTTATTATGTACCCGTAAGGAAAGTCAATAAAAGGCTATAAACAATATTGTACTGTTTTGTAATGATTACTGATAAACTAAGGAAATATAACAAATGCGACCAATGTGCGGTTACCAAAAAATACCATTAGATTTCATTAAAATATATCTTTAGTTGCGAGTCCATCGTGATGGAAAAGTTAATGATAGGAACTTGGAAACCAAACAGGTTTCAGTAAAACAACTTTAACTTTTTAAATAATCACTGGTTGAATTTCGAATTTGGAGAAAACTCGATACCATAAAAAAGTAACTCAATAATCTATACAAAAAACAAATTGGAACATATTTCGACAGTAGGAAAGGTAAAAAAGCGGAATATTTCTCGGCAAAATCGAGAGGCAATTTGAAGGCCACATATATTATGTACAACATGTGAAAGTTGGGAGAGCCAAAACATGTCACTTCTTTAATAGATACGAAACTTCGGAGAACTGATAAATCAAATAAGAATATCATCAATAAACTGTTCGTATTCGATACGGATTCCACTCATTTTTTCACTTTCGTCGAATTTCCGGATGGATTCAAACGTTGACGGCAAAGTTAGTTCGTGGTACTTATCTCTATTTATATGGAGGTAAAAGCTGTAGTATTATGTATGTTGTGGCGATTTATTTGCTGAGGTCAAGGGTATATGTTTTATTTAGTTATGGCAGACCTTCATGGCTATTGTATCTTTATTTCTTGTATCGCGATTATCGGCTATAACGCCATCTGTCGTGTCCAATAGCAAATCTAAGCTGGTATCTATACTAATATTATAAAGCTGAAGAGTTTGTTTGTTTGTTTGCTTGAACGTGCTAATCTCACAAACTACTGGATCGATTAAAAAATACTTCAGTGTTAGATAGCGTATTTATCGAGAAAGGCTATATTCAATCACGTTATGAGCCGCGGGAGAAAAGCCTGAAATAACTTGAGTGTATCGGCGCCGTCATCTAATATTCAAATAAACACAAAAACAGATCTTTACAATCAGTGTAGCCTTCTAATAGAAAGTGTTTACTTAGCCGTGCCCTCAAGCGCCCATACTTTCGGCCCATATTAGTCACTCAAAACTTAATAAAATAATTTAATTCCATGTTATTCTATATCGTAAAGTACAAAAGTGTCGAGCATAACAAAATCATCAACCTTTGCAACATATTTATTTACGTGTAAAACTGCACGGGTAGTGGTTTTAATGTCACCACGCTAGCTAACACGGTATCGTTTACTGTCAGTTCCATTCCCAGACGAGACAACACTTTGAGTGATTTAGAAATTGATACTTCGAGTTTGAATGTTGTTTGTGTCCGTTGGTTAAATGTTTGTTGCCCTACAACACAGGCTTTATTCCTAGCACGGGAAATGACTATTCCCAAAACAATAAAATTTTCTTATTATACCACTCTACAAAGCCTGAGTAATGTTCTACCAGTCTTAGTGTACCTAAGTTATTTCTACCAGTCAACCCTGGCCAGACTTAAAGATAAATTCTCCTAACAAAGATAGAACTCACTCTCCTCTAATTATAATAACTCTGCCCACCTTCAAACGTGATAATATACTGAGATATAATATGATGTTATCCGGTAAGGGTCCGGTACGATCGTAAGATTACCCGGGCCCAAGAGACGGAGGATAAAGTAGGGCTTCACACACCCACATGCTTTTGAGCCTTTTATAGACCACGAGACGACTGTGTTTAAATCGCTTTCTTATTGAAGTAAATTTACCATGTGGGTCGATTCGTACGTTAAATTTATTTCGATACATCGGACAATAATACTTTAATCGAATAGTGCCTGCAATATTTGCATGCCCTATCAATTTTATAGATCAAGATTTTTGTATATTTAAATTATATGAATGGATCACACGAAGTGCCTTGTGTGGGATTCGAACCCACGACACTCGGCGCAGTGTCAAGCGGCGAGGCGGCCGCTTAAACCACTACGCCAACCGTGCAGCCAAATTCCTAATAATACTTACTACAATTTTTTTATCTACAGGTACAGGCAATCTTTATTACGTCAGTGTTTTCTCTCTTATAGCTACTTATTTTGCCTTCACTAAACCTCTCCAGCTCTTATTCCGTCTTTGTATTCGTAAGTCGGAGTTCCTTAAAATCAGCTTAATCCGCGCATGTTATTATGTTATTACTCAAACGTATATACTCGTGCACAATGATAATAACAACGTCACGGTAATACGGTTTTATAAATAAAAATTAAATAAAATAAAATACCTTTATTTCAGTCCACATAACCCATATAGACACATAGAATTTCATATACACGATTACAAAAGCATATACACACACAAAAAAGAAGAAAAAAAACATTAAAAAGCACAAAAACAATATTACATTAAAAGCACAAAGTACACATAATACATACACAATAAAGCGCACACAAGACATTTAAAAGCACAGACAACAAAGCAAAACACCTACATAATTGCCAAACATAATCTTGACAGGCCTCATTTATATTTAGCAACCATGCACGTAGACATGCGTACTGCAACAATGCCGAATAAATGTATATAAGTCTTTATGTAATGTTTAGTACACCTAATGGCAATAATTTGTGTCCTACAACTGTCTTAAGATAACAGACACATGTGCCGGAAAATTAGGAAATGTGAAGTTTATAAACACTTGTTATGTGGAAGGGACAATCGTTGAAATGGTCTCTGAGTCAAAAGAAGTGCGTAGTTTTAGCTACAGGTGTTGTGAACTCTTTGTGTCAAATGTTTCTCCTTGTTTTGTTCTTCGTGTGAATAATATTAATTGCATAGAATAATTGCATATCCTTTCTCTCTATCTTCCCAGTTATATATGGTGGTGGGGTCAGCTTTCTTTATTTTTCATCTTATCTGCGTCCTCATCATTAGTTATATTGCATTATCTCTTATCCCTTAGCACTACATCTCTCCACCTTGTCTTGGGTCGTCCTCTAGGCCTCCAACCAGGATCAGAGCTGGAGGTCAGGCCGGAAGAATAATTGCATATCCATATCGTAAATTTTACAGTAAAAGTAAATGCTCAAGATCTTTACTAGTGAACTCACAAATAAAGAAGTCATGCGCAAAGATGTTTTATAAGCATTATCACGTCATTACCAGACACTCACTTTGGAACATAAACCCGGGCCGCAGCGTAGCCCTAATTTTATTTAATTTATTTATTAAAATTCGTAAACATAAATATTTTTTTATTTGTAACCTACCAATTTTTTTCTTTGCTATCTAAACTTAAGCAGTCATGGAGTCCCATGGTAAAGGTTAAAACGGCTATCATATCTATAATAATGGCATGACGGCCCTCCTCAGAACAGCTTTTTCACGCCCTATTTATTTGAGGCAATTTGTAGCAGCCAATATGTTACTATAACTAAGTGACTACACTCACTTTTGCGCTACTTATAAACAATTCCTAAGTATTCAAAAACTTATAAAATCAGACTCCTATCAAAAACAGTTGTAGGGTTGCGGAAGAGTTTGTGAAATGCGAAGTAAAAGTCACAGATTGAAGAAACGAAGAATGAAAGTTTATTAAGAGATGAAAAAGTTCACAGGTACAGTTTATAGACACGAGCAGAAGGAGTGAAAGACAGCGAGAAGAAAGTTTTAGCGTAGGCACAAGAATATAGTACTCGCGGAAGCGATAACAATAATTCACAAGTACTAAGTTTTAAATATTAGGCGGTTCGCGTCAAGACAAATCATAGACTGTTGATGGGCCGGCGACGCGGGCGCACCGACCGTGTGAGCGGTCAACCGATAGTGCTCTCTCGTACGCGCGAGCTACCTGCGACGCGAGCCGCGACGCACGGCCGCTCACGACGTCACTGCCTCGCTGTCCCATCTAGTAATATTTTGTCTATATAAAACTATTGTAAAATGTTTGCGTGTATGTTGAATTATTATTTTATTTAAATTAGAATTATTTTTTAAGCTAGTTAGAGATTAACACTTCTACAGTATAAAATTAAATCTAACACCTGTAAATATAAATTTAACAAATTATTATGGCACTACACAGTGAACAAACGACTAATATTGTACAAAGGTTGACTTTTCACCTTGTCTCGACTAAACGTTTACCCGGCTTTCTCCTAAACGTGGGTAGTTAACCTACTTCGAAAAAGATGGGTAATGCGATACTCATGGTCCCTTTAACAGAACACAATTAAGATAAACGAATTAGATCCTTCGAGGCGCGCCATTCGAACATATAAATATTGATCACCGGACAATAAAATCGGTGATACCTAATAGATGGCCGAATACCGCAAATCACATTAGAATCACGCCTATTTTTGTGAGTAGGGCAACGAAAAGCCGGCATTATTTTTAATTCTATTCAGTCATCACTGCCACTACTTCATCTATTCATATTATACAAGTTAGTTCATTTTCAAAGTACCGTAGTAAACTACAAAAAACGCCTATAGTTTATCGCGAATAAGTTTTGCTATACTTTATACGTTGGGGGTTTATATGGAACTTTAATTTCAAAAGATCCAAAATAAATTCCCTTGTCACAAGTATCAAACTCAATACCATTCAACCGCAAACCGTATCCCATTATGCCTTATAGAGTATCTAATAATAGAATTTTAAATTCAACTGCTTTAAAAATCACTCCGTGACCATGAATGTGTCAACCGTCGGCAATGTCGGGCAAAATATGAATCTTTAACTTTTTAAGGTAAAATGTGAATAATTTCTTAGAACCCTAAAATCTTCTCCCGGAAAGCACCGATAAACAATCTAAGACAGAACGACCCAGGTATATTTGACTAAGGATTCTTTTGTTTATATCATTGGGGATTACGTGCAAGTTTCACTGCGAGGGTCTTTTTATGTGTTCGGGGGTTTATCGAGAGCTGTGGCGCCCTCTGCCGATCTAAGATAGTATTAAATTTACTTGACGTCGTCATAAAATTGAGCGCATTCGGATGATTTTTCTTCGGGTAAGGATATTATGAGGCGGTGGGGGAAGATATTACCGTTAGTACTATTCTTTATTCTGTGATATTACGTCAATGCATTTTGAAATTCTTTGCATAGTAAAGTATGATTGGTGAATTTATTAGACATAATTTATGTATTTTATTTTATAATTTAGTATTTTCACTGCATAGCATTTGGATAGAAAGTAACATTATTTTCTTTAATTTTATGTTGTTTTTATTTATAAATTGCTAGCAATGTAAATAGACAGAGAAAAAACAAAAACTCTACGACTAGTACTGTTTACAATTATAAGTGCCGTCTTAATTCTTTTGAAAATACTTTTACCGCTCCAAGAATGAAACCAGTGTCCACACAAAGACAACAAATACAAGCATTCGAGAATCGTTAAATGTTTGCACCTGTATAGGGATCGAACTCAAGACACTCAGCAGGACGACCTCTCTAACCCCTACTCAATCGTTTACGTATATACTTATTATACGATTGTTTTAGGAACACTTAACAACAACAATTTTGCTCTACCAAGAACACGAAAAATTCAGTTAATCAACCACTACACGTAAACTAAAACACACCGACACAAACCTTGTAATTTTATTATCCAGTAAAGTACATAATCACACAGTCAAACAACCGGCACATTGTCCGAATCACCTATCTACGTCACTTGTACAACGATTTATTCCCCAAAGCGAGAGAGCAATTGACAAGCGATTAATGCTTTTTATCGCCCACCACTAATTCCTAAACGAAAACATCCATTGTCTCTGGTACTTCGTTGCTCTGGCCATCAATCAAATTCTGAAACTCTGCAAATTGAGTTTTAAGGTATTTATGATTTAAAATTGATTTATTACCTTCTAGTGCCTAGATTTGTTAAATTGCGTGTTGCGTTTATATTTTGCTTTAAATATAAATCCCGTGATAAGAACAACGTGAAAACCAAAACTAAATTTTCATATTATATAAAACTAAACTTCACTCATACGCGTAAAACTATTTTACCCCCTTAGGTGGGAATTTCCTAAAATCATCTCTCAGCGCTCACCTACACTCTCCATCATACATGTCATTCCAGCTGCTTGTGCCTAGTTGTTTTGGCTATGCGTTGTTGTCCGTCAGTAAGTAAGAGTAGGATAGGAGCAGGTCCTATGATCCGCCCAACGGAAAGCATCTGACTGTATTACCTAAACGTAAGCACGCTAATAAACATTGTTACTAACACAAGATATAAACACAATACAAAACTACTCGCACAGTTGCGAAACAGCTCGATAACTACATCACTTATCACCAGAATTACTAAAATAGCCCCTATAAGTCCACCGGCCAAAATTCATGATCCACTACCTTTCATAAAAATTGGGTTAGTACCGTCGAGTAAAAGTTCTCGTGACTACACTCCACTTAATAATTCATAGTCGACTCCTGGCCACATTAGTACCAACTAGTGAGGGCCCTAAGTGTACACATACATAGAGAATAAAATATACATTTACACGTAAGGATCAAATAGACTATGAAAGAGAATACTTGTGTGTGAAATGTAAAGTGTATTTGTATATGTATAATTTAAGGCATAAAATATATTACATGTGAGTTAATTGGACTCAAATTTCACTTGCGTGTCTCTAATGGTAAGCTTGTGGTTGTTTGCAGACCAAATCGGGAGCTCAGTTTGATAATTGCTTTTTTTTAAAGAACTCTCTCTTAAAATACAAAGCTTTATCTGCAGATACCTAAAACAATTCAAATAAGGGACGCAATGTATATCTAGACTCTAAGGAACATGTACTGGATCATTTAAAACATTGATACCCTGTAAAGAAATCGAAATCACGGCACAGAACGCTTTAGAACTGACAATGCACCTACTTAAACCAGTGTGCCACGCCTTGTAAACAATGACAACTCCACCCCGTCAAGCGATCCGTCAGATAAGCGGTATATTAAAACTTTTATCATATCCCAAAACAGACAAACAACTGACCTGCCCGTTCCTTTTTAAATCCGCCAATCTTTTTTGGAGCCACTTAGAAAATCCCCTCAGAGGCGGCGTTTTTAAATCCCTTAAATATAATCAAGATCAAGTAGGATAATGAAAAGGCAACAAAAACAAACAATTCAAAAGTCTTACAGATGGCAGGTGAGGCAATCGGCCTCGGCCTTGGCGAACGACAAAAGACGAAAGCCGAATGCCGAAATCTAGCGAGAACTGCCAACGGAGCTTTTAACAATTTCGTCCTCTCATCAAAAGTTTCTGCAATAATTGTAGCTTGAGTAATTTAAAAAAAATTAAGAAGTGTTTAAAAAACAAAATGGCTCTTGAAATGTTTTCTGTTGTGTACTTGGAGATAATTGTGAAATTTATTGCGAACGAGAGGAGGGAAAATAATGACAAGATTTTACAGCTCGTTGTTGTACGCAAAAAAGTACTAACTGCCAATCAGTTACTGCTTTGTTTGAAGGTGCCGGTGGAATATTGCTAAGTAAATAAATATGAGTAGTTATAGTAGGCCAAGATCCCAGGGCCGCCAGACTTTACTTGTTTTCTCAGAAACTACATTTATAGAATAATGTAGTGTTAGTATATGCTATGAGTGTACGCATACTTGCCAGCTTGGATCGTGGGCCAATTTTAGGTAGGAGGTACTAAAAGGTTGGTAAAAATGGTACTAACTTTTCTTAAATTCTCAGTGTTGATTTTTATGTATGTTTGAGAAAATATTATTAAAAATTCATGAATAATACTGCCAGAGTCATCTCGTCGGCGGTAATTTTTACCAGACGCTTTAAAGTTTCCAAAATAAGGGATGGTAGCTATCGGCAGAGACCGCTAGGGGGCGCATTTAGAAAATGTATGGTAATTATTCCCGTCGACTAGTCTATCGTCACCGTAATGTAAATAATATAATTTTTACTATTTTCACCTATTTTAAATTATGGATAGCTTGACCATTTGTTATCAAAACGTTCGTGGTCTAAAGAGTGGAACTAATGATTTTTATAGAAGTATCCCTTTATGAAGTGAAGATATTATTTGTTTGAGTGAGACGTGGTAATTGCCACGTATAAATTATTCCGAATTGTTTGACCACCGATTTGTGGTCTATAGATATGATAGGGAGTATTCATCTCGTGATGATTCAATAGGTGGAGGAGTACTGATAGCAGTACGTAGCGGTATTATTGTCGCCGAAGTCACCAAACTTTCTTCTAACAATGAACGATCGGCAGATATTACAAAATATTAATAACATAATTTCTGAAAATGTACCAAGAGACTCGTACGCGTTAAACATAGTTTTCCCATTTGGTACTCTTCTGCACTAATAAAAGTTGTAAGAGAAAAAAGAAAATTTTACAGAAAACGGAAAACATACAATCGTTTCGCTGATTACTACAGTTTTTTTCTGTATTAAGGGATAGGTAAAAGGACTTAGAAATCACTAGCTACATACAACTCGTATATTACATGTGAAAATAAAATTTCAAAAATAGAAAACGATAAGCGGCGATAGCCCGGTGGTGTACGTAACGGACTGCCGAGACGATGGTCTCGCGTTCGATCCCCAGTTACCCCGGGCACACACCTCTGACTTTTCAAGGTTATGTGTGTATTAAAAATGTCAATTATAGCTCGCATAACAATGTGCCCGGTAGATGGCAATAGGCTCGCCCCCTATTACATTGAGACGAAACATAACTGGGGAAGTATGGGTGTGTAAAACACCTCTGCCTACTCCTTCGGGGATAAAAGGCGTGAAGTTATGTGTTAGAAAACAATTTTGGATATTCATTAAATGTACTGGGGACTACGTTATTTCTAAATGATGTTTCTTCTTCTGATGGTTCTGTCATTTGAAATGTATGTAATAATGATTTTGATGAAGCTTTCCCGTCGAATTGCATTGCGCCAGCTATAACGCTCAACGAAAACTATTTACATAATTTCGCAGATATAATTATCTGCTGTAGTCATTTTGGTCGATACTGTGCAAGGTTACCTTAAACGTCTGGATGTCACTAAAGGAGCTGGATCAGACGGGATTCCGCCAATATTTCTAAAAGAATGTTATAAGCAACTATGTTATACCTTATTCATACTCTTCAACCGGTCTTTGTTATCAGGAATAATGCCGCGTTTATGGAAACGTTCATATGTTGTACCTGTTTTTAAAAGCGGTGATAAGCATAACGTGGCTAACTATAGGCCGATATCAAAGTCAGTATTATTCCTAAGATGTTTGAGCGAATAGTTTATAATTATATGTTTCCTTTAGTAAGGCCTTTTATAGAGCAACAACATGGAATTTTGAATAAAAAAGCTACTGAATCTAATCTATGCAAATTTGTAGATTACATTACGACTGCAATGGAAAATGACCATCAGGTAGACGTCGTGTATACTGATTATAAGAAAGCGTTTATTAAAATTCACTTTGATATACTGGTAAACAAATTGCGTAACTTTGGGATACATGGCGATTTCCTTCGGTGGCTTGATTCCTACTTGAAAGATCGTAGTCAGGCTGTTACAGTAAAGGGTTATTGCTCTACTTTTATTACTGTTCCTTCTGGAGTTCCTGAAGGATCTCATTTAGGTCCGTTGCTTTTTAATATATTTATTAATGACGTGTCGTACGTTTGTAAGCACTCAAAGTTTATATTATACGCAGAATATAATAAAATATATAAAGTAATTAAATGAATTGACGACTGTATAACATTGTAAAAAAAATTGGATAATTTATATACTTATTGTAATCAACATTTTTTCTCTTCATATTAAAAAATTAAATGTTATCTCCTTCTCTAAAAAGTCCAATATTAATGATGACTATAAATTAAATGAACAAAGAACAATGCCCATTTTTCTTAGAGACGCCGGCCCAGATGTGGACAGTCAAAAATCGTAGTCGTTGTTATTGCATTCGATAAAAGAGTGTTAAACTAGAATTTTGAGATTGATTAGAGGTCCATCACATTCATAGATTTATTACAAGAAGTACTTTTATGTGCTCACAAAACATTAGCTGTGTACCCACTTTTATTAGGATAGTTAAAGTATTTCGTAGTTTTGCGTAGAAAAGAATGAGTTAATCATTTGGTAAGGGTAGAAATCCGAAAGAAAAAGCCAGAAGTCGTAAAAGATCCAAAAACATAAAAAGCATTCACAATGTGCACGAGCAAAACAAATAGGTAACAAACAAAATAAACTGACTAAGACATTATTGACATTTACTTAAGAGTCAAAAAAGTGTTGCCATTTTACAGTTTTAAATGATATTGATTAATCGATATGGATTTCGGACTTAGGTTATCTATATATTTGGTTCAAAATCGAACTTATTTGTAGTTAATCGCATACATACCTTAAAAATACACACATTTTAAATGTTTAAGGACCAAGTAGAGATTTGCTATTAACTCAAATCATTTTGAGTAGACAAAACGTAAAATCGATAAAGAAGAAGTGACAATCGATTTAATATTATGATTTCTTTAATGGCAATTTCAGATCTATTACGTGTTGGCTATTTAGACGTTAACACATCTTTTTAAACCTATTTATTGAATAAGTTTCTCGGCACACCTTTAGTAATGCCTATAATTTAAGTTATAAATAAAAAGGATTATTCAACAACTAATTGAAACTTTATTGTACTGTTCATGAGTTCCAAACTGGGCCAGAAATGGGCATTGTTCTTTTGGAAAGAACAACTATTGTTAGAGACCTGGGTATCTACTTGGATTGTAAGCTATTGTTTGACTACCACGTAAAAGACACTGAGAACAAGGCTTATAGTATGTTAGGATTTGTTCTTAGAGTAGGAAGAGGTTTTAAGAAATCTTCACCTCTCCAGATCCTTTATCAATGCTTCTTCCATTAC
Source organism: Euclidia mi (assembly GCA_944739405.2). Lineage (NCBI taxonomy): Eukaryota > Metazoa > Arthropoda > Insecta > Lepidoptera > Erebidae > Euclidia > Euclidia mi. The sequence goes on along the minus strand of OX123207.2, from coordinate 8,026,169 downwards.
ATGCTAGAATATGCCTCGGTGATTTGGAACCCTCAATATGGGGTCTACATTGATTCACTTGAACGCATCCAGAATAAATTTCTAAAACATTTGGTTCGTAGGCCCAATTATAGAAATGTAAGGACTTGCAGACTCCACATGTGTTTTTAGAATATTATCGAGAGCCCTTAGGCATACAAATTTTATCCGATGTTTTCCCGCACAGCTTAGCAAGCGATTATTAACACCAAAACATAAACGAAACTCCGTTTAGTAGTTTCTGAGCCCATCGCGACCAGACAAAACTGTGGAGGTGACGGGCGATTCTGCTAAATAGTATGTAAAGATATTGAAAAATAGTCCACAATCTTTGACGAACTATAAATTAGTTATCATTCGTTCATTGTCTATTTTTATAAAAAAAATAAACTAGCTATAGCAAACGACGTTAAATAGCCTTTACCCTTGAAATAACGGAAGTGCCAAAATGATCTCTACAAAACCAAGTACCTCCCATCAAGATCCGTAGCAGAAATTTAATTAAATATAAACATTATTTAAATAGTAATAAGGTTTATTTCGCTATTCTGTTTTATGTCAATTTCGTTAAATTAGTTAAAGTGTCAATTTGCTTGTTACCAACACGATGTTCTGTTGAATAGCTAAATAGACAAAGGTTTAAACGTCTTTAAGGAATGCTGGTACAAATTAACTTGGTAAAAATTGCTACAATTACAGTTAGACAAGATTTACGAAGCAAATAGTATAAAAAAAGACAGTGAAAAGGCTCTAAACCAACCTAAATAGACCTCGTTGATTTAATAGTCGAGGAAAGAAATGCTGGGATTTTTGGTACAAAGAGGTTGATTTAGTTTTTATTTTGATTTTATTTGAAAGGCGGTTTTATGAAAATTAGGACAGAAAATTATTTAAATTAAATTGGTGGTACTATTATTTTAAGTAATAGACTAAAAGAGCCTTGGGCCTTTTCAGTAAGCCTGGAACAAGGACATTTGTTCTAACCAGTCAGATATTAGTTCTCTGCCCAGGTTTAAATAACCTTAAAAATTTTTTTTTGAGTATTTAAGTAGGACAAGGCAGCAATAACCAAGTGGAGAGATCGACAGACTGCTACGCAGAGGGTCTCGGGTTCATATCCACGGGACGCACCAATGACATTTCGAAATTAAGTGCGTATTACATTTTTAATTATCGCTTGCTAAACGGTGCAGGCAAACATCGTGAGGAAACCTGCATGTCTGAAAGTTCTCCATAATGTTTTCGAAAGATATGTGAAGTCTGCCAACCCGCACTTGGCCAGCGTGGTGGACTATGGTCTTACCCTTCTCATAGTGAAAAGAGGCCCGTGCTCAGCAGTGGGACAGTATAAAGAAGTATAAGTATATTGTTCAGATGTCTGGTAGATACAAGTTCTCCATTGGCTATAATGTACCCGTAAGGAAAGTCAATAAAAGGCTATAAACTGTATTGTACCTACTGTTTTGAAATGATAACTGATAAACTAAGGAAATATAACAAATGCAACTAATGTGCAGTTACCAAAAAATACCCATTAGATTTCATAAAAATATATATTTAATTGCGAGTCCATCGTGATGGAAAAGTTAAAGATAGGAACTAGGAAACCAAACAGGTTTCAGTAAAACAACTTTAACTTTTTAAATAATCACTGGTAGAATTTCGAATCCGGATAAAACTCTATACCATAAAAAGTAACTCAATAATGTATACAAAAAGCAAAGTGTAAGATATTTCCACAGTTTAAAAAAAGCGGAATATTTATCGGCAAAATCGAGGGGCAATTCGAAGGTCACATATATGTATTATATGTACAACTTGTGAAAGTTGGGAGAGCCAGAACATGTCACTTCTTTAATAGATACGAAACTCCCGAGAACTGATAAATCAAATAAGAATATCATCAATAAACTGTTCGTATTCGATACGGATCTGACAAATTTTTTCACTTTCGTCGAATTTCCGGATGGATTCAAACGTTGACGGCAAAGTTATTTCGTGGTACTTATCTCTATTTTTTTGGAGGTAAAAGCTGTAGTAAAGTATGTTTGTTGTGGCGATTTATTTGCTAAGGTCAAGGGTAGATGTTTTATTTAGTTATGGCAGACCTTCATGGCCTAAGGGACTTTATTGTATCTTTATTTCTTGTATCGCGATTATCAGCGATAACGCCATCTGTCGTGTCCAATAGCAAATCTAAGCTGGTATCTATACTAATATTATAAAACTGAAAAGTTTGTTTGTTTGCTTGAATGCGTTACTTTCAGGAACTACTAGATCGATTAAAAAAATATTTCAGTGTTAGATAGCCTATTTATCGAGAAAGGCTATATACAATCACGCTATGAGCCGCGGGAGCAAGGCAGTTAGTTGCTTAAAACACTCGTGTATCGGCGCCGTCATCTATACAATCAGTCTAGCCTTCTAATAGAAAATGTTTACTTTGCCGTGCCCTCAGGCGCTCATCTTTTTGGCCCATTTTAGTCTCAAAACTTAATAAAAAAAAAAATTCCATGTTATTCTATATCGTAAAGTACAAAAGAGTCGTGAAAAACAAAATCATCAACTTTTACATATTTATTTACGTATGTTAAACTGCATGGATGGTGTAGTGGTTTTAATGTCACGATGCTAGCTAACACTGTATCGTGTACTGTCAGTCCATTCCCAGACTCGACAACACTTTGAGTGATTTACAAATTGATACTTCGAGTTTGGATGTTATTTGTGTCCGTAGATTAAATGTTTGTTGCCTTACAACACAAACTTTATTCCTAGCACGGGAAATGACTATGCCAAAAAGAATAAAATTTTCTTTTTCTCTACAAAGCCTCAGTAATTTTCTACCAGTCAACCCTCATTATTTACATATTATATTATATATACAACTATATTTATTTATTTTATCTATTCATGTATAAACATTTATTATATAGTATGTATGTAATGTTATATTTATGTACTTATTCATGATATTTATAATTAAATTATCGCTCTTTTGAAATAAAGCAAAACTGTTTTGAAAGCCTACCATACCTATTTCTGCATCACCCTATGGTTGACTGGAAGAGAATGCTTTTAGCATTAAGGCCGCCAATGTACCAATATATTGTACATGAAGTTTAAAAAAAAAATATATCAAATAACCCTTGCCAGACTTAAAGATAAATTCTCCTAACAAAGATACAACTCAGTCTCCACTAATTATAATAACTCTGCCCACCTTCAAACGGCAAAGCGTGATACGTGTGATAATATAATGAGATATAATATGATATTATCCGGTAAGGGTCCGGTACGGTCGTAAGATTACCCGGGCCCAAGAGACGGAGGATAAAGTAGGGCTTCACACACCCACATGCTTCTGAGCCTTTTATAGACCACGGGACGTCAACGAGACGACTTCATATAAATCGTTTTCTTATTGATGTCAATTTACCATATATGTCGATTCGTACGTTAAATTTATTTCGATACATAGAAAATAGTGCCGATATTTGCAAGGGTTAACTTGCCCTATCAATTGAATTAAAGAAAATTGAGGAGTTTTATTCATAGAGCAAGATTTCTGTATGAATAAATGATATGAATGGATCATATAAAGTGTCTTGTGTGGGGATCGAACCCACGAAACTCGGCGCAGAGTCAAGCGGCGAGGCGGCCGCTTAAACCAATACGCCAACCGTGCAGCCAAATTCCTAATAATACTACTAATTATTTATCTATAGGTAAAGGCAATCTTTACTACGTCACACTTTTCTTTAAAGCTTATTTTGCCTTTCACTAAACCTCTCCAGTTCTTATTCCGTCTTTGTATTCGTAAGTCGGATTTCCTAATTATCAGCTTAATCTCGCGTAGTATAAAGAGTGTTAAACGTATATACTCGTGCACAATGATAATGACAACGTCACGGTAATACGGTTTTATGTAACGTTTAGTACACCTAATGGCAATAATTTGTGTCCTACAACTGTCTTAAGATAACAGACACATGTGCTGGAAAAGAAGGAAAAGTGGAGTTTATAAACAGTTATTGTGTGGAAGGGACAATGATTGAAATGGTATCTCGGTCAAAAAAGTAGTTTTAGCTACAGGTGTTATGAAGTCTGTCAGATGTTTCTGTTTGTCTTGTTCTTCGTGTCAATAATATTAATTGGTGGTTAGGTTAGGTTATATATGGTGGTGGGGTCAGCTTTCTTTATTTTTCGTCCTATCTGCGTCCTCATCATCAGTTATATTGCATCATCTCTTTTCCCTTAGCACTACATCTCTCCACTCCATCAGAGCTGGAGGTCAGCCCGGGAGAATAATTGCATATCCGTATCGTAAATGTTACAGTCAATTATCGCTCGCTTAATAATGTGCCCGGTAGATGGCAATAGGCTCGCCCCCTATTACATTGGGACCGAAACATAACTGGCGAAAAGTGGGTGTGTAATACACCACTGACTACCCCTTCGGGGATAAAAAGGAGTGAAGTTATGTTATGTTTCAAATGTTACAGTAAAAGTAAGTGCTCAAGATCTTTACTAGTGAACTCACAAATAAAGAAGTCATGCTCAAAGATGTTGTATAGGCATTATCACGTCATTACCAGATGCTCACTTTGGAACATAAACCCGGGTCACAGCTACCCCTAATTTTATTTAATTTATTTATTAAAATTCGTAAACATAAATATTTTTTTATTTGTAGCCTATTTAATTTATTCTATGCTGCCTGAACTTGAGCAGTCATGGAGTCCGATAGTAAAGGTCAAAACCGATATCATATCTATAATAATGGCATGACGGCCCTCCTCAGAACAGGTTTTTCACGTCCCATTTATCTGAGGCAATTTGTAGCAGCCAATATGTAACTATAGCTAAGTGACTACACTCACCTTTGCCCTATTTATAAACAATTTCTAAATATAAAAAACTTATAAAACAGACTCCTATCAACAACAGTGAACAAACGACTAACATTGTACAAAAGTTGACTTTTCAACTTGTCTCGATTAGACGTTTACCCGGCTTTCCCCTAAACGTGGGTAGTTAACCTACTTCGAAAAAGATGGATAATGCGATACTAATGGTCCTTTTAACAGAACACAATTAAGATAAACGACTTAGGTGCTTCGAGGCGCGCCATTCGTACATATAAATATTGATCACCGGACAATAAATTCGGTGATACCTAATAGAGGGCCGAATACCGCAAATAAGATTAGAATCACGCCTATTTTTGTGTAGGTGGAGCAACGAAATGCCCTCTTTTTTACTAATCAGTATCGCTACATATAATATAATAATAATAATAATTTATTTATCCTCAAAAATACAAAAAGGTACAGTACAATTAGCCTTAAATTAGATTAATTGGTATAACTAGCCTAAAGTCTTATATTTAGTTTTACATAATATCCTAATTATATGGCATATAAACAATAGTGTACATAAGGCTAAAAAATAAACTAAGATTGCGTTATAATACTTATAATACATCGGCTACCCGCTCGAACTAGGTTATACCTGTGTTTCGAGCTGACGCTTGATTATTACGTAATGATACAAATGACTATAATATTTAATTGTATGCTATACTATAACTTATTGTGAAAGTAATTAAATTAAGATTTATAGTAAATTATTAGAGACTAATTTATTTAAAATTAATAATACAATTACGAAATACTATTTAAAATTCTGTTCAGTTAGTAATGTAACATATCAGTGCGAAAAAACACGTAAAAATAGTAATATTATTAACGTTCATTTTAAAACTACTAGTAATTTTTCTGTATCGTCGTAATTAATCTTTTGCAAATATTCTGATACTGTTGTGTTGCACATTTTATAATTATGACTATATATATAGAGTAATTTATTTAACTTATTATATAAGAACGGGCCTAGAAAAGTGTAAAATCTATTAACAAAGGCATGATTCGTGTGAGGTGTTGTACATACTAGGTCCTTTCTTCTTCTTTCAAAAGGAATAGGAGAATAAGGGATTTCGGTGTGCTGTTTTAGTATAATGTTGAGTATAAACAGTTGGCGCACTGTTAGCACGTTGCATGACAAATAGAGCTGGTGCGTAGGGAATTTAAAAGGTCGAAAAGTAGCAACTTTAAGTATTGCTCTTTGTGCTCGTTCTAGCGGCAAAAGAACTGATTTTGCTGCACCACCCCACGTTGTAATGCAATATGTTAATATGGATTGACACAAAGCTAAATAAACCTGTTTTATTAATTTGTAATCGGCTATGTTACGTAGTTTTTTGAAAATATAAATTAATTTACGCGTTCTCGCACAAACAATATCGATGTGGTTACGAAAATTTAGATTTGTGTCAAGTGTTATACCTAGATATTTAATATTGTCAGTTTTAATTAATGTGGGACAAGTACATGCTAGGTCAGCGTGCATTCTACAGTTGTGTGCATAAATGTGTAGGTTAATAGGTGATGGATTAGTATTTCTCATTTTAAATAATATGTACTTCGTTTTGTCAATATTCATGGTAAGCAGGTTTTGGTGTAGCCAGTTTGAAACAATATTAAAACCATTTTGGGCACGATCATATAGCTCAGAGTATGTATTGGCCGAGAATAAAAGCGCTGTGTCGTCAGCATATGATATTAATTTACCATTTTGAACATTTAAGCTGCAATGGTCGTTTATATAGATGAGAAACAAAGTTGGCCCCAAAATACTACCCTGTGGTATGCCAAAGCCACTATTTTTACGTTCAGAACCAACATATTTATCAATTTTCACACATTGATAGCGATCACTCAGATAGTCAGAAAAAAGTGCAAGTTGTGTACCCCTTATTCCGAATGTCTCGAGCTTGCGCAACAGTATGGAGCAAGATATTGTATCGAAAGCCTTGGCAAGGTCTAAAAATATTCCCATGGAGTGCATGCTCTTATCTAGACTATTGGTTATGTGCGCCGTAAGCTGGTGTACTGCTTGGTTAGTGGACTTTTTAGGCCTGAAGCCAAATTGGTTATCTGAAAGCAATTTATTATCTTCGAGGTACTTAATCAATCGAATGTTTATTATTTTCTCTAAGATCTTAGAAAGGCCCGTTAAGACTGAAATTGGCCTATAATTAGTAATACATTTTTTGTCACCGGATTTAAAAATAGGGGTAACTACTGCTTTTTTAAATAAGCGAGGGAAAACTCCTTCGTGTAAGCATAAATTAAAAATATGTGTTAACACCGGCGCAAATATGTATTTGAATTTTTTGATAATATTGTTTGGTATATTATCCCACCCCATTGCACACACCTCTTTCAAACTACTTATGATACTTATTACTTCATCAACGTCGGTATCCAGCAATACAAAAGAATTTAGCGTTGGTGATTGGCTCGTTTGCGACGGGAAGTTACTTGGTTTAGGAGTATTTTCCGTTAAAAATCTACCGACGTTAATGAAATAATCGTTTATCTTATCAATTGCTGATCTTGGACTTATGTCTGTTGACAGTAGGTCGAGTGGTGCTTCTGAATTTTTACAAGTAAATGTATTTTTTTTTATAAATTTCCAGACGAGCTTACTGTTTTGTCCTGCCTTTTGCAATTGATTTTTGTCGTATTGAATTTTTACGGTTTTTAGAAGATTGTTGCAGAAGTTTCTGTATCTTTTATATGATACGGATAGTATTTCATTGTCAGGTGCCAGTTTTAGTTTTTGATGGAGTCTATCTCGGTGTCTTATGCAACGAACCAAGCCGGGAGTAATCCAAGGTTTTATGTTAGTATATTTTCGAGACGTATATATAAATGACGTATGTTTTGTTACTGCATCTTGCACTGAGCTTATAAAATACTGTAGAGAACTATTCGCATCCTTCGAGTTAAAAATTGGTTTAAAATCTATGCCACTGATACTACTTGCGAGGGCTTTCATGTCCACTTTTGCATAGCTGCGTGTGCAGTTGTTCCTGGGCAAAGATAATTTTACGGTCAGTAGAATAGCACAGTGATCTGTTAATGATGAATTAGTTATTAATGTTATTGTTGGCTTAATTGACTTTATAATGAAATGGTCTAAGCATGAACCACTTTGGTGAGTTGGGTGATAATGTGTTGGTAACAACCCATGAAATGAGCAAATGTTAAGGTAACTATGTGCATGAATGTCGGTTCTTTGAGACGCGATGTTAATATTTATATCACCTGTCAGTATAATGTTCTGAAAATGCGATAACCTTTTTAAATGTGTGTCTAGCGATTCCAAAAATAATTCAATATTTTGCGAAGGCGGCCTATAAATTGCTAAAACTACTGTATCTAAATTGATCTTAACTATCAAGCAATTACTGCCCAGAAATAAAGGTTCCTCCACGGATATATTCAAATTATTTTTAGAGTAGACTACTAGACCATCATTTTGATTTAACTTAGTTTCCGTTTTGTGTACACAATATCCATCAAGAAGTGGAAGAGCAGTTGTATGGCTTGACAGCCAACATTCTGTTAACACTATAATGTCACAGTTAACATCGAGATTATGTAATAATAATTCAAAACCATTTATATTACGGTTTATGCTGCGAATATTTTGTGTCAGCAAAGTCAGCACCTTTTCACTACTCGGTATAGAATATTTACACGCATCGACATCACATATTTTTGTTTCAGACACAGAAAAATTATCTAGGTCACTGATCAATTGGTTGGTCATTTATAATTATATGTAAAAACTGTAAACAAGTAAAATATAAAAGTTGAATAAGTAAACGCGCTTAATAAATACAATAGAAAGTGACGCTCTTAGGCGCCCTCATAATCTATGGATTGTATGTATTTATCCTCAGCATACTTACGTGCAGGACAGTTTAGGTCACCAGTTTGATGGTCGGATTTCCTCTTAAAACGTTTGCACGTTGCACAATTTGGAGAGGCCGACTTGCTGCTACATTCTTTGAAGGAATGACCAAGTTCGCCGCAATGATTGCAAGTGGGGCTGGTTTCTCGGCAATACTTAGCGGCGTGACCGAACTGCTGGCAATTGTAACATCTCGTGACAATCGTAAAGTCTCGCACCGGGCATGACGTCCAATTGATGAATACGCGACCTTGATTTACCAGTGTCTTTCTGATAGAGGGAGCTACTTCCAAAACAAAGTTACAGGTTGGGAGGTTCTTCTTACCTGATTTATGGCTCAATTTAACTGCGGCTAAGAAAGAATCACGAGACGACTTCGGGAATTTGTCGGCAAGGTTTTGCTCGTATACGCAGTCGAGCACTTCCTTTTCGCTAAGGGATACGGGAACACCAACGATGGTAATTCTTGGGCGACGTTTCGTTGGTTCCTCAACGGTAAGGCCCGATGAAACTAGCTTATGCGAGTTCTTAAGCTTTTCAATGTCCTGCTTAGTTTCGGTGCTGATTAGGACGCCTCCATTACGTACTTTCCTCAGACCGCATACATGAAGTTTTAGTTCCTCCGGTGAAATAATCTTTTGGACCAGGGATTTCGTATCGTCGCTTGATTTCGATTTGTCGCTGGGATAAATTGCAATGGTACTCAGGTTATGAGGACGTACAAACTGATCTCTTCCTTTCTTCACCATATCTGCAAAAGAGTTACTGCTTGCAGGTTGTAATTTATCCTCAACTGTCGCCTTAATTTCCTTGAGTGAGCTACTAAGGTCCAGCTGGGTATTTAGGTGTTGTATGTTCGAGTGCGCAAGGATGGTCTTTTGTTTCAAAGATTGATATACTACGGCTATATGGGCTGTCGCACCCATAACTTTACGGCACAGCCCTGAGACCAGCTCTTTCTGGTTCGAGTTCATTTTTCCTTCGGCAACGACGGTGCATAACTCATTAAGGGAAGTCTCTACCGTATCCAGCCATCTTTCAATCTCCGGTGTAGGCACGACTTCCTGGGGCATCTCATTCTGGATAGGTTTTTTGAGCGGCTTGGGCACATTTTCTACCAATGGAAGGGAGGGCGGAGTTGGTGTTGACGGAGGACTTCGTCCTGTTTTTTGGCTCCGGCCAAACGGGCTAAATCCTGGGATCGACATAACTAGCACAGATATTGTTTGTGTACTTAGTTAATGCAGATTCATATTTGCTGATTGTTATTAACACACACGACACAATTAGGGCCAGACTGCTGACACGACGTCGCGAAATATTGTTCGTAATTATTTAATTACTTTACATCAAAAGACAAGAAACACGTCTGCATAGTCAAACGTCGGTTGGTTGATATACTAAATACAATATTTATTGGGATAAATAGCATCTACTTACAGTAGTTTTGAGATGCCGATACAATTCCAAACGCAATGATACCGGACAGTAAAAAAATACAGCTACTGCTGTTTGTAATTCTATACATTTCTGTAAGCCCGTGAGCTTGATAAGTCTATCAGAATCGTATTTATGACCTGGTCAAATGGAACTGCCAGTTAAAAATACTTTATTTTAGACATGCAAGATCTAAAGTCTCAATTTGGATCTCATCAAATATTGGATTATGACGGATATTCAGACGCCACTGCTTTTTATAGAGGTGATAATAACACATTAGTATAAAACTACTCTTTGGATCACCCCGTAACCATAAATTACGCGACATGTCGGGAAGAAGTACACGAAATGCCGGCAAGGTATAATTTAAACTACTTTACAAATCATTTCGTGACCACAAATGTGTTAAACTGTCCGAAACGTCGGGAAAAGTATCAACCTTATACTTTTTAAGGGAATACAATAAAAATTTACTAATTATCCCAAAAATTACGCCTGGCAACGATAAACAATTTTGGACTAAACGAACCACACAGAGAAGTATACTTTAGTTTTCATCATTGAATATTACGTGCAAGTTTCACTGCGAGGATCTTTTTATGTGTTCGGGAGTTTATCAAAAGCAGTAGCACATAATAGCCATTGTCCGTGTGGTGACGGATTAACAATACGGAATGTCACCACCCCATATCATCCCATGGGTGTCGTAAGAGCCGACAGAGGGAGCATATTATGCAGAGAACAGCACTGTAAGAGAAGGAAAACTTGATACAAACCCTATACCAACCCGTTTGGCCAGCGTGGTATAGTAGGCCAATTCCTCCTTTCAAAGCAAAGTCCTAGTCCAGCAGTGGACTGTTAAAGGCTGATGATGATGAGTAGCACATCCCGTAACAAAAAATCCAAAAAGATTTGACACGAATCTGCAGTCGCAAACCACATTCCATTAAACTCTATGACCTACCAAATAATACTCATTAAAATGTTAATGTGTTAAACCGTCCCAAACATCGGGAAAGTCTGAGTCTTTATTTAACTTTTCAAAGTAAAATGTTAATAATTTCCTAAAACCTAAAAATCTTATGCCGGAAAACGTCTATCACCGATAAATAATCTTAGACAGAACGACCCAGGTAAAGTTGACTAAGGATACTTTTGTTTATATCATTGGGGATTACGTGCAAGTTTCACTGCGAGGGTCTTTTTATGTGTTTGGGGGTTTATCGAGAGCTGTGGCGCCCTCTGCCGATCTAAGATAGTATTAAATTTACTTGACGTCGTCGTAAAATTGAGCGCATTCGGATGATTTTTCTTCGGGTAAGGATGAGGATATTATGAGTCGGTGGGGTAAGGTATTACGTCAATGCAGTTTGAAAATTCTTTGCATAGTAAAATATGATTGGAGAATTTATTAGAAATAATTTATGCTGCGCTGTACTATGAGTATTTAGACTGTAAAACATAGCGATAGAAAGTAAAATTATTTTCTCAAATTTTATGTAGCATATTTTGTAAATGTCTAGTAATGCTAATAGACAGAGAATATACATAAAAGTCGATGCCTCAAGCATTAGCCTAGGACTGTTCACAATTGTAAGTGCCGAAAATACTATTTCCGCTCTAAGAATAAATCCAGTGTCCACACAAAGACAACAAAAACAAGCATTCGAGAAACTTTAAATGTTTGCACCTGTGTAGGGATCGAACCCAACACACTCAGCAGGACGACCTCTCTAATCCCCCTACTCAATCTATTACGTATATACTTGTCATACGTTTGTTTAAGCAACACTTGCCAACAACAATTTTCTACGACACACACAACACGAAAAATTCAGTTTTCTACGGCTACACGTAATCTCAAACACACCGAAAAGCGACGATAGCCCAGTGGTGTACGTACCGGACTGCTGAGACGATGGTTTTGGGTTCGATCTTCAGGTTTAAAATTAAAAATGTTAAATATCGCTCGCTTAATAATTTGCCCGGTAGATGGCAATAGGCTCGGCCTGCATGGCGGCATGGCGACTGAAACATAACTGGCGAAGTGAGGGTGTGTAATACACCTCTGCCTACCTCTTCGGGGATAAAGGCGTGAAGTTATGCTACCGACACAAACCTAGTAATTATCCCGTAAAGTATATAATCACAGTTAAACAACCGGCACATTGTCCGAATCACCTATCTACGTCACTTGTACAACGATTTATTCCCCAAAGCGAGAGAGCAAGTAACAACCGATTAATGTTTTTTATCGCCCACCACTAATTCCTGAACGAAAATATCCATTGTCTCTGGTACTTTGTTGCTCTGGCCATTAATCAAATTCTGAAACTCTGCAAATTGAGTTTTAAGGTATTTATGATTTAAAATTGATTTATTACCTTATAGTGCCTGGGTTTATTAAATTGCGTGTTGCGTTTTTATTTTGCTTTAAATATAAATCCTGTGTTAAGAACAACGTGAAAACGAAAACTATATTTTCATATATAAAACAAAAAACTTCACTCATACGTGTAAGACTATTTTACCCCCTTAGGTGGGAATTACCTACCATCCTCCCTACACTCTCCAGCATACATGTCATTCCAGCTGCTTGTACCTAGTTGTTTTGGCTATGCATTGTTGTCAGTCAGTAAGTAAGAGTAGGATAGGAGCAGGTTCTATACTATGGTCCGACCAACGGAAAGCAGCTGACTGTATTACCTAAACGTATTGCGCATTGCCAAGTCTAGAGAAAGAGGGAAACGAGAGAGACTGGCTCTTTTTTGGCCCTCTTTAGCCAAAACTGGTCCTCATTCTCTCTGTTTTAAAGCAAAAAAAACTTAGACCTCTAGCACCCTTACTTTCAAAGATCATTGCCATTTGTGCCATGGTCATCTCTGTATAATATCGTGCATTCCTAACAGCACTAATAAAATAAACATTGTTACTAACACAAGATATAAACACTATACAAAACTACTCGCAGCTACGAAACAGCTTGATAACTACATTATTTATCACCAGAATTACTAAAATAGCCTCTTTCACGATCCACTACCTTTCATAAAAATTGGGTAGGTACCTTCGAGTAAAAGTTCTCGTGACTACCCTCCACTCTTAATAATTCATAGTCGACCCGAGGCCACATTAGTACCAACTAGTGAGGGCCTTAAGTGTACACACACAGAGAATAAAATATACATTTACACGTAAGGATCAAATAGACTATGAAAGAGAATAATGCTTGTGTGTGAAATGTAAAGTGTATTTGTATATGTATAATTTAACGCATAAAACTATTACATGTGAGTTAATTGGACTCAAATCTCACTTGCGTGTCTCTAGTGGTAAGCTTGTGGTTGTTTGCAGACCAAATCAGGAGCTCAGTTGTGATAACTGCAATTTTTTTAACTCGGCGTAAATGAGGTCGGGTATGTCATACCCGACCGTTTTAAACGCAGATTATTTAATTTTGTTGCTGTCTTACGAGTCCTGACTTTTCAGTAGCTGGAGGTAAGGGTTCGAAGGGAGAGGCACAGCATCGAGTTTAGTGTTGCGCCCGCGGCGACGGTAGATACACATGGGTAAACGTGGCGTGGCTACGGGGTACGTCACATCCGACGTCGTAGTTGGTGTTACATTATTACATGTTGTGGATAGTATTTTTTTATTTACAGTTATTTATAGTATTTTATGATTCATTTGGATTTTTCAAGATGTCTTATGAAGAAAATGAACATCGGCTACAAGAACTATGAATAACTGTTCAAATGCTAGCTCCTGTGATTCAGAGAGCGAAAAGAAATTGATATCATAAGTAAATAAGTGAAGAAAGTGATTCGGATAAGAAGGTATTATGGAAAATTTGGAAGACCTGAAATCTGTGTCAGCAGCTACTGAGTGTCCTCAGAAATAAGACATACAAAAGATAGTTGTACAGTCACGAGCATAAACATTTTACTATGGGCAGATTAGCAAAAATATCTTTCCCAAGAACGAGTTCAATAATATCTGTCTCCACGTACGCAGCAAAAATATGTGATATTATCAGCCAGCATAATAACATGGCATCAAAATGATGTGATGAAAATGGACGCCAAATAATTGTGATAAACTCTTGAAGCATAAATATGTGACGTTACAGGTGGCAAAATGTTCCAATCCCTTGTGGAGAGCAAATATTTGTAGGTATCGTTTTCTATTTCTGTTATTTGAATTGATTCCTCACAGAAAGCATAAATATGTGACATCAACTAAGTGGTAATAATATCTGACATACAATTTATTAATAATAATATGCTTGATATTATGTATAGCGCCGGTAAAAAGGGCCAAAATGTTTAGTAAATTGTATAATTATTATGTATTTTGCCGAGGAAATAATATGAAAAATAAAACACGTTATACCTAATATTTTTATATTTACTTATCTTGTTGACTGGATACTATTATTAATATACCTCATGCATAAATGATAATTAAATGATCATAGTATTCAAAATGAAACATCAAAATTTTGGGTATCTCCCACCCGCCTCATAGCTAGTGTAAAAATTTCTCACCTCATTCACGCCAGGTAAGAACTCCCTCTACTACAACAAAGCTTTATCTGCAGAGACCTACAAAAATTCAAATAAGGGACGCAATGTAATGCCAGACTCTAAACAATATATACTGGATCATACAAAACGTTGATACCTTGTATAAAGATCGAAACCACGGCAAAGAACGCTTTGGAACTGGCAATGCACCTACTAAAACCAGTGTGCCACGCCTTGTAAACAATGACAACTCCACCCCGTCAAGCGGTATATTAAAACTTTTATCATATCCCAAAACAGACAAACAACTGACCTGCCCGTTCCTTTTTAAATCCGCCAATCTTTTTTGTAGCCACTTAGAAAACCTCCTTAGAGGCGGCGTTCTTAAATCCCTTAAATATAATCAAGATCAAGTTGGATAATAAAAAGGCAACAAGAACAAACAATTTAAAAGTCTTAGAGATGGCAGGTGAGGCATTCGGCCTCGGCCTTGGCGAACGACAAAAGACGAAAGCCGAATGCTGAAATCTAGCTAAAAGTGCCAAAGAAGCTCTCAACAATTTTGTCCTCTCATCAAAAGTTTCTGCAATAATTGTAGCTTGGAATAATTTAAATAAATTGAAGAAGTGTTTAAAAAACAAAATGGCTTTTGAAATGTTTTCTGTTGAGTACTTGGAGACAATTGTGAAATTTATTGCGAACGAGAGGAGGGAAAATAATGACAAGATTTTACAGCTCGTTGTTGTACGCAAAAAAGTACTAACTGCCAATCAGTTACTGCTTTGTTTAAAGGTGCCGGTGGAATATAGATAAGTAAATAAATATGAGGAAGTTATTTTAGGCCAAGATCCCAGGGCCGCCAGACCTTACTTATTTTCTCAGAAACGAGTGTACGCATACTTGCAAGCTTGGATCGTGGCCCAATTTTTAGGTAGAAGGTGCTAAAGGTTGGTAAAAATGGTACTAACTTTTCATAAATTCTCAGTACTGATTGTCATGTACGTTTTAGAAAATATTATTAGAAATTCACAAATAATACTGCCAGACTCATTCCGGCGGCGGTAATTTTTACCAGACGCTTTAAAGTTTCCAAAATCAGGGATGGTAGCTATCGGTAGAGACCGCTAGGGGGCGCATTTAGAAAATGCATTGTAATTATTCCCGTCGACTAGTCTATCATCACCGTAATGTACACACGGCTACTCGTCAAGCTATACACTTTGACCTTTGTACCGTTCTTATGGCGTAGGGAATAAGTATCAAAATGGTACTGCAACTGTTTAGCTTGATTTGGTGCCGTGTGTACATAATATTATTTTTACTATTTTTATTTATTTTAAATTATGGATAGCTTGACCATTTGTTATCAAAACGTTCGTGGTCTAAGGAGTAAAACTGATGATTTTTATAGAAATATCCTTTTTTGTAGTGAAGATATTATTTGTTTTAGTGAGACGTGGTCGTGTGCCAAGTATAAAAATCCCGAATTATTTGACGACCGATTTGTGGTCAATAGGTGAGATGGTGACTACTCATCTAGTAATGATTCAATGGGTGGAGGAGTACTGATAGCAGTACGTAGCGGTATTGTTGTCGCCGAATTCACCAAACTTTCTTCTAACAATGAACGATCGGCAGACATTATTAAAATTCGTATAAATGTTACGTCTGCTAATAGTAAAAGATCATGCTAAATCTACTGTTTTTATTTACCGCATAATCCTTCTCGTTATAATGACGTAACTGATTTTTTTGAAAACGTGTCTAACAACATACTTAGAATCCCTGACGATTGCTTTCTACTTGTTGGCGTCATTGAGTCATTTTTCATATCATCAACGCACAACAACTGGGAGCCAGTGGTACACTTTCTAATCTAACCACATTAAAGAGGACATTTAGCTTCTTTTCAGCTATAAACTGATAGATATTTAGGCCGACCTCACATTGGGCGACAGCACGCCGAACGTACGCTCGAGGAACGCTCATGAACAATGTGAGGGAGGCCTTAAAAAATACTGACCATATAAATCGACAAAGCTATTAACAGTTATAGCTTCCAAAAGTCAGTGTTGCGCGCAGTGCAGTCTGTTGGTATCTCCACTAGGCCATCATTGTATCAACAAAAAAGAAATTTTGCTTACGCGTAACCCTTAGCAATATAGGCGTGTGTATACACGATATTGTGACAATTTTGTGAGAGCGAGCAGTTAACCCCCCACGTGATTACAGCGAAGTGTTTGAGGCACGCACGGTCGTGCTCAATTAAAAATCGTTCTATTGGTCGTGGTTTTTTCACGTTTTGTTTTACTTAAACCTAGAAACGAAAGTAGTTACTATAAGAATAGTTCATATTCTATGCAACTAAATCGTTTTAGAAGGGTGAGGGAAACGAAACGCGCCAAAAATATTGAAATATAATTTCTGTTTCTCAGTTGCAAAAGCATCCGCCATTGTTGTGTTTTGTTCCGTGATCTTTATAATAAAAGTTGTCTTATGGAAGAAACCGGTGAATATTTTATAAAGATACTTATATAGATTTACTCAGAAAGAAATAAATATTAATTGTGAAGTGACATTATTCGTGACAAAGACAAGAAATAAAGTGATAAAAGGCAAAAACTTTTTAGAAGGGCTATTTCTACTCGTATTTTCGTAAGTGTTTTATGAGAAATATTCTTTTAATAGTTATGAAAGACATAAAAATACCCAGATTATGTATCTGAAAACATATTATAGCAACTAAATACTAGCATTGTTGTACATTTTCACTGTTATCGTGTTTCAAATGGTAAATAATTCACAGCCACAGTGTACAAGTTAGGGCCTAACCTTCGATAGCTCTTAAGTATAGCCCTAAGCTTGCACGTACCTAAACCTAGACTTATCCTAATTTAAGCCTACTGGTCCTATATCTAGCCTAACCTATCTTATGATATACCTATCCCTATTTTAGATCTAACTCTAACCTAACTCCCTAGTCTACCCTAGCCCTGTTAGGTATAGTGTATAGCGAGGCCGTGTACACTGTGGTCACACAGACTGTCGCGTATACAACCCTAATCCCTAGTTCCCTAGCAGTTCCTGGGATCCCTAGGCCGGGATATCTGTCGCCGGGAGACCTAAGGCGACAGACGGAAAGTGGGTAGGATTAGGGTGTAGTGAAGTGGGTTTTCTCACTGCCGGTCGAGCAGACTCACAAGACCGATCATGGTGACGGCTAAGGGTGTCTTGGCCGCAGTGAGAGGTGAGGGGTAAGGTATGAGTCAAAGCCGGGAGTGAGCTAATGACTGGTTTATTTCTTAAAACTATAATCTTATATACTAAACTTATTCTATGTACACATATACACGTATTTAGTTGTGTGGCGTCGGTGTATTGTGCCGATGCAGCATGTCTGAGCCGACCGCCGTACGTGATAAATTACATGATCTTAAAATATCACGCATCTTCCTCGGTGATAAGTTGGATGTGTGTTGGAATGCCAAGAATGTCATGTTCATGTTTGAACATTCTGGCGTCTCTCCGGGATAGGCTTCAGGAAGGTCATGTTCCGGCGTGAACATTCTAGCGTCTCTCCGGGGCAGGCTCTAGAAAGTTCTTATGTTCAGGCGTGAACATTCTGGCGGGTATCTGGCGTAGGCTTCAGCTCAACTTCATCTGCATCGGTAGTTGGTTGTTCACTGGTGAGTTGTTTTCTTGACGGCTTCGGTTGGCTGGCTGTAGGCCACGTGCGATGCAACCCTGGCAGCGACAGTTGACCTCGTTGCATGCTGTAGAGTCTTAAGGCGATCGTTGCGGGGGAAATGTTAAGAACTTAATCGGTAGGTACATATGTATTCAAAAAAAATATATATATATATTTAGTCAACACGCAATTGTAATCATTTTTTGTTATACAATTGCATGTTCTTCACCCCTCCAGAAATTATATTCCTTCCCTTATTTAACGGTAGTATTAGTTGTAGTAGTAGCAATTGTAAAAGTAGTTTCTCTCAACTTGGCTACCGTCGCAGTAACCAAGTCCTCCTATTCCTTTGTTGTAGTAATAGTTTCCCTCAACTTGGTACCATCGCAGTAACCAAGTCCTCCTATTCCCTTGTTGTAGCAATAGTTTCCCTCAACTTGGTACCGTCGCAGTATCCAAGTCCACCTATTCCCTTGTAGTAGTAGTAGTTTCCCTCAACTTGGCTACCGTCGCAGTAACCAAGTCCTCATATTCCCTTGTTGTAGTAGTATCCCTCAACTTGGCTACCGTCGCAGTAACCAAGTCCACCTATTCCCTATCTCCCTAGTGCTACCCTACCCCTGTTAGGTACATTGTATAGCGAGGCCGTGTACACTGTGGTCACACAGACTGTCGCGTATACAACCCTAATCCCTAGTTCCCTAGCAGTCCCTGGGATCCCTGGGCCGGGATATCTGTCGCCGGGAGACCTGCGGCAGACGGAAAGTGGGTGGGATTAAGGTGTAGCGGAGTGGGTTATCTCACTGCCGGTCGAGCAGACTCACAAGACCGATCATGGTGACGGCTAAGGGTGTCTTGGCCGCAGTGAGAGGTGTGGGGTAGGGTATGAGTCCAAGCCGGGAGTGAACTTGTGACTGGTTTATTTCTTAAAACTATAATCTTATATACTAAACTTATTCTATGTACACACATACACGTATTTAGTTGTGTGGCGTCGGTGTATTGTGCCGATGCAGCATGTCTGAGCCGACCGCCGTACGTGATAAATTACATGATCTTAAAATATCACGCATCTTCCTCGGTGATAAGTTGGATGTGTGTTGGAATGCCAAGAATGTCATGTTCATGTTTGAACATTCTGGCGTCTCTCCGGGATAGGCTTCAGGAAGATCATGTTCCGGCGTGAACATTCTAGCGTCACTCCGGGGCAGGCTCTAGAAAGTTCTTATGTTCAGGCGTGAACACACAGTGTTCGTAACAGTAACATGGCTGCCTGGCACGGCGAACTTTTTGTGACGCGTTCGGATTATAATTTTTTTAGTGGCGTTAGATTCGTTTGTTACAAATAAATAATGTATTGTGTGAAAACCTAAAGGTATATGTGATAATGTTTTTGTGTTTATGAAACAAACAAGTAATGAAATTCATTAATATGTGATGAAATGTTTGTGTGAACGAGTGAAAAAAAAACAAACCTCTAAGTTTAAAAGCTTGTTTTGCTAGAAAAGTGAGTATTTCGTAGTCATTCATGTTATTATTATGATAGCTGATTTTATAACCAACACAATGATATGCAATTTATTTGATATAGTTATATTAAGGTGTCATAATAGTTTTTTTTCCGGTAACCTATGCCAATGAAAATTTGCAGCAACGTGACCTTTCGCACTTGTGGCACTTTGCCTTTAATGTGGCTTTTTGCGCTATGTGCCCTGCCCATTGCTACTTCAGCCTGGCTATTCGGAGAGCTATCTCGGTAACTTTGGTTCTCCTGCGGATCTCCTCATTTCTGATTCGATCTCGCAGCGAAACTCCGAGCATGGCTCTCTCCATCGCCTTCTGAGTGACCCTGAATTTTTGGATGAGGCCCATAGTTAGCGACCACATCTCAGCGCCGTAGATCATCACTGGCAATACACACTGGTCAAGACACTGCGGGATATCGGACGTGAAGATATGCCGTAACTTCCCGAACGCCGACCAACTGCGTTGGTTTCGACGAATGACCTCTTTCTGCCTGCTACTATATAGGAAAAAAATCGAGTGCCATTGTTTGATGTCCAGAAAAAGAACTGAAGCTTGTTGAATACTCGTTGTCAGCCCTTAGTTTGGGTATGTCACGAAATGTGAGTGTAATATTACACCTCTGCCTACCCCTACGGGGATACAGGCGTCAGTCATTTAAAAAAATATATGTTTGTATCCGTTGATTGATTGTTTGTACCTACAGTCCTTTACGATACAGGTTTTTTTTTGGAATGATAACTCCCGCATTAGGACTAAATCCTGTGTCGCGGGGGACTTAACAAACATACAACTAACGGACACAATGAACACTCAGACTCGAAACAACAATTTGTGAATTACACAATATCACGGCTGAAGCAAGTCAGTCGAGACGTTGACAAATACCGAGGTATTTATGCCTTAAAAATATTATTTATCGCGATTAAGACCCGCTATATAACCTTGTATAATACACAAAGTGTTGCCTCGTGTGGGGATCGAACCCACAACACTCGGCGCAGTGTCAAGCGGTGAGGTGGCCGCTTAAACCACTACGCCAACCGTGCATTCACAGCGCGGAAATCGTAGTTAAAAAATTAACTGGTCAATCGAATGCTAGTTCTGAGTGTAGGAGACTTCTATGAACAGCTGATTCACAAAAATCCTCTTTTGGTTTAGTTTCAAATTGAAACCATATTGCGATAAAAAGCATTCAGGGCTAACTCACTACAAATCAACACGGTGTCCTTGATGTCAAAAAAGACACACACAGATTAGCCAAACTTACAATGGCCTCAAAAATTGGTAGGTATCTATAACCAACGCCAATTCTTCTGTGACGTCCGTTTCTGTTTTGAGGATTTTATGAAGCGGCGATAGCCCAGTGGTGTACGTAACGGACTGCCGAGACGATGGTCTCAGGTTCGATCCCCAGGTACCCCGGGCACACAGCAATGATTTTTCGAAGTATGTCTGTATTAAAAATGCTAACTTTCGCCCACTTTATAAAATTTGCCCGGTAGATGGCAATAGGCTCGCCCCCTATTACATTGGGACCGAAACATAACTGGCGAAATGTGGGTGAAAAATACACCTCTGCCTACCTCTTCAGGGATAAAGGCGTGACGTTATGTTATGTTTTGTTATGTTTATGGTATCTTGTAATTCGGAAAACATGAGATTCCGATTTAACCAAGCCATAGTGATTGGACATAGAACTTGTATTTCTTGTAAGAGACCCTAAATTAATGAATCATCTCTGTTAATTATCTTCAGCCGTATGAACCCACTTTTTACTACCTCGCGGAGCTAAATAAGAGATGTAGGTTATGTTTTTACAGTAGTTTTATTCTTCACACTTACTTCGTTAGAGCTGCCAAACTTATAATAGCTTATAGTTCAATATACCTAGATTTCTATAAGAATTAGATTGATCAGATAAACAGTAATTAATTATCAAAATAAATTAAAAACATTTGTTAATTCCTAATTTTAAAAACCTCAAGTAATAACCAACAATAGTATATTAAACTTCAGCGCGAATAATACAGTCATAATTACGAGAACCCGCTTAAAGCGCTTGCTACACATAAAGGTAGATGTGCGTCGAATAATTGAGGCATCACGTTCGTATGTGTGTGTATGTTTATATGTCTTTGTCAAGGGATCTCTAATTTGCAGGAAAAACTATCTGCAAAGGGTGATGAGGCTAAGGGGTTGCAAGGACGACATTCATCAATATTATAGTGTATTCTTATTTGCTAAACGTTGCACTACAATTATCAAATGTAGTACAAACTTTAGTGACCGGAACTCTTTTCAAAATATAAAGAAATGTCGGCGTCTTGCGCGGTAAGATTCGAAATACTTAAGACCACAACGTGTCGAATATAAACAAAACGAGTTACTTACATATTGATCACTCCAAGATTTGTGCTGTATGGGAACCCACGACATCGGGCTTACCAGTAAGGGTCACTTACCACTAGACTATCAGACCAGTCAAACATAAATACATAATATATCAAAATTGAGATGATGCTACCTTTCTAAGACGTCGCGAACTTTATGCCCCTAATCTCGCTTAATACAAGTCATATTATTGGTCGCATCTCTGTGTTGTACGCAATTACACGGTAGTCATATAAGCTCCAAGCCCGAGGCCTAAAGCGTGTATTTTTATAATTGCCAACAATTTTGCTTACTAATAAACGAATTAAGAACAAAGAGACACCTTAAAATATCTGTTTTCAATTTTGTCTTTGTTTTACTTACATGTAGTAATTTAATGAACTGCTTTATTCAATGTCCTATCTTGTTTCTACTTTTTGTCTCAAATTAAAACTTTTGGACATTATTGTATAAAGCAATTTATTGTTTATTCTTATTAGCTCTTTTTAACGGTATAACCGGTGTCAAGATAGTATTATTTCGAAGTGAGTTATTTTATCCTACTAACAAAAACATGGCAGACTGGCAGATAATGAGAATGGGTTGTAAATATGTGGGTGTAAGTTACACATTCACGCAAAAACAACTGAGCCGAATTTGATGAAACGTTGCTATGTAACTAGCTTATACATCAGAATAGTATTAAAACCTACCTTTTACAATGATAAACGTCATCTAAGCGGGTGCAGCCGTGCTCAAAAGTAGTGGTTTGTTTAGCAAACTTAAACATTTTATCATCATCCACCTCGCGTTATCCCAGTTGGAACCTGGGGTCCGCTTCCTAGTTTAACTAAACTTAAACATTGTATGGCCACAAGAAATTCATTCAGAAATTACAGACTATAATATTAAATTAGAACGACTGGTCCAACTGTCTGAAAGTAATTCTGAATCGTAAATAAACTGAATCGTAATATAGTGTTATTCTGAATCGTAATATAGTATAAGGAATCTATCGTTTCTTGAGGTTAATCATGATGAGCATAACTAGAAGTTCACACGTCTAGTTATTAAGCCCTCGGTATTGCTAGCTATTGCCCGGTAGCAAAATTTAGATCCCTTTGATCCTAGGTGAATACGGTCGACCTAGCATGTCACGAACGTGTTTGACAGTCAGTAAATTAGTACTCTCAAGTATCCTGGCGCTGCTCTTAAGGTTACAGTTATTTATGCTTTTATGTTGCGGAGGGCAGACGGTAGCACTTTTCGGAATAACAATAGGCTCATGTTTTAATAAGAATGTCTTGTAACCATTCAATGACGATGATAATGATGACGTTGCAGAGCCTTTTCACTGCATTTTGATTTAAATATCAATGAAAATAAACGGATATGTACTGTATCCGTTTATTTTCATTGATTTAGTAAGAAAACTGAAATTAGAGCTTCGTAATTAACAAAACATGAAGGTTGGCTTTAGCATTATTATAATAGAATCTGAAGATTACAGCAACTTCTAAGTTTCAAGTACGTCCTTTGTCAGTTTGCCAAGACAGTCGAAACGCTTAGGTTGCTAAAATAATGCAATTTTATTAAATATTCTTGAATAAAGATAAACGTTAAGACAATTGCATTATGTGCCCAGCCAAATATATAATACAATGTCAGCCAAATCTTAAAGTATGTCCTTCAAAATAAAGTAGTGCGTGATCCTGCATGATTTAACAACTAAATAAGTTGAGCTGAAGAATAAACTGCTGACTTAGCACATACATAAGTGTTTGTGTCTCCATTGGATTGCTTTAATTTGTTTTTATGGAAAAATGTCTGGCCCATTCTAAGTTACGGTTATGCTGAATGTGACCATTTTGAATGTTTCAACTTTGAATGTTACCATTTTGAATTTTGATTGTTGTCATTCTGAATAAGGTCTGATTGTGATGTCTGGTGAGTTCTGATGAGAGTGGTTAAGGAAGAATTATTTTCATCATAATACTATAAGGTATGTGCCCTATGTGTGGTCGAAGTATTATTTCACTGTGATGAAACAGCCTGTATACGCAGATGCATTTGATTGTATCAGCCTTAAATTGCTGACGTACGGCAAAAGTGGCAAAACGTTGTCGGATATCCATATAATTTATTATTAACAATATAATAATAATTTGGAACCATGCCTTTATCTGTCCCACTGCTGGGCTTGGGGCTCCTCTCCCTATAGGAGTGAGACTAACGTCCACCTTGCTGACCAAGTACGGGTTAGTTTACATGTATTTAGAGAAGTTTATGGAGAACTGTCAGACATGCAGATTTCTTCAAGAAGATTTGCTTCACCGTTTAGCAAGCGAAAAATAAAAATAATTTCGTCATACTAAGTCTTTTAACTAATATCTCATAATTTATTTATCTTCATGTCTATGGTAATTATCGTCAGCAGTTGAAAGAAATATGGACATATATTTCAATGAAGCCATTAAAAACCTTAGAATAAACTAACTTTTAAAAGGTTTTAATTGTTTTGTGAATAAATTCAGAACACTTTGATGACGAAATCTCGGCAATTTTATGAAGGACCTGATGTTAAGAAGCCCATAAGTTGCTTTACATCTTTTGTTTTCATTAAAGCAATTGGAATTATAAATAACTTTATGTTTTATGTCTACTACTTATATTTCTTAAATTTATCTATGAAATATCTAAACATATTTCCGCAGAACATTGAACCAGACTTGATCTCAAAAGAGCCAAGAGATCTGGTTGAACATATATTTTTGATTATTAGATCACCATATCACCAAACAGTATAATAATATATAAAATTCTTGCGTCACTGACTGACTGACAGACAAGGCACAGTCAAAACTACAGGGCGCAAGAAGCTGAAGGTATGTAGGTCCCTTGGGAAAAGGTATAAGGTTGTACTGATTTAGATAGTTTCTGAAATGCCCACCCTAGGGGGTAAAATAATCCTACAAGCCGTAGGCGAAATCTAGCTTAATATAAAGTCATAAATATAAAAAAAAACTGTGAAAATACTATTAGTACTAATAATATTAGTAGCATTTTAAAATAGCTATTAGAGCAATAAGGGGAACCCAGCTGTGGCATTACATCTTACTATCTCCATCTTACCCTGTGGCATGTAAATTATTACTAGCGAGAAAGGGACAAACATGTGTTTTCTATTAACTTTCAAATGCTTATTTATTTTAATTCTATAGTTTTTGGTTACGCTGTTTTTATATATGCTTAGGTTTAGGTTTATTATACAAAACGTGAATAATCATTCAATATTATGATGTAGTTCTTTCGCAATCGTAAATTTCATATTGTATCAAATCTGATTGCACTCGACGCATAGAATGAAGGTCATAGATGTAACCTGGACGAGGCTAAGATATGGATGAAACAAAACCTAATTGGAGAGCTTTTCTCCGAAGAAAAATAATAAGAGAAACTTAATGAGCACATTTATCAATATCTGTGACAATACCTTTTACAAAAAATAAGTAATCGGATAAAAATATTCTCTTTTGAAGTTGCTTTAAAAAGATTCAATTTCATACGTAAGCGTATCTCTGAAAAGTGTCAGTGGTTGAATTCTGAATCGTAACCACTGACTTTTCGAAGTTGTATTAAATTGATAATTTTCGCTTGCATTTTCATATTAATTTTACTAACATAACAATATACGCGTGTAGAGTTGATCGAAAAGAAATCTTGTGAACCTGTGTATGAGATATAACTAATTTAAGACTGATACAAACAAACAGACGCATAACAAAATAAACCTGCAAGAGTGCCGTTTACCTTTTCATTACCGTCACCTAAAGTGAAAACTGAATAAAAAATAGAAAAGGAAGAATCTATCGATCATCTCATCTCACTCTCAGTCATAAAATTTTTAAAACAGCAACACTGACACTCATAAAATCACAATTCTATGGTGTATTGAACGTTTGAGTCGCAGTGTCGATTATACAAAACAAACGACTAGGCTGGGGGAAGCTTCAAATATTAACGCAAAAGGTGTGGCTATATTTAGGGCGGTTTCAGATTAGCGTATTTTGCTGCGCGTATACGGTCCTTTCTGCATACGCGCTTACACGCGCGCTACATTTTGCGCTTCAAAAAACCGGACTCGCGTAAACGGGCATATTTGGGCGTGTTCGCTCGAAACGGTACTGTAGTAACATCTCGTCAGTGTCAACATGGAATTTAACGGATCGCGCTTATACTAGCTTAAAAGCGCGTCAACGCTCGTACGAGTTGCGCGTTTGCCAAAAGCCTATACGCGCCTACATGCGTTTCCAAAACCGAGCTTATAAGCGCGTATAAAACGCTAATCTGAAACCGCCCATATGGATTGTAAAGTCCCGTGAATAAATCGAGGCCCGTGAAATAAAGCCGGGAAGGTGAACATCGAGGTTGGTGTAACGAAAATGTTGGCGTTTCTGAATGGTTATATGATGGTTGTTTAACAGACCGCTTTATTGCTGCCAATGAGCTGTGTCGAGGGTATTTAATTAGTCTTGTAAGACTTTTTATTGCCTGTGCTTTCTCGTGGTTCTACCTATAGCTTTGCAAACGAGGCAATAAATGTAAATGTAGAAGGATTAAGTAATTTACAAAAATTGACGTACATAAGCGTCACCTTGTGACCTAGATGAATAAATGATTTTGACTTTGACTTAGACTTTGACTTCGCTCTCGGTTTCGGCCGCGTGAATAATACGCATAAACTTTCCTCGGGAATGACTCTATCTATTGTTAAGAACTGTAAAAAAATCCGTTTGGTAGTGTTTTATTTTATCGCGTAGGGTCACCCTTATCACCTAGGTGTATAATTGTCAAAATTCTACTATGTTTGTAAAACGATTCATTTTAAATCCATAATTTATAGTGAACAATAAAGTATTAAATAAATAAATATAAATAATACACAAAAACGTCCTACTAGATACACACAAAGATTTCAGAAAAGAAAATCCAGATCGCATATAACATGAACTGTATGTAGATTATAATAATACTTGTAACAATCAAGTGAAATTTTAATTATATAATATGGAATTGGGTACTTCATTTTAATATGAATATACATGAATAATTATTTAAATAACAATATAATTAAATTAAGTCTTGAAATAATAAAAAAATACTAATTAATATATACAAGTGAAAATTCAAAAAATAAAAATTAAAATTTAGAAGGCGTCATGAAACTCATCCGCATCGCAGTCAATTGGAAGCGTGCCCAGAAGACTGGCAGCATTGCCTCGTTGTATGGCTATACTTATTTTTTGAGCGAAATACGTGCCAGCCTTCTGGTCACGCGAGGCGTCTATGAGTCTCTTAGCGAGATCTCTAAAAAGTGATCGCGCACTTGGACCCCATGGCCCCAATGTTTCGACCCCAAACGGCTCAAATCTCCTATTAGATTTACATATTTGCGCCGTTTGAGGGTCTCCGCTGTAGCAGCAGCAGCGCCAGTACAACCTGCTGTGCTGGGATGATGAGATGGCGCAAGGGTATCGACACATGTTGTGTCCCATACCAAAGGCCTACCCAGCTTCCACGGCAGTAACGACATCCCGTCTGGTTTTTTGCCATCGTCGCGTGCCAAGCCTTGAGGTTCAAGTTAGGCTGGAACGCCAGCGGTGACAAGAGCACGGCGCAGTATGTCATTGAGGTTGGCGTGTCGTGAAATACGACCCGCGCTCCTGCTGCATGACAGGCCATGGTGACCAAGGCTATCGACAGCCTCTCCACAGTGACAAGGATGCGGAGAGACACATGACGCACCAAAACGGAGGCAGGTAGCGAAGCGAAAGGTCGTATCGTCCAACATGGTACCTGTATTGGACGATGGCAGTGCCTGAAGCCAGAGGCCCGATTCCCATTCTCCCACAGCCAGCAGGAGAGCACGCTCCACAGTGTTGGACGATGTATTGAGAAGGTTTTCTCGTACCATGCTGCAAAGCGGCCCATCCCATTGCCTCTGGGAGGATAAGTTTCGGGGTAACTCAGTGCCTGGACAAGCATTTCTCCAAGCGTTCAAGGCATCGGTCTTACACGGCACCTCAGAATCAACCAACGTGGGAGCTAAAATTTTCCTAGTCTATTCTGCAGAGCTGTGGACCGATATGGAATTGCATATTTTAGACAGCTCAGTTTTAATTATCTGCTACTAAAATATGAATCTTTTCAACGATACATGTGCAACGTGCAATTAAAATAAGAGGAAGCGATGAATCCACAGTGTTCACAAACGAATATAATCAGAGATCTGTTTTAATTTTGCTTACAATGTTTTATTTACCAGTTTTACTTACTTTTCTTTATTAATATACTGACTACTCTTACGTTGCTACAGTCCTGTGCAATTTGGTTTATTTTTTCAAGATACATCAAGATACGGCCACGGAAAGTCGGGTGCCATCATTACCCTTATAAACATAACTTCACGCCTTTTATCCCCGAAGGGGTAGGCAGAGGTGTATTCCACAACCACGCTTCGCCAGTTATGTTTCGGTCCCAATGTAATAGGGAACGAGCTTATTGCCATCTACCGGGAACTTTGTTAAGCGAGTATTAATTAACATTTTTAATACACACATAACTTCGAAAATTATATAACTGGCGATTGAACCTAAGACCATCGTCTCAGGAGTCCGTTAGGTACACAAGTGGGCTATCGCCGCTTTTTACCTTTATAAAGACTTAAATAAATTATTATTTTTGTAGGCGTATCACCATGCCAAATTTTAACGTGTTCCAGAGAAAATAGAGTCTTGACAGTCAGAGAAGGACGGGCTTAAAGTGGTCTTATAAAATTTCATTACAACATTTTAAGTGGACGATCTTATATATCTTAGAGTTTTCCTGAAGCAGATAACATACTCCTAGGGTTATCCCATTTGCAACTTGGGGTCAACTAATTGATCTAACAAGATTTGACTAAATATTAGCTTCACCACAGGGCGACTGCCTGTCTGAACTCCTCAACCCAAAGGGATAGCTATATTGCATGGTTTAGAATAGTGTCAGTTTATTCAGAGATACTGACTATTTATGACAGTCGCTATAGAGAATTACGACCGTCAAACTCCGAGGCACGGGGCTAGCGATAATAAATAATTCAATCGCACATAATTCCGAAAAGTCATTTGTTAGATAATTCGAAACCGACGCCCTCAGCGTTGCCGTCTATTGGTATCTCCACGCCGCAACCCGTGTCGGATAAAAAATTGCATCAATATTTTGTAGTTATAGCCTTTGAACACACGGACCATTCATTAAAGCTATTTGAATGTCTACAAACTGTCATAATAACGCTCCTAGTCACAATCACAATATAATATAAAGTGACACTGCGTAGTTTCACTCGGTCGCCATTGTCCATTCATGGTGGCTAATCCTATAATATATCAACGGATATGACAGTAACTGGCAACTGGACACACGTCGTGTATAATTAACCTAATAATTATAGTTGCTATCGTGTCGCTGTTGAGTGTGAAACATTGAGACACTTTAGAGAACAGATGTATGGTGTAATGGTTGAAGAGGTTTGACAATAATCACACATAATATCAACTAATGGCCATTGCCATTATTTATTCAATCGATGCACTTGGCGACTAGAGATATTTATTTGACATCAGCTCTTTAAAAAACATATGAAATAAACTGCCTCCGTGGTCCAGTGGATAGCGTATGTGACAGCTGATCGGAGGTCTCGGGTTCGATTCCCGGGTCGGACAAAAGTGTTTGGGTTTTTCCGAATTCTCAGTAGCAGCACGGAGTCTAGTGATGTGCCCGGTAACAGTAATAGGCTCGCCCCCTATTACGTGGGAGCTAAAAGGTCATGGCGAAATGTGGATGTAATATTACCCCTCTGCCTACCCCTTCGTGGATACAGGCGTGAGACTACAAATAAATATAAATCAAATATACATATTATATCTCTAGTATCTAAATCCATCGCTTGATGAAATATTGGATCATTCTCATTAGACCACCAGCAATTAGTTCCATGGAACTAGTGAGACTTTTTTTCTCAGTAGTTCCATGGACTTAACAACTACGGTGGAACTACTGAGAAAAAAAAGTCTCACTAGTTCCATGGAACTAATTGCTGGTGGAACTAGTGAGAATGATTAGAAACAAGCGTTAGTGTTACAGTATCTATACTGTTGCATTGCATTCGGTGAGTGAGAGTGCTAGATGCTTCTTTCTCTCTCATATCGCTCCTCCTCCGACTCCTTTTGCCACCCCAAAGGTCAGCAACGCACTTGCGATTCCTCTGATGTTGCACATGGATGGCGGTTATTGCTTACCATCAGGCGATCCGCCTGCTCCTTTGCCGGCTGCTATATAAGAAAAAATAAATTGTTTGGTGTCAAGAAAAAGAACGGAAACTTGTGAATATTCGTCGTCAGCCCTTAGTTTGGGTATGTTTGTATCCATTGATTGATTGTTGGATCTAGGATCTTGATTCAGGTTTTATTCACAGCGTTGAAATAGTAGTTAAAAAAAGAAACTGATCAATCGAATGCTAATTCTGAGTACAGGTGACGTTTGTGAACAGCTGATTCACAAAAAAGCTCTTTATGTTCGGTTTCAAATGGCAACAATATTGCGTCTTCAACAATGAATGTTTGCCCCGAATAGGCATTCAGAGCTTACTCACTAGAAACCAATAAGTAATTTATTATCAAAGCAAATTAAAAGCAATTGTTCATTCCCCATTTTTGAAACCTCAAGTAATAACAAACAATAGTATATTAAACTTCAGCACGAATAATACCGTCATAGTTGCGAGTATATATACCCGCTTAAAGCGCTTGCTACTCATAAAGGTAGATGTGCGTTGCATAATTGAGACATCACGTTCGTATGTTTATATGTGTTTGTCAAGAAATCTCTAATTCGCACTGAGGACTATCTGCAAAGGGTGATGAGGCTAAGCGGTTGCAAGGAAGATGATTTTCATCAATATTATTACCGTGTTTTTATTTGTTAAACTTTTTGTCCTACAGTAATTAGATGTGTTACATACTTTAGAGCTTAGAGACCGCAGCCTATTTCAAAAAGATAACAAATTCACAGTCAAAATATTATGAAAGAAAAGTCTGCCTCCTGCGCCACCAGATTCGAAATCTATAAAAGCACAGAGAGTCGAACTGAAAAAGAAATCTATATACTCGTCATTAGGTCGCAGAGGTAATTTGATTTATATGTAAATAAAAAATACTTAGCCAGTAAATAAACATGTAATACATCTTAGAATTTACATAAATATGTATGCATAAGTATCCATATTATAAGTCGATAGGTATAATATCCTAGGACAATTCAGACATGGCTATTTACTTAATTGGCTACATTACCAAACCCACGACCTAGGGCTTAGCAGTGTCACTTACAACTAGGTTATCAGGCCAGTCCAACATACATACATACATCTTTATATATATATTTCTTGTGTGCGTGTGTATGTCACGGAACTTCTTCTAAACGGCTGGACCGATTTTGATGAAATTTTTTATGTGTTCAAGGGGACTCGGGAATGGTTTAGATTCACAAAAAAATGCGAATTTAAAAAAAAATTATATGGTGGTACGAAGTTCGCCGGGTCAGCTAGTAGTATATAAAACTCGAGATGATACTTCATTTCTAAGACGTCGCGAACTTTATGCTCCAAACCTCACTTAATACAAGTCATATTATTGGTCGCATCTCTGTTTTGTACACAATTATAGGTACGGTAGTCATATAAGCTCCAAGCCCGAGGCCTAAAGCGTGTATTTTTATAATTGCCAAAAATTTTGCTTACTAACAAACGAATTAAGAAAAAAGAGGCACCTTAAAATTTCTGTTTTCAATTTTGTCTTTGTTTTACTTACATGTAGTAATTTAATGAATTGCTTTATTCAATGACCTATCTTGTTTCTACTTTTTGTCTCACATTAACATTTTTGGACATTATTGTATACTTAAAGCAATTTATTGTTTATTTTTATTAGCTCTTTTTAACGGTATAACCGGTGTCAAGATAGTATTATTTCGAAGTGAGTTATTTAATCCTACTAATAAAAACATGGCAGACTGGCAGATAATGAGAATGGGTTATAAATATATGGGTGTAAGTTACACATTCACATCATATCATTCATTCTACTGAGCCGATTTTGATGAAACGTTGCAGTTACATAGCTTATACATCGGAATAGTATTCAAGGCTACCTTTTACGACGATAAACATCATCCACGCGGGTGCAGCCGCGCTCAAAAGTAGCGGTTTGTATAGCAAACTTAAACATTTTATCATCATCCTCTTCGCGTTATCCCAGTTGGAACCTGGAGTCCGCTTTCTAGTTTAAGTAAACTTAAACAATATAGGAATTTAAACCTTAGTGGTAATTTATACTTATTTTAAATTGTCTTTCGGGATATACCACGTACCTTTGTTTGGAGTAACCGATATTTCGGCACTGTTGCAAGCGCCATGTTCACGGATGTACTGGGGGTATTGCGAGTGGATGAATGTTACGAGCAAGTATAATGGTCTACCCGCTTTCTTACTCGTTTTTTGCGTTCAGCACCACTAGCACTGTTATCATTATCGCACTGTACCCGATCACGACATACTACACTCACTACGTCAGCTCGTGGTTTGACTTTGTTCTTTTCACGGGTTTTGCCGAAATATCGGTTACTCCAAACAAAGGTACGTGGTATATATCCCGAAAGACAATTTAAAATAAGTAAACTTAAACATTTTATGGTCACGAGAAATTTATTCAGAAATTACAGACTATTATATTAAAATGAAACGACTGGCCCAACTGTCTGAAAGTAATTCTGAATCGTAAAACCGCTTCAACCACTGGCACATTTCAGAGATACGCTTACGTATGAAATTGAATATTTTTAAAGCAACTTCAAAAGAGACTATTTTATCCGATTACTTATTTTTTTATAAAAGGTATTGTCACAGATATTGATGAGTGTGCTCATTAAGTTTCTCTTATTATTTTTCTTTGGAGAAAAGCTCTCCAATTAGGTTTTGTTTCATCCATATCTTACTCTCGTCTCAATTACATCCATGAACCAACCAACCATCCTTCGCTACGAATGTAACCCGATTTAACAGAATATTCCATTTTAAAGGACTACACCATAAAATTCAATTTATATATTATTCACATTTCCTACAGAAAACCAACACTTAAGTATATATTAAAATAGAGAAACAAAAACTACAAAATAAAATCAACGAGCATTTTAAAGTTAATAGAAAACACATGTTGTATCTTTTTCTCGCTAGTAATAATTTACATGCCACAGAGTAAAATAGGAAGATGTGATGGCACAGCTGGTTTCTCTTTATAACCCTAATAGCTATTTTAAAATGCTACAACTAACTCGATATAAAAGCAATCACTTTGTTGCTGCCTCGATTTATAGTAATTTCACAGTTTTTTTTTATATTTATGACTTTATAGTAAGCTAGATTTCGCCTACGGCTTGTAGGACTATTTTACACCCCAGGGTGGGCATTTTAGAAACTATCTAAGTCAGTACAACCCTATACCTTTTTCCCAAGGACCTACATGCCTTCAGCTTCTTGCGCCCTGTAGTTTTGATTGCGCGTTGTCTGTGAGTCAGTTGCAAGAATTTTATATATACTGTTTGGTGATATGGTGATCTAATAATCAAAAATATATGTTCAACCAGATTTCTTGGCTCTTTCGAGGGCAAGGCTGGTTCAAGGTTCTGCGGAAATATGATTAGAAAATTTAACAAATATGAGTAGTAGATATAAAACATAAAGTCGTGTATGATTCCAATTCATCATCATCATCAGCCTTTTAACAGTACACTGCTGGACTAGGCCTCTCCTTTGAAAGGAGGAATTGGCCTACTATACCACGCTGGCCAAACGATTTGGTATAGGGTTTGTATCAAGTTTTCCTTCTCTTATAGTGCTATTCTCTGCATAATATGCTCCCTCTGTCGGCTCTTACGACACCCATGGGATGATATGGGGTGGTGACAATCCGTATTCTTAATCCGTCACCACACGGACAATTCCAATTGCTTCAATGTAAATAAAAGACGTACATACATGCATAGACTTACACCTGTTTCCTGGAGGTATAGGCAGAGAAAATACCTTCTCCTTAACAACAGGCTCTTAATAGAATTGCCAAGATTTCGTCATCAAAGTGTTCTGAATTTATTCACAAAACAATTAAAACCTTTTAAAAGTTAGTTTATTCTAAGGTTTTTAATGGCTTCATTGAAATATATGTCCATATTTTTTTAAATTGCTGACGATAATTACCATAGACATGAAGATAAATAAATTATGAGATATTAGTTAAAAGACTTAGTATGACGAAATTATTTATTTTTTCGCTTGCTAAACGGTGAAGCAAATCTTCTTGAAGAAATCTGCATGTCTCACAGTTTTCCATAAACTTCTCGAAATACATGTAAACCAACCCGTACTTGGTCTTGCTGACCAAGTACGGGTTGGCTAGAAGTATTTCGAGACGTATGGTGGACGTTAGTCTAACTCCTATAGTGAGAGGAGCCCCAAGCCCAGCAGTGGGACAGATAAAGGCATGGTTCGAAATTATTATTATCTTGTTAATAATAAAATGTATGGGTATCCGACCACATTTTGCCACTTTTGCCGTACGTCAGCAATTTAAGGCTGATACAATCAAAGGCATCTGCGTATACAGGCTGTTTCATCAAAGTGAAATAATACTTCGACCACACATACCTTATAGTATTATGATGAAAATAATTCTTCCTTAACCACTCTCATTAGACCTCACCAGACATCACAATCAGACCTTATTCAGAATGACATCCATCAAAATTAAAAATGGTAACATTCAAAGTTGAAACATTCAAAATGGTAACATTCAGCATAAACGTAACTTAGAATGCGCCAGACATTTTTCCAGAAAAACAAATTAAGGCAATCCACTGGAGACAAGCACTTATGTATGTACCTACTTAGTCAGCAGTTTATTCTTCAGCTCAACTTATTTAGTTGTTAAAACATGCAGGATCACGCACTTTATTATTTTGAAAGACACACTTTAAGATTTTGCTGATATTGTATTATATATTTGGCTCGGCGCATAATGCAATTGTCTTAACATTCATCTTTATTCTAGAATATTTAATAAAATTGCATTATTTTAGCAATCCAAGCATTTCGACTGTCTTGGCAAACTGACAAAGGCCGTACTTGATACTTAGAAGTTGCTGTAATCTTCAGATTCTATTATAATAATGCTAAAGGTAACCTTCACGTTTTGGTAATAACGAAGCTCTGATTTCAGCTTTCTTACTAAATCAATGAAAATAAACGGATACTGTAATTTTAAATCTAAATGCAGTGAAAAGGTTCTGCAACGTCATCATTATCATCGTCATTGAATGGTTACAAGCCATTCTTCTTAAAACATGAGCCTATTGTCTAGAAACTTTATTATTCCGCAAAGTGCTACCGTCTGCCCTCTGCAACATAAAAGCATAAATAAGTGTAACCTTACGAGCAGCGTCAGGATACTTAAGGCTTACCAACTGTCAAACATGTTCGTGACATGCTAGATCGACCGTGTTTACCTAGGATCAAAGGGATCCAAGTTATGTTGCCGGGCAATAGCTAGCAATACCGAGGGCTTAATAACTAGACGTGTAGACGTCTAGTTATGCTCATCATGATTAACCTCAAGAAACGTTAGATTCATTATACTATAATATATGAAAATGTCAATTAATACGGAATCAAACTGATCACCTCCAATAAAAAAAATACTAAACATGTCTTTACATTATGTACCTACCTAGAACGAGAAATATCCACATTTCTAAATTGCAGCGACAAGTATATAAACTATATCACTGTATGATTCTATCACAAGCCGTTTAACAATGTCAGCGTTAAGCCGAAGCAAACATTCTTAACTATATTTACACAAACTTCCATACAGCTTCAGTTTATTCATTTGTGCCAGTATCAATGCCTAGTATCAACTTCACAACAACCAACTATCCATTGCAAGTACTTCGCCTTCTGACAGTATATAAATAAACTTATAACATATTAGATATATCAATAACTTACAGTGCGTCTGTCGTTTGTCTGTCAAATAAATTGAACATCTTTCTTGAGACACACCTTCGTGTAAATTCAGGCACTTCATTCCTACATATCACAACTTGTTAAACACTTTCAAACGTCTGTGATTGCACTGTATTGTTTTTGAGTGCAATCACTACCCAAACTTGTATTATTAATGTGATTAAGAGCTTGTTTGTTAGACTTTAACGTTTCTAGTCAAACAATTAAATAAAAACGTGCTAGCATTATCCTGATGGCATGGAATGCTACTATTGACTTTTAACTTTTTTTTTCTTTCTATCGTAATCAAATCTGACACAAAATTATCTTCACGACTTTCTTAACGAGCCTGACTATACGTCAATCTTCTGTGAAAGAGTGGTACTCTATATCTATCAAGCCAGCACTTTAATGTTATAGCCTGCGTGACTAAATGGCAAATGTGATTTCTCCTAAAAGACTAGCTAAACAGCTGTCTGTCCAAAGCGGGAATATAAACTTAAACATAAAGATTTTCTCATAAATAACCTTAAATATTTCCCACACGACCATCTACACAGTCACACATAAGACACAAGTTATAAACGCTACAAAGATACAACTTTTAGCGAAACCACTATTACCGTCGCTCTTTGCATAAAAGTCTTGCACTTTTAAACTGGTCAGCCATAAAACAGTTCCAATGTAACTTTTCACATTCATAAGTGTTACTTTGTGACCTAATGGAATAGATGATTTTAATTTTATTTGAATATCGGCGCAATTTCAAAAATCGTTACGCGAATGTTGCAAATTTATTTAAATTTATAACTAATTGTGATGCAGTTTGTTTTGATTGCTCAAGCTTGCTCGAAATATCTAGCGGATTCAAAATACAAACAACTGTTCCCGTATGTTAAATATTTTTAATGAAAATGTTCCTGTGTACCATGTAGCTAGTTCTTTTATATAATATTTTAACCTTCGTCATAGCGTTATCAGAGTTGTATCAAAGACTTCTAATCTGGTTTGACAGAATATTACCATACATACATAACGTCACGCCTTTTATCCCCGAAGGGGTAGGCAGAGGTGTATTTCTACACCCACTTTTCGCCAGATAAACTTTAGTCCCACGTAATAAGGGGCGAGCCTATTGCCGTACCGGGCACATTTCCAGACTTCGTGCTGCTACTGAAAATTTCGTGACAGAAAAACTCAATAACACTGCCCGACCCAGGAATCGAACCCGGGACCTCCCGATCCCACGCGCACATCTATGCCGCGATACCAACGAGGCAGTCATATAGGGTTTGATGTCGAGTTTTCCGTCTCTACGCAAAGATGGTATTTGCATCGTGTTATCCCTTAGTCGCCTCTTACGACACCCACGGGAAGATAGGGGGTAGTGACACTTGTATTCTATGCCGTCAACCACACGGTTTATTACCCTTCTTATATTTCCAAGTTGCGCCTTTCATCTTACTGCAAAAGACAGCTATATTTTATGCATTAGGTTAGAATAAGGATCTTCGTGGAAACTATCTGTAGCGACAGCAAAATGTGTTTACAGTTGCTGGAAATCACAGCTTTACATCTCTCCGAGGTTCAGGGATATAAACCTTTATAGATCAGACGAAGACAAACGCTTTATTTAATTGATACACATACATACATAAATAGTATCACGCCTATATGCCAGGTAGGCAGAGGTATATTGCTACACCCACTTTTCGCCAGATTTGTTTTAGTCCCACGTAACAGGGGGCGAGCCTATTGCCGTTACCGGGTCTATCACCAGACTCCGGGCTGCTACTGAATATTCGGAAAAACCCAGTAATACTTGTGCCCGACCCGGGGATTGAACCCGGGACCTCCGATCAGCAGTCGCATACGCTATCCACTGGACCACGGAGGCAGTCTTGTATTGTTTTAGTATTGATCTCTCCATTAAAGCCAAGCAATAATTTTTAAATAAACTTCACCCATGGCTTCGCCCTTCTTCAGGAATAACACTATTGGTGAACTCCGTACCAAAATCCGTTCGGTAGTTTTTGCGTTTATCGCGTTTATACAGATAGACAGAACGCAACGGGGCCTTCATTTTATGATATGTGTTTGATTACTATAGATGATAAAGCAAATTTATATTTTTATTCAATTATAAACAGATTTTACATTCCACACAAAAAAGTCTTATACAATTAATTTAAGAACGCCGTAGGTAAGAACAAACTACTGAATTCACTATCCATTTATTCATAAAATGTTACTTTGTGACAATTTAAGGTGAATAGTATTTCATGAATGTTACAGTAAAGTATGATTGCTAGTAAAAAGCCTGTAAAACCATTAGTTAATTCTTATATGATAATAGTCCATAATTGCTCGCTAGAGGTTTGTTTCAAGCAACGAGTATATACAGGATACTCACGCCTATATTGCTAGGCGTT
Source organism: Euclidia mi (assembly GCA_944739405.2). Taxonomy (NCBI): domain Eukaryota; kingdom Metazoa; phylum Arthropoda; class Insecta; order Lepidoptera; family Erebidae; genus Euclidia; species Euclidia mi. The sequence goes on along the minus strand of OX123207.2, from coordinate 7,987,184 downwards.
ACGCGTAAGATTACGCGTAAAATTTCTTTTTTGTTGATACGATGATGGTCTGGTGGAGATACCGACTGCAATGTAGAAGGGTTATTAAACCCACGGCGGGCACCACTGACTTTTCGAAGTTGTATTAAATTGATAATTTTCACTTGCATTTTCATATTAATTTTACTAACATAACAATATACGCGTGTAGAGTTGATCGAAAAGAAATCTTGTGAACCTGTGTATGAGATATAACTAATTTAAGACTGATACAAACAAACAGACGCATAACAAAATAAACCTGCAAGAGTGCCGTTTACCTTTTCATTACAGTCACCTAAAGTGAAAATTGAATAAAAAATTGAAAAGGGAGAATCTATCGATCATCTCACTCTCAATCATGAAATTTTTAAAACAGCAACACTCAACACCCATAAAATCTCAATTCTATTATGTATTGACTGTTTGGGTCGCAGTGTCGATTATACAAAACAAACGGCGAGGCTATGGTAGGCTTTAAATATTAATACAAAAGGTGTGGCTATATTTATGGATTCTAAAGTCCCATGAATAAATCGAGGGCCGTAAAATAAAGTCGAAAAGTGAACATCAAGGTTGGTGTAACGAAAATGTTGGCGTTTCTGAAAGGTTATATGATGGTTGTTTAATAGTACGTTTTATTGCTGCCAATGAGCTGTGTCGAGGGTATTTATTTTTTATTACTAAACTTTGCTTGCGATTTCGCGCGCAAATTATACACCTTCCTCAGAGATCATACTATATAGGAAAAACCGTATAAAAATCCGTTCGGTAGTTTTAAGTTTGTCACGTTCATATAAACAGGCGGTAAGAGAAGGAGGCCTTCACTTTATATTATGTATAGATTATAAGTACAACAATATTATAATAAAACAAGTCTTGAGAACAACTTTCTGATTTCTAGATTATTAATGATAAATGAAGACTTTTCCAGCTGATTTTGAGATAATTTGATGGAAACCTACACTCAACAGCGTACTACAAAATGTTATCAAATTTAAAAATGAAAAATAGCCTACCATCTAATTTCATATTTTATCAAATATTCTTTCTTGTAATAACAAACGTGGGCGTTTAATATACCTCTGCCTACCCCTTCGGGGAAACAGGCGTGAGTCTATGTATGTATGTATGTATGTAATAACAAACACTTTGTCAAGAGATTTCTATACAAAACTAGCTTAGCTGGCAAAAACTTTTCTGTGCTATAAATTAGTAACGGATGTACGCAGCTACGCCTGCACATAATTTTTATGCTTTAACCGTTTCTGCCCGACCCCTTGTGCATTTTGAGAAATCCTTTACACTCCTCTTGGAACTTATAAACATGCCAAATTCAGCTTGCTGTGCCTGTCAGTAAATAAAAAAAAATTATAATGACGATGATTTCTAAATAGATACACTTTTATTACCTTGTGACTTAGGGCCTACTAAATATACTTACACAATAAATCATAAAAGATGACTGTAAGCTAAATTTTACTATTTTAGTCTATGTAGAATATAAGAATACTCGTAACCCTCATTAAGTAAAATTTTTATTACATAACACGGAATTACATGTTTTAGACAGCTCAGTTTTAATTATCTGCTACTAAAATATGAATCTGTTCAAAGATACATGTGGAAAGTGCAATTAAAATAAGAGGATGCGATGAATGCACAATGTTCACAAACGAATGTAATCAGAGATCTATTTTAATTTTGCTTACTATGTTTTATTTAACATATTTTGCTTACTTTTCTTTATTAATATACTTACTACTCTTACGTTGCTACAGTCCTGTGAAATTTGGTTTATTTTTTCAAGATACATACTAGACAAAAGCGGCCACGCAAAGTCGGGTGTCGTCATTACCCTTATAAATATAAATTCACGCCTTTTATCTCCGAAGGGATAAGCAGAGGTGTATTCCACACCCACGCTTCGTCAGTTATGTTTCGGTCCTAATGTAATAGGTTAGCTTATTGCCATCTACCGGGCACATTGTTATGCGAGTGTTAATAAACATTTTTAATACACACATAACTTCGAAAATGCAGCGGTGTGTGCCATGGGAACTGGCGATTGAACCTAAGTCCATCGTCTCAGCAGTCCGTTTCGTACACAACTGGGCTATCGCCGCTTAATTTACCCTTATAAGGACTCAAATAAATTATTACCTTTGTAGGCGTATCACCATGCCAAATATTAACTCGATATTTTAATGTGTTCTAGAGAAAATTGTGTCTTGACAGTCAGAAAAGGACGGGCTTGAAGTGGTCTTATAAAATTTCATTACAACATTTTAAGTGGACGAACTTATATACCTTAGAGTTTTCCTGTACCAGATAACATTCCCCTAGCGTTATCCCATTTATTTGCAACTGATCTAACAAGATTTGACTAAATTTTAGCTTCTCCACAGAGCGACTGCTTGTCTGAACTCCTCAACCCAAAGGGATAGCTATATTGCATGGTTTAGAATAGTGTCAGTTTATTCAGAGATACTGACTATTTATGACAGTCGTTACATATAGGGAATAACGACCGTCAAACTCCGAGGCACGCGGCTAGTGATAATAAATAATTCAATCGCACATAATTCCGAAAAGTCATTTGTTAGAATTAATAAATAAAAAAAATTATTTTGTTAGAAAAGAAATTTGAAACCGACGCCCTCAGCGTTGTCGTCTATGGTATCTCCACGCCGCAACCCGTGTCGGATAAAAAATTGCATCAATATTTTGTAGTTATAGCCTTTGAAGACACGGACCATTCATTTAAGCTATTTGAATGTATACAAACTGTCATAATAACGCCCCTAGTCACAATCACAATATAATATAAAGTGACAGTGCGTAGTTTCACTCGGTCGCCATTGTCCATTCATGGTGGCTAATCCTCTAAAATATCAACGGATATGACAGTAACTGGCAACTGGGACACACGTCGTGTATAATTAACCTAATAATTATAGTTGCTATCGTGTCGCTGTTGAGTGTGACACATTGAGACACTTGAGAGAACTGATGAATGGTGTAATGGTTGAAGAGGTTTGAAAATAGTCACACATAATATCAACTTTTGGTCTTTTTCAATATAATATTATCTATCGACAGATTCGACTAATAGGGATATCATTTGAAATAAGCTCCATGCAAAATAAGTCAAGTATATCTCTTGTACCCAAATCCATCGCATATAACATAAGCTCTACAAAATATCTCAAGTATATATCTTTGGTAACCAAATCCTAGATAAAATATTAGGTACTACCGTAAGTATTACAGTATCTATACTGTTGCGTTAAGTTCGGTGAGTCAGTGATAGAGGCCGCATCCCTTTTTTCTCCTTCTTCATCCCGCTCCTCTACCGTTCCTTTTCCCATCCCAAAGGCCGACAACGCTCTTATTACTCCTCTGGTGTTGTTGGTGCACATGGGTGACGGTAATCGCTTTCCATCAAGCCATCCGTTTGCTCGTTTGCTTACTATTAAAAAAAGTAGGCTTGAAGTCAAACCCTGGCAGGGTTTGACTTCCTTTGCGTCCTTTGCGATACAGGTTTTATTCCCAGCGTGGAAATCGTTGATAAAAAATAAACTGGTCAAACGAATGCTCGTTCAAGTATAGGTGACTTCTGTGAACAGCTGATTCACAAAAATGCTATTTTTATTTGGTTTCAAATGGCAACAATATTGAGTATTCATCAATGAAGGTTTGGCCCTAATAGGCATTCGAATCTCACTCACTAGAAACCAATAAATCATTATCAAAGCAAATAAAAAACAATTGCTCATTTCCCATTTATGAACACCTCAAGTAATAACGTACAATAGTATATTAAACTTCAGCGCGAATAATACAGTCATCATTACGAGTACAAACCCGCTTAAAACGCTTGCTACACATAAAGGTAGATGTGCGTGGGATAATATTGAGCCATCATGTTTGCATGTATCTGTGTTTATGTGTGTGTGTGTGTGTGTATCTTTGTCTTTATATGTGTTTGTCAAGGTATCTCTAATTTGCACTGAGGACTATCTGCAAAGGGTAATGAGGCTAAGGGGTTGCAAGGAAGACATTCATCAATATTATAGTATATTTTATTTGTTAAACGTTTTGCACTGCAATAATCAAATGTGGTACATACTTTAGAGCTTTTTTCTTTCTTTCTCATGTGAGTGTGTGGCCAACTCTGGTGTCGTAGTTTTCAGGCTGCCCCAAGGCCTCCGACATGGCCTAACAATTCTTGTCCGGAAACAAGAACCGGAACCGACAGCTATACCCTAATGCAATTGCTTTAACGTTCATCTTTATTCAAGAATATTTAATAAATAATTGCAATATTTTAGTAATACAAGCATTTTGACTGCCTTGGCAAACTGACAAAGGACGTACTTAATATTTAGAATTTTCTGTGACTTTCATATTATATTAAAGGCAGCATTCGAGTATTGTCGACGCCCAAAAATAAGGGCTTGTAAGGGAGCATTAATAATAAGCTCTGATTCTAGCTTTCTTGCTTAATGAAATAAAAATAAACGGATACTAGGTACTATGATTTTACGTCAATATTCTGTGGAAGGCAGTGGTGAAAAACTATACAACGTCATCATTATCATCGGAATAACGATATATTATCATCTCAATAAATGGTTACTTACATGCCTTTCATGTTAAAGTCTGGGCCTACAGTCTAAAAAAACAATTTTTAAAAGTGCTACCGCCTAGCCTTCGCTACATAAAATCATAAATAATGTATTTAACATTTAGAGCATCGTCAGAATATTTGTGAGTACTAACTCGCCGAAACGACAATCCATGACCGAACATAGACCGACCGTGTTCACCGTGGTTCAAAGAGGTCCAAATTTTGTAACAAGGCAGTCATCTAATAACGAGGCGTTCACAATCACGCTTAACATCATGAAAATATATAATTAATAAATACAATCTATCTAAGAGTGGTGCTTAAATCAAATTCATTCGTAAAAAAAACTACCTTTACATTACTCAAAATGATACATATGTAGTCAAAATGAGATATCTCTACATTTGTAAATTACAGCGAATAATATATAAACTGTCTCACTGTATTATTCTATCAAAGTCCGATTAGCAATATCAGCGTTAAGCTGAAGCAAACATTCTTAAACATCCGCACAAACTTCCATACTGCTTCAGTTTATTCATTTGCACCAGTATCAATGCCTGCTAACTTCACAACAACCAACTATCCATTGCAAGTACGTCGCCTTCTAAGAATATACAAACAAACTTATAACACATTAGACATGACGATAACTTACAGCACGTCTGTCGTTTGTCTTACAAATAAATTGAACATTTCTCTTGAGACACACACTTCGTGTAAATTCAGGCACTTCATTCCATCATATCACAACTAGATAAACACTTTCAAACGTCTGTGATTGCATTGTATTGTTTTTGAGTGCAATATTTACCCAAACTTGTATTATTAATATGAGCTTGTTTGTTAGACTTTAACCATAGAGCATAGATATTTATTTATAGAGATGTTTTTCTTATTGCCGCTTTTAAGACAAACTTTCTGCGACCCAAATTGCCGCTTGGCGGCGTAACAGTCGCTTGAGTGTCAGTGCAACAGCTGTCTATTTCTTACGCCAAAGCAATGCAAGACAGATGGCGAAAGACGCTAGCGCCGCCAACGGCGCCAACTACGAACTACACTAATGACAACCGTCAATACGCCAACTTTAATCGGCACATGACATCCATAAGAAATATGCTTCTTTAATGTAAATCATCTGTATTCATTGCTTTAACGTCTCTAGACAAATAATAAATTAACAACATGCTAGCTATCCTGATGGCATGGAATGCTACTTTTGACTTTTGCTTTTGATTCTGCTTTCTATCGTAATCAAATCTGACAGAAATTATCATCACGACTTTCTTAACGAGCCTGACTATACGTAAATTTTCTGTGAAAGAGTAGTACTCTATATCTATTAAGGCAGCACAAACATATTGTAGCAAGCGTGACTGACTAAATGGCTATCGTGATTTCTCCCAAAAAGACTAGCTGAACAGCTCTGTGTCCAAAGCGGGAATATAGCCTTAAACATAAAGATTTTCTCATAAATAACCTTAAATCTTTCCCACACGACCATCTACACAGTCACACATAAGACACAAGTTATAAACGCTATAAAGATACAACTTTTAGCGAAACCCGTATTACCGACGCTCTTTGCATAAAAGTCTAGCACTTTTAAACTGGTCAGCTATAAAACGGCTCTGATGTAACTTTTCACATTCATAAAGGTAACTTTCTGACCTAATGGAATAGAAGATTTGAATTTTATTTGAATATCGCCGCAATTCGAAAAACCGTTGCGCGAATGTTGCAAATTTATTTAAATTTATAACTAATTGTTATGCAGTTTGTTTTGATTGCTTAATCTTGCTCAAAATATCTCGGGAATTCAAAATACAAACAACTGCTCCCGTATATTAAATATTTTAATGAAAATGTTCCTGTGTACCATGTAGCTAGTTCTTTTAAATAATATTTTTAACCTTCGGCATAGCGTTATCAGAGTTGTATTAAAGACATCTAACTTGATTTGACAGAATATTACCATTATTATATTTCCAAGTAGTGCCTTTCATCTGATCGCAAAAGACAGCAACATTCTATGCATTAGGTTAGAGTAAGGATCTTCGTGGAAACTACCTGTAACGACAGCAAATTGTGGTTACAGGTGCTGGAAATCACAGCTTTGCATCTCTGCGAGGTTCAGGGATGTAAATCTTTATAGGCCAGACGATGACAAACGCGTTATTGACCTATCGCATAGATGTATTCTTGAAGTGGCTTCTTTATTATTAATAAAATAATTAATTAATTATATGTTTTAAATTCAAACTAGAGGATGCCCGCAGCTGTGTTCACACATTTTATTTTAAGTTAACCGTTTATACCAGCTGTCTTTGGAATATCTCGAAATCCTTTCTTAATGCACCCCTAGGGCCGCCAAGAATACAGGGTGTCACAAGACCCATCACCAAACCGAAGTCTACTCGTTGTGGACGTCATGCTAAGTCATACTAATAAAAAATAATACCTGAGAAACGATTTTTTTTTTAAGTTTTTACATTTTTTAAACCGCAATTAAAAGCGCGTGCAATGTTCGAAATACCTACTTATCCATGGGGTCATAGGGCATCTAAAGAACATATTGGCGGGGTAAATGCATAGATTTTGTACCTAATTAGAAGAAAATCCATACTAACTTTGAGCCTTAATATCTCCTGAACCAGTAATTTCCCACGTATGGTGCTGAAGTAAAAAATGTTCGTAGTGATTGGTAAAACATGGGATTTCATTTTTCGTTAAGAGTCTTTTTAAACCCTGTATATACCGATGTAAACAGATTTTTATCGCTGTAAAATATATATTTTATTATACAATCAATTTAAGTACGCCGTAGGTAAGAGCAAACTGCTGAACTGACTACCTATTCATTTAGTAACAAAATGTTACTTTGTGACTACTTAAAGTGAATAAATATTTTATGAATGTTACAATTAAGTATGATGGCTACTAAAAATGCCTATAAAAGCATTAATTAATTCTTATATGATTATAGTCCATAATTGCTCGCTAGAGGTTTGTTTCAAACAACAATGTTTTGATTGATATCAACCATTGTGCCCGATAGGATATGAAATCCAATTTATCATGGTGGATATTGAAAATATTTGTAAAGGTTTTTGAACAAAGTTTACAGATATTTTTATTTTATTTCATATTTGCATGATTATTGATATGCTGATTAATTATGTTACGTATTTGTTTTATTATTTCTTTTTTTTGTGAATTACTATGTTCCTTATCGCGATTACGATTTTTAACTACGTAACGGTGTTTATTGGTAACATTCAAACTTAGAATAAATTCACTCAGAAGCGAAAGTCCAATTAATGAGTAGGACACACATTTTTCACTACGTTAGAATTAAAGTACTGTATTCACAGTGAAGAAGTCAATTAAACTTCAAAACCCCACATGTCATAATATACATGCTTCCAATAGACATAGCAGGCGGCTCCGCCCGCGTGAATTTTACACCTAAACCTTCTTCCGAAATCGCATTATCCATTGGTAAAAACAGAACAATGATCCGTCGATGATTTTTGAGTTTATCCCGTTCATACAGAGAGACAAGATCAAGGGAAATTTATTTTTTAATAATTCACTACATCATAAGTATAAAAAGCCAATAAAAAAATAATATGATTATTTTTAATGTATCATGAACATTGCCGAACATTCGATTAATTATTACGAGATTAAATAATGCATCATTAACTCATTTCAATTAATAGTTCAGCTGAAATATTTCATGTTACTGCATACTATTAAATCAGTTAAATTTAAAAACATTTCCTTTAAATTCTTGAAAATGAAAAAGTGTTAATTTTAATTATTATAATTATTGTGACCTCTTTATGTTTTGATTTAAATATGTATATAATAAATAGTACCTATTCAATTAACAGTTATTGTTAAAACCATTTCGCTACAGAAGCACATTGCTTGGACAATGATAACTAAACAATTGGACCCCATGGTCCTCAACTCCCCATCCCATCAAAAAACCCCCGGGGCTCGGTCAATTTGTTAGAAAAATATTATTACCACTTACATTTATACTGTTCCTACTTCATTCCTGTTTTTATATTCCATTCCATTTACTCATAAAAATAATATTTTTATGTAATTAATGTCGACAAAGCATTTCCAGTTTTATTTGCACCGCTTTATTGAGAAGTTTTAATAATTCACACGGGTTAATTGAAATGATTTCACGGAATCCTAATTTACAAACTCAAATACATACGTAACCGTCATGTGTAATTAACCTACAGCCTATTTTAATTAATCTAAAATAACGTCAAACAATGTGAAATTGTGTAAACAATGTAAAATATAACATTTAATTACAGTCATAATGGGAGTGCAATAAATTTTAATAACAGGATTATTTACACTCGTTACGACAGTTAAGATTTAAGTAATTGATCACAGTGTAATTAAAGTGCGAACACTTTAATGAACATTATGCCGCCTTTGATATCTTTCACGGTTGGCTAAACATCAAACACTATTACCTAAGTCCCTACATCTATATCACAAAGCTTGGCACACTTACCGTCAAGCAGGAACAACAGCCTGAATATCAGGTGACAAATCCTTTTCATCTTGATCATTTGACTTCACTTACAATACAAATTAAAAACGAATGGACATCAATTTTATAATTACACGAATATTGTCAATATAACAGAGGTATTCAAGGATCACTATATTTTTTTTTTATTCACGAACTTATGTAGTTTTACAACTTAGGCGTGTGTAACACAGCGAGTGAGCGTCGGCATCGTACCGCAGCGTAGCAGACGTGCTCGCGGCGCGCGGTCGCATCGGCTACTGAGCGCGCCGCCGTAGCAGATCGCCGTAGCAGCTACGAGGCTACGAGATTGCTCATTATGCCGAAGTGAGTCAGCCAGCGTATTCACTACATTATTTCGTTTAATAAAGTTCCAGCCGTATGCAGATGCGTTTACATAATGTTATGGAATTTTAGAGTCAGAGAGGAAAGGGGTGGGGGGATGCGTGCAAAATTAAACGCGTTGCCGACACGAAACGTCGACACGGATTAAAACAGGATAAGCGTAATCAAATTTATTTTGACGTGGCATCTTGTGAATTATTGAATCAGTACGTACGTGTTATATAGGTATTCGCGTCTTCATTTGGAACAAAGATACTTCGCTTCACGACTGTATTTTATTGATGGATTTGGCACTGCATTGGCCTTGAGCTTATCTTAATATATAAAATCCTTGCGTTACTGACTGACTGACAGACACGCTACAGCCGAAACTATTGGGCGCAGGAAGCTGAAATTTGGCATGTATGTTCCTTGGGGACCGTAGGGGTGCACTAAGAAGGGATTTCTCGAAATTCCCACGGGATCGGCCAAAGCGGGTAAATTAAAAAAAAATGCAGGCGTAGCTGCTGGCGTCCTCTAGTTTTATTATATTTCTCAAGAGAGTTACTGACATACGTTTATCAGTCGTCGTTCAAATATGTAGTTTTTATACTTAATTATATATTTTTATTCCACAATTTTTTGGAAATTTAATTTTATATGATTGCAGATATAGTACGTGGGTTTTAATTTATTACGCCTATTTCTTTTTCCAAGACAATGGACTTGGAATTAATCCTTATTACTGGGATTTTCACAAACTATCCAAACACGAAACAACAATTTGCAGCTCCTTCGAAGTCCCGTTTGTTAATTTTGACGTAATAAAAAGGGAAGGTTTTTTATTGATTTTCTTGGCATTGTGTGGGCTATCGTTAGATAGGTCTAGCATATCAACACAACTACAAAACACATCTGACCAAGCACTGGTCAGGTGTTTTTGTTTACAATTTCGGTTTCTGTGGCTATCCAATTTGTAGCCGTTAACCGGAACCAGTAACAATATTAATGTTCGTAGACTCATAGACTCACGCCTGTATCCCCGAAGGGGTAGGCAGAGGTGTAATATTACACCCACATTTCGCCATGAATTTTTAGGTCCCACGTAATCGGGGGCGAGCCTATTGCCGTACCGGGCACATTACCAGACTCCGTGCTGCTACTGAGAATTTTCAAACGGAAAACCCCAATAACACTTAATATTAATGTTCGTGTCACTCATTAATTAGTTAAGCCTAATTAGCCGCTATAATTTGCCACGAAGCTTCATTATATACTATTTAGAATAGTTTACACACACCCATAAAGTGAACAATTAATGTTTAGTTGTGTATAATATTTGTTATCCTAAGCTGTAATGATATATGGTTTATTATAATAATTATTCTGCAAATTGTTCTCTGAATAAAAACTCTGAAGGCCAATTCTTGTACTTATTTCAATAGACACCAATACTATGAACAAACATAATATTCGAATGAACGGCGATTTGATTTTAAATTGACTTTCAATTGGTATTCTGCTACACTTAAGTATAGTCCAATTTGACACATTTTAATGGACGTTGACATAATAGTTTGACAATATTCAATGTTCCATCCAGTCGTGATATATCGTTCTAGTTTCAGTTAATTTACGAGCATACTATTTATGGTACTGACACTAGATAGAAACTGTACTTTGAACAAATTCATTTACGAGAAGTGGTTTTCGGAGTTTACACACAATTATAAAAACTGTCACATTTAAGTGTATCAGCGAGAAACACCGTGTTCAATGTACTACAATCTGTACTGTATTCTATATACTTACACTGTATGTACATATAAAACAGTATTTTCCTACAAGCTTAAGAAATGTATACACTTAGTATTTAGTGTCCTCTTCTTAAGCCGCAGTAGAACTTGTACCGTCACCTTTAGGAGGGTAACTACAGGGGCCTATGGCGTTACCTGGGAGAGGCCTTCGTCAAAGAGCTCAGAAATTTACGCGGAGACGCAATTTTTATGGGCGCTCTGAAGACAAACTTTCTGTGACCCAAATTGCCGCTTGGCGGCGCGGCAGTCGCGCTGTGATAGCTGTCTCTACCAGAGCAAGAGAGACGAACGTTCCTCCTGTGTATCTTAACTACGAGAGCAAGAGAGGTAGAGAACGACGCCAGCGCCGCCAACGGCGACAACTACGAACTAAACTGGAGACAGTCCGCACTTGGAATCGGCACACGAAATCCTTAAGAACTGCGCTTTATGTAAATCTGTATTCATTGCCTTCGTCTAGCAGTCGACTGCAACAGGCAGGTGAACTGACATGAGACGACGCTTGATTTGACAAGAATACAAACATTTCAACTGTTCTATTCTTGTCGAACAATTCTTGCAATTTATACAGCGGATCAAAGAGCTCGAGACACAAGCTCACTCTTTCTCTAATTTAATGAATTTAACCTATTTCTTACGGTAGTCAACATTTAGCCAAAGTTAGGCTCCTTCGGCGAAATGTTAACTAAACACAAATTTGACGATATTGTGTTGCTAAGAAAAGCCAATAACATGTACATAGGCATTATCAAAATGGACGTGGTTACTAAATATCTTTCCATCCCTCTCTTACACTCCCTAAAGTAACAATACAGACAAAGAAATAGAACAACAATTTCCTTATAAACGTCCTTGAGGCTGAGCAGAATTATCAGATTAGAAAAAACATGATTCACGTCCGCTGTAGAGGTCAAAATGACCTTGACGTGTAAAAAGGTGTTATCTTGAGGTCTAAACAAAAACGGTCGTTAAGGTCCAAATAAGGGGAAAGTCACACAAGGAAATGGGAGTCTGAGACAAAACAATCTTTTGACGTAATTTCATTTAGAACTAGCTTAACCCAAGATGACAACCGCTTTTTTCGCACTCGTGGTTCGTGGGGTGGTGTTTAGTTTTCCTCGATAAATGGGCTATAACACAAAAATAATAATATTCAAATCCAACCAGCAGTTCTTGAGATTATAGTGTTCAACCAAACAAAGAAACTCACAAACAAACAAACTTTTCAGCATTTTAATATTAGTAAAGATACATTTTTCATATTCGTAAAGAAGGAATAGTGATGATCCAGAAGGACACTTCCACTTATTTTTAATAAGATATGAATAAAATAATGCTTGCCGGTTTCGGGTACTTCGGATCTTGCCGTTTTTAGGACGTCCTCAATTTGGTCGAGGAATGTTCGACGAGGTCTGCGGCGACCGACTTGCCCAAACACATTTGCCTACCCCGAAACCGGCGAGCATGTATGAAAAGAGTACTGAGTGTAGAGGAAGCGCGTGAGGTTTGTAACGATAGAAGCAAGTGACGTTCTGTTGTCTCTGCCTACCCCGACGGGAAAAAGGCGTGAGTATATGTATGTAAGTATGAATAAAATAAAATGATTTCATTGAAGAGCTTGGATCTGCTGTAATGAATGATCGAACTATATCCTTTCACTGATGTGTGCCGACAATAGGACGAGATTTGACATTTGATCAACTACCTTAAGTGGCACAACATTCGTAAAGCTATGGATACCTGCACCTCCTGATCAACGCCTATTGTAGTATCTATTGGGGTAAAATGATTTATTATCAGCCTTTAACAGTCCACTGCTGGACTAGGCCTCTCTTTTAAAAGGAGGAATTGGCCTAATACACCACGCTGGCCAAACGGGTTGGTATAGGGTTTGTATCAAGTTTTCCTTCTCTTACAGTGCTGTTCTCTGCATAATATGCTCCCTCTGCCGGCTCTTACGACATCCATAGGATGATATGGGGTGGTGACATTCCGTATTCTTAATCCGTCACCACACGGACACACGGTAAAATTATTGGAGACTAAGTATCTATCCGTATAGTTACAAGGCTTTCACCACTCGAATGCAATTAGAACTCCTACCAAGCAAATCAACGGGACATACATTAGCTTTTTCATAATGAGATTTATATTCTGTCATCTAAACAAAGGATAAATGGTAGTAAGTACATTCACATTAGTATACGCATGTACTATTATGTACATGGCTGGTGTACGAGCGTCACCATTACCCCTTTAAAAAAAAAGATGTGTGAATAAAACGTCATTCTTTATCCCAGTTACAACCCGGAGTAGACTGACTGACTGGCTGACCTCCGAGACCCATTTAGAGTTATGTCAGTTTTTCTGACTCCATATAACGACTGTCATACCCCTGCATAATAGTCTGTTGGTTGGTAAAGCGTTCCAATAGATATAATTATTAGTTTATATTCATAATATAATAGGTAATGCCTTATGGGAGGTGGTGACTCACTGGATGGGCCGCTCTCTCTTAAGAGCGGCCCATCCAGTGAGTCACCACCTCCCTCGCAGACAGATGCTATTAGAGTATCAGGCAGGTGCCGTTTGTACATTCCATGGTAAGACAATAGTCTTTCACATGTTGCGGCTAGTCCATAGCTGTACTTAATAGTACAGTTGCGAAGGATCCGCTGCACGTGTCCCATTACATTTTAGATTAAAACTCTCAACGGGCCTCTGCACATTGGATCCACATCGCCGTGTAAACCTTCCAATGGTCCAGTTATGCTTTTACATCAAATTTTAGAAGAAGTACCGTGTACTTGGTAGCACAGGCTGTTTGCGCAACTCCACGTCCAGGCGTGTATATTGCGTGCGGGTGGGAATGGTGTTGTCACTCGAGCCACCCCACCTCTTCGAGGAAGGCCAGCAGACTTGATGTGGCCCACTGCTTCCCTCAGGGTGCTGTGTCTGGTCAGGTACTGCTTCCAGTACTGTGAGACCTCAGGGAATTACCGTGTAATGGAGAAACATAATAAGTAATATTACCTTGGATATAATTATTACTCAACCCTAACAACCAACATACTACTAATGGTTCCCTATCCATTTGCCTAAAATTTTAAGACCTAATATAACTTAGCATAATTTTGTTTGGCATAATTATATTTTCGCATAATATAATTACGCATAACAGCTTACGCATAATTTCTTATGCATAATTTCTCTGACCATAATAATGATTAAGCATAATATTCTAAAGCATAAATTTATTAAGCATAAAGTTCTAAAGCATAACTTTTTTAAGCATAATATCCTTAAGCTTAAAATCCTAAAGCATAAATTTATTTGAGCATAATGATTACAATACAATACAAATTGGATATAATAACTTTGGCAATGTATCTTTGGCATATTTTTCGCTGTAGGAAGCATGAAGCAAGCAAGCATGCAGCATGCAAGCAAGCATGCAGCAAGCATGCAGCATAAAAACAAGCATGCAGCATTCAAGCGACCATGCAACATGCAGCAGGCAGGGCTTCTGTCACGGCTCCGGCGCTGCGGGCCTCCGGCGGCCCCACGCGTGCAAATCGTTGCAGACGGCTTTCGCTCACTGGCTTGCTGCAGCAGGCAGTGCGAGCGAGCTCACAGCCTCAGCCGCGGCGGTGAGCTCGCTCGCACTGCCTGCTCCTCAGCCCGCGGGCCGCCTTGCCCCTACGCGCCTACGCGATTTTAAATAACACTCTAGGGGTAGGACAAACAAGACTACGTGGAGTCGGTTTTGCAGCAATTCGGTTCTGTCACTAACTTTTGTTGCACAGCATAAACATTTTTTACAAGTTAAATATATAATTATATAAATATTATGCTAATAGTCATTAGGCCTACTAACGTTTTGCTAAAAGTCATTAGGCCTACTAACGTTATGCTAATAGTCATTAGGCCTACTAACGTTTTGCTAATAGTCATTAGGCCTACTAACGTTATGCTAATAGTCATTAGGCCTACTAACGTTATGCAAATCAAATTTATGCCAAAACAAATTAGTCTTTAAGATGATTATGCCAACATAAAATGTATGTCTAAAAAAAATATGCCGAAGTATTAATATGCCAAAACAAATTGTGCCAAAATCGTTATGCCGAAGTATATTAGGACAAAGAACATTATGCAAAAAGAAGGGATCCCACTACTAAACAATAACTAGCATACTAAACCATGAATACGAATTTATAAGCTTATAAGCTCTTCAAACGTATAGATCGTGTCAGCATTCATTTCAACACAATAAGACATTAAATCACCAAAAAGTTAAAAACGGCTTTCTTTCAAAATAATACAAAATGTAGCCACACAAATTTAGCTCAACAAAGACACAAGATCTTAATGGCCACAATTAATAGAGCGCCGTATTTCTCGCCGGTATAAAAAACGTCAATTTTTCACAGGGCTGAGTGCGGGCGTGGAATCTCGTCCATCAAATTTGTCGCTAGCCGAGGTGGTGATGCATTTTTATGTTATAATGGTGTTACAGTGGTCAAAATTGGAACTCTTTATTCGTAAGGTAGGTTGCTTTTTGCTCGCGATGAACTTCGCTTAATCTTCGAAAATTAAATATAACCAGAGACTTTAGTCAAGCTTATGCGTTTATAGATAATTAAATATAACCAGAGACTTTAGTCCATAGATTATACGCTAATAAATAGAGTCGGTCGGCAAATGGTTGGTAGACATTGGATGTAGCGGACGTATTTAAGATGGACTGAGTAATGACAAAATACAATTATTTCGGTTTACGAATCTGAACCGATTTTCTGAAGCCCTAAAGAAAACTAGCCATTTAAGAAACGAAACTGAACACACGAAGCTTAGTATTCGCCCTACAAAAAAAAAACAAAAACTTATTTATACCATTTATGAAAATGTAACGGAATTAATAAAACGAATGTCATCGCAATGTGCGTGGCATAAGCATAAGAGAAAGAGCAGAGAAAAAGGAAGAGCAAGAGGATATTTCACATTATCAGTACCTATTTGACATTATCATTATAGTATATTATTATACTGCAATTATGTAGGTACGTTTAATTTTATTTATTTGTAACATATACCTTGGATTCTATTAAAAAAAATACGATTATAGCAGGTCTTTCTGTATGACCACAGTTAGTGTTAAGAAGTATGGATGCAGAACTAGTGTGGTAGGAAAATACTCAACTGATGACCGTAATAGACATCTGATATTTTTCTTAATAATAATTAGTCAATGGCACAGCATTCTACAAACACAGGTTCTTACCAAATATGTCTGATATATCCCAGCGGCGATAGCCCAGTGGTGTACGTAACGGACTGCCGAGACGATCGTCTCGTCTTCGATCTCCAGGTACCCCGTATATCGAATACATCGTTCTACTTAGGAATTGCTTGGATGGAAACTACTTCCTATATCGTGGACAACATTACCTCCAGATCGATGGAGTGGCTATGGGTAGCCCTATAGCACCGGTAATGGCCAACATCTGGATGGAGCACTTTGAGGAATCCATAGACATGCAGGCGTCAAATGTGAAACTATGGAAAAGGTATGTCGACGATATCGTCTGCATCATGAAGGGCAACAAGCAGGACGTAGAATAATTCGCAGACAAATTGAACTCCATACATCCGAACATCCGATTCACTTTCGAAATGGAGGTAGACGGATCGTTACCCTTTCTCGACGTTAAAGTGACAGTGAGAGATAACGGTACCCTTGGACACACTATGTATAGGAAACCGACACACAACGACAGGTATCTCAACGCGAACTCGCACCACCATCCGCGGCACTTGGAGTATGACCTATGTGACCCTGAACAATTAAATAGTGAGCTGTCACATGTTCGGGAGGTACTTAGGCGCAACGGATAAAAGAAGGCTCGCCCCCTATTACATTGGGACCGAAACATACTCCGTCGGAAGAGGAACGAGCGTAAACCTGAAGTAAGCAGAGTGCCCGCTTACATGCCGTATCTAAAGGGAGTGACGGACAAAGTTGGAATAGTACTCAAGAAATATTCCATCAAGACTGTATACAGTCCGCTCTCTAAGATAGCACACAATCTGCGTACCCTAAAGGATGTCATTCCTCTCCAAACACCTGGCGTCTACAAAGTCGATTGCAGCTGTGGTAGTTCATATTTCGGGCAGACTAAGCGTACAATCGCTGAAAGAGTAAAGAACGTATCGCAGCTGTAAAAAACCGACATATTAATAAGTCGGCGATAGCTGAGCATTTGTTGGAATCTGGACCAAACCACTGGATAGAACTGCATCAACCACAAGTCTTATCCACCGATCGTCACTATTACTCCAGGATAGTACGTGAAGCGGTAGAAATCAAGAAATATAACAATTTCAACCGGGAGGATGGGTATAGATTTTCGGCCACTTGGAATCCAGTCATCAGCAAATGTAAACACCGCCGCAGTGATAAATCTCAACAGTGTGTAGACGTCATTAGTGTAGTGTGTCGGAGTACCGACATTGCGAACTTAAATAAAGACCAAGTGAGGGTAGGTGCCGAAACCCGCACTTCCGCAAGACGGCGCTGAGCTCTCATCAGTCTGTCCGCGACCAAGCTCGGTACAAGACGAGCGAAACGTCGGAAACAAATAGGTATTTATACCATAAATAAGTTAAGTTAACGCGATTAAGACCCGCAAAATTATTTTGTATGAAGTTATTTGTGTATTAAAAATGTTAATTATCGCTCGCTTAACAATGTGCCCGGTAGATGGCAATAGGCTCGCCCCCTATTACATTGGGACCGAAACATAACTGGCGAAGTGTGGGTGTATAATACACCTCTGCCTGCCCCTTCGGGGATAAAAGGCGTGAAGTTATGATGTTATATTATGATATTATATTCCAGTTGTCTCCGAAAATTTGACCTAATTGCCAACTTCGATGTACGAGTCGTTTACTCAACGACTTTACTTTAACCGTATCATAATACCCCAACTACAAACACCAAATCAACCATCTTAAATAAAAATTAACTTCTACAGATTTCGTAAAAAAAAAATAACAATTTTAATTATAATTATGCTAACGGTGACAATCTAAACTTTGTTGTATGTCCACAAGCTATGAACTATGAAGGCAGATATACCATAAACAGTACTGTTCAGTCAGTGGACTTTTTTGTGAGTGGACGTGTTACAGAATTTTGTACAACTTGCTAGTATTTATTTTACGAATTTTAATTCAATTTATTAATGTGAAATCGGTATCTCTCTTACTATCTTGTTGGAATGCCGGCCCCATATTTGGTTCTGTAGAGCGTTGTCCCACTTACTCATCGGTGAGTGATGAAATTTATACTTACATTATAAACACTCAAAAAACCCTTACTGGGGCCACTGAGGTTTGAACCGGCGCCTTGCTGTTTCGACGCCCGTGACCGGACTCGATAACCGCTACGCCAGCATTGAGTGGGAACTGCCGTGCGAAAAAATAAAATAAAAAACATTTTATGTTAAACGGTTTTATTACAATAAAAAAATAGATATGTATGTTATGTACTAAAAGCTAAAAAATAATTCGGCAAGTCCTAGCTACCAGATCGCACCAATCTTCTCATCAATCTGGGGTATTGATCAGATAAATATAAAATCGTTGGGCGCGTGAAATTTTTATCAAAATGTTTACTCTGGATACGCTACGCCCAACGATTTTATATTTGTCTGATCAATATCCCAGATTGATGAGAAGATTGGTGCGATCTGGTAGCTAGGACTTGCCGAATTATTTTTTAGCTTTTAGTACATAACATACATATTTTTTATTGTAATAAAACCGTTTAACATAAAATGTTTATTATTTTATTTTATTTCCAAGTTTTTAGTTTTTTTTTGTTAGTTCATAGTGAGCCCTATTCTACCAATCAAGCCCTTTCATTCGATACCTATATTGAGGTATTTGTGAAAAATACGTAATCCGCCATTTTGTGGCGGAAGCCATCTTGGATTTTTCATAGTGAGCTCTATTCTACCAATCAAGCCCTTTCATTTGATACCCATGTTGAAGTATTTGTGAAAAATATAATCCGCCATTTTGTGGCGGCGGCCATCTTGGTTTTTTCATAGTGAGCTCTATTCTACCAACCAAGCCCTTTCATTTTGTACCCATATTGAGGTTGTTGCGAAGAAATATGTGACCCGCCATTTTGTATCGGCGGCCATCTTAGATTTTTCATAGTGAGCTCTATTCTACCAATCAAGCCCTTTCATTTGATACCCATATCGAGGTTGTTGTGAAGTAATATGCGATCCGCCATTCTGTATCGGCGGCTATCTTGGATCTACAATCATAAGGAATATATTATGTTGTATTGTCATCAAGATTAAGAGTGTGTACCTAATATCAGATCAATCTGTCATCAGGAAGGGGGTGAAATTCCAATTATTAAATTTGACCCAAACAAATAAACAGTTCAAGCTAAATAAAACCGTTTAATAAAAAGGCGACCGCATTCGAGCTAAGAACATTTCGTGTACTGAGTACTAGTGAGTACTTATTGTGTAGTGACGAAATACTGCACTTTACAACAATGATTAAATCGCCGAGCAAGAGTCAATCTAGTCCGGACCCGTCGAGTGATTCTTCAGCCCCGACAAATGTAACGCAGCGCAAACGTAAACAACCTGGAAGTGAGTTTACAACGGCTATTGAAACACTTAAGCGAGATATAGACAAAAAGCTCGATGACTGGCGGGAGAAACTTGATACTGCTATATTGAAGATATCAGATAGCGTTGCAAATATAAAGTTAGAGCTTAACACCATATCACAGGTCACCTCGGATATTAGGGAAGAACTGAATTCACTACGTTTTGGCCAGGTTGCGCTGTCTAACCAGGTGTCCAACTTGGAAACCAAGCATCGCTTGGTTACTGAAGATGTGGCTAGTATCCAAAAAGCAGTCTAGTACGCCATGGATGACCAGGCTGAACTCAAGGAGCAGATGAAAGCACTATCTGATGGCAGTAAAGATAGCGAGGCGTTGAGGCATGACATAGCCAACCTAGAGATGAAAATTGAGTCGCTGGAACAGCAGGCGCGTCAGTGTAACTTAGAGTTGTGCAACATCCCGGAGAAGCGCAATGAAAACCTATTCACCATTATGCAGGATATTAGCTCTAAAATAAATTTCCCTTTGAGCGAAAAGGACATTCTCGCAATACACAGGGTTCCGCATGCTCATAAAGAAAATAAAAACCCCAAAAACATAATAGTAAAATTAAACTCCCGTATATTGAGAGATTATGTACTAAGCGCATTTAGGTTGGCTAAGGGACTTAATACTGAACAGATGGGCTTTGCTGGTAGTTCCCGTCGTATATTCTTACACGAACATCTGACATTGAAAAAGAAGGAGTTATTTCGACAATGTAAGGAAGCAGCAACTAAAAGTAACTTTAAGTTTGTCTGGTTCAAACACGCAACTGTAGGTACTTGTGCGCGAGACAGAATCTGACCCGGCGATTGCAATACGGTCGACGAAGGATATCTGCAAGATCAAGCCTACTGCAAGACCTGACAAATAACGTCTCAAGACAAACGGTGGTACCTAACATAGTTTACGATGGAACTACATTACTTATATTATTACATTTATTTACCGCACTTGTGAAAGATCTCCTCAACAATAATTTTGCTTTCTGCTATAAATATTGCTATACAGTTAAAAATTATCATAGAACGTATCTGTTGTCATATAATAATAATCGTCATTCGACGTTATTTTGCTCTACAAATTTCTGCATTCATTGTTTTAATTTTTCATATACACTCTGTGTTTTGTACAATGTTTATATCGCGTGTGCGCACTTTGTATGCATTATTTCTTGCTCTGAACTTTTGTAAACATTCACACTTGCAGTTACTTTGTTTTAATGTTAATTACTATAAAATATGTTGTTGTAAATATTCAGACGCTTACTGCCTTTTTCGGTATAGTCGTAATTCTATAGCGCGCACATATCTGTTGTCACACATTAAATACAACTTGGAGCGGCTTTGGTTTGCTGTGAACTTTCTGGGCTTTAGCATCTATTTAGTCGTACTTACTTTTACTACACATGTATTACGGTTTATACGTTTGCGACATCCATTATGTTACACGATATAACGGTATACTACCAAAATTGTAGGGGCGTTAGATCCAAACTAAATATGATGTACATGAATATCCTATCGAATTGTTATGATATTGTTATACTTACTGAGACTTGGTTAATACCACAAATCTTTGATACTGAATTTATTGATCAGCGCTATATTGTTTATAGGTGTGATAGAGACCGTTTAGCTACAAACAAGAAAGACGGAGGAGGAGTCCTAATAGCAGTGTTAAAGAATTTACGTTCTACATGTGTAACTTTTGATACTGCGTTTTGCTCATGCATAGAACACATAATTATACAGTTACCTGGCAAGGGCCATGATACTCGTAAGTATATATTTAGCGTTGCCTATTTTCCGCCTAAAAGACCTGAGGACGTTTACCTTAACTATTTCAATAAATTGCAATTTTTAATTGAAACATTTTCCTATAATTTTTTTTTCTGTTTTGGTGATTTTAATCTACCCCATATCGAGTGGCTGCCGGCAGTTAATTCTGAAGCTGAATTAGCATTAATCTGTTCCGGTAATTCTTCTGTTTGTCAGCATATAGCAATTTTATTGTCTCTTATGAATGATTACCAATTTAATAGCTTTAAAAATGATAGGGGTAACATACTAGATTTATTGATTAGTAATAATGACTGCCCTACATTTGCACCCTCAAACGTATTGTTGCTAGTTGACAATTATCATCCTCCTTTCTGCACTGTTATTTAATATAAACCTTCGATGCAGCTAATGCATCCAGCAAAAATTAAAAAATATAAATTTTATAAGGCGAACTACGACTGCATTAATGAAGAGTTAGATAACATAGATTGGAATATGCTCTTTTATGGACTATGTGCCGAGGAATGTGTGAATATATTTTATGAAACAATTTTTAAAATCATAAAAGCTCATACTCCACTGGCTATATCACGCTCATCCAAATATCCAATTTGGTTCTCGAAGTCATTAATAAGAATTTTTAATAACAAAAACAAGTCCTGGGTGAAGTGGAAATCCTACGGTAACATTTCAGATTACGAACAATTTTCACTTTTTAGGCTCAGGTTTGATGCTTTATGTAGAGCTGATTATCGTAAATATATTAATTCTTTCCAGGACAATATCAAAAATAATATAAAATATCTTTGGAGTTACATTTCACATCGTAAGGGTAATGTCGGTATTCCAGCCACCATGTATTATAAAAACCAAAGCTCTAGTAGTCCAGGGGAGATATGTAACATGTTTATGACATATTTTCAATCGGTTTACGAAACATCTAATCTAAATTTAAGTGATGGGTGCCTCCTACCGAGTGTGGGGAAAATGCTACTATTATTTCAAGTATAACATTTAGTAGTCACCAAATTCTAAAGGAATTAAGATCATTAGATTGTAGCAAAGGGCCAGGACCTGATCGTATACCACCCTATTTCCTTAAAAAAACAGCAAGTAGTATTGTTATACCCCTCAATATTATATTTAATAGATGTTTACCTGAGGGCATTTTCCCTGGCATTTGGAAAAGAGCAAATATAACCCCTGTGCATAAAACAGAATTGAAGCAAAATGTGGAGAACTATCGCCCTATTTCTATTCTGTCCACTTTGTCGAAGCTTTTCGAAAGACTGGTGTTTAACGAAATTCATACGACGCTATACTCCATCATTATAGAGCAGCAACACGGTTTTATAAAGAAAAAGTCAACTACCACTAACTTATTAATATTTACCGACTATTTATTTAATAACTTAGATCTACAAGTACAAGTTGACGCATTTTATACCGACTTTCGAAAAGCTTTTGACAAAGTGGACCATGATTTACTTTTGAGAAAATTAGCCTTCAATGGCATCCGGGGTGACTTACTCCGTTGGTTCACGTCATATATAACAAATAGGTCTCAAAATGTTGTAATTAAAGGATACGAGTCAACATCTATAACTGACAAAATTACATCTGGCGTGCCCCAAGGATCCATTCTAGGCCCTCTTTTGTTTATTCTTTTTATAAATGATATTGGTGCGTGTTTTAAGCATTCGAAATTCCTAATCTACGCTGATGATTTGAAAATATTCAAATCTATTAAAACGCACCAAGATTGTAATTTGTTACAGGAGGATCTGGACAGGTTCTCGGCATACTGTACAAGAAACAAACTCCATTTAAATCTATGTAAATGTTCAACCATTACGTTCACAAAAAATAAAAATTGCTTGTCATACAATTATAATTTAGATGAAACATTTTTGACTAAGGTCACCTCAATTCGGGATCTTGGAGTGTTACTTGATGACAAATTCCACTTTTATTAACAATATAATTAACAATGCTTATCGTATGTATGGTTTTGTGATGAGTTCAACAAAGGAATTTAAACGCGTAAGCACCTACACTCACCTTTATAAATCGCTGATAAGATCACAGCTCGAATATGCTACAGTCGCGTGGAACCCATAATACAACAAATATATAGATAGTTTGGAAAAGGTACAACGTAAATTTCTTAGATCTATGCATTATAGATGTTTCAAGAACTACTGCTCTTACAAAGATTTACTTACAAAATATAGACTGATGACTCTGAAGTCCAGAAGGCTATGTCTCGAGATGATGCTACTCTTTGACTTGTGTAACAACAGATATGAATGCGCTTGTTTAACTAATATACTGTGCTATGTTGTACCCCGCACAGTTATAAGGCGGGAGGTGCGCACACACCCACTTTTTGTTGTCACTTCATGTTGAACTAATGCTGAAGTCCGTGCGCCATTGCGGCGAATAAGTAATAACTACAACAAATATTTTACTACTTTAGATTGCTATGTCTCATAAAAGATTTCGTAGCGCTCTAATCCAGAACATGAATACTAATGAGTTGATAGAATCACATGACTGCTTTTTGTAATTCATAAACACACTAAGAACACTTAAAATGTTAAAAATACATAATATCATCTCATCATCAGCCTTTGATAGTCCACTGCTGGACTAGGCCTCTCCTTTGAAAGGAGGAATTGGCCTACTATACCACGCTGGCCAAGCGGGTTGGTATTGGGTTTGTATCAAGTTTTCCTTCTCTTGCAGTGCTGTTCTCTGCATACTATGCTCCCTCTGTCGGTTCTTACGACATGGGATGATATGGGGTGGTGACAATTCGTATTCTTAATCCGTCAGTTAAAAGCGTCAGATGATTTCCTGCATTGTACTTGCATACTAAACCCTTTTTTTTGTCTGGACTTTAAAAGATCAAGAAAAGACTAAAGAAATTGAAATGACAAAAAAAGCAATGACTCTGAGTTTGTTTCGGCTTTTCTTCTCAAGAAGTCATTTAGCTAGGAAAAGCCGGCATCATCTAGAATAGGGTTTTGACATGTATAAGTGTTGTAAACAACTAAAATGCAGAAATAAATATGTCTTTATGTCTTTACGTCACCACACGGACAATTACAATTGCCATACATAATATATTATTAATTAATTATAAGTTGTGGATAACGGTGTGAATTGCATATTTATATCTATATATTATGTAAGATTAGTTTTAAGACACAATATGTAACTGTTTGTCTATCCCAGATAAATAAATAAATAAAATAAATAAATAAACATCTGAAGTCAACGTAAAGAAAATCCTTAGCGACATGTCTTTGTATTCATGATTTACATAAGTGCTGTTTTCAGTTCTTTTCAAAAGTTTCATTCCGTGACGGCTCATGAACGTCGATTGTTTGAAACTATGATCTTACCCATACATTAAATTTTATATGTGCAACCGTATTTCGCCGTAAATATAACGGAAAAAGCGAGGCTAAATATGTAGTTCTGAATTATGATTCGTACTTATTAGGAAAATAAAATAAAATAAAAAACATTTTTATGTTAAACGGTTTTATAACAATAAAAATATATGTAGGTTATGTACTAAAAGCTAAAAAAATATTCGGCAAGTCCCAGCTACCAGATCGCACCAATCTTCTCATCAATCTGAGGTATTGATCAGATAAATATAAAATCGTTGGGCGCGTGAAATTTTTTTCAAAATGTTTACTCTGGATACGCTACGCCCAACGATTTTATATTTGTCTGATCAATACCCCAGATTGATGAGAAGATTGGTGCGATCTGGTAGCTAGGACTTGCTGAATTATTTTTTAGCTTTTAGTACATAACCTACATATATTTTTATTGTTATAAAACCGTTTAACATGAAAATGTTTTTTATTTTATTTTATTTCCAAGTTTTTAGTTTTGTTGTTAGTTCATAGTGAGCCCTATTCTACCAATTAAGCCCTTTCATTCGATACCTATATTGAGGTATTTGTGAAAAATACGTAATCCGCCATTTTGTGGCGGAAGTCATCTTGGATTTTTCATAGTGAGCTCTATTCTACCAATCAAGCCCATTCATTTGATACCCATGTTGAAGTATTTGTGAAAAATATAATTCGCCATTTTGTGGCGGCGGCCATCTTGGTTTTTTCATAGTGAGCTCTATTCTACCAACCAAGCCCTTTCATTTGATACCCATATTGAGGTTGTTGCGAAGAAATATGTGATCCACCATTTTGTATCGGCGGCCACCTTGGATTTTTCATAGTGAGCTCTATTCTACCAATCAAGCAATTATTTGATACCCATATCAAGGTTGTTGTGAAGTAATATGTGATCCGCCATTTTGTATCGGCGGCCATCTTGAATTTACAATCATAAGGAATATATTACGTTGTATTGTCATCAAGATTTAGAGTGTGTACCAAATATCAGATCAATCTGTCATCAGGAAGGGGGTGAAATTCCAATTACTAAATTTGACCCAAACAAATAAACAGGTCAAGCTAAATAAAACCGTTTAAAAATACAGAAACTGTGTAAATACGATCAGCCATATCTGTCTTCATTTCTAACAGATCATTGGTGTCTTTTTCAAAGTCAAAATCATTCATTCATCTTGGTCACAAGGTGACGCTTATGAACGTCAAAAATTTAAAGTAAATTACTTAATGCTTCAACATTTACATTTACTGCCTCGTTCGCAAAGCAATAGGTAGAACAAAGATAGAAAGAACGGGCAATAAAAGTCGTGGTCACTCTTTTTAATCGCCAGTGTTATGGTGCATATTTTGTTTTTGTAAGGAGCTGCAACTGTTTCACATTGTAGTTAATTACTTTTAATTTTTTCTTATTCCTTCAAATGATTAGACAAATAGCCCCACTAGTTCAAAGTGAAATTGTCAATTATACATGTAAGGCCTTTTAACTTTTTGATACATACTTGAATCGCACTCAGTGTCCTACGCAAGTGACAAATGTGGCAAGGGACGCGATGTATTCGTATTCAAATTAAGATATTTTTTTTTATTTACAAGAATAAGGTAATATAAAGGTGCAGATGTTGAATGTTTACATAAGTGGAAACAACGTATTCTGCCAACACGGAAAGCAGAACATTTATTTCATACTCGTGACATCAAACAGGAAACTTTTATTAACATTTGATATGCTTTGATGAAAATATTTTAACAGGTAGTAGAGCCTTGCTGATTTCAGCATGAATGGGCCGGCTCGATCGGGGAGGTACTACCCTTTCACAGAAAATCGACGTAAAGTAACTGTAGGTACCTAAACTGTTGCGTTTCGTTCGGTGAGTGAGAGTGCCGGAGGCCCCATCCCCTATTCCTTCTCCCTTATCTAACTCCTCCTCCTATCCCTCTCCCAACCCAAAGGGGTGGCAACGTACTTGTGTCTCCTGTGGTGTTGCTTGTGTCCATGGGCAGCGGTAATTGCTTACCATCAGGCGATCCGTCCGCTCGTTTGCCGCCAATTGCTATAAAAAATATATATTTATATAAAATAGTAGTGGCTCACACGCTTGTTTCAGATTGATTGCGCTCTCGTGCCACACACGCATGCGTGCTGCGGGCCGTACGCAGAGCAAATATATGACGACGAGAAGTTTAATTTTTGGCCTGTATCAACGCTTCACAGTTCTATGTGGGCACAGCTGGGTCTCATTGCAATGAATGTATTCATTACAGTGTGTACACTGAGTACAATACACTGAGTTTATTTCAGGAGACAAAGTACATTTTTTTCACAATTACAGTCTAACATGGTAACACTTTCACTTAATAAAGCCCCATAACGGACCGAGGACAGATTTACGAGGTACTTATGACTCGCCGCTTTGAGCCAGAATGCCATTCCTCCCAGACGAGTTCTTAGGAACACTGTCTTGTCAAGCGCCGCCCCTCCAACGCACCGCATTACGTCACTCAGCGTTCACCAGATGGCAGCACTTCGATTCGTTTACCGACTATACTAATGATCGAATGAATGAATCGCATATATCGCTCAAACGTGCACCACTGTATTATTAACCCGCAACACTCATGGTCGGCGGTAATAGCCTCCTATGAAGAAAATGGTGTGCCAAAATCAATCATGTTTCTTTCTTTCACTACGCACACACTCATATTTCCAAAAAGTGCGACCCGTAGGAATCACCCAAAAGTATAGTCCTTTGGCATCCCCACTTCCAATCTTTTACTGGTCTCAATACCTAAGTAATGCAAGTTTTTTCTTATAGTCTCTTTGTAAAACAACTGTCAATCGTTCATTGCATAGTTGACTATGGAGCATGTCTCTTTGTCTGCACAAAACAAACTAGAAGCTTTATTGAATAGTTAAACTGTTACAAGACCTACCCGACCACTGTTACTCCAAACTTTAAGAACTTTTAGTATTATTGTAAATGTATAGACACACAAGACGTCCATCTGGCAAATATACTACATAATAGTTATATTTCTCATTTGGTAGTGTAATTCATCATGTCAGCCTAGAGACATCCACTGCTGGGCAAAGAACTCCCGTAAGGTTCTCCACACAGACCGATCTTGAGCCGCTCGCATCCAACCGCTTCCCGTGATCTTACCGAATACGAATAGTCCCGAATATATTTTTTTATAGACTCACGCCTGTATCCCCGAAGGGGTACGCAGAGGTGTAATATTACACCCACATTTCGCCATGAATTTTTAGGTCCCACGTAATAGGGGGCGAGCCTATTGCCGTTACCGGGCACATCACCAGACTCCGTGCTGCTACTGAGAATTTGGGAAATCCCAGTAACACTTTGCCCGACCCGGGAATCGAACCCGGGAGCTCCGATCAGCAGTCGCATACGCTATCTACTGGATCACAAAGGCAGTCCCGAATAATCAGGCTAAAATGACAATTGGCCAAGTCACATAGCTCGTAGAACCGATGGCCGTCGGGGTAAGAGGGTTCTGGAGTGGTAACCACGTACCGGACGCCACAGAAAGTACCCTTTCTGCCTACCGAAAGATCGTGTTCTAAGGAATCAACCAATCTATTGATAAATTTATCGTGTTCATGTAGACAGACAGGAAGAAAAGGGTACTTCATTTAATGATGGCGGCCTTTTGCCTTTCAGATCGGACTAGCTATGGTTAACGAGTTGAATTGCATATGATTGAAGTAATGAGTAGGTATATGATTGAAATATTCAATATTTAGAAACAATGCTTTTCTAAAAGATGAACCCGCATAGTGTGTCGCAACTTTAAAAGTACATTAAAATTCAGTTCAACGTCTCCAATGCCCGATTCATAGTACAACGAAGATACTCAAGTTTGGCTTAAGTTTAAGAAAAAAGGCAACTTTGTTGGCGTTAGATAAACAGAGATAGATTACAAACTCGACACGAACAAGAGAGAGATAGCAATATCGGTAAGATTTGAACGAAGTTGAAGTCTTGCTTATAAAGAATTTAGGTGACGATGTGTCAGGATGGCTGCAATATAAAAACTTTATTCAATGTCTATTTTTTATTTAAAAAACGTCAATCTGTCTGTTACATTTTTTATTAATTACAACTTTATATATTTATCTACTCAATAGATACAGGAGGATTTAATGCCGTGCACATTATCTTTATTGGATAAGTAATAACATTGAAACATATATTATAGCTTTATAAAAATAGTACAATATTGTCCTTTTGGTCAAACAGCGAGAACTCACTAGATGACACACAACCAGATGCAGCTGATGGTTAACCGCAAGTAAGTGTGTAGACATCGTACGTTTTCATATAAAATTCTTAGTGCGGTCAGCCGCATGCGACGCGTTGCATTGCGGCCAGCCGCAACTGCATTCAAGCTTTTGTTTATTTTTCTTGAGAGTAAGTAGCTTGGCGGCACTTCGGAGCGAGGTTTATAGATCTCCTTAAACCACACCAATTAGTAATTGTCTGTGCCTTAAGCACTCCAACATAACCTGACTTTTCATTTTTCTTGCAGGTTTGCGGTTCACTCTGGTGTCGGAGTATATATCTTGAGGCTCCCGACATGACCTAATGATTTTTGTCGTGAAGCAAAAACCGGGATCACTTTACGTGCCCTTCTTCGAGTGGTGAGTTCGATAAACGTTGCTCTATTTTGCTGTTCTTTAACGGACGCCAAATCAAGCCACGCCATTTTAGAAGGCTGATGATGATGATGATGAAATCAAGTCACGCTTGACGTCACACGCTACCAACGCTTCAAAATAAATCAAAAGAAAGATAAACTAAGCGTTTATTTCTGCCACTCAACACACCATAAAATAATAACAGAGTATAAATGACTATACTAAAAAAGACGAAACCATAACGTAACTTCTACGCCAAGTATGTTCATTCAAAGATTACTCCTGCTAGAAAAAAGGGAATTATTTTCCACCAACAAATAAAGAACAAAGAATTATGATATTATTATTGCATATTGCTAAACCCCGCCTGTATAGCCAGTAACAGGAGCAAATGCCTTTGTTTCAGGTCCATTAAGATCGCATGTGTGAGAGCCGTTGCTATCGAAAAACTACTGAAACAAATTATTGTGATGTACTACTTTTGGGTGTTTCGAAGGCTGCTCTCTGCTTAGGCAGAAAGTTTGCCGCTGAGTCACTTGTTGGGACAACTTACTGGAAGTTGAAGACACTTACGTCAAGTGTAATCAATTATGTACTCATTTTTTGTTGTTTGTTTGGCTGATGTTTTCTACTATATTTACCTAACTTGTGTGTTTCGATTAAAACAAGCTAAGAATAAAGTATGAGTGTGATAATGCGTTAAGATGTACTTATTTGTGTGTATTAATATACAGTTACATATATGTACATGTATTCACAGGCTGCAAGAGCCTAGCGGCTATTCTAATAGAACTGTAACGCAGAGGTTTCCAGACTTTTCTTTATAAGGCGGCCCGCAGCAACGGCATTTCATTTAATTTTAACCGTTTTTTTCTGATTCCGTGGATATTTTGTCAAATCCCTTCTTAGTGCATGGTCTCCAAAGAAGACACGACTAAATTTTAACTTCTTTCACCCAATAGTTCTGTTGTAGTTTGTCCGTCAGTCAGACAGTAAAGCAAAAAAAAATAATATAGAAATGGCTTACTAAACAGTTGAATATGTACCTTACACATTGTAGGGAACTGGCATGACTTAAGTCCTAATCATAATGTTCTTGAAAGACATGTCAAGTCTGTAAAGCTGCATCCGTAAATCGTACGTATTGCTTTCAAAGCTAATTTCTCAACCTCATTATTCTATCGTATAATTAATTAGAAATGTTGATTGCTTAGCCATTGGATCCGTGCACTTCGATTGTTGTTATTTATTACCTAACTCAAATAATTGTCGTATTATTTCAGTTCCGATACATAACATAGAAAGCATGTGCAAGCACTGACGACCGGTTGGCGCAGTGGGAGTGTAAGCGACTGCTACGCCGAAGGTCGCGGGTTCGATTCCCGCTCAAGTCAAACATTTGTGTGCATGAACATGGATGTTTGTCTTGGTCTGGGTGTTTCTATGTATAATATGTATGTATTAAAAATAAAGTTTATATGTATGTTTGTCCATTGTCCAGTACCCATAGTACAAGCTCTGCTTAGTTTGAGACTAGACGGTGTTGTGTGAATGTGGAAGAATATTATTATATTATGTATTTTTTATATCGTTACGCTTATATCCCCAAAGAGGTAGGCAGTGGTGTAATATTACACCCACATATCCTTATGAATTTTAATTAGCTACATTGCAAAAGTTAATAGTCAGCCGTAAAATAAATGCAGAGTCTTTCACCCAGCAAACTATCATCAGCAAAACATACGCCCAGTGTTACAGTAGCCTCGCATTGCACATCGAGCAGTAATATTCGTAATGTATAGGGGATTTATTGGTATTTGTGGGTACGTGACCCAAATGTCTGTATATCTAAAAGGTTTCGGGAATATTTTAGAGTAATATATGGTGATATATGTTGGATTACTTATAATTATACCTCTTATTTTACATTCATTTCAAACTGGTACATTTATGTTACTTGATATCGGACAGTAGAAAATCTTTACGTCGCGCTATGAGTATTCTAATACGAGTCGTCAGTCGTATTATAATACTTATAGCGAGACTTAGCTCGCCGGTAGGTAAAGTTAAGCAACGCTTTCACAGGTCATGACATGGATGGGTGACAGGGTGTGCTATATATATATAAGAGAGCTACCGTGCTTCGGAGAGCACGTAAAGCTGTCGGTCCCGGTTCCTGTCTTAGGACAAGGCTCGTTAGTCTATGTTTGCCTTTGGGCGCTCTGAAACCTGCGGGACAAGAGTTGGCTACACATTTACGCGAAAAAGAAAAAAAGCGTGTCCAAGGCGAGATAAAATTAACAAGTTTATTATTATTATGTTAACCACAAGACATGACAATACTTTGTGTGATCCACCAATTGGTCTTCCGAGTTTGAATGTTCTTTGGCGCCGTGGCTTGAATGTTGATAGCGATATCAGTGACACACGGATTATCAATAACTATGTTTAAAGACAACATATACATAGGACACACTATGACTATTGATACGAAGTACATCATGCTATAAGTAGTTGGGTACTGGCCTTAAACGTACCAACGCTGTCCAGCTATATAATCCAAGCCAACACCACCGCTTAAGTAACTCTAGACTCTTGCCTAATAGTGCTGATAGATTTGAGCATTAACTCGTAATAAAACATCGAGCATTCGCTGCTTTTAAATTTGTCGAACTGAACAACGAACAGAGGCAAATATCGCTACAAACAATTTCACGATCTTCCTAAAGAATGCTCTAATCAGCAAAAAACTCTAAGCCAATTCTTTTTTGTTTTTTTTTTTAAAGTAATAGGCAGCAATCGAGCAGGCGGATCGCCTGATGGTAAGCAATTACCGCCGCACATTGACACTAGCAACACCACAGGAGTCACGAGTGCGTTGCCGACCTTAGGGGTTGGGAAAAGAGATAGGATGAGGAGTGAGATGAGGGAGTAGGAGTAGGGGATAGGGCCTCTGGCACTCTCACTCACCGAACAAAACGCACCAGTTTAGGTACTATTACTTTAGATCGATTTTCTGTCTGAGATGATTTCATGTGATTTTCTGTGAGAGGGTAGTACTTTCCCAGTCGAGCCGGCCCATTCATGCTGTAAGCAGCAAGGCTCTACTACCGTGAAAATTTCCTGTTCATTTGCTAGAATGCTCGCCAGATTTCTCGCTAGAATGCTCGCACCAACACTTTTTTTTCATCTGATAAGTAACATTCGCAAGAATGCTCATTACAGGTGAATGCCACAGTGTATCAGCACCATAAAGAGAAATACCATAGACCAATACAACTAAACAATCATTCACTCTACGTATTTTTGACATATAGACACAAAATGACATTCATCACTTAACTACTCAGAAGAAAACAAAAAGGCTATCTCAAGCATGTTTGTTCAGCCTTAAACAAAACAATTTTGCATCACACCGTATTTTACCCTTCGGCGGGCACATCAATATTTCCTCAAAGCACAAAATTCATTTCACGAAAATTGTCAACGCCAAATTTATAACTGGAGAAAACTGTTGTTCCATTCATACTTCACCGTCTTATGTGGTCGAAAGAATTCACAAAACGTGCCACAATAATTCTAACCAGTAAATAGACACGGTTTAGTGCGAGTCTCGTAAAATTTGGGATAAACAGAAAAACACTCGGTTTTTATTTGTTTATAATACATTACTCGCATAGATCGTATCCACGGGGCCTCAGTGCAAACAACACTGGATTTTTTATGCCTTAAACGTGATCCTACATAACTAAGTTTCATTCGGCAGCTTCTATTACCATACCCTCACACATAAACATCTGAAAAGACATTTACGATTTGTACACTAACCATTGCTTGTCTCGTCTAAACTACCACTTTGTTACACAGAACAAAGCAGGCAATGGATGCTGCATAGTCTGTAACTGTTGTATTATTTTACAGTGAGGGAGTTGGGTGCCCATATAAACAGCTCATTACGATAAAGGCACGCGTTCGACGTATGGCAATCAAACTGGTAAACATTGTTCTGCGCGGGCGTCTGTACGCGATGCGGAGTAAATTCCACGATGCGGCGTACGGCGTCCCCGCAAGTTCAGCTCGTTAGCTTGATTAGTTTATCGTGTTACAGCGAGTCAATCAGTATTGTCATTTTTAGGTTGTTTGTTGAGGTAAATGATATTACTTTTGGTGTGACTTATGTTCTGACCTTTTGTTTTATAAATTGTGTTACAGACTGGTCTACGTCCATTTCAGTCCTTTTAAAAATACGCTGTCAAACATGCCACAATGGTAATGTAGTACTAGGTTGACTTTATAACTTACATCCGTACTAATATTATAAATGCGAAGGTGTATTGGTCTGTTAATTTGATCTTTTTTCACGTCGCAACGGGGCAATGTGAGACAACACTTTGTGTGATTCATAAAGTGTTGTTTCGAGTCTGGGTGTACATTGTGTCCGTTAGTTGTATGTTTGTAAAGTCCCCCGCGACACAGGATTTATTCTTACTGCGAGAGTTGTCTTTTTCCGAAAAAAAAAAATATTGTATGATTTTTGTGTGAGGAAATAGTTAAGAGGCCGTAGAGTTATATAGGCTTTCCGCGGGTGAAACCACGAACGTAGCCTAATACTTGTAGCGCTCATAGCGAGACTTGGCTCGCCGTTCGTAACAGATCGGCTAAGTTAAGCAACGCTTGCATAGGTCGCCATTTGGATGGGTGACCGTGTGTGGCATTTACATCTGAGCGCTACTGTGCGTCGGAGGGCACGTAAATGTGTCGGTCCCGGTTCTTGTCTAAGGATAAGGATCGTTAGGCCATGTCGGAGGCCTTCGGGCGTTCTGAAAACTCCGACACCAGAGATGGTCACACACTCATATGAAAAAAAAAACCTAATACTTATAAACAGCTGTTGCTTCTAACGTAATATTTACACAGCCTGCAGCACATTTTTGCCTCCATATTAAACTGGAAGGTGTAAAATTGAGTTTGAAATATGCCTAGCAGGTACAACCACATACTGCACGGATTGCGCACTGATTTATGTTGCTTCCTAGAAACTATAATTTATTTTCTTCGTTACTCGGTCAGGAGTAAGCACCTCTTCAAGGGAATATGTCAAGTCGAGTTTAACCTGGTGAGAAATGGAGACATGGCTAAGTCTAGAGCAGGATTTCCCAATCTATGGGTCGTGACCCACAGGTAGGTTGCGAGCAATTATCGAGTGGGTCCTGAGTATGGCGATGCCGATTCTAATTAGGATAAATAACACAGCGATACTTTGGTGCCACTACTTACCACACAATATATATATATGACGGGGAACCCATAAAGTTGCAGTCATCTGGTACACGGTTATTCTCCTCTTGCATCTTGTGGGGATACGAAATAACACCACAGATGGATAGTAAATGTCTTCTTTAATGATTTAAGAATATCACCAATCACAATTATTCACAAACTAATCGGATGGAAACGGATGCCTTTCGTGAGCTCACTCTCGCTTGCACGTCTCGACTCAACTGACCGACTTAATCGACATCGCCTCTGCACTTTGACAAATGACAGGCCGAATGTGCTCACGAATGACATTGACATTGACGTTTCGCGAACTTGACAAGTGACAGGCTGATTATGTCACACGCACGTTCACGAGCGACATCTAGTGCTCAGTTTAGGTAACATCTTGGTAAGTATGTACGTTACGCGTTGCGACACGGCCGTCCTGCGCCTTACACGTCCTCGTGTAAGTGTTCATCTAGCATCCCTTAACACTTTTAAGGACAGTAAACGCCTATAGACGTGATAACAATAAAACTTCAATTGTGTCTCGTTTACTGTCCGTGAAAATGTTAACCAGGGGCATCACTTAGCCAGCGGCATCCCTTAACCAGGGGCATCCCTTAACCAGAGGCATCACTTAACCAGCGGCATCCCTTAACCAGGGGCATCCCTTAACCAGGGGCTTCCCTTAACCAGGGGCATCACTTAACCAGCGGCATCCCTTAACCAGGGGCATCCCTTAACCAGGGGCTTCCCTTAACCAGGGGCATCACTTAACCAGCGGCATCCCTTAACCAGGGGCATCCCTTAACCAGGGGCTTCCCTTCAACCAGGGGCATCACTTAACCAGCGGCATCCCTTAACCGGGGGCATATAAGAGTGACAAGAACTACGAATACAAACCTACTCTATCAACATCGAGTTTAATCAGTCAGGTAATCAGGAACTCAAAGTAAAACTGACATTTCACTATCGCTGTATCTCTCAAGATATTTTGTTTTTCAAACCTAGTAAACCATAATATTTAAGCCCTACATGTGATCATGGCTATGCATAGCCCAGTTACCTCCAGTTACTCCGCTTTTTTGCGAAACCCACATGGGAACGCGACTGAAACCCGACCTCAGCCAGGGCCGACTGCAATACCGCCTACTCACGGACTACTTAGTAGACGCCGATTTCTACCGAGTTACGGCTACACGTCAGCCTCTGGCACGATCCGATCCGATCATCATGTAAACTTAAACACTTTCTTCAATATTTGAACTATTTTGTTCTACCTCAATTTCGTCAGTTGTACTTTGAACTTCAGGCATTTTTCTCAACCTGCAGAGTGCGTACGTACAGTTACGCTTAGAATTAAGGGCTTTGCGATTATAATGATCATCGTAAAGAACTTCTGTGACCTCAAATGGGCCTTTAAGATATTTCAAACCAAGTTAACCAAAAAATTAAAGCTAAGGTCTTTGGATTCTAAACCTTCTAAGCAAACTCCTTTAATAAACTACCTTCACTTTCATTGCCAGTTTCGGCCAGGTAGGCTTTAGTTATACCATTTACCAAGCTTCTCAGAGCCACATACAGGCCCCGCGCCACACAAGGGCCGCGCGCCACACACGGGCCGCGTGCCACACACGGGCCGCGCGACACACACGGGCCGCGCGACACACACGGGCCGCGCGACACACACGGGACGCGCGGCACACAAGGGCCGCGCGACACACAAGGGCCGCGCGACACACACGGGCCGCGCGACACACGGGCTATGCTGGCCACCAAGCCACACTCGAAACCAGGCCGCGCCGGCTGCCAGGCTGCGCCGGCCGCCAACCCGTGCCGGTCGCCAGACTGCGCCAGCCACCATGCCGCGCCGGCCACCATGCCGCGCCGGCCACCATGCCGCGCCAGCTACCAGGCCGCGCCAGCTACCAGGCCGCGCCGGCCATCAGGCCGCGCTAGCCACCAGGATTATCCAAAAAGGAAATAAATCTACCATTAGTATTTCAAAGATTCGTCTCATTGTATACCCACTAAATAGAGTATCCGTTGTTTCAGACTAATTCAACGTCCGCACTTCGTAAATTTTAGGCGATTATCAAATTAATTTACTACTTCACAACCGCGGAACGTAACTCCCGTCCATACTCTCAATGAGCTATGTCAAAACTGGATTTGACCACTGACAAAAACTAAAACCAAGTGCGAACATGGCGAGAACCGATAAGCTACTTTCGGACAAACTGATTTCCTTTGGCTACATAGAGGCAAAGACTACAGTTCCGAAATAAGCAATCGTCAGTCCATGAGCACATTCAGATTCTCGCAACATGCTCTTGTCCTACGACACAGAAACCAGAGGTAGGTAATTTTAGCGATCAAAAATCAAATAAGAGCTACTTGAGTAGCAGGGTATCCGTGATTGCGATCAACGACCACACTTTAATGTACTTCGCTCTAGGAATAAAAGAAAATTATTGCACAACACTCATTCTAGTCGTTCGGCTATTCCTGACCCAAGTCGGTGGGGAATAAAGCTACTCTAAACAAAATCATGACAGGTTTTAATGAAAACCACAACTAATTATTTCTCTCGAAGCTGATATGTTGAACAACACGCATACTCGTTAAAATAATAGGAAACTCATTACAACCACCATCCGGTTACACAACACCACCCGTATAATCATTTCGAGCGTTCAACAAAGTAATCTTAAAGTACTTAGTCTTGTTGGTCATGTTACTTTGGTTTTACCTTATCACATAGCAGACTATAAGAAAATCTTACTAGGCTGCATGATAGTTTAGATGTTAAGTTTACTACCAAGGTATCCAATCAGTCTTTTCAGCGTCATAATTTTGTCATGGATAGGTTAAATACGAAGCATAACCTAACCTAATCATTAGCAATACAGCAACGGACCTTACGCGTTCAAGACGATGGACAACGTTTGTGATACTATGACAATGCACTAACGGCTGTGACAAAAGCTCAAGGGTAAACTTGACCAACCAGAAAGACACTTTACCGGTCCAAACAATGGCAACGCATGGCTAAACATGCAGCCGCACAAACGGCTTATCCAATTTATGCAAATCAACATTGACGGTAACGTGGGTACCACAAAATTGTCACAAAGACTAACAAAGTACCTATTTAATGAGAATAAGCTTTAGCATACAATCATCACTAACGATCACTAACCTAGTCCTACCTACAATGACAATTAAAATCTCTAAAACTGATTATCGTAAAGCACTACGATGATAACTCAATCATTTTCTTCTACGTCTGGTAATCGAGTTAAACAACTTCTACTAGAAACACTATCACTCTTAAACGTCCTAAGCATAACTCGGGGCACTCGATAACAATTCCCAGCGTATCACATGACTCTTAAAAACACACAGTAGGTAATTTTTACACGTAAAATCTTAAAATTGAATTTAATTTTACTAGTGGTGCCATCTAATAATCAGAGTAAGAAACATTTTAATGTGCCATGTTAAAAATTTATGCACACAAAAAAAAGCAGGTGTAATTGCAACATCGAGATCGTCTGTACAACTCAGAATTACAACGAGTACCAGTGCCACTTTTACTTGGGCTCTGATCACGTTGAAACGAAAACCGTTACGTATTATCAACACCACGAGTCGATAAAATAATGGCGCTAGTAATATCTTTTGACTATGGTCAGGTTACACTAACCAACCAACCGCACTCGTCTAGACAGCACTGCAGTTCACACGTCTATTTAAGAAATAAAAGCTACAAGCTGTTCTACACAAAATCAGCCCAGTCAGAAGCAATAGCTCCGCACAGTCTTACACTATGAACTTAGTATGTACGATTCGATTAGTTAACCAACTTTAGCGCCGCTGCCCTGCGAAGGACAGTCTAGACCGGAGTTATTTTTCTAGAATTAGCAGAAAACCAACCTAGCTGGGTGATGATTCTAAAACCAATATTACAACTGCACTACAACAATAACTAGCACGTTTCACTCAAACGCACTTGCTTGGAACAATGCAAGTCGGCCTGTACGCTCACTCTAGTTACTATTACAGTCCATAAAATAAGACCGAGACAAGATAATCTATGTACAAGCAAGCATAATATGATCACAAGGTTCGTGAGTGCGAGCCACCCTCGCATGAAGAAAATAAAAATAATCGCTTTCTTTTTAACCGGCTTATCAAACTCAAAACCTCCATTTGATATCTACGCTATAGCTAGGCCACTGTGGTAGTCAGACAACCATACGCTAGCATAAAATACGGCAAAGGTCAAGTGGTTCCACATTTCAGTGTCTCGTGTAGGAATCGAACCTACAACACTCGGTACGATGTGATGGCGACCTCACCACAACGATTACGACATTTCCAAGGTTAAACGCGTAATGTTTTACAAGTACCGTCACTTAATAAAATTGGCAGTAGGTACCAACAAAGAAATCAGACAAAATACGCTCACCAAG
Source organism: Euclidia mi (assembly GCA_944739405.2). Classification (NCBI taxonomy): domain Eukaryota; kingdom Metazoa; phylum Arthropoda; class Insecta; order Lepidoptera; family Erebidae; genus Euclidia; species Euclidia mi. The sequence continues at coordinate 7,947,497 of OX123207.2, read as the reverse complement.
GTTGCAATTGAATGCTCAGCTGATTCACCAACATAGCAGCGTTAGCAGTCTCTATCGCTCGCGCCTTTGTGCACACTGCATTGCACAATATCATCCCAGTGCGACCACAAGCGGGGCGCAATGCGGGTCTTGATCTTCAATCACATGTTTGCAGTCGTCACCTAAGCACGTGCATCCATATCTTGTTGCTCAGGATCGAAGTCCGGTAAACAAAGGCCATGCGACGATGTAGTAGGTATTTTCATGGCTTGCATCAGCGTCAGAAAATTACGATTTTGTAGTTGCAACAGGCCCAGCAATTTTTCGTTACTAGCGTCTTCATTTTGAACACGTGGGTCGTTGTGGTCCCATCCCAATTCTGATGACGGGGAACCCATAAAGTTGCAGTCATCTGGTACACGGTTATTCTCCTCTTGCATCTTGTGGGGATACGAAATAACACCACAGATGGATAGTAAATGTCTTCTTTAATGATTTAAGAATATCACCAATCACAATTATTCACAAACTAATCGGATGGAAACGGATGCCTTTCGTGAGCTCACTCTCGCTTGCACGTCTCGACTCAACTGACCGACTTAATCGACATCGCCTCTGCACTTTGACAAATGACAGGCCGAATGTGCTCACGAATGACATTGACATTGACGTTTCGCGAACTTGACAAGTGACAGGCTGATTATGTCACACGCACGTTCACGAGCGACATCTAGTGCTCAGTTTAGTTAACATCTTGGTAAGTATGTACGTTACGCGTTGCGACATATATATATATCTTTTTAAGTTTAAATTGCTTCGATTTTATGTCCCGTAAACGTGTATGTTGTGGAAGCTATTAAAGTGACTAAAGAATAAAATTACAGCAAAAAAATATGGAAAATATTTGGAAAAACAAAATACAATATGATATACATTATCAACTATTAAGGTTGTTATAATGGGTAAGCTATCTTTTAAATTTAGTCAAAGATATATGAAATATATCCATGTCATCATAACTTCCTTCAATTTGGTTGTTGTAAGTGCGACAAGATCTTGTTAGTTTGTCTTAGTTTTAGAATCCTAAAAATAACATTAATCTTACCTTTTTATAATAAATAATAAACTTTATTGACATCTTTAAATCATAATGAAACTATAGATACTTCAATCAAACCGATTTTTTCTTAGTGGACACAAGCCTATTGTTTATCTTTACAGAGTGGTATTGGTTGCTGAGATACCAAACAAGTTTCAGTTTGCGTGTAACAGCCAGTCAATCTTCCTTTTTATTTATTTTTTATAAACTCACGCCTGTATCCCCGAAGCGAGAGGGCAGAGGTGTAATATTACACCCACATTTCGCCAGGAATATTTTAGGTCCCACGTAATAAGGGGCGAGCCTATTGCTGTTGTCGGGCACATCACCAGACTCCGTGCTGCTACTGAGAATTCGGAAAAACCCAGTAACACTTTTGCCCGACCCGGGAATCGAACCCGGGACCTCCGATCGGCAGTCGCATACGGAATCCACTGGACCACGGAGGCAGTCTCAATCTTCCATCTTCTCTTTTTCTCCTTTTAAATACTGTTATCTGATTAGCTGAGGGACATTTAACAGTAGATGTATAAGTCTAAAGCGGCGTGGGAGTAGCAAGTGCAGTGACGTGCCCTCACAGAGATTCCCGATTGGCATAGAAAATCTTTACGTCATGAACATTATGGTTTGTTATATTATTTGTCTTGTTGTAATTTACCTAAGTAAGTTACCTAACCCCGTGTCTACACTTTGCATGTTCCATATTGCAAATAGTATTCAGTCTGCCTTGTGAAATTTGTAGTGCAGGCAGTTTTAATAATAATAATAATATTCTACCACATTCACACAACACCATCTAGTCCCAAACTAAGCAGAGCTTGTACTATGGGTACTAGACAATTAACAAACATACTTATATACTTTTATTTTGTAAATACATACATATTATACATAGAAACACCCAAACCAAGACAAACATCCATGTTCATGCACACAAATGTTTAACTTGAGCGAGAATCGAATCCGCGACCTTCGGCGTAGCAGTCGCTTAAACTCACGCGGCGCCTACCGGTCGTCAAAGTAATAAATAAATGCAAGTTCTGTTTCGAGTCTGGCTGTCTTTCCTATCCGTCATAACATATGTATGTATAGTCCCTTGCGATTTAGGATTAATTACTTTTATGGCCATGGTCTTTAAAAGTCTCTTCAATCTAAAGTTTGTTGAGTAATTTGTTTTGCCACTTATAAAGTGTATAAGTGACTTTAGTTTAAACTTACTTAAAGTTTAGTATTTCGTTAATGTGTTGACGCAACTTATTTGACTTTGAACATACTGCGTGCGTCTATGTCTTATTAATTCAATATTTTTTTTTAAAAGTTATGACCGACATGAATTTATTTGAAAATAAGAGTTTTGTTTTGACTTCAAGTGAAAGGTACATAGAATTCACCAAGTAAGTTGTCTATCATAAATTAATATGGTTGACATAAGCTAGTCTACCAAAATAAAGCAAATTAAAAGTCTAGGCTCATAAATATTTTTGATCAAAATAGACAGCTACGGTGTGCCCTATGGTAGTATTCTAACTTTTCTTGCTTAAGTAAGCACGTGCACCTCTAATGAACACGCTCCAATAGTGATATGAAAATAATAAAAAGCACCATAATTATGAAGACGTAGTTTTTTCGTTTGAATCTAATTGACATCACTTTAGCTGTAATGGATTCAAATTCAAAGCACATACTTCTTATCATCAAAGGGCCCACGGCACACAATTTAAAAACGTGTTAAATCGAGCATCCTCTCCTCTCATTATAAGGACTGGGGAAGGATAGCAAAGAAAAATAAACATTATTATACCCTACGTGAACCAAGTATTAGAATATAAAAGAGAAAAAACGGAACCTAAACATAATTTAAGTGAATAAACAAGAAAGCTTAATAGCAATTTCTTAAGACGCGCAGATATTCAATAATTTACGATGTTATCCGCCAGTATACTAAAAACCCTAGAGCAAAACAACTTCCACTCCACAAGAGCTCAAGTAACAATGACTACTCCATCCAAAACTTTAAGACCTCTGATCTCAAACATTTTCTTTTCCCCTACAAACCAAGTTACACCAGTACGTATCCATACAAAATTGTTTCCAAATAACCAGAATAAATAGACATCTAATTGCAAGCTTCTCATTGGATTACCTAGTTCAACAGATGTTGGTGTGTGTTGGTACAAATCGTTTCCTGTTCGGTACACGCTACTTCAGTTTCCAGTATGTAACAGATTATATACCACTCAGTTACTGACTATTACTGTGAGTAAACAGTTTATTGCCACTGGGATTTGGTAGTAAACATATACTTTTTTGACATTTATATTTTGTTACTATGTTTCAAAATGTAGGTCAACGACTCAACGTTACGTGTTTAAGCATTTAGGACACCTGTTATATATAAAAGACCGCTTTTATGTAACTGCAGTTGTTATATCGAATAGTCGAATTTATGAAAGAATTCATTCACAATACAAGAGCAGCACTGAGTTTTGTTAACGTCACATTTCTGACAAGCTGTTCCACTCGTTATTGTCGGTATCTCGACAACAGCACCATCTACCGGCTCAAATTAAGCCTAAATGAAGCACTATGAAGTATTCTACCTTCCAGTGAAAGCCCCATCAAAATCGGTTCAGTCAGTCCACAGATTATACCCCGAACAAACCAAAAATAGTTTATGTCTTGGTATCTTGGAACTTGTTACATAATTATACGCATTTAAGAAAATATAGTAATTTTGAAATTACTGACAATTGAATGTTATTGATATGATGAATAGATATATTTTATGAATTAGATACTTAATGTTTGATGATATCTGTATCGTCACTTGGGGTCACCAAATAAAATCAGGGTTGATTTGAGGTGTAGCCTCTAATCAACAATAAGCCTGAGTGGTGACCTCGTTTTCACAACATGCATACTGTTACTTTTCAATGTGTTTACAAAATAATATGTAACATGTGCCATATTATAAGGTAAAAAATGTATGAATTATGTTCATGTATGTTGTGGAAATAAATGCTTTTCTTCTTCTTCTTCTTCTTAATATTATAGAATATAGATATATAAATGTATTTACTATACACAACATTTCACTAAGAGTTTTCCTACAACAGAAATATGAGTGAACAAATTGTAAGGTGCAATACGCTATCATTTAAAGAAATAACCAGACTTCCGCGGTGAAGTCGGTTCATTCTTCAGCCGCCTGACTATCACCACACACAAATCATACTATAACATCGCCCCGTTGCAATGGGAAAGAAGGACAAACGGACAAACATACTTTATATACCACATAATATGGATAAGTCAATTGCTAATTCTTTCTCAAACTGTGTAATCTATATATATTATAAAATTAAGCTCTCTTGTCGTCCTGTGTGTCTGTATTAACGCGATAAACTCAAAAACTATCGAACGGATTTTTGTACGGTTTTCACCAATAGATAGTGTGATTCCTAGGGGAGTTTTAGATGTATAATTCTCGCAGGTGAGGTCGCGTACGAAGTGTAGTATCACTATTAGAATGGAAGGTTTTTCTTCACCGGAGTATTGACAATCTTCCACAAACGTGAGATCCTTTTCCTTGGTCGTTGTTTAAATGATGGTAAACCTCCCGGGGCGAGGCAACAAAGTGACCAATTGTGCGGAAGATGTCTTTGCTCAATTTGGCCGAACTTACTGTACAAGCTTAGTGGACTATGACGTATGATAAAAAATATTCGTGCACCGAATAAAATATTTCAATAATACAGTATTGTAGAAAACGTTCAAAGTTCCTTCTAAAGAAAATACATAATATTTTACTTGCCTCTTTTTGTGGTAACATAGCTGTGAATAAATAATTTATGTATTCCAGTGCCAGATAGGATTTTACGTCGACAACTAGCCGTATATTTGTACGTCATTGCCGTACAAACCGCCAAATCTGTTAAAAAGCTTAATTATAAGATTGGACGTCTCAACTTTGCCACCAATAGTTTATGATGGTAATATCATAAATATGTGCCCAGTAGTCAAAAACCTTGGCCTACACATGGACTGTACGTTAAGCTGGCGAAACCACGTCACTCAAACTAGCAAAAAGATTACCGGTACTCTACGTGCTATCTATCGCCTAAGGAACTTCCTACCACCCAAAACTAAGACAATGCTTGTGCAAACTTTGGTATTTCCCTTGATCGACTATGGTGATGTATGCTATTATGACCTGAATGCAGATCTTCTTAAATGCTTGTGCAAACTTTGGTATTTCCCTTGATCGACTATGGTGATGTATGCTATTATGACCTGAATGCAGATCTTCTTAATGACCTGAATGCAGATCTTCTTAATAAACTTGACCGTCTTCTCAATAACTGCATTCGATTTATTTTCAATCTTCGCAAGTATGACCACGTGTCTACTTATCGTTCCCAGTTGAAGTGGCATCCTATTCGTCAAAGACGCAGTCTGCGTGCTCTCACTACTCTCTATTCTATCCTTATGTCTCCCAATACTCCCAACTATTTAAGTTCTTACTTCCAGTACTTATGCAGCAACCACGATCGTAACCTTCGTTCAACTAATAACCTTCTCCTTCTTTGTCCTTCACATAGATCTTCTTTCATCCACTCTTCTTTTCCTACTCAAGCTATTTTTCTTTGGAATGACCTTCCTCTCGAAATCAGGACGTCCACTACTAGGTATTGCTTTAAGACAAAGGTAAAGCAGCTTTTATTGGCTAAGTTAGCAGAAGTATCGTAACATTTATATATATTTATTTAAATATGTATATATAATATGTATGTGTATGTAAGTATATGTATGCATTTCTATATTCGATGTATTTATGTAATATTATTATTATTTAATGTTATGTAATGTATGCGCATCCACCATATCTATTAAATATAATATAATAAAGTCAAACTCCCCTTTTTAAATACTCTCTGCACCACTCTAAGGTAGACTGGCAGAAAATGCCTAAGGCATTAAGTCCACCTTTATACGCTATGTGTGTATATAAAGTTAATAAATAAATTAAATAAATAAAAAGAGGTACAGGATTTACTAAGGCAAGCGGCAAGTACGTAAAGTAAAATAAATCATTTTTTACTTAAGGCGCTGTTATACCTCAGAAGCCGTGAAACACCTAATTTTTCGTCGCGCATCTAGCCATAACGGTACATATTACAAACTAGTAAAAAATAGAGCTTAAAGTCAAAAGTCTGAACAAAAGACTTTTGAAAGAATTTTTCATGTACGTATAATAGAATCACGGTAAAAAAATCACAAAATCGAGGCAGAAAATAATCTTTCGTCTCACTGTTTGCAATATTTTAATCGTAAGCTGTCATATTTTATTTGATAATATTGTAGGAATTCTAATGAACTAAAGAATTACCCTATTTATTTTCATATTATACGTGTATATTTTGTAAAATTAAATAAAATCTGCCAAACGTCTATGATTTTGACGCTCGGTAGATCCCATCAATATCAAACGCTTCAGCAATTTAAACCTTATTAGCATAAGCGGTGTACTGAGTGTCAGTTGCTAGTTTACGCCCCGCCCAGACCTCATCATTCGGCTATGAGCCCTGTGAGAGATAGGTCATGTCGCTTGCGTCTCCGCTGCACGAAATTTTACGTAAACCTGTTTGTTATTATAATACGCATTTGAGTTCGTAATTTCATGTTTTATGTTATAGACTGAATACTTTGAAACAAATAGGCTTTTTATGTAACTATAATTAGGACCTAAGTTTATACTCTTGCTGCGTTAAATGTATCATTGTTTCTGTGCTTATAAATATATAATTAGAATAAAATATACAAGGACTATTAGAATAGGACAATTAGAGAAATGAAGTTCTACGAAGGATTTGTACAAGAAAGCGTCGTAATAAAATAGAAATTCATCCATGGCCAAGTGATTATGAAATATGTAACATTTTTACACAAATTATTTTCATAAGAGTCTTTTATGACTAACTAAGTTATAGATTATCGATTATGCATAATATAATTATATAAATTATTCTCACAATACATAGCTGCCACAGTTTTCAATTTTTGAAAGAGTAATAACATAAAATCGAATCATTTTATGTATAGGTCGGTTCACGAAAGTTGACCACAAATGGCGGCCATCGCGCATATGTACATTCATGCACCAATGGCGTGGCTCCATTCTTGACGCATTTAGGGAATGCGTCAAGAACGGAGCCACACCATTGGCATTCCACCCGCGCCTCACCCCGCACCTCCACGGGGACCTAAAAAGTGATTTCTGCGCAGTGGTCATCTTTCGTGAACCGACCTATACCTATATTGCAAATTCATTAGCTTGTCAGAGCGCCTGGAGCGCTAAGATGCCGCCACGGCGAACAATAAATAGCGCTAATATGGCGCTCCGCAATCCGCACACAAGCGGTAACGAATATTGTGTTGTGAACATAAACCTATTTAGGTACATCGGGTAAAACTTTGATTATTCATAAACTATTAGGTATGTCTCAGTACATCTAATATCTTTTTAATTTCTAAAATCAATCATTTAGTAGTAAGAAGGTGACTTCTATGTTTGCTATAACACAAGATATAGTATTTTTTTAATAATAAAGTCTCTTCTTTCTCTTAGCGTTATCCGAGTTTTAATCTAGGGTCCGCTTCCTAGTCTAACCGGATTTGGCTGAATATTAGCTTTTCCACAGAGCGACTGCCTGTCTGACCTCCGCAACCCGAAGGGATAGCGATATTCCATGGTTTAGACTAGTGTCAGTTTATTTAGACGGTACTGACGCCCTGTAACGACTGTCAAAGATCTTCATGACAACCGGGACCGACGGCTTAACGTGCTCTCCGAGGCACGGGACAAGCGATAATTAACAATTCAATACGCACATAACTCCGAAAAGTCATTGGTGCGCGCCGTGGATTCGAACCCGATACCCTCTGCATGGCAGTCTGTTGGTATATCCACTCGGCTATCGCTGCCTTTTTTTTTTTTTTTTTTTAATAATAAAGTACGTAACTAATTATCTTTATTGTAATTACAGTGAAGTTAAAGATAACAGTTCTGCAACGTCTTACACACATTTGACTGCATTCATTCCTAACACGATCTGTTCAAGAGCTAGCCAAGAAATGCCAAACAATTTTTTTAAAAAATTTGACTCAAATTCCGTAGTGATAAGCAAAAATTACAAGAGGGATAGCAGTGACTGGTTCGAATTGCGTAAGAATATGTTGACAGATTGAAATTTTGGTATAGTGGTAAAAAGAAGAGATAACAGCAGTAAAGCCAACTTAGTAAAAAATATTTTGTACAAATAAAATATTTGCAATGTAAAATCAGTTGCTCATGGAATCTAAAATGAACAACTGGCTTTGCAACAACTGGCGAAGCAAGAAAATGTAGCAATCGAGCCTTGTGGATTATCCGTTTATTGGTGCCACGCCAGATGGATTAATAGGTCCAAACACGATTGTGGAAATTTAATGTTCTATAGTTGCCTATAAGAATGGCCTGGAGAATAGTATAAGAGCAAATAAAATACAAATATGGATACACGATAAAAAGTGAACTGACTAGTCTAAACAAATATTGTAATTGTTATTACCAAATTCAGGGGCAACGCCACGTTACACGCAAACAAAAGTGTTTATTTGCTGTGTGGAGTGGCGAAAGTATACCACTAAAAATAGAAATTATAGAAAGAGATGATGTTTTCTGGGAGAAGAAAAGCTTGTGGCGTTTTATATGAATTGGCAGTTGTCTGAAATTGTTGATTCTCGTCAAGCTCAAGGGATGGCATTGCGAGATCACGGAGAGGAAAATGTTTCATCAGTGCTTGAAATTTCTACAATACCAAGCCGTAAAAGGAAAGTAAATGAAACTGTGCCTCGTGAACAACAGCAAATAATAAGTATTGAAGCCTTATCACCTCACACACTCCCTTTAACATTCGATGAGAATAAAGGGTTGTAGCAGACAGCTAACTTTTGATGAGCTGTAAACTCTTTATTTCGTTAATAAATGATAAATGAATATAAATAAATATCTTTTAATATTTATTTTCTTTGAAACAACACATATTTGAAGCGAAAGAATTTTTTTTTATTTTTCCATAAAACCAAGTATGAGGAGTGCTAACAAAAAAGCAGTAACTCAAATTCTAATTCTATAATTTTCTAAGCGACCTAGCATTATCTCATGAATAAGGTATATCCACATATATTTTTGATGTTTCATCTATTTTGAAAAATAATAATGGGTTGTGTTTCGAAACGAGTCGCCTGAATTTGAGGGTATTGGTAGTGTAGGGGGCTTAAGGGAGTTCGTTTTAATCCCTTAAAAGTAATTTTGGCTGCCGGAGTTGCGTCAAAATATTTTTAAACAATTTCCAAAATTTCATAAATACTTCGGCAATTATGCAAAACAGAACGTAGTTTTTATACTTTAGTACAGTTTTACAAATGTCATTTTTTGGTTCAATGTGAAAAAAACTGCCATCTTGGAATGATCATATTGACAGCTAATGTCAAATTTGTGCGTCATTGCTTTCGAGTGCCTAGGGTTAGGTGCGACTGTAATAAGTAACTAAATAGGCTATGTAAGGTTCTCTTTTGACCTTTAATCCGAAAATAGGAGCCCTTTGTAGGGCTCCGTCAACCTTAGTTTATTAAACTAGTGTGATGAATGTGGAAATTGGCAGTGCACTACACACTGATGTTTGGAGATTTTTTTTTTCAGAGGAAACCAAGTATTTCCGGCAAGTGAAAATGGTGAGAGGGGTTTCAAAACCTCCCCTCCTCCCTCTCCAATCACTCACAACCCCTAAAAACGGCGACGTATTTCGAAACCTTTACCACAATAATTATACCTATAATAACAATAAACATCCATAAATAAATAAAAGAAATCAACTTTTACTAAACTTAAATTATCTCGTAACTCGCTTTAGTTGAGATACGGCTTTTGCGCTTAGTAGGGCAGTATTGTGATTTTTAGGGTACCGTAGCCAAAAATTGTAAAAGCCCTTTATATTTTGTAGGATAGTATTATATAGGTTGGTTTTATATATTGTAGGAACCCTTATAGATTCGCCATGTCTGTCTGTCTGTCCGCCCGTATGTAACAGTCAATTTATTGCAAAACAGATTTGAAAACTGGCAGGAATGGAATTAGATGTAGGTATTCTATGAACTGCTTTACCATTGTTATACAAAAACAAAACAAACATAATAATGGCCTCTCCATACATGGAACTGACTTAATTATTTTTATTATCTTACGGCCGTAGGTATTTACCTACTTTCGTCAACTATTAATACCTATAACGTCTAATGTTGAAACTGCTCTACTACAGTATTGTGTTTTTTAGGGTACCGTAGCCAAAAATTGTAAAAACGGAACCCTTATAAATTCGCAATGTCTGTCTGTCTGTCCGCCCGTATGTCACAGCCAATTAATTGCAAAACAGATTTGAAAACTGGCAGGAATGGAATTAGCTGTAGGTATTCTATGAACTGCTTCACTATTTTTATACAAAAACAAAACAAACATAATAATGGCCTCTCCATACATGGAACTGACTTAATTATTTTTATTATCTTACGGCCGTAGGTATTTACCTACTTTCGTCAACTATTAATACCTATAACGTCTAATGTAAACCAGTTTTGCTCATGGCTGCACCGAGAACAAAAATTGCGCTTTGCCTATATTGTACAAACAGATTGATGTATGTAACATAAATTTTAATATCAGTATCTCAATTCAATATGCTAAAACGTTTTGCTTGCGATTTTGAAATATTGGAATACGGATGTCGCCAGAATACGGCCGCACGCGACGAGAATGAAGGGGGGCGCCTCGCAGTAGACGGAGCTAAGCTCCCTTCACCTCCCCTGCTTCACCCCCTCATTTACCAAAACAGTCGCTTAGGACAGCGCCTTAAAACTTCAATTATTTCGAAACTCGCTTTTGTTGGGATACGGCTTTGCGCTTAGTAGGGCAGTATTGCTCTCTTATTCTTGTTGATGCAATTAGAAAGATAGAAACTCAAATAGCAACCAGTGTAAATTTTGTTTCAATAAACTCAGTTTGAATTTGGTGACATGTCGACTCTAGATATGGGCCAATCTCAGACAGTACAGTAACTCAATCAATAGTGACGGGGTACGTGCTAAATTTAGTTTCGTAACGCAAAAAATTCTTCAACTTCGATAAATATAGCAATATACTAATTTTAGTTGCATCTATATATCTATCATCCTTTTAGCGTTATCCCTGTTTCAACCCGGGTTCGGGTAACTAGTCTAACCAAATTTGACTGAATATTACCTTTTCCACGGAGCTACTGCCTATCTGACCGCCGCGCGCCGCAAACCTGTAACGGGTAGCGTATTTCAGGGGTGGAGACCTGCGTCTGTTTATTCAGAGGTACTGAATACCTATAACGACTGTTAACGATCTTCGTGACGGACTGTCAGCTTAACGTGCTCTCTGAGGCACGTGACAAGCGATGATTTACAATTCAATACGCACATAACTCAGTGAAAAGTCAGTGGTGCGCGCCGTGGCGTTCGAACCCAATACCATCTAGATGGCAGTCTGTTGGTATGTCCATTAGGCTACTGCTATATACTAATTTTAGTTTCATGATACATACAAAATAATTTCATTGTAAGCACGAACTATCAAAACTATAGCTTCCAGTCTTCTCATTAAATATCTTTCTGTAAATTGCGCTACTTATCTCCCATTTCACTGTCAAACGTTTTAGTAAAACTCGCCGCAAACCAAGGCATCATTACATCTTATTCATAACAGATATTCGTTGCAAAACTAAATAAATTTTTATTCAAAACTTTTGTGAAAAAACTATTAGTTTTATAATTTTAGACTTTATTGAAGTAACAAATAACATATATACAACAGAATAAAACTACTTATGCAACTAAACTATCCTAAACTAAACCAATAAAACTAAATAAATAAAAATAACAAAATAGAAACTACGCGGCGTCAAAAAATTCCTCCGCAACGCTGTCGGCTGGTAGCGTGCCCAGAAAGCTGGCAGCATTGCCACGTTGTATGGCAATGCTTATTCTCTCTGCAAAATATAAACCAGCCCTCTGGTCACGGGAAGCGTCGATCAGCCTTTTAGCGATTTCTTTGTACAGAGCGCGTGCACTAGGCCCCCATGGCCCCAGCGTTTCGACCCCAAACGGCTCAAAAACAGTTCCGTATTTTTAGTCCGTTAGTTTTACAGTTCCGTATCTCTGAAGAAATAAATATAAGTAATAAATAATAATGAAAATATATATTTAAAAACGTTATTAATATCTTTCAATATAAAAAGAAATTTAATGGAATTAAAGGTATCGCTTAGGTACATGAAATTCGCAAAAAACTTCCACATTTCATCAAATTTTCTACGAAATTTGCAATCCTGTATCAATATTAAATGAATATTAAAAACTATACTCAAGACATGGATTCATTTTCATTTGTACCACGGCATTTATTTGTAAGTTTGGATTTAATCGATCTTTGCGTTGATATTTTAATAGGTCTATCATAGGAATATATTAAAAAAATCCAAACATGTCTCGAATATTATTTGTAGTCGGAACCATACAGTCCTGCATTATTTTATTTTGTACCATTGTCAAATTTTTCCGAGTCTTCACTCGTACCAGGAATAAATCTTGTTACGCGGAAGCTCTTCTAAAATTCATTAAACGTACACAAATAGTGCCCGGACTCGAAATAAATCTTTAGGCGCCCCGTGTTTGAAGCATTGCTAAATGATGACACAACTGCTTCTACCATTGGTAGTTAATTAGAAGCTAATATAAGCTTATCTTGACTACTGCTGTCAAATATAAAAATTAGATTAGATTAGATGATTATTTATTGGACACCTTAGAACGTTTAACATTTTAATACAAAAGATATACAAAAACACAAACATAGTGTATAAATGGCGGTCATATCGCTAACTACGATCTCGTCCAGGCAACATTAGGATGGATAGATGTTAATTGAGTATAGGCTTCTTTCTACCCATGAGTCCGCCCGCGTGGAGACAGTCATCGCGAAAAAAGGTACTCTTACGGCGCTTATACACGGTAAGAAAATACGCCGAGCCTATGCAAGAATTCGTGTCGTAACTAGAAAATAACAGTGTACACTGCTCGCAGCGGTGCACGAAAAAAATCTTGTCTGCGCAAGTCAAGACGCGGCGAACGTTGTTGCGGAGCGGTAGGGGGCGGAGTAGTAGGGTTCACACAGCCAGGTAAGTAGCCTCGACTCGACCAGGTTACAGTACTCAAAACTCTATATCCATTGAATTTGACACCGATACTATTAGTAGTGTGGAAACATCACATACAGATGAATTTCAGTTTGACTTTTCTAAAGAATATGAAGATTTGGTGTCTGTTGAATTTAGAAACATCTAACACTTCAAAGATATTGATTATTGTATAACGTTCAAATCAATATGCTTAAAAATAATTAATTACTTACCTTAATGTTACGGCCAATCTAATGTATGGAGGAATACTTTTTCGCATTTTGGTATTTTCATGTCGTATATTATTTTCTATAGTTGTCAAAAGCTTGTCAAACGTAGACATTTTCATGCGAAAATAATCCACAAATTTTTCCTCATGTTGTCGCATTAGACGGTAAAGGGTAATGAACCCAACAAAATCATTTTTCTCTTGAATAATTGGATGAACCCAGTAAAGTCTCTTGTTTTTTGTTTCCTTTTTCATTTTGTTATAATAATAATATGCAATTATCATTCTTTTTTGCTTTGTAGTTAACATTTTTATAAATAGACGAAAATGATTATCAGACTTTTTATTATTTGCGCACCCTACGCCCGACTGACGACTGCACGAAAAAAATCTTGTCGTGTACACGTTCCGATCCGACTCACGAATGCACGAAAAAAATCGTGTCGTGTACACGTTCCGATTGGTCTTGTCTGCGGAAGACACGAAAAGTTTTCGTGTGTAGAACAGACAAAATTCTTGTCGTGTACACGAAGAATTTGTCTTGTCTGCCGCAGACACGGTAAATTTTCTTACCGTGTCCAAGCGCCCTAATTTATTTCAAAATCCGTTCTGTACTTTTTGCGTGAATGAGCAACATACATACTTATATGTGTTGTTCATTCTGGATGTACAGTGAGCTACATAAGTCCATATACATTTAAGCGATTTTGAATAGTTATATCGTTCCAAATAATTACTATTCTCAATTTTTGCTGGAACAAAAGCTACCTAAAGAAAACTTACTTAGATAATTATTTATAAATGAAGAGTTCAGGAGTTCTTATTATGTTTAAGAAAAGATAATGGCATGAGGTGTGTATCGATATTTGTATACCCATCCTCAGGAACATTCTTATTTGTAACAGTACTAAGATTACTATATAAAGTAAGTAATACTATCTATGTATATCTTTGAATCTGAGGGGCTATTCTCAGCGTCCACTTTCACTAAACTACATACATACAATAAAGAGGCACACAAGTCGTCCGTCTATATAGTCGTCCGAATCGTCATATTGTGTATTTTCACGTCAGAGTATCCCGCAGTCATTGTGATGCATTGAATCGTTACAGGCACTTATTTGATCTGCCGTAGGCATTTGTGATGTGAATACTGGAGGTAAATTTCGAGATCTATTCATGTAGTCTTGATTGCTGCTTGATGATGATTTAGTGTAGATGTGAGTTCAAACGTTGTCATGACTTCCGCGAACAAGTTCCATACGAACACATCATGCAACGGAGAGTTACAAACATAGTTTAACTTGTTAATGAATACTTCTATCGCATGCCGTAACGTGCAGGGAATTATATTTATTATATATCATGGTATATTTCATACAATTTTGCTAAACGAATTTCGACCGCTGTATTACCGACTCTTCAGTATAGATACAATAAGGCATCAGATTTATATATTAAAAAAAACCGCGGTACAGACACATACATAAACATTACTAAGTTTACTTATAATATTTATTAAAATATTTACAACAATGAAATTGTGTGTAGGTATATTGGACTCTAAGGTATTAAATTTGTCTATCCTGCGCAAAATAAATGATTTATTAGTATAATAACTTCTAAACAGGCTTAGCAGAGGTAGCATAAAATGGGTATTATTCTATATCAAAATGCAAAATTGCCAGAAAAATCCGTAAACATTCTGAGATCATTCCAAAGAAACACTTCGAGGACTTCCATTTATAATTTGAGTAATACGAAAGATTTCTCTCTATTACTTTAGTTCGCAATTTACTGTTTTTGTTAACGTTCTATAAAGAGCCGCAACTGGCCGTTCACAATGGAGTACCTACTTGTGCCCATCTTGATGTATGGAAGTGAGAGTTGGGTATGGCGGAAAGTTCATGGAAGTAGAATTTACGCAGTTGTGATGCCATCACTACGTGGTGTGTGTGGGTGAAACTGATTGATTGAATTTCGAATGCAATAGAGCGCTCTGGTCTGAAAGAAGATGTATATAGAGTGGTATTGGTAAAGGAATGCTGGAATGGTTTGGACACGTGGAGCGTGGAGAGTGAAGAAAAAATGACGAAGCTGATATGTAACGAAAATATGCGTGGGCAAGTCGGTCGCAGCAGACCTCGTAGGACATTCGTCCTCCAAATTAAAGAAGTGTTAAAAACCCCAAGGAAGTGTCCCAAGCACCCGGAGCCAGCGAGTATATATGAAAAGACTGATGAGTGTAGAGCAAGCGCGTGTGGTTTGTAAGGATAAGAAGCGATGGCGTTCTGTTGCCACTGCCTACACCGACGAAGAAAAAGGATGAGTATTGTATGTTCGTACGTTTGAACATAAATACTGTATAATGTAACAAATATAATGTTATTTCCATTATAAAAGTTTCATAAACAGGCTTTGATCGCGTTAAATAAGATATTCAATTACTGCCTCCGTGGTCCAGTAGATAGAATATGCGACTGCTGATCGGAGATCACGGGTTCGACTCCCGGGTCGGGCAAAAGTGTTACTGGTTTTTCCGAATTCTCAGTAACAGCACGGATTCTGGTGATGTGCCTGATAACGGCAATAGGCTCGCCCCCTATTACGTGGGGCCTAATATTCATGGCGAAATATGGGAGTAATATTACACCTCTGCCCCATGGCAGAGGTGTAATTGTCTCATTCCTCAGAACATTTTCCGTCATTCTTAACTCTCTCAACAGATGGCTTTACTAGTATCGATTGTTATTGATGACTTTCATGCATAAATGATAAATAAGAAAATACAGTTCTAAAATATGATATTTATTAATTAAAAAATTCCTTTATTACGATTAAATAAAAAAATGAAACATTTAATTGAATATGAATATTTTTGGGTGCATAGGGTTCCCACCAAGAACTTAGGGTCCCAAGCCAACCTCACCTGCAAGTGGTGCACCTGCCGATCAACGGACGAGGCTCTGGCAAACAAAATATCCCGATAAGCGGCAATAGGCTCGCCACCTATTACGTGGGATCAAAACACTGGCGAAAAGTGGGCGTTTAATATGCCTCTGCCTACCCCTTCGGGGAAACAGGCGTGAGTCTATGTATGTATGTAATATGAATATTTTTGAAAAATATGATGTGCACTTCGTTGCTCTGGTGGCCAAAATACGTACTAGCTTGTAGTAAAACGTTACAATGAGTTAACTTTCACTCGGCATTCATAGATGGCGCTTTTACGTATGTATATATTTATTTTTATTTAATTTGGTATTAATCTGTAGATGGTAAAATAAATAAATATTTATTAAATAAACATCAAATATTTGAAAAAGTAAGATATTATGTTAACCAATGAACGGCCATGAGCATTTATTTTAAAAAGTACCTGTATCTTACGTACCTAGTCGAGTGATTGCGTTTTTTTTTACATTTAAGTACGTAAAAGTAGTGTAATTTAAATTTTATACATAATAAAAACTTACTGTGTTTGTAGTAGTATTATATAATAAATTTTCATAAATTATGTTAATCAATATGCGTCTTACATTTATAGGTAAAGACCTACCTACCTACCTATAGTCTGTTCAAGATACGAAAAAATAAAATGTAAACAAACCATAAAATGGTTCTTTTAATGTCGCCTTCGCAACAAAAGTAGATTTAAGTTAAATACTCCAAGCGAAAGATGCAGTTAGTTTTACAAAAATACGCCTGTCCCTTCAATTCATAAATGATACTGTACATTTTTTACCTTTTATTTTTTTCGTAGGTATCTTGAACAGACAATAGCAACTAATAAACAGTTGATGTTGAGTGTGTTGTAAATCAAGCTAATGAAAAAAAAAAGCATTTTTAAACTTTGATAGCCGACTTCTCTAGAAGTCTAGAACTCATTCGCTTGGTTCCCGATAGGTATAGTATTAAATTTATCTATGCCGATAGTCATGACTTCATGAGTCGCACAATTGCAAAATCGCGTACCAAGTACAACAAGTGCGTCTCTATAAAAATACCAGGGTCGAAAACCAGGTATCAAAGGCAAGTTTTTGGGCACTCGAGTATAGAAAACTTCGTGTGACGCCCTGGTAATGCAAGTTTGTATTGAAAAATAAACCTTATCATAATATTAGTAAGGATGTTTATCGCAAAATTAGGTAATGGACTTTTCTAAATACTTTCATGGAAATTTATTCCTTACTACCATATATTTAAGGAACTTTGTCGCGCAAAACCTTGCAAGTTTTATATTCCTGAGTACTCAAAATACTTTAAAGTATTTAAGTGTTTTGTGCGATAAAGTTCCGTAAATGTATGGCAGTAAGAAATATTATTTCATAAAAGTATCTGTAGGGTAAATACGCCATACGTCGGCCCCTCCCCAAACTTCGGCCGTCTGCACATTTTCGGCTTGCGTTCATTTAAAACGTATTGAAGTTACACATTTGCCACTCGAATTACAATCTTAGTTCATAATCTATATGTACAACCGTTACTTTCCGATTACGTTACACACTCTTCGCACACTGAGCGTCAGTAGCGATTGCGCCGTCGAAGCGTGAATTTCATATTTAAAGTACCTTACTTGCTGTGAATACCCACACTTCGGGGATTGATATTAGAACGGTCAGACATTCCTTTTTTATTGTTTTAAGCATTATTATTAGTAATTAGTGATTTTTACTATATTTTGAGATAGATTTTTCAATGTTTAACGTATTGTTTTAAGGGAAAATAGGAGGCCGCCAATAGAATACCAATTTTGAATTAAAACCGGATTCTCGGCCGTGGCCGACTAAAAGTAAATGCAGTCTGTTTTATAATTTCCAATTGTACTAATTCCATTGCCTTAATAAGAGAATTTGCAACGCATATAGGCAAATAAATCTATTTTACGTTTAATCGCCAAATACCGGCCGGGGTGATATTAGTTAAATCTCGAGAAATAATGTACATAAAATAGAGGCTGGCTTTAGAAACATAAAAGATCGTAATGTCAACCAGCCTCGAATTCTAGCCCAACTATACAGGCTGATTACTTTTCTTATTTTCTCAAAATTAAATATTTATTATACGTTTATTTATTTCGTCCGTGTGGTGACGGATTAAGAATACGGAATGTCACCACCCCATATCATCCCATGGGTGTCGTAAGAGCCGACAGAGGGAGCATATTATGCAGAGAACAGCACTGTAGAGAAGGAAAACTTGATACAAACCCTACACCAACCCGTTTGGCCAGCGTGGTATAGTAGGCCAATTCCTCCTGTCAAAGGAGAGGCCTAGTCCAGCAGTGGACTGTAAAAGGCTGGTGATGATTATTTATTTATAATATAAAGAGTTAACTTTAAATGTAGGAGTTGATATTATTGAAAACATTTATATTAGCTTATTATGGTATGGAAATATAAGATATAAATTGCTCTTTGGAACTTGCTACCTTAACCCATGTTAATTACGTAGCTTAAAAATATAAATATATTCAATAATGATACTCTGGGCCAAAAATGGTATGAATTATTTTTGAAGATATCCAGAACTAATTATAATTATTTTGATGTTTACTTTGTTATAAATTGTAATACTTACCTAACGTTATTTAAGTGCAAATAAAAAAATACTTTACCTACTATTAAACAAATACGATTAATAACGTATACTTAGTGAGACTCCTGCCAAAATAAATCATATTAGTAATATTTATCCGTCTTAATTTAAAACATCCTATACCTGGCCGATATTTGGGAAAAACGCGACCGACCATGGCCCGTGAATGGCCGACTTTAGGGTTTTTTTGTTTTCGACGCATATATAAACCTTAGTACTTTTTCCTTGTAGTAGAAATGTCAACCTTATGCCCATAAACATGAAATAGATTTATCAAACTATCCAAAACCGCATCGGAAGCTATCCTTTCGTGGCAAATTGATGGTGCCAGACCGATTCCAAAACAGAAAAACCGTAAGGATGCCGACATTTAGCGTATTTACCCTACTACGTTACGGACGGGAAGTGATGGGTAGCACACTCTTTCAAAATGAGGATCGTGCGAGGCACTCTTTTTCCGAAGTGTGCTAGCACACTGTGCTAGCACGAATGAGGCGAGGCCGCAAGGTATTGATGGCACAGTGAGTGTGTGAGTGCACATAAGTGTGCCGCACTCAGGCGACATCGCATCGTGTGTCGTGAGTGACACAGCACACATTGGCACGCTCACAGAACATGGCACATTTTGACGGTATTCGCCGGCTCACCGTTTGATAAGATTTATTTGAAATGAGTAACTTACTGTAATATGTTTTGAGATTTCTTATATTTATATAATAACTTGAGTATATCGTAAATATACTTAAGATTTTTTCTGCATCTCATTTATCAAAGCACAAAAGTAATATTAACTCAAGCAACATCGAGTGTGCCACAACTGTGCTGTGTGCTAGCACGTCAAAATAAAAAGAGGGAGTAACTCACCACAACGAAGTGAGTCACTACAAGTGTGCTAGCACATGTGCTGAGTACCCAACACTAGTCGGGAGTCGGTAATACGCGAAACGTGTTCGCGTACGTTCAAGTAAAAAATACTTTGAAAGTGTTGCAAATATTTTAGTGTTCTGGCGACAAAGTTCCGTAAATGTATGGCGGTAAGGAATAATATCCCATTAAAGTAAAAGTACTCCGTTACGATCGTGGATCGGCAAAACGCGAGACGCGATCGCGTACGTTTAATTCAAGTAAGAAATACTTTGAAAGTGTTGCAAGTATTAAAAAAAATCGTTACAATCAGCTTCAAAATTACGAATCCTACAAAATAAATGATTTTATAATAGTTAAATTTAGTTTTTTATCTAATTCTGTTTATCCACTTTAATGGAGGAATAAAAAACGACCTAATTTATCAATTTAAAAATATTAATTTGCCAACATCTGGATTTCAGTTAATTATCTAAATAACTAACTTGCACGTTTGCATAACTTGCTTGTAAGGCCGAATTAATAAACCAATTGTAATGACTAGCTTTTGCGCGCGACTTCGTTCCCGTGAAAGTTGAAGAGAAAAAATTCCAACGTTTTTGCAAGATTTTTTGTTAGTTGACGAGGTATCATGGTTTCATAAATAAAAAAATAAAATGGACTGTTGTTTCATTTCTACATTTTAATAGTTACCTATCTATTCCCCTTTTGCAATCTCGACGTTCGCTTCGCCAGGGGTTCGCCATTTAGGTTACATTAATTTCGCCTGAATACCAATTTAATTAAGAATATAATAATACAAATAAAGAATAACAATTTTCACGAAGCAGAACTCAAAGGAAAGCACCACCTAGTATAGTAATGTACCTATAATATTATCTGTAGCATGCACCACAGACCCTGGGACCACAGACCATCAGACCAAGGCAACCTCACAAGGTCATAGGTTTTGTCAAGTCTATTCAAACTAGCCCAAACACTACTAGTTTCTCATGTGTAGTTTAGGAGTTTCAGTGACCACCTTCCGGCTTCATCATCAGACCAAGGCAACCTCACAAGGTCATAGGTTTTGTCGGTTTTATCAACTCTTGTCAACCGAGCCCAAACACGACTAGTTTATCATGTGTAGTTTAGAAGTTCCTGTGACCACCTTCCGGCTTCATCATTAGACCAAGGCAACCACACAAGGTCATAGGTTTTGTCGGTTTTATCAAGTCTTGTCAAACGAGCCCAAACACGACTAGTTTATCATGTGTAGTTTAGGAGTTCCTGTGACCACCTTCCGGCTTCATCATCAGACCAAGGCAACCTCACAAGGTCATAGGTTTTGTCGGTTTTATCAAGTCTTGTCAACCGAGCCCAAACACGACTAGTTTATCATGTGTAGTTTAGGAGTTCCTGTGACCACTTTCCGGCTTTATCATCAGACCAAGGCAGCCTCATAAGGTCATAGGTTTTGTCAAATCTATTCAAACGAGCCCAAACACTACTAGTTTATCATGTGTAGTTTAGAAGTTCCTGTGACCACCTTCCGGCTTCATCATTAGACCAAGGCAACCACACAAGGTCATAGGTTTTGTCAAGTCTTGTCAAACGAGCCCAAACACTGCTAGTTTATTATGTGTAGTTCAGGAGTTCCTGTGACCACCTTCCGGCTTCATCATGAGACCAAGGCAACCACACAAGGTCATAGGTTTTCTCAAGTCTTGTCAAACGAGCCCAAACACGATTAGTTTATCATGTGTAGTTCAGGAGTTCCTGTGACCACCTTCCGACTTCATCATCAGACCAAGGCAACCTCACAAGGTCATAGGTTTTGTCAAGTCTTGTCAAACGAGCCCAAACACGACTAGTATATCATGTGTAGTTTAGGAGTTTCAGTGACCACCTTCCGGCTTCATCATCAGACCAAGGCAACCTCACAAGGTCATAGGTTTTGTCGGTTTTATCAAGTCTTGTCAAACGAGCCCAAACACGACTAGTTTATCATGTGTAGTTTAGGAGTTCCTGTGACCACCTTCCGGCTTCATCATCAGACCAAGGCAACCTCACAAGGTCATAGGTTTTGTCGGTTTTATCAAGTCTTGTCAAACGAGCCCAAACACGACTAGTTTATCATGTGTAGTTTAGGAGTTCCTGTGACCACCTTCCGGCTTCATCATCAGACCAAGGTAGCCTCATAAGGTCATAGGTTTTGTCAAATCTATTCAAACGAGCCCAAACACTACTAGTTTATCATGTGTAGTTTAGAAGTTCCTGTGACCACCTTCCGGCTTCATCATTAGACCAAGGCAACCACACAAGGTCATAGGTTTTGTCAAGTCTTGTCAAACGAGCCCAAACACTGCTAGTTTATTATGTGTAGTTTAGGAGTTCCTGTGACCACCTTCCGGCTTCATCATCAGACCAAGGCAACCACACAAGGTCATAGGTTTTCTCAAGTCTTGTCAAACGAGCCCAAACACGATTAGTTTATCATGTGTAGTTCAGGAGTTCCTGTGACCACCTTCCGGCTTCATCATCAGACCAAGGCAACCTCACAAGGTCATAGGTTTTGTCAAGTCTTGTCAAACGAGCCCAAACACGACTAGTATATCATGTGTGGTTTAGGAGTTTCAGTGACCACCTTCCGGCTTCATCATCAGACCAAGGCAACCTCACAAGGTCATAGGTTTTGTCAAGTCTTGTCAAACGAGCCCAAACACGACTAGTTTATCATGTGTAGTTTAGGAGTTCCTGTGACCACCTTCCGGCTTCATCATCAGACCAAGGCAACCTCACAAGGTCATAGGTTTTGTCGGTTTTATCAAGTCTTGTCAAACGAGCCCAAACACGACTAGTTTATCATGTGTAGTTTAGGAGTTCCTGTGACCACCTTCCGGCTTCATCATCAGACCATGGCAGCCTCATAAGGTCATAGGTTTTGTCAAATCTATTCAAACGAGCCCAAACACTACTAGTTTATCATGTGTAGTTGAGAGTTCCTGTGACCACCTTCTGGCTTCATCATTAGACCAAGGCAACCACACAAGGTCATAGGTTTTGTCAAGTCTTGTCAAACGAGCCCAAACACTACTAGTTTATTATGTGTAGTTTAGGAGTTCCTGTGACCACCTTCCGGCTTCATCATCAGACCAAGGCAACCACACAAGGTCATAGGTTTTGTCAAGTCTTGTCAAACGAGCCCAAACACGACTAGTTTATCATGTGTAGTTTAGGAGTTCCTGTGACCACCTTCCGGCTTCATCATCAGACCAAGGCAACCTCACAAGGTCATAGGTTTTGTCAAGTCTTGTCAAACGAGCCCAAACACGACTAGTATATCATGTGTAGTTTAGGAGTTCCTGTGACCACCTTCCGGCTTCATCATTAGACCAAGGCAACTACACAAGGTCATAGGTTTTGTCAAGTCTTGTCAAACGAGCCCAAACACGACTAGTTTATCATGTGTAGTTTAGGAGTTCCTGTGACCACCTTCCGGCTTCATCATCAGACCAAGGCAACCTCACAAGGTCATAGGTTTTGTCGGTTTTGTCAAGTCTTGTCAAACGAGCCCAAACACGACTAGTTTATCAAGTGTAGTTTAGGACTTCCTGTGACCACCTTCCGGCTTCATCATCAGACCAAGGCAACCTCACAAGGTCATAGGTTTTGTCAAATCTATTCAAACAAGCCCAAACACTACTAGTTTATCATGTGTAGTTTAGGAGTTCCTGTGACCACCTTCCGGCTTCATCATCAGACCAAGGCAACCACACAAGGTCATAGGTTTTGTCACGTCTTGACAAACGAGCCCAAACACGACTAGTTTATCATGTGTAGTTTAGGAGTTCCTGTGACCACCTTCCGGCTTCATCATCAGACCAAGGCAACCTCACAAGGTCATAGGTTTTGTCAAGTCTTATCAAACGAGCCCAAACACTACTAGTTTATCATGTGTAGTTTAGGAGTTCCTGTGACCACCTTCCGGCTTCATCATCAGACCAAGGCAACCTCACAAGGTCATAGGTTTTGTCAAGTCTTGTCAAACGAGCCCAAACACGACTAGTATATCATGTGTAGTTTAGGAGTTTCAGTGACCACCTTCCGGCTTCATCATCAGACCAAGGCAACCTCACAAGGTCGTAGGTTTTGTCGGTTTTATCAAGTCTTGTCAAACGAGCCCAAACACGACTAGTTTATCATGTGTAGTTTAGGAGTTCCTGTGACCACCTTCCGGCTTCATCATCAGACCAAAGCAACCTCACAAGGTCATAGGTTTTGTCAAGTCTTGTCAAACGAGCCCAAACACGACTAGTTTATCATGTGTAGTTTAGGAGTTCCTGTGACCACCTTCCGGCTTCATCATCAGACCAAGGCAAACTCACAAGGTCATAGGTTTTGTCAAGTCTATTCAAACGAGCCCAAACACTACTAGTTTATCATGTGTAGTTTAGGAGTTCCTGTGACTACCTTCCGGTTTCATCATCAGACCAAGGCAACCTCACAAGGTCATAAGTTTTGTCAAGTCTATTCAAACGAGCCCAAACACTACTAGTTTATCACGTATAGTTTAGGAGTTCCTGTGACCATCTTCCGGCTTCATCATCAGACCAAGGCAGCCTCACAAGGTCATAGGTTTTGTCAAGTCAATTCAAACGAGCCCAAACACGAGTAGTTTATCATAATATGTAGTTTAGAAGTTCCTGTAACCACCTTCCCGGCTTCATCATCAAACCAAGGTGCATTCACAAGGTCATTCATCACTGCATCATTTAAATGTTACCGTAACATAGCCACCAAACTTACGTAAGTATGTCAAATATCAGCTTTATGGAACAGTGTACAAAGTGCATTCCAAATTTTGAACGGAAAGACACGAAGTCATAAAAATATCGCTAGATGTTTTAACGCCACCCCGGTACATACGTAAAACAGGTACCTACTAGATCGGTTGATCGTGTTATAACCTTGAAATGAGGCACACTTGGGTGACAAGGTGAAATATCATATTGTTAACATTTTAGACAGAATGCTTTTTTATTATAGCGCCATCTCTTCTTTTTAATTTAAAATAACATTGCTTACAAAATGAGACGTAAGATGTCGCTACCATCGACTCCCATTTTTTCGTCGCTAGCGCCATCTGTTGTATTATTTACGGTATTAACAAGTACTTATAAAAATAAAGGTCTAATATTAAGGATCTAACGTGGCCAATTTTTATGGACGACTTGCGGCATCTGTACTGTAAAGTATTATATTTATCTATGCCTCTGCATAACCCTTCGCGGATATAGGCGTCAGTCTATAAAAAAAATAAGATTTTCAAGGAATATCTTAGTTCATGCGCCTATTTTCTTCAAGTTTTTTCAACGTAAAACCTGAACAAAACGCTGCAAAAGTAATAAGGTAATCGCCCATTTGCTTATGATAACACCGCAACCAAACAAGAAAGAACAACAATATTCAACTATAAACATTGTCATACTTTGGAACACACACTGTGGAAAGCCACACACAAGAAATAACCCCAAAGCTACATCACACCATCTTTTGCGGTCGCTATTACCCTACCGACTACAATCAGCCTGACCCGTCGTCACCTAATCAGGAAATAGCCTGCCCCCTTAACCCGGTCGTACTCTCGGCCGTCGTCCAACGATGTTCGTCACCTCGTTACTCGGAGACCACACGCAGTCATTATATGCGCCTCGGTTCTGCACTGATTAACCCGCTGTGCTAATTGATACCCAGTGTAATTATAGACTGAAAACTGTGTCCGGCTGGAATAGGACTGTGTGGTTATGTTTATATGAAGTGATTTATTTTTTCTTGTGTGTTGATGTAGGCTATGATGCTTATATGCACACAAATACTACACTCTTATAATTTAATAAAGAATATACGACAGGAAGAAAGTTTACCTACTTCGGTCTAGTGTCGAGAGATGACGTTATACCAACCACCTGACTAGAGACCAACAACAGATTTGAGCAAGAAAATATCCATAATTTTTTTACTACTTTAGCACCACAAAGTCAAAGTCAAAATTATTTATTCATTTAGGTCCTATATGTGACACTTGTGAACGTCACTTTTTAAAATTAATTACTTCATGCACCTACATTTACATTTAGTGCCTCTTTCGCAAAGCAATCACGAGAAATAAAGGGTTATAAAACTCATGGCAACTCTTTTTTAACGCCAGTTTGTTTAATATATAAAGATTTTATTTTGTAAGTTGCTACAAATGTTTCACTTAAATACATGTATATATGCAAGTATATCGTGTCCTACATAATTACTAGTACATTCCCATTACACTATAAAATACACCTACTTCTTCCTCTCTGCACTACTCTCAGGTTAACTGGTAGATAATGCGCATGGCATTAAGTCCGCCTATGTAGTCTGTGTATATGAAGTTTTAAATAAATAATAAAAATTCAAGTAAAATAAATTCGGGTGCTCACCATAATACTTATGTACCATCAACCATTTCCCTCGTCTCTCCAGCCACTGCAATATCGATGCATTCAATAAACGACTGCTTTTTATAAACTAAAACTAGAGGATTCCCGCCGCTACGCCAAATTGCAGCTTCTTCCGCCTTATAGATTTGACTGTGCCTTGTCTGTCAGTCAGTCTGTCATTAACTCATGAATCTAATACTAATATATAAAGCTGAAGAGTTTGTTTGTTTGGTTGAACGCGCTAATCTCAGGAACTACTGGTCCGATTTGTTAAATTCTTTCAGTGTTAGATAGGTCATTTATCGAGGAAGGATATAGGTGAAATAACATCACGCTATGAGCCACGGGAGTGGAGCAGTAGCCTTAAATTACGCGGGGGTGTAACCGCAGGCATCATCTAGTTTTATATATACTGACGGCATATCTTAATATATAAAATCCTTGCGTTACTGACTGACTGACAGACACGCTACAGCCGAAACTATTGGGCGCAGGAAGCTGAAACTTGGCATGTATGTTCCTTGGGGACCGTAGGGGTGCACTAAGAAGGGATTTCCCGAAATTCCCACGGGATCGGCCAAAACGGGTAAATTTAATAAAAATGCAGGCGTAGCTGCTGGCGTCCTCTAGTAATAGAATAAGTGCCGTTGAATATACGTACTTTAGGCTGTATCATACTGTACGATATTAATAAAATCTCGAGTAAAACTTAAGTAGACTCGCTCTACTAAGGCCTTGCCACACGGCACAATTTTCCGTCCAACTTGACTAAATCACTTGATGAAATCGTGACGTGTAAACGCCAGTCGTCCAACTCAAGTTCATCGGGTGGGCGGTACCACCAGATTTTAACCAATCGGGTGGACGGAATGAAAATCAGTGATTTGATTGTGTCGTGTAGATGGGCAAAGCCAATTGAATTGAAAATTTGATCAGTGGTAAAATTGTGCCGTGTGGCAAGGCCTTAATACTTACTTTAACCATTCCCCTCGCTTCGCCTCTACATCCGCAGCAATATCGATGTATTGACATAAACGTATGTGTGTGATATCTCGTCGCTGTATATTGTATAAACATCGTCACGACACCGCCGCTGTGTCGTACACGGATCGGTTACGATAAAACTGGTGTATAAAATAAAGCTTAAGTCTTCTGTATACGCGTTTTTAGTTGATATAAAAACTACGTTTATAAAACGACCCCAAAAAGCAATCCTCGATCGAAATTGATCTGAATACAGGGTGTAAAAAGACCCATCAACCAAGCCGAAGTATACTGGTTTTGCATGTTTGCCAAGTCATACTTAGGAAAAATACAACCTGGGAAACGAATTTTTTTAACGAAGTAGATGTCTTCTATACGCCGTTATGTAGAGTGCATGCGTGCAATGCTCGAGATACCTACCCATCCATGGGAGCATAGGACATATAATTAATGAGCACGAGAAGTGCTTTGATTTTGTACCTAACTAGAAAAAAGCTATGGTGACTTTGAGCCTACTTGACTAGCAATTTCCCAAGTATGTGGTAGTGCCAATGTGAAAAAATGTTCGTAATGACTGGCTCATCATCAGCCCTTTACTGTACCACTGCTGGGCACGGGCCTCTTCTCATTATGAGAAGGGTAAGGCCATAGTCCACCACACTGGCCAAGTGCGGGTTGGCAGACTTCACAATACATGTCTTTCGAGAACATTATGGAGAACTCTCAGATATGCAGGTTTCCTCACGATGTTTTCCTTCACCGAGTAGCAAGAGATAATTAACAATTTAATATAGTATGTTTATCCATTGTCTAGTACCCATAGTACAAGCTCTGCTTAGTTTGGGACTAGATGGTGTTGTGTGAATGTGGTGGAATATTATATTATTATTATTATTAATACGCACTTAAATACGAAAAGTCATTGGTGCGTGCCGTGGTTTCGAACCCGAGACCCTCTGCGTAGCAGTCTGTCGGTCTCTCCACTCAGCTATCGCTGCTTTCAATGACTGGTACAATATGGTCAGGTAAGGTCTTTTTACAGCCCGTATATAAAATTCTTTCGTTACTGACTGGCTGACAGACAACGCACAGCCAGAACTACTGGGCTCAAGAAATTTGGCATTTATGTTCTGTAGAGACGGTAAGGGATTGCCCGAAATTCACACGGAAACGCTTAAAATAAAAGAAAATGTGCGGTTAAAGCAGCAAACTGGTAACAATGTAAACTAAAAAATACATTAATAAAGAAAACTACAAAATATCTCATCACATCTTGATCAATGGATCATTTGAGTGGGACCACACGAGAAGCCTTTAAATAAAAAAATAATCATCAAAATCGGCTCCTCTAGTGAAAAATACTGTCAAATTGAGAACTTTCTACTTTTTCAAGTCAAACGACTTGAAAAAAAGGGATCTTAAATAACTTATTGTAAAATATAAACTAAATATTATCTCCATCCAAAGGTTGCCTGGTAGAAATCGCTTTAAGCGATAAGGCCGCCCATTGTACTATATTTAATGTATAATTCCTTAAAATGTTTTTTATAAGTGTACCGTAAAATGGGGTTACTTTCAAATAGCGGGGTAACTTTGATGATTACTTTTTATGGATGCTTTTTCATTAAAATATCATTTTATATGCAACGCAGGCATTATATATTTTTTTTGTTGGTATCTTTGACTGTTCAGTTATCTTTCTTCAATGCGTGTGCATTGGTATTGATAACGGTCTTCGTTTAAAAAAATATTCTTTTCATGTACGTGCAAACCCAAGAAATATTGTGTGGGATAACTTCAATGCTACAAAAGTTGGTATTATTTTTGTCAATGTTTTAGTTATTTCAAATGATGAAATGGTATCTTCCGAGTAAAATTAATTGATTGCCTTGGGTAGATGGTGACCATATTTTGTTTTATTATGAGTATTTGTTCCTGGGTTTATTTTGATAGGTGGTACGGGGCAACATTGATATACAATCAAAGTAACCCCAAGATTAATTTAAACAAATCTCAATGTAATAAGTACAGTTTATCAAAGATACCCACTTTTACAGATAAAATGGTGCGAAACTATAAAAAACGCCTTATACCCCATTATAGGAACTATACGGAAGAAATACTTGCAGAAGTGTAGCAAAAAGTTACCGATGGAGTTAAGCGATGTAAAAGAGCTATGAGCAAGCAAATTACATTGATAAAAATAATTGTGTAATCATTTCAATATTTCTTGCACAAGACGGATTGTGTAGTTCCTGATATCGTAACTAAATGTATAAGAAAAGTTGATAATTTTCTCTAATTAAAATTAAAAAGGGCTGATTATTCTAAGTACTTAATAATTTAGTAGTGAAACATTTTTTGATTTTTCTTTTTTGCAAGGAGTTTTGTGTTTTTTAAAGATTTTAAAGCTTTATTTAGTATATGATGTTACAGTTTGATTGTTTTTTGTGTCATATATATATTTGTGTTTACTAGGTTGAAAAATAAAACAATTGTTTTATTTTTCAACCTAGTAAACTGCTTAAAATCTGTTATCAATGTAACCCCTGTAATCAAAGTCGCCCCACCGATTATTAAATTGCTCTAATTTGAAATCTAAGTAATCAATATTTCTCTTTGTTTTTGCTTTTTACTCCTGTTAAGGGATACTATGATATTCCGTCATAAAGTCGTGGCCTATCAAAATAACCCCATTGCAAGTATAAAGTTGAATCGACATTTGGTGAATTTTTACGCCAAAACTATAAACGCTATTTTTTTTTATTGTCCTATTATGATAGCAGATCCCAAGTTGGCAATACAGTATTTATTTTGTATTTTTCTAGCATAAACTGGCAAAGTTATGATCAATTGAATTTTAAAATTAATCAAAGTATCCCCATTTTACGGTACAATAAAGTATAAAATAAATAAATATTATTAATTTTTTATAAGTTGCCTATTTACTTGGCTATTGGTGCATGCTCTAAACATGTAGGTACATAACATAACATCATAACATAACTTCACGCCTTTATCCCCGAAGGGGTTGGCAGAGATGTATTATACTTTAACTTTTAACTTCGCCAGTTATGTTTCGGTCCCAATGTGGCGAAGCTTATTGGCATCTACCGGGCACATTATTAAACGAGCGATAGTAAAAATTTCATAATACACATATTACTTCGAAAAGTCAGAGGTGTGTGCCCGGGGTAACCAGAGTTCATCGTCTCGGCAGTCCGTTACGTACACCACTCGGTTATCGCCGCTGTTTTTAAACATGTGAGGATAATGCGTACATCCATTATTTGGTCATGTCATTTGCCATGATACATATAATAATACTAGCTTTTGCCCGCGGCTTCGCGCGCGTTAAATTCGGGGTAACACATACCTATCTACTTTCAGTCTCAAGTTTGAAGACACTCCTAATTATTCTAAAGAGTCAGAATCTCTATAGGGTACAAAATAACTCGGTCAGTATCCATGACAAATGTCAAAGCCATGTCTCAATACATGTCCAATATACATATTTAAACACTTTCGCATTTATAATTATAGTAGGAAGAGAAAATCGTTTCAGCTGTTTGAGCGTAGTATATAATTATTCGTTTAGATATGCGAACAATGTAATCACCGTGCACAATATGACAATATGTATTATGTGACAGTACCGACAGATAGCACATGCGCAGCACTCAATTATTCGCGCATGCGTTCTTACTTGTTCTTGGTCTATGCTTACTTGCAAGAGGAAAATATCTGCCGTACAAACTTCTATCCTCCCTACAATTCCTCACAGTTTAATTTATTTATACATATGTTTTGAAAAGATCACAAAGCAGACTTTGTTGAGTCTGCTGTGTGTGAACATGCGGAACAAGGACCCAACCATTACCTGCGATTGGATGAACCACAGATACTCACCAAAGAACACCGTTTTCTTCCAAGGATGATACGTGAGGCTATTGAAATAAAAAAGCACCCTAATTTCAATAGGGACAACGGTTGGAATGTTCCTCCAGCTTGGGACCCTGTCATAAGGCTAATCAAACCCAAGAAGGACAAAGTCACCAGAAGACCTAAGAACACTATGAGCTCATTCTGCGTAAAAATAAGTGAAAACATTTCGGGTACTTTGAGATAATTTATACATTCAAGAAAAAATGACAAATATCACCTCAGTCTGCCGTGAACATGAATCCTGTAAGGAATTTAAAACGTCGGCTAGTAATAAAAATGTAGTTTCTAGATCATCATCATCATCAGCAGTCCACTGCTGGACTAGGCTTCTCCTTTGAAAGGAGGAATTGGCCTACTATACCACGCTGGCCAAACGGTTTGGTATAGGGTTTGTATCAAGTTTTCCTTCTCTTACAGTGCTGTTCTCTGCATAATATGCTCCCTCTGTCGGCTCTTACGACACCCATGGGATGATATGGGGTGGTGACATTCCGTATTCTTAATCCGTCACCACACGGATGTTTCTAGATCATTCGGTTTAAATTTGCGCATTTAAAAACAATATGCTCTGAAGATACTTGCACAGTGGATGCATTGAAATCGCGAGGAGACTATGCATCTTATAAACTATCTGTACCCTCCAAAAATTGCTCGAAATACTTAGCATCAGAAAACTGGGCACAAGGCGTGCTCATTAAACCATGGCGTAGTGAATTTCGAAACCAAGATGCCAAAACCACGGAAACCTAAACTATATATGTACTATTTTGGCGACCGGTTGGCGCCGCGGGAGTGTAAGCGACTGCTACGCCGAAGGTCGCGGGTTCGATTCCCGATTTGTGTGCATGAACATGGATGTTTGTCTTATTCTGGGTGTTTCTATGTATAATATGTAGTTATTTACAAAAAAATAGTATATATGTATGTTTATCCATTATCTAGTACCCATAGTACAAGCTTCTGCTTAGTTTGGGAATAGATGGTGTTGTGTGAATGTGGTAGAATATTATTATTATTTATATTATATTGTGTACCAAAACGTCAGAGGACTACGGTCTAAACTAGATACTTGTAAGTTATCTATAATTAACGAATCAGCTGACATATTTGCGCTCACATAAACTTTTTTAACAAGTAGTGTTAACGACACTGAGATTTTTCCTAGCGGCTACAATGTTATTTGGAGGGACTGCGCTAATAATACTGGATGGGGTGGAGTTTTATTAGCGGTACGGAGTCAATATAAAATGCAGCAGATTAGTGACACTGATGGCTATACGAATGACATTGAAGCAATAATTGCGAAAGTTTACTTAAAGCATAAGACAGTTGTATTTTGCGTTGTATACCTATATACCACCTAATCACTGTGATGCTAAGCATAAGAACACCTCTCTATTGTTGGAAAATATCGTACGCAAGTATCCTGAGTTAGACGTATTTTTATTGGAGATTTTAATTTGAAATCAGCTAGTCAGAGTGTTAAAATGGAGTTTACGCATTTAATGTCTTTTTGTAAATTAAAACAATACAGTGTGTTTCATAACACCCTGTCCGATCCCGAAACAACGTATTACTGACTTGCCAGGTATACTAGGAAATATAATAAAAAAAATCCAGGTCATCATAAAACATCACAATTTATTTCCTTAGCACAGTATTAACCCGAAACATTAACCTGAAATTAGGGGAAATTCCTTAAACTAGCAACACTCCCCTCAGCGGCAGTATCCTTAATGCTTCTATGTTACAAGCAATAATTCATAATTCATTTTAAAATAATTTATAATAATTATTTATAGTAACAAACTGTGCGTGTGGTGACGGATTAAGAATACGGATTGTCACCACCCCATATCATCCCATGGGTGTCGTAAGAGCCGACAGAGGGAGCATATTATGCAGAGAACAGCACTGTAAGAGAAGGAAAACTCGATACAAACCCTATACCAACCTGTTTGGCCAGCGGTATTCCTCCTTTCAAAGGAGAGGCCTAGACCAGCAGTGGACTGGTAAAGGCTGATGATGATGATGATAGTAACAATTCATAAATAATTTTAAAATAATTATGAATACAAATTTATATAAAACCGATTAGTTACTTTTTAGTGCATAAGTTAGTTACGTTTAGTGCTTGATCGTTTTTTTTTATTTACCTAGTTGCATTTCAATAAATAACTTAGTAAGTAAGCCTTAGTACAAAGGGTTAATTCAATAAATTATTGAATTAAGTGGGTACATTTAAATATGTACAAAAGTAAGAAACCTATCAAGTCATTATTTTATAAATGATTAAAATGCCTGATTACTTTAATTTAGAAGAAGTTTGAATAATTTTTGTTTTTTTATGACTAAGTAGATTTTTTTATTTCACTTTTCAGTTTAAGTTGTTATAATTATTTTTTCAATTTAAAAATGTTAAACCTGTTAGGTATGATGTACCATTATTGAAATAATAGTAAATGTTGATTTGAAGGTATTATAATACCTAATAAATGTTGATTTCGTATTTTAGGTAATTTTATTGTATTTGCATCGACCATTATTGGGTATTACAATAATAATAATTGAGTTTCTATTAATTCTGAGAGTAACAGGATTGTTTATTAGTCAGAATTTAATTGATCTATGATTATAAATGGTTTTTAATACAAAAGAAACGACATATGTG
The DNA here is from genome assembly GCA_944739405.2 of Euclidia mi. Classification (NCBI taxonomy): domain Eukaryota; kingdom Metazoa; phylum Arthropoda; class Insecta; order Lepidoptera; family Erebidae; genus Euclidia; species Euclidia mi. Next base: position 7,913,377 of record OX123207.2, on the reverse strand, counting down.
GGGTTTTACAACAGTAAATGTGACCAAAAGCAGCATTCACTCACGTCACATATCCGCCTCATCCCTCAAAGTTAACTCACGATATTATGATACAAGGAGCAGCAACATATTATGTAAATTATTATAAACATTTCCTTACAAACATTATAGCATCCATTCCGCTCAAAAGCCTTCACGCGTTCATATTGTGAGTGTGTTCTGAGACGCAGGATATCCGGCCCGGTTGGGACCAAACCCATGGCCGTTCAATCTATAAGACCATAGCCGGACGCTATTGTGAATGAGTAGCCGAAGAGGTATAAGAATTTTTAGGGGCTATTCAAATCTAGTGAAATGATTTCGGCGCGCATAAGTTTGCTGCGATAATTTATAGAACGAACAGTTATAGAATTTGGTTTCCATGTTTTACTAATCGCAATTGATACTTTTAAATCATGCTTTGTATTCCATTCCTGGTGCATATAATGGTGCTGTTAGATTTAAACATTCACTTGTAACAGAACGTTATTTGCCGTTTTTATATTTGTCAAACCGAACAGCGAACAGTGAAATACATCGAGTATATATTTAACTGTTTAATTTTAGCTACGAAAATTTTCACGATATTTCTAGCGAATGCTCTGATCAGCAAAGTGCTCGAAGCAAATTTACTGTCCATTATATATTTGGTTTTCTGTTATGTAACATGCGCAAGAATACACATTACAGGTGAATGCTTAAGTTTTCCAGCCCATAACGCCATCTACGCTGAAATTAGAGTAATCCATAGAAATATAACAAATTATCGACGTAAAGTAACAGTGTCTATACTATTGGGTTTCGTTTGGTGAGTGAGAGACTCGGCAGCCACTTCCTCTTTACCTTCTCCCTGATCCCGGTACTCATATACTTTTATCATTCCAAAAAGCGGCAATGCACTAGTGACTCCTCTGGTGTTGCTTTTATCCACAGGCAGTGGTAATCACTTGCCCACAGACGATCAGCCTACTTTTCACCTCATATACCATAAAAAAATAAGAAAGTGTGTGTTTCTTTTTAACGTACTTTTTTTACTGCACTGTTCGCGTATTGGTTTAAGCGACTGCCTGGCCGCTTAAACCACTACGCAGAGTCTTGTGGGTTCGATACCCCACAAAACAACACTTTGTGTGATCCAAAACTTGTTATTTAGAGTCCGTGCTTACGTTGTGTCCATTGGTTGTATGTTTGTAAAGTCCCCCACGAAATATTATTTACTCCTAGTGCGAGAGTCCTATGTATTTTTTAAAACCAAATACACAGGCTACTGACGATAACTGACACGCCGCGGGTGAAATCGCATGTAGCATAGCTATAGCATGCAGATAGCAATATACAAAACGCTAAAAGGATTACAAAATATAACCGTACACATATTTCTTAAACTTTGGCAACACTCTCTCATATTAAGTAGTTTCAATATTTATAGACGGCTGCTCTCAATTGCTCAGCCGGTGACCTTTTGCTTGACCTTTAATATTATACAGTTTCTTATAAAGTTTCGGGTCCACACTAAGAGTAATACAAAGTACATGTATAACTTAGTTTTCTATTTTTTAATCTTTATTTTAAAGATAACTGCCGTAGTAATTCTTGTTTAATTTAAGAGGTTCATGATTATCCATGTATGTAAAATGAAACCTGCATATCTGAGAGTCTTCCATATTGTGCTAGAAAGACATGTGATGTCTGCTCACCCGCACTTAGCCAGCGTTGTGGATTATGTTAACTATTCTCTAACAGTCAACCTAAGGTGATGTAGAGATGATAGTTTGTAGTTATCATTATCCTAACGTTGTCCCGGTTGCAAAGATTTGATAATGCCGCATGTTTTGATGATGGTAGTTGTTAGACATAAAAGTAATAGTTGTTGTGGCTATCCAATTATTTCTCTTCACCTCTCATATCTGATTCAATCCACAAAGAATCTCCAAACATAACTCTCTCTAACGTCCTCTGAGTGACCTTAAACATTTTGATAAAGGCCATATGACATGATCACATCTCTGATCCGTATATTACTTTATTTTAGTCAAAGTCTTTCAATTTGAGACACTGCGGGTTAGCAGAAGAGAAGAAACAATTTATCACATCAGCCGATAAACGTCTTCTGCTGGGAGGCCTCACGCAAGGCCCTCCACACACACTGATTTTTCTCCCGATTCCTACAAGATCGCCGGTTCACCTTGCGAGAGGCCCAATTCTGCTGCAAAGTCATAGAAAGGCCATACACGGATAAAATAAGGTACATAGATAAAGTGAACCCCACTTTATCTTGACTAATCGGAGAGCTATTTCGATGAATGTGCTTCACCTGCGGAGCATCTCATATCCGATTCGATCTCGCACAGTAACACTCTTATGAGTGTTACTGTGCGCCCGCTTATATGGCAATGTCAGTATCCGTATGACAAAACTGTCCACACATTGTACCGCAACATTACAATCATCGATCCTTGAATATTCATTTCAATTTGTCAAACTTATTTCGCTATGAGACAGCCCTACGCTCTCAGCGACAGTTACCCCGTCGCGCCACTGTTTGTAGTATGTCGCACCCACAACACCGTATTTTCATAAAGCAATTATCGCCGCGGAGTACACGACAGTTTTTTTGACTGCCAACATACATATGTTCATATTTTATTTAGATTGAGTTTGTTAAGAACTCTTTTTATTATTACTGAGGCTACTGAATTAAATATAATATAGTATATTTATTAAATACTAGCTGACCCAGCGAACTCCGTATCGCTTTTTAAGAGTTTTTATTTAATTCCCTTTTTTGCAAGCCCCTTTTCCAAAGTTACCATTGACTTATTACATTATAGACTGCGCTTAATCTCTTATCATTTCAGAGTCTATAAATGATGAACAAACAAACATAGATTTTTATATAATATTGAATTCCCCATTCCTTAAAATATCGGAGACAATACCCATATCGACTTTAAAAATCATCGCATCCGCCATCTTTGAATTCCTATCCGCCATCTTTGATCACGAAATAGATGTTGTATTTGGATTCACCATCCCTTAAATCATCAGAGACGATACCCATATTGATTCTTTAAATTTTTCCCATCCGCCATCTTTGATTTCCCATCCGCCATCTTGAATCACGAAATAGATGTTGTATTTGGATTCTCCATCCCTTTAAACATCGGAGACGATACCCATATTGGTTTTAAAAAAAAATCCCATCCGCCATCTTTGATCACGAAATAGATGGTGTTTTTGAATTTCCCATTCCTTAAAATATCGGAGACGATACCTATATCGACTTTAAAAAAATCCCGTCCGCCATCTTTGATTTCCTATCCGCCATCTTTGATCACGAAATAGATGTTGTATTTAGATTCGCCATCTCTTAAAACATCGGAGACGACAACCATATTGATTTTTTTAAACTTTCCCATCCGCTATCTTTGATTTCTCATCCGCCATCTTTGATCATGAAATAGATGTCGGATTTGGATTCCCCATTAAATATTGGAGATGACACCCAAATTGATTTAAAAAAAAATCCCATCCGCCATCTTTGATCACGAAATAGATGGTGGTTTTGAATTCCCCATTCCTTAAAATATCGGAGACGATACCCATATTGATTTTTAAAATTTTTCCCATCCGCCATTTTTGATTTCCCATCCGCCATCTTGAATCACGAAAAAGATGTTGTATTTGGATTCCCCATCCCTTAAAACATCGGAGACGATAACCATATCGATTTTTTTAAACTTTCCCATTTGCCATCTTTGATTTCTCATCCGCCATCTTGAATCACGAAATATATGTCGGATTTGGATTCCCCATCCCTTAAAATATTGGAGATGACACCCATATTGATTTTTAAAAAAATCCCATCCGCCATCTTTGATCACGAAATAGATGGTGGTTTTGAATTCCCCATTCCTTTAAATATCGGAGATGATACCCATATTGATTTTTTTAAATTTTGCCCATCCGCCATTTTTGATTTCCCATCCGCCATCTTGAATCACGAAAAACATGTAGTATTTGGATTCCCCATCCCTTTACACATCGGAGACGACACCAATATCGATTTTTTTAAATTTTCCCATCAAAGATGGCGTATCTTTGATTGCCCATCCGCCATCTTTGATCACGAAATAGATGTTGTGTTTCGATTCTCCACCCCTTAAAATATCGAAGGCGATACCCATATTGATATTTAAAATTTTTTCATCTCATCCGCCATCTTTGATTTCCCGTCCGCCATTTTGGATCACTAAATAAATTTCATATTATTAATCAGCGTCCCGAAAATCTCGAAAACGATACCCATATAGATTGTATCCTATTCGTTTAGCCTTTTTTTTGCCTTTGACCCAACCCTCCCCCTTCTCGTTTGACCATTTTATTATTTTTGTCTGGCCCGTAAAAGTCGTGGCGTAATTTATATAGCCTATAGCCTTTCGGAATAATTGGGCTATCATAGGCAATAACAATTTTTAAAATCCGACTGCTAGTTCCTGAGATTAGCCAACATAATGTTTTAGCCTTTTTAGCCTTTTGCCCGGCCCCAAAGGGTCGAAGCGTTATGTTATATAGCCTATAGCCTTCCGGAATAACTGGGCTATCGTATGCAAAAATAATTTTTCAGATCCGACTGGTAGTTCCTGAGATTAGCGCGTTCAAACAAACAAACAAACAAACAAACTCTTCCGCTTTATTATATTAGTATAGATAATATAATATATTTTCAAGTAGGTTTAACCTACTTGAAAAAGTGTATGTAACAAATAAATAAAGAGGCTAAACCCGTGCTTAACTACTTGACAGTCGTTATGGGAAGTCAGTACTCTGAAATCTAATACCACTGGCCTTAGCTATCGCGCTGTAATAAAGTAGCTAATATATTGTCCAATCTGGTTAGACTAGAAAGCAAGCCGAAAGTCTTGGATGCAACCGGGATAACGGCGACGATGATACAAATGACTTACCTAGATTAATATCCTTATTTTGCCAGCATTATAGAAGAGAGAGTCATTCTAGACTTCTCATAGAACTTGCAAATAACAAAGGCGCTTAAACACTGTCTGTGTGACTTCACGAATAAAATAGACATAAACGTATTTATACAAACCATTGGCACGAATGATCGCGGTTAGACAGCGCGTCACTACTCAAGCCTGGAAGCTCAAACAAGCGTCGTGCCAAACCTAACATATTCCAATCCGCACTCAATCGATATCAATACCATTGCGTAAACAGACAAACGGATATATTATACTCGCGTAAAATTAAGCAGGACTATCCCTCCGCGACCACCACCGGTACAAGGCAGTAAAAACGTCGGAAACATATAGGTATTATACCTTAAATAAATTAATTTGACGCGACTAAGATCCGCTAAATAATGTTGTACGATGTATACAAATTGCGAAATTTAAAATCGGATATATACTTACGTATACGTATCATCATCATACAGCCTTACTCATTCCACTACAGCACGTAGATCTCTCCTAATTTAAGTCACAATAACATGATGAGTCAATTGGAGGATTTGGCCCAATATACCACGCTACCGCGCTGGCCAGACGGCTAACAAAGGGTTTTATGTCACATTTTCCGTTTCTTACCGTTTGGTAAGAGACAGAAACGGTGAAACAAACCACTTAGTATCTTTATACTATTTGATTCGTGTATTTTCCTTAGCCGCCTCTTACGACATTCACAGAATGAAATAGGTTAGTGAGACTTTTTCTTATCCAGTCACCATAAGAACGACTCGCATACCAAGGGAATGTTTAATTAAGAGTAACCCTGTTTATAGACTGTTCCTCTGGTGGCCTGACACTTGTAGCCCGAGACCCGTCCTCTGATACCTGCAATTCCTCCTTTATTTGCCCCAAAAATCTCGCAATGGGACTAACTAAATTAATGCAGTGCTACTACTTTGCTTTGGTCTTACCAATACATCGCACGTGCAACACATCTAGACCTGTAAATAATCATCAAAATCTATATCATAAAGATCATCATCATCCAAGCGCCATCCGTGTTGCGATTTAAGGCGATTATTTTCGATAAAAATATACGTATCGAATACGTAAAATCTTGAAATACACATTACAACCGACTGCCAGTTACTTTATTCGCAAATGAAATAGATAGACAGTTGAGTGATTTGATTCCTTTCAGTACAATGAAATGCGGGAGTTATATAATATATGACAGCAATATGAGTATCGATTATATTATAAATACGTTTCAGAATTTTCCCTTTTCTGCTACAAAACCAATGAAGTGAATGTTTTCAAATTTTCGCGATTTGTTCACTTCGTTTGTATTAGGACTTTTCCCGCCCTCATTCTTGCTACTCTGTTGCCTGTGTAGCCACTTAGCCAGGTTCAGCAGCAGTGACCATAATGACAGCGAGTTTTGACACTCGTGAAGTTCCGGGCAAAATTAAACTTTCTTGGAACCCGCAAAAAACTTGATCAGAATTATATAAGAGGAGTTGGAAAATAAATCATATGCTTAGGTACCTCCTTAACAAAGTGGGAGACAATAAACCAACAGACTGAAGATGAGAAGAGATTAGGCACCACGGTCATGAGCAATACGGAGGTTTAAATTGTGAACTACTGTTTCCAGCAATCATTTAGTGCAGAAACGCCTTAACCCACGCAAATTCCTCATACTTGCCATAAGATCCCTCTAATATACTACTCCAGAAGTTATCTGTAATTTGAAAAGCACATACTGATATAAATGAAAAGAGTCTTCATAACGTAATGTCGAAACATAATATCGAAACGTCTTAAATAAAATAAGCGATTGTGAACGACGTTACATGCATACCGTAGGCAAACCAAGTGTAACTGGAAGGAGAGGTCCTTCTTCTGTTGCACTGTCTCCTTGAGCAGCATTACTACCTTATACAAGGTAGCTAAGGAGGCGTTCCAGTACCTGTCGCTGCGGGCCATGGACATAATAGGGTTAGAAGCGAGAGGGCAACCCATTAGACTTTTGTACAATACTGTGATGCCGTCAAGCAGGGTAACGCAGCATTCCGTCAACGTGCACCATATCCTTGCCATGGCCATTCGCTATGATGGTAAATAATTTTAGATCTTGAAATACAATAATAAAGCCGGCAATCAACTTCAACAACAAAGCTACAATCCAATTCAACCATTATATCTAAAACCAATCAAAACCAGATTTGTTTATTAGGCAGTAATATCACCACATGAGTAGATAACGGAACAGAGACACAGCTTCATACAACAGCGCGAATCGGTTGCACTACTACAAGCACGCGGCTTATGTGTGCGTGACCACTGGCCGCTTGTCGTGTACGCGGCGAGACTGGAAAAAACCAGTTTACGGAGGCACAAGCAGTTGACAATCTTAGGGTTATTACGACGCACGTTGTTTGTTTTGTACGTTGCAAGTTTTAATATTTTAATGTAAAAACGTGGTGTTTTATTATTAATAATGGTTGTTTATTGTACTGTGCGTATGAATAATACTACCTAGATGAAATAATTCAGTCATTATAAAGATTTTAACGATGGTAACGTACAATTGGGTTTTTTAGTTAGGTATACCTCCTGATAATTTTGTCGCATTTGTTGAATTGCTCGAGCAAAAGTTTCGCAAATATTTCGACCTTGAAATAAATATTGTCAATGTTGGCAACGAAATACTTAACATGTTTGCATGTTGTCCACCAGAATCTCCTAGCCCGATCCTTCTCGATCCGGTTCCTCATGAACTCATTAGTTGTGAAATTGTGTAAAAGCAATTAATGTTTACAAAACCAATGACTATCAGAAAGTGATCAGGCATCGATAGGGATTACAAAAAACAGGTGCATGCGATTTTCGACGTTATTGACGTAACTCAGAATTTATAATTTTATTAACGTTTCAATGTCAGAAAGCAAGAAAATACCAAAAAAAGTCTGTCATGAATTGTCAATAAGGTCGAAAATCGCATGCACCTGTTTTTTGTAAGCCCTATCGATGGTTGATCATTTTATAGTCACTTGTTTTGTAGACGTTGATTTGTCTTACACAATTACTTTTTAAACTTATTTTAGGTACCTATCCCCGTGGTAAAACTAGTGGCACATAATAGCTTAAGGAGATTCCTATGTTTATCAGCAAAATAGATCATATTACCAGAAAATATTCAACACTATTAGTGGTATCGTTGGGAATGTCAAATAAACCACGTCGTCACGTCGTGTTCTTGGTAACAAATGTATATTTTTATTTCCGTGCTTTTAAAAGTTTCAGGTGCATGCCTTTTTTGGTTCCACTCGCTATTTTATTTACAACTGTACTTCTGCCGTATAGCGTATCCGTCGAGTCCAAGAATCTGCCCAATCCACGAATCTGTCGAGTTGGGAATCTGCCAAATCACGAATCTGTCCAATCCAGAATCTGTCGTATACCGAACAAGCGATTTGTCTTAACCAATTGTGACAACCCTACCAAAATAGGTAACAAATTTACAAGCTCTTAAGAAGCTGTCTCTCTGTTCGGTATATTTACTCATGTGATATCACTATCCTATCATCAACTGGTTCAATAGTGTCTGTTGCCAAAGTTATTCAGTATTCAGTCGATGTGTAAGTGTGTGGGTATAGCGGCTCGGCGGGTGACGAGTTGGCGCGACAATGGCATTCATGCGCCAACGACACAGTATACGTGTGCATACTGTGTCGTTGGCGCATCATTTTTCTATCTACGTGACGTTTGCCTACTGTACGTGTGTACAGTAGGCAAACGTCACGTAGATAAAATAAATATACAGCTAGCAACATCTAGTGAATGGTGGAGATACTAAAAACGCTAATATACAGGAAAACGACTACAAGAACTTCATTACGTTTATCACAATTAATGCTACCCAATGGCAAGCATCAGAACTACGAATACTTCATCGTATAAGTTTCAACTGATACTACTGAACTATAGATTTTAAGCTAAGATTCAAATGTTTAATGGGCCCTGTGGACAAAATGTGTCACATAATTAAGGGGTTAGAAATAAGGGTCCATAACTACGTACACAACCAAAATCATGGCTAATAAAATTTAAATATATTTCAAAATGTTTAATACTCTCGCATGTTTCAGAAACCACGTTTTTTTCATGAATCCTCTGCATATTTCTACACTGTGACCATGGGCCATGGGGGGCCCAAGTTGATGTATAGCGACGCCTACGCAAATATTTCCCACACTTCACACTTAACGTCCAACACCAAATTGTATTGCGTTGCTAACTTTAATCATATTAACTTTTATCTCTCATACAGTTGATAGCATGGATGACGTTTTAAAATAAGGGCATATTGTCATGACTTTTTCCGCTCTTATTAAGTTCTTTCTATCTCTATACAGGACATGAAAACCAGACATGAAACACAAACTTTGCTTAATTGCTTTTAAACTTTCTGAATTCGTATACATACATCATACAATTTTATTAAGCGGGTCTTAATCGCAATAATGAGCTTATTTAATAATCAATTTGAAACTTTCGGATACATATTACGACGTTTGGACTGGCTTACAAGTGTCCACGAACGTTGTACCTTTTGTTGTATTTAACCCTATATTTAAATCAAAATTCCCATTGTATAGAATGCCGGCTTTTCCTAACTAAATGACCTCTTGAGAAGAAAGGCCAAAATAAACTTAGAGTCATTGTTTTATTTCCGTTTTAAATCCCAGTATTTATAAGATACTCTACTACTACTCTCTGAAGCAATCGGGGCCGCAATGTCACCAGTCATATTATAATTCACCACAAAGCTGCCCTAATTTTATACGTGTAAATAATCTTCAAGTACAGATATTCATAAAAAAAATTGTTATCACCGCTAACCACCGAGGTGACCATCGGCTTATAGTTGTAGGTCAATCGAATCGCGATTAGCATACTTTGCTGCGACTCCGCATAATATTTTTGCTTGCGTTGAGAGGGATGATATTCTAAGAGTTCCTAAACCAAACATACGCTAAACACCCGCATTCACAGTCTCACGCCTGTATCCCCGAAGGGGTAGGCAGACGTGTAAATATAATGTGATTGTTTTATACAATCATGCTTTTATTCTTAGCATTCATTTTTTGTCATTTTTATTTTCAACAAATAGCGTCACAATGTTAACAGTAATAGTTGCGATAAATAAAAGGATTCTCCAATGATCCCGCGCTATCCGAGTTTAATTGAACAACGCTCGCGTTGATTTTTAATTGCTTTTAGGGTTCCGTACCTCGAAATGAAAAAACGGAACCCTTGTAGGATCACTTTGTTGTCCGTCCGTCTGTCAAGACCCTTTTTCTCAGAAACGCGTAGAGGTATTAAACTGAAATTTATATCAAAGAGCTAAGTTTATTGTCCCTGGAAGCTGTGAAAAAAACAAACTTCTAAGCCAACGCAATGAAAAAATACAGCCGTTTATGCAGCAAATTTCTTCAATTTTACGAAACTCGCAAGGAAATCAAAACCTACAGGGTACTTCCCGGGAACTCAGAATCTTGAAATTTAGTACGAAGCAATGTCTTATTGCACAGACGAAGGAAAAATTGCGAAAACAGTAAATTTTAAGTAACGTCATATAATAAAAATAATAACAATAATTTTTAAGTTACTAGCCGTTTCCTTATGAACGCGTAGAGGTATTCAATTGAAAATCTTATCAAATTCTTGGGTCTATAATAATTTTAAGCTGTAATAAAATCAAACTTCTATCTCAACGCAATCAAAAGATACTGCAATTTAACTATATTTTCAAACTCGCAATTACTCGCAAGGGAATTAAAACCTTTAGGAGACCTCCCATGAACTCAGAGTCTTGAAATTTGATACGAAGCGATGTATTCTAGCACAAATAAAGGAAAAATTCAGAAGACAGTAAATTTTTTGTTACATCATATTAAAAATGTCTTATTAATTTTAAAGTTACTAACCCTTTACTCATCAACGCGTTAAGTTATTAAATTGAAAATCATATCAAATACTTAAGTCTATATCACCGTTAAGCTGTAACAAAATGAAAGTTCTCTGTCAACGCTATCAAACGAAACAGCAATATAAGCCGCATATTTTCAAACTCCCAACTACTCGCAAGGGAATCAAAACCTACAGGGTACTTCCAGTGAACTCAGAATCTTGGAATTTAGTACGAAGGAACGTCTTATAGTACAGATAAAGGAAAAATTGCAAAAACCGTGAATATTTAGTTTTATCATATAATAAAAATATTTTTAATAATTTTAACGGATTGACTTCAAACTTTGTATATTGGTTCCTTAAACGACGATAGTTAACACTAAGATTTTTTTTTTTTAATTCTGACCCTCAGGGGGTAAGATAGGGGTCAAATTGTGTTACTTATTATTTTTTCAGTGGTTTGACTTCAAACTTTGTATTTTGGTTCCTCAAATGATAATAGTGAACACTAAGAATTATTTTTAGGATTTCCACCCCTAAGAGGGTAAGATTGAGGGTCAAAGTTTGTGTGTAACTTGTTATTCCTTTAATGGATTGACCTCAAACTTTGTATATTGGTTCCTAAAATGACGAAAGTGAACACTAAGAATTGGTTTTTGAAAATTCCTACCCTCAGGGGGTTAGATAGGGGTTCAAAGTGTGTATTAAACGAAACTTATTATTCTTTCAGTGGATTGACTTCAAACTCTGTATATAGGTTCCTCAAATAATGTTAGTGAACACCAAGACAGGTGTTTCCGAAGTAACTATGGGGTTTAAGAAAGGATGTCCCATTTTGTAATATTAAAAAAACTTCAATGAATTCACTTGAAAATTTGTATATTGGTTCCTCAAACGACGCGCGACGGTAGTGAACACTAAGAATTTGTTTTTCGAAAATTCCTCAGATATGTATTCAAATGAAGTCAACTCTATGAAATATTAAAATGAAATGTTGATTTTTTATTTTGTGAAATTTTCATTATAAGGTACATTGCAGATGATTAATTATAACTAAATACATGACTATCTTAAATAATCATACTGTCTAAGAATATATATGTACATAAAACTAAAAATAAAGAGTAAAAATAGATACATATGTACAGGTGTGTTTAGGCGTCGTAGAATGCCTTCGCATCAATATCATCGGGTAACGTGCCCAGAAGGCTGGCAGCATTGCCACGCTGGATGGCAATGCTGATTCTCTGAGCAAAGAATAAACCAGCCTTCTGGTCACGTGAGACGTCGACTAACCGTTTAGATATTTCTCGGTATAGAGAACGAGCGCTCGGACCCCATGAGCCTAGCGTTTCCACCCCAAACGGCTCAAATACGTAATTAGCTACTAGATTACTGTATTTGCGCCTCAGGGGGTAAGATAGGGGTTCAAATTGTATATGAAACGAAACTTATTATTCCTTCAGTGGATTGACTTTAGACTTTGTATATTGGTTTCTCTAATGACTGACCTTAGTAAACATTAAGAAAATCTTTTTGGAATTTCTTGCCCTAAAGGGTTAAAAAGGGGAGTCGGAATTTCTATGAAACCTTTTTATTCCTTCAGTGGATTAACTTCAAACTTTGTACATAGGTTCCTCAAATGACGTTAGTGAACACCAAGACAGGAGTTTTCGATGTCACTCCCCTATGGGGAGATGCAGAGCTTAGATGAGTCTGAGCGCTCTTCATCTTCACTAACTAAAATGTAGGGTGGTTCTTTATGATATGACCAATAGAAGCCAAAATACGTAGAACCGTTATTTTGCAGTTTTCATTTATTTTTAAGCAAGTAAGCACTTTTTATCAGTTATCTGCTCTGTCCAACCGCTGACTAAGGCCTCTCTCATTTCTTTAACCTAAAATACTAAGAAAGGGTTTTTGAACTTGGATAATTTATTTTCCATTTTTTTTACAATGTCGCTGTGATATACTAATGTTTACTGCGACGGAATCCTTGACTAATTTAATTTCAACTAGCTTTTAGCTGCGCCTAAATGAAATTTGCATTTATTTATTATTAATAATTAGAACGGCAGCTAGCCAATAACGCTAATTAAAGAAAATTACAAATATATACAACATTACAGAATTATAATAAAATTATAAATTAGGTTAGGTTAGAAAAAAAAATACATTTTTAATACATATTTTGTTCGAGAGTTTTCATGAACCATTAATTCGTAAAATACACATCTAAATCCATTCAGCCATTTTTAAGATTACCCTGAATAAATGGACAGACAGTATAACTAAATCATCTAAATAAATCATTAAAGTACTGGAAACGGGTAAGCAACAATATGCAATCAATTATTTTGAGATTACAGACAGTTTGTTTAATTTTTTTTATAGTCTTACGCCTGTATCCCCGAAGGGCAGAGGTGTAATATTACACCCACATTTTGCCATGTTGCATATTAGGTACCACGTAATAGGGGGCGAGCCTATTGCCGTTACCGGGCACATTGGCAGACTCCGTGCTGCTTCTGAGAATTGGGGAAAACTCAGTAATACTTTTGCCTGACCCGGGAATCAAACTCTAGACCCCGTGTAGCCCGTGTGTCCCGTTTAGCAGACGCATACGCTATCCACTGTACCACGAAAGGAGTCAAATATGATTTATTTGTCTGTATATAAAATCCTTCGTTACTGATTGGCTGACAGACATGCTACAGCCGAAACAACTGAGCGCAAGTAGATGAAATTTAGCATGTATGTTCCTTGAGGTGTGTAGGAGCACACTAAGAGAGGTTTTTTGGAAATTCCGCCCCTAAAGGGGTTAAACTGGTTGTCAGAAACTTTTTATTCCCTCAATGGATTAACTTCAACTGACTGAGCTCAGTCGTTACCCATCGCTCCTGAGGATGCCTCGTGCAGAGGCGAAACACGTGTCGAAGAATAGTCGGCGCATACAGCGGGATACTGCAAGTCAGGTATCTTCCTGGAACCCATACCATTCCTATATCTCTTATCCTTTTAGAGGAGTTCGGTATTGTCAACCTTTTTCTATTGCAATAGTTGGGGTAGTCAATCCGAGGGTGCGTGGTGGGTTCCTCTTTCCTTCCATTAGGTTACAATGGAGTTCCGCCAAGTAACGCCTGATTCAATCAACTATTCAAACTTTGTATACCTATTGGTTCCTTAAATGAAGTTAGTGAACACTACGAAAGTGTTTTTGAATTTTTTTACCTAAGTGGATAAAAAGGGGAGTCATAATTTGCATAGGACCTTTTATGCCTTTAAGTAATTAACTTCATACTTTGAAAATTGGATCGGCAAATGACGTTAGCGAACACAAAGACATTTATTTTGGAAATTTTTCCCTAAGAGGGTGGAAAAGGGATTCAGAGTATGTGTAAAAACGGAATCACTTCAATCTGTGTATATAAAATCTTTTCGTTACTGACTGACTGACAGACACATTACAGCCGAAATTACTGGGCGCAAGAAGGTTAAATTTAGCATGTATGTTCCTTGAGGAGGGTGTTTGTACAACATATTTTATCTAATCGTAATTTACGCGTGCAAAAGCTAGTACTTACATATAATACCTATTTAGAAACACCTAGACTAAGATGTTTATCTTTTGACTGAGTGACTAATTCTCGCTTGCTCTGGAGAGCACGTTAAGCCGTCGGTCCTGCCTGTCATGAAGATCTTTGACAGTCATTATAGTACATCAGTACCTCTGAATAAAAATGAAATAAAAATGCGTTATGCAGACGATACCACCCTATTCGCAACAAGCAAAGAAAACAAGGAATCCTTGTTGAGAAAAATGGAGCAAGTTAGCCTTGATTTCGGGCTGAAGATAAACCGCAGCAAGACGAAGATCATGATTGTCGAACGACCTAACAATAACTCGCCTGAAGTGACTAAAATTGCGAATTGCGACGTCGTTCAATCGTATGTTTACCTTGGGGCACTCATATCCAACAGTGGTGGATGTGCGGATGAGATCAGGCGACGCATGCCTGTTACCAGATCCGCCATGGACCGGCTCAGAAAAATATGGTGAAACAGAAATATCCAAAAGGTCACTAAAATGCGACTTGTCAGGGCATTGGTGTTTCCCATATTCCTCTACGGGGCTGAGACGTGGACTTTAAGAGAGAGCGAGAAGAAGAAGATTGTCGCTTTAGATTTGTGGTGCTGGAGAAGAATGCTTGGCATAACCTAGACTCAATTCCGAACCAACGTCTCAATCCTTATAGAACTCGGCATCAAGCAGCGTCTTTCTTCTATCGTCCAATGTCGAATTCTGACTTTCTTTGGTCATATCACACGTCGTGGAGGCACATCTGTGGAACGACTTGAGTTCAGGGGAAGGTTGAAGGCACAAGAGCGCGTGGCAGGTCACCCATGCGTTGGACCGACCAAGTTAAAACTGCACTCAATGGTCCACTCCATGAATGTTTGAGAAGGGCTGCAGTACGAGAGGAATGGCGACGGATTGTGAGGCTTGCCACCACCCCTAACGTGACGACCACGACCACTCTGCCAAGAGTGTGACGACGAAGAAGAAGATGACTAAGATAAACATCCATTTTCACGCACCCAAAAGTTTGAGCGGGAATAGAACCCGTCACCTTCGGCATGACAGTCGTTACACTCCATCTACGCCACCGTCCACCGTCCACGTCGTCATAATATTGTAATTGAATACATACACAATATTTTAAAGAAGTACACATGTAATACGAATAAATCCACCATTTAAAAAATCCCGTCTGCCATCGTATAGCCAGACATACCATAATTGCGTCTCCATATCAATATAATAAGCGTCCTTCAGCTATACGAACATCATAATGACTAAAAACGGATCTGCCTGAATAAAACGAGACGGCGGCTCTTATCGCCGCCCTATTCAATACAAATAGCTCCAAGAGCCCCGCAGCTCTAGGGAATGGGGGAGTCGGGGCCCCGCTAACAGGGTCTGTTTTCAATGGGCAAGGATTTGTAAAATCCCTCGATCGCGATATCGATGGCCCTCAGCGCATATCAACTGGATGGGAGACATTATGTTAAAGCGACGACGCGACGGTTTTATATCGCTTGATCGCTTGCAGTGTAGTGGAGGGTTTAGCTGTCGCTTAGCGGTACAGGCGTTTTGTTCGAGGTTTGAGACGGTCTTAAATGTATTCACTCGATTGAGTTCTTTGGGCTATTATTTCCATTGGTTGGCGTATATTGGATATTAATATTACAAATGCTAAAATAGCTGTGTGTGTATTTTATACTTTGATCGTTAAACTCAACTGATTTTGATTAATACAGAGTCTCGATAAAAGTTTTGTTTGTTTATAAAATTGTTTTTGTCAGCCACAGAAACTTGGCAGTTATAACATCACACTTTGTAATCAGAAAAATTCGACCACCAAGGTCCTCAGTATCATGTACTGAATCACTGGTATCGATTTTCGGTACGCTACGCCGTTCCTTACATCCAGTATTATTATTGGCACCAATACACTAACATTTATTTTAAAAACGACTGCCGCACTAGGCTTTAATCCTGTCTCGCGATAGACTTTACGAACATTCAATCAACAAAGCAAAAGTTGTCTCGTGAGGAAATCGAACACGCAATACTCGGTACAGTGTTAAGATGCGAGGCAACCGCTTAAACCAGTATAGTCATTCGGGGTAACCGTACGCAGTGGGTAAGTGTGCGCACTGTGGATATCTCCGGAATGGGTTGTGGAGGAGAGACGGTTCTTTCAGGTGAAACAAGGACGCCGAAGTGGCGTACTAGTTGCGACACGACACTACGACGCGTCACTTTTCGTTTACTTTTTATTCGCAAATAATTACGTTTCCCTGTTTCATTGGTAATTTTTGGCATTTTGGCAAACCCTGTCACGTCTACGTTTGTGGTCCAGTAATGGTAAGTAATATTTTGTTTGACAATTAGCATATTCTTGTAAAGCTATGAGAAGTTATTTTGAGGTTATGTTTGGTTCCTAAACTTATATCAAGTTTTAATTGTATGTTGGCATCCTGAAGAACGTGTGCGTGGGTAAGTATGCGCACGCGTACACTTACCCCCATGAGCAATATATTAGAACGATACATTAATTAATTCACTGAATAAGTTTTCTATACAAATCTTCAAGGTGCTAGATTTTTTTAAGTGGCGCTGTTAATCATCATGCCGCGAACATATATTAGGAAAAGACCTGAACTAGCACCAGTGACAGAACACCAAATTCCTAAGGCTAAACAGCATACCCGAAATTGCAAAAGTAAGAGAGCTGCTGCAGCTGCCAATGACATTGATATCAGTGAAACCTGTCTGCGCAAAAGACTTAAACTGGATAAAACTGCAGATTCAATGGGTCGCTTTAAGACAACATTAAATATTAAGAAAGCGGCAGAATTTTTAATTAATTGCATGAAAACGGATTAAATAACTATATTTCAGACTAACAATAAATACAGTAACAATTAACAGTAAGAACTTCGAGCAAAATGTAGACAAAAAATATTGTTTTCTAATTGTTTTTGTGTTATACTAAGGAATGCGTTTACTTACCCCATATGCATTTACTTGCCCCACAGGGGTGAGCACGGTTACCCGCAAAAAGGGGCAAGTGCACGCATTCCGAATTTTTCTCTATAATTCCTTATAACAAAAAGATATACTTAAAATTTGTTTAATTTTCTGTTTTCATTTATAGATGAATAAATGCTCTATTCAAAGATTATTTTTTTATTTCTCTATTATTTTTTATTCAAAACACAGTAAGGTCTGAAAGGCAAAAGTGCGCACAGTTGCCCCAAATGACTTTACGCCATATATGCAGACATGTAATATACATCTGTATGAGCATTCTGAAGGTTGTCCAGGTTACAATCCATGACACTTGCCATAGCCCGGAGTCTGCTTAACTCTTGATTTCTCCAGCAGACTATCGCTGCTAAATTTACTACAAATCATTTTTTATTTACAGCCTATAGCATCCCACTAAAGAGCAAAGGCTTCCTTCTCCTCTTTTCACTCATCTGTACTTTGTGCTAGCATAGGCCAGTCCTTTTTATACGCTTCCAATTCTTCCAGCTATCGCTGTCTTGGCCTTCCGCGTTGTCACCTAGCATCTTCGGGGACCCAATTAGTGGCAATTTCAGCCCAAAGTTCTTCAGGCGTTATGCGTCGCTCCTGGAAGAACTACTGGTCGATGAAAGACAAGAAAAGAGTTATTTGTAAATGAATATAAAGATTTCGTAATTTATTAGATAGTTACTTTGTGTGTGTTAAAAAGCCGGTGACATGAGTGAGACGTTAATGCACCAGCGAGAGGGTCGCTTCATGCTCGACTTGCTGCGATGCGACTGACGTGGATTGGGGAGATACTACTGTCCTGTTGATAAAAGAGTATTTTAAGTGAGCTTATTTGGTTAAAAACCTTAAACTACTTACTGGCTAAAAACATTTTATTTTCTTTATTCTACGTAAGGGAAAACTAAGTTCATACCTCCAATGTTTTTCGGTTACAAACGAGAAATGTTTCCTTAATATTTTGAATTGTATGGAAAAGTTAATTGTGATTCATTATATCAGGCAAACATCGTGAGGAAACCTGCATGTCTGAGAGTTCTCCATAATGTTCTCAAAAGACATGTGAAGTCTGCCCTAATTTTGGCCAGCGTGGTGTACTATGGCCTTACCCTTCTCATAGTGAGATGAGGCCCGTGCCCAGCAGTGGAACAGTATACATACAGGGCTGATGATGAAGATTCATCATACAGACTTCTGCAGTATACTGCTGCTAATAGACGTCACAATAGCACTGCGGATGAATAGGAGGCTTTAGCGTACTATATATATATCATACCACGCAGGCTGGTATAGGATTTGATGACGTATTTTCCGTCTTTTAACAAAAATACTGTTTGCTTCATGTATTTTTTAAGCTGCCAATAACGAAACACAGGCAATAAAATAGGGTGGAGATACTTTGTATTCTTAATGCGTCACTACACAAATTGCACATTCAATTAAGTCACTATATCTTTAACTATAAGGCTGTTTTGATAACTATGACTTTAACTTTACTTATTGTCTATAGCTGAAGAATGCCGTGTCGAAATGGCGACTAAACTAGCACCCAAACTCGCTTATATTTCGCGTCATCTTCGAAAACCAACAGTATCCATCTAACCGTATAGACGTGCACGCTAACACCGGCCGTGATTGACAAGTCCATACTCGACGCGCCGTAGCTCCGACCTTGTCTCCTTAAATCACCAGCTAAAGATAGGCTGGAAATTTTACTTTGTGACATTTTTGTAACCTAAATAGAGCAACGGTCTTATGCAGAAGGCAGATATTGATACGGGTAGGCAGATATTGTTACAATTTTTATTTATTTTACCAAACAGAATGATGAGTAGATGGAGGAGTCGTAATTTCTTAGCGTCTACAGATTCCCATATATATAATATTAGTAAAGTTATCCAAAGAGATAAGCCCTGTAAATGAGGATTCTAATTACCAAACCGTTCTTATTCCCGAATAGCTATGATGTCACGTAGATCATCTTTATGTATACCAGAGGCCCAATTCTCCTAAATAAATTTGTTCAAAATACAGTTTCGATATAATGTCAGTATCAAACTCACGTCACAAAAAGTAATAATAATAATAATAATAAATTCGTTTATTTGCCAGAATGTAGTACATACAACAGATGTCAATAATTATTACAGTATTGGTTCAGTACATTCTACCATAACAATGGTGTGCAAAAGGTCTTAAGATATAATTTAACAATTTACTAAACAATGCAAAAAACAACCTATATATATTAACAAGGAATATTAGGATATAAAGTTACTATTAGGATATCATTAGGGTATGAATTTACTAATTTATTTATGTCAAATTTAAACTTAAAAATTACACTGTATGAAAATAATGATATTATAATGTAAGTATAAATTATTTAAATGTCAGATAATCATTGAGGTTATAAAAACAGTGGTCGAGAAGCCATTTCGTCAATTTGGTCTTAAACATTGTCAGGGGGAGATCTTTGAATTTATTCGGTAATTTGTTATAGATCTTAATTGCATTAATATAAGAGTTTCTTTTAAAGATTTCCAGATTACAGTGTGGTTGGTACAATTTATGTTTATTTCTTGGGATAACATTTCTTTTGGATATCTGCGATTGAAGTTTGAAGTATTCTGAATGTTGCTTAACAAATATACAGACTTCCTTAATATACATGCATGCTAGGGTTAAAATACCTAATTTTTTAAAAATGGCTTTGCAAATATCCATATACCAAGCTCCGATAATAGCTCTTACACATTTTTTTGGACACGAAAAGCTTTTTCAAATTCAACAGAATTTCCCCACAACAAAAGACCATACGCAAGAACAGAAGAAACATATCCGTGGTATGCATTAAGTGCTGCTTCTGTAGATACCGTCGTACGAAGCTTTTTCAAAGCATATACAAATTTATTAAGTTTGTCACAGATATATTCGATATGAGCCTTCCAGTTACAATGTTTGTCCAGCATAATACCTTAAAATTTAACTGTATCAACTTCTTCTATATGTGTATCATTATAAGCTACATTTAAACCTATTGGACAACGCTTATATGTTTGGAATTGGACCATTTTAGTTTTTTCTAAGTTGATATTAAAATGATTAATATTGAGCCAATCAATAACATTAGTTAGTGCAACATTAATTTCTTGCTCATAGGAATCTATATTATCGCATTTTATGATGAGAGTTGTATCGTCTGCAAAAAGTACAGTTTTATGATGAGTAACATTGGGCAAATCATTGATGTACATCAAGAACAAAAATGGTCCCAAAACACTTCCTTATGGAACACCAAATCCATTGTTCCTAAAATTAGATCTATAGTTCACCTTGTTATTATTGTTAATGTTTGATATTTCGACGCATTGAGTTCTATCCGATAGGTAACTTTTGAGCCAGTCATTAGCCTTCCCTCTAATGCCATATCTGTTTAATTTATATAGAAGTAGCTCGTGATGCACGAAATCAAAAGCTTTGCTCATATCAAGGAATATTGCACTTACTGGTTTATTGTTATCGATCGCTTCAGTTATTTCTTTTATGAGATCAAAGCATGCTAATGACGTGGAACTATTCTGTCGGAAACCAAATTGTTCTTTTCTTAATATTCCAAATTGTGTAACAAAATCATATAGTCTTTTTAATATGGCCTTTTCGAATACCTTAGAGAGTATTGGTATTAGTGTAATCGGACGGTAAGTGTTCAAGTCAGTTACTTCTCCTCTTTTGAATAAAGGTTTAACTATAGATTTCTTCAAGGCACATGGAAAATTTCCCTCCTCAAATGAAATGTTTATTATGTAGCTTAGTGGTTCGTAAATGTGCTTTGAACAGGCCTTGATTATTTTTGTGCTAATGCCATCAATTCCCACAGATGCTGTATTATTAAGACTGTTAATTATACGGTACACTTCCATAGCATCAGTTGGTCTTAGAAATATTGTACTAGAACTATCACTTGCCATGGTTTTATTAACATCATTTATGTTAAAATTAAAATTAGTGTTATGTGTTAAATTTATATAGAAATCATTGAATGCATCACTTATTTCTGCTGGATTGTTATATACCTTACCTTCACTAATAACTGTATTTATATCTGATATTATACTATCTTGCCCTATATTTTCATTTATAATTTCCCATACAGCTTTACATTTGTTTTTTTTTGTTATCTATGTATTTTTTGCTCTGTATTTGTTGCGATTTATGAATACATTTTTTTAGTATTCTACTATAGGTTTTGTAGATTTTATTGTTTAGTTTTTTCTCTGAGTTGTTATGTTTATATTTTAAGTATAAATATATTTTTTTCACACTACATTTCCTAATTCCTCTTGTTATCCAAGATGCTGATTTTGTTTTCGTATTTCTTTTGATCTTGATAAATGGAAAATGTAAGTCATAAAAAAGTAGTACTATTTCATAAAATTCTTCGAATGACTTATTTAAGCTAGTTTTATTATATATATTAGAGAAATTAATAGAGGAGATATTGTTACAAAATTTTGCGATATTATCATTACTATAGTCTCTTATTTGTTCATACCAACTTCTGCTTTCACATTCAACGCGCGTTTTTATTGTTAGTGTTTGACCTGTTTTGTGGTCCGATAAAGCAAGGTGATGGACTTCACCGATAACATTCTGTTTAATATTGCTGGCAAACTGGTCAATGCAAGCTGAATGCCGTGTTGGGGACTTAATGTGAGTTTCCATATTGAAATTTTTTAATAAACTTATTAAGCACAGACAGCTTTTATTAGGCTTGATCGTATCAAAATTCCAATCTCCACATATTACGATTTTCTTAGCTCGATGTGTTATTCGTAGTAGCATCTGTTCAAGCTTTTCAATAAATATATAGGGGTTACTGCTCGAAGTTCTGTATATACAGATTATCGCAATTTTTTGTGGCAATAGCTCTATACCTGTACACTCAAAACTATGGTTACAGGCTAGATCGTTTATGTTTGAAAGAGGCTTGTATTCTATATTTTTTTTTAATAAGTATACAAGAGCCTCCTCTCTTGGTTTGGCGACAGTATGATGAAGCTAATTTATAACCTGGTAATTTTAATAAGTTTTCAGTGCCTTTTTCTATAAAAGTTTCTGTAAGACACACAACACTAATTTCCTTATTATTCTGAAAGAACTCTGTTAATGTTAAAAATATACTTTCACTTTTATTTATTGCTCCTGCGATGTTTTGATGCAGTATTCTCAAATCATGTTTAGTTTTATTGACGAAAAAGCTTGGTGTTTTGTCGTTTATTAGTCAATGAACCATTCATTGTGGATTGAAAATTAGGTTGTGAAAAGTAAAATGTATTGTACCTTTTTTAGCAATTAGTTTGGATCGTGTCTCAGATTCCGTCGTATGGCTCCCGTCAGTAGAAACACTCTGTGGAATCTGTTTTGTAATAAAATAATACGGTATAGTCCCTTTTTTATATTTTATAGTTCCAAGCGGCTGATTTAAGTTTGTACACAATGTAGAACCAGAATTTTGTATTTGGTTAGTGCAACTATGACAATTATTATCATTAACCTTATACAATAAATATTCAATATCTTTATATAGTTTAAAGCTTATAATATTTGCATATTCACGAGGATAGTTAAAGAACACATTATTATATTTCTTCAATTCTATAAATTTGCAATTGCTATAATTCTTGGTATACAATTTTAAATTATGATTCAATAGTTGTTCATTAAGGTAAGGGTTATGCTGGACGCTTACAATAAAAATATTTTGGCGTCGCAAATGATGAAGCATATTATTGAAATCTGCAAATAATTTGTAAGGATATTTATCATTTGAACCAGTGGATAATAATACATGTCGGCGATACGCCAGGGTTATGGTGTCCAGACTCCATAATTAAAACACTCACGTAATATTACTTGGTTTATTATCAGTTGATTTCTAGCACAGAATTGAATTAAAATGCGAGCTACAGTCCTTTTTATAAACTAACCGTCATTACACTTAATGTCAACTGCCACTTCCTTTTCAACATATAATTGAACTTACTGTACAATTATAAACTAATCAAAAATAGACATTAATATTGTAATGAATTTTGCACAACACCAAATGATTTATTTTACACGAATAACAATTAATTTATTTTATTAACCAAACGCTGCTTTACAACATTGTCAACAGATGGCGCTATCAACAGGATGCAAATATAAACGCATGTTATTTATTACCGAAAACATAATAATAAGTGTCAGAATCATGTTATTTAATACTAATTGATTTTACTTTGAAAGTTTCTGGAGTTATCTTAATAATTAAGCGATAAATTAAATACCCAATCTTTATAAACAGTTAAGCAGCCAATACAGTGTCTAATATTGTAAAGTAGTGAAGTTCTCAGTTCTGTGTTCACAAATAGTTATTTAAATATCAATCTTAAATATTATTAACATTTTCGTAACAATGTAATCATTATATATTAATTTGCGCCCATATACACTATCTCCATTATTTAAGTGGCTGCTTAAATTTATACATGTGTTTAATATTTCACTACTAGTGGCCCCTGGTTTGACTATTCCAAATATTTTGTAGTTGTTATTACCCTTATTGTTCATTCTGGAAAGTAATTTTGTAGCTACATACCGAATCTGTTGGTCACCCACAATGTATATTTGCTTCATTTGTGGACCACTAATGCCATCTGTTGCATAATTTTGTGTCTTACACTTAGTCTCAGGCGAGTTGGGCGGAAAAATCGATTTAGGGTGTTTACTTCCATCTTTTGCTGCCGTGACTCCAGGATACTGTTTGGTAATTAAGGTTGAATTATTATCTATGGATACTTGTGTCTCTCGTGACTGTTTCACGCTAGTTTTGGGTGTTTCGTATAGGTCTGTAAGTTTATGTTGGGCAGTGGCATGTAAAGGCGAGTGCCGATGAATCTTGCTTCGAATGTTTGTTAGTTTTTTAATTATTGGTGTACCAGATGTTTTTTTCAGCGAACTTGCTTCTGATATTGGAGTGTTACATTGAGATACACTTTTCAAAAATTTAATTTGGTTATTTTTATTAGTTAACTCCTTTTTTAGTTCCATGCACTCATAGTTAAGATTTCCCACTTCTTTGTGAGCAATAACCAATTCATTTTGTAGATGAATGACATTCTCTTTTAATTCCTGGATCTCAAGTAAGCTGATACTCGAATATTCTGGAATACTTTTTCCTGATAGGTTGAATAATTCAGAAGAAGAAGAATTCAGTAGCATTTCGTCCATTATAGAATCGGCCTCGTCCAATTCAGACTTCCTCCTTCTTTGAGGTCTTCTGATAGTGATATTGTTGCTATCAGTTGGCATAATAAATTCTTAATTTGGTAATAACGCCCTCTATCGCTGTGCTGTCGGAACTTGTTGAGGGATATTGACTTTAGTGTTGGAGGATTGATATTAATGCAGTAAGATGGTAATTGATGTCGCAGTTATAAATTCTTACTATTTCCGTACCTTCATTGTGCCATCTACCGAGAAGTAGCACAAGTAATCAAGTGACAGATTCAAATCCGATTTTAGTAACGGTGAGTTATCAGTTTTATTTCCTAATATCTCTTGGCTCCAGCACTTTGTTTCGGATGTATTACGGATTGGATCTACTCACTGATGTATGTGCCTGCTGTTTTTGTTCGTCCTGTATTCATTAGACAGTAACTTTCCTCCAAACACAATCCAATTGTTCCATCACTAACACAACACATAAAAGTAGTTAATATTAGAATTTTTGCAGAGATAACAATATCACAGGCGCCTGATGACTATTTGAGCTCTTTGGTACTAGGTTTTTAGTTATTCACACATATCTATTAATTTTAGCAAAAAAAATATACGGAGCTTATGTTTACTTTCGGCCATCTAGCGGCGAAAAAAAAAAAACGATGTTTCCGTCCCTGACCAAACAGCAGACTCTAGTTAATCTAGACGCAGTAAAGCCAGGTATTCTCCTAAATTAACTGATATTTTAATGATACTGTAAGTTGTTTCGTTGACTAATAATTGTATAATGTATCAACGACGAACTGTTTATCTCAAATTATACGATACTGACATAAGGTAAACAGAATACCGATTCTGAGTCAATTCAAAATATAATCTCATTTCGTTCAAAAAATAATTTCAATGTCATATAACGTACGAGAATTGGCCCTCTGAGATTTTATTAAACATGTTTTTACAGACCAACATAAAATCTTATTCTTCCATCTTATTATTTGAAATGAATCGTCATCCTTATATAACGATAACGCTAAGAGGATAACAACATCCTCTTAGTGTTATCTCAGTTTCAACCCAGAGTCCGCTTGCTAGACTAACCGGATTTGACACGACTTTCTGTTTGACCGCAATTCAAGGTGATAGCGATATTCCATGGTTTAGACTAGTGTCAGTTTACTCAGAGTTCATCATCATCAGCCTTTATCAGTCCACTGATGGACTATGCCTCTCCTTTGAAAGGAGGAATCGGCCTACTACCTATATCACGTTGGCCAAACGGGTTGATATAGGGTTTGTATCAAGATTTCCTTCTCTTACAGTGCTGTTCTCAACATAATATGCTCCCTCTGTCGGCTCTTACGATACCCATGGGTTGATATGGGGTGGTGACATTGAAGAAGAAGAAGAAGAAGAAAATTCGTTTATTTTTACAACATACACAACATTTAAAATTACATAAACATGAGACAACTACAAATTAACACAAGCAGGTATGTTATAAAAACGAGGTTACCACTCAGGCTTATGTTGGTCATGGCGAAGACCACAAACCAACCCTGATCTTAGGTGGTAACCCCAGGTGACGATCACAGATATCAAACATACATTTTAATATTATTATACAAACGGAAAAAATAATAATAATAACACATAATCAAATTGCTACCGGTTCGCCGGCTTGGCGAACCGGTTTTCAAGCCCTTGCCTCGCCATCTGCATCTCACTTACTCACACAAAGGCGTCTCGCTTGGTTGATTACGCAACTGCAACCTGCGAGCGAATCACTCGGCCATCATTCAGCCTTCGTGCTGCCCGAGAATGGCCGCCGCGTGATCAAGAAATATTTAATTTTAATGATAACAAACTACGCTCATATACACGAAAAATATGTTATTATATATTTAAATAAGACATACAAACTGGAGAACATGTTTATTGCCATAAAGATCTCAATATTTGGTGGATAACAGGTACGTATTGTAGGCATGGGCGTTTTCGGATTTTTCCGCAAACCGATACAAATTCGATTTCAGATACTGAAATCGATTTAAAAACCGATTTTAGAAATCGATTTCTGTAGCGGATGTCAGAGCGACGAGCGTAGTTACTAGTTGCGTAGACAAACGCAAACAATCGAATTCTTATTGTATTGTCATGTCATGCGTCCATATTTCGCTTGGTTTGCGTGACATATTGAAAAAGAAAACCTCCTAACTACCTAAAACTAAGAGTTAAAAAACTCAGTCACCAAAAAAACTAAAATTACACAACACGAATTGTTTCTATTTATTTACACTTTACAATCCTAAACTACTACTACCTAAATCTTATTGTTTTATTGTTAAAAAACTAAGTCGCCAAACAAACTAAAATTACACAATACGATTTTTTTTCTATTTATTTACACTTTACAATCCTAACCTGACCTGCTAACTACCTAAAACTAATTGTTAAAAAACTCAGTCGCCAAACAAACTAAAATTACACAACACGAATTGTTTCTATTTATTTACACATTACAATCCTAACAACGTAACAATAAAACTTTTTAAATCCTAATATTATAACTTTCACGAAAACCAAATATAGGTACTTAATTATTATTACGCGCGCACCGCACTGCACGTGTCACCTAGGTCAAGTGAACAAATAAACATCGATCAAGTCAAAACTCTCCAAACATAAATCCCTAATAACTATTAAAACTATTTGCAATTTTCAAAACAAACATTAAATAGTTGCAATCTGAATTAGATCTTATCGCCTCGATGTTTAGTTTTATTTTATCTATTCAATCCTTCTGGAATTCATAAAACCGCCTAAATCCAAAACGATTCGCTTGCTTGGCGTCAGTAAAATTCGCTTCATCTCTTTAGCTCTTTCAACAGATCAGTAAGTTAGAAAGAAAGGGAAATGAAATTCGCTCTCTCTCATTCTAACTAACTAGTCGTTTGGTAGTGTGAAAGAGAACGAATGAATATGAAAACTATTGAAAACTTAAGCTTTAGATTTACTTTGTAGTTTGGTTGCGCTTGCAACGTTTTCGTTTGGTTCGTATTCGATTGTTTGCGTTATCGTGGTATTGTTTTGCGTTTTCTAAAATCGGTTTTCTCATATTGGAATATCGATACGATACGATTTCTGACTGCAATCGGATTTCAGTTTCGTTTTGATATATCGGTCTCATGCCTAACGTATTGTAAGTTTTATAATTATGTAGCAAATTATATATCGGCAAACATTACACTGCCTACAAATACTGACTCACACATAGACAATAAGTAGGTAAATAAACAACATACACATTAATTCTATTGCTATTATTATTTTTTTTACTTCCTACCTTTTTTTCAGGTCTTGAAACCTTCACTAGCTCCACCACAGCCCATCCTCTAGGCCCCATGGTAAAGTTACAATTTACAAAAGCTTTGCCACCTTGCTCCGCAAGCAAGTTACGTTCGCAACCGAACAGAGAAGTGCGCAAGTATAGGTTGAATATACCTGTCAAGAACGTCAGGGATACAACCCAGTGGTTATAAACAAAACGTAAGTATTTCGTACTCATTTTTGTGTTTAATTTATTTATACCGATTTTCCTGCTCGCATTTTTGTTCTTGCAAGAGATGTTTTTTTAGATGAAATTTAAACGTAATTTTTGTTCTCAGGGACCTTATTTACGGAGGCAGGTCATTCCAAATATGAGTAGCTGCAAACTTATAGCACCCCGTGAAGGCTGCAGTTTTGTACCGGGGGATAGACAGCGGTCTGGCGGTGGAGCGAGTGGAGTAGCTGTAATGATCCTGTCGCCAATTTAGTTTATTGTACAGGTATTTAGGTTATCCCGTACTCAAAACTCCAAATAATAATGTTGCTATATGAAGTTTACGCCGCGATGACATTTTGAGTATTTCATTATTATTTAAGTGATGTGTGACATTATTTTTTCGGGGTATATCTAAGCAATATCGAGCACACGCATTCTGTACACGCTGTATTAGATGTTGCGTCCTGGTCAAGATACAGGGACCATACACAGTATCACAATAATTAAATTTCGATAGCACCAGGCTATCCACAAGCCGCTTTCTCAAAGTAAGGCTGAGATATTTTCTTACTCTATAGAGAATTTTGAGTCTATAGAAACAGTTTCTCACAATGCCATTGATGTGGTCCTCAAAACGCAGCTCAGGGTCGATCAATATACCAAGGTCACGCGCAGTTTGCACTTGTTGAATTTCACTACCCATTATCTCTAGCTTTGGTTCAAAAGAGGATATTAAATTAATTTGGTATTTGCTCCCCATAACCAAAAATTTTGATTTATGCGCGTTTGGAATACATTGCGTATTCTTAATCCGTCACCACACGGATACTCAGAGTTACTGGCTCCTTATAACGACTGTCAAAGATCTGCAATGCAGGATCGAAGGCTTAACGTGCTCTTCGAGGCTCGGCACAATCGATAATTAACAATTCAAATTTAAGTGTAAATATAACATATTAACACTATCACCAGTTCAGGACCAGGCTATTGCTGAGAGAGAATAAGTAGCAAGAAACCCAACAGGAATCCTTAAAACCCCTTCGATAATAGTAAGTATGCTTAGAAATGCATAGACTAGATTTAGGTAGCGATGGGCTGGTATGGTCTAATTAAAGACCAAATAAAAAATCTAAATAAATAAAATTAATAAAAAATCCTTTGAAACAAGCAAGCTTGCATTTAAGAAAATATCCATGAACTTAAAAACCTCCGAACATCTCCGATCTGCATATCGAAACCCGATCATACCATGCAGAGAAACAGCCAAAGTTATTTAAACTTACACGTAACTTTAGAAACAGGGAACATTTTTAATGTAACATTATACTAATGAATGTACAAAGCAAGTTAGCTATCTTAAAGTTCGCTAATAAGTATCTTATAGTGAACTTTGTTAATATTGGAGAAGACGGAATATAATTAAGTTCAACATACCTATACATGATCTATAGTACATTATTTATAATATTCTATAGAAGAGTTGGAATGTAATGCCAACTTCTTTCTTTATTGTCGCTGAACACTTGCTCTCATGGTGTATCTGAGCGTACCGTTCTTAGTAGATAGGCAAAGCTAAGCACTGTTTAGACAGGTCAAAGCTTGGATGGGTGACTGATTATTTTAGTTGCTTTTTCCATCCATATAGCAGTATAGATAATGGGACACTGTACCGGTACCGCAACGGCGCAGCTGCAACAAAAGTCATTAGGGAACGGCAACTGCGCTGACAACTTGTCGTTGGCATTTAATATTGAAACGCAAAGAAATAAACTATATGTCTTAAGATTTCATGGTCAAATTGAATGGCTGGGCTGGTGCGGTGCCGTTATGGTGCTAACATATTGTACCTTAAAGCGTAAAAAACATACATTTAAGAACAAAACGTCAATAAATAAAGTGTGGTACGATAGAACACGAATACGTATAAAATGCATCCACTAACATTATTTTCGCAGCAGACAGGTAAACTAAACCAATAAACGAGCAGCCACTACCATGGGTTCGATACTGATAGTCGGTGGGACCTTTGATTAAAACTAAAAGGGATTTACTCTTCTAACAAGTAGAACATTGTGAAAGGCTGTCTGCTCATAGGAGTGGTGAGGAGTAGAGAGGGTGGAGAGAAGCGAAGAGGAGTAGACAGAAGCGAAAAGGAGTGGACAGGAGAGCAGTTCGGTCTGCGGCGTAACCAGTCTTTCGCATTGCTGATCATGTCCTGTGCAAGGCTGCCTATCCATGGACGCGAAGCATGGCAACGTGGAGTTATACAAGCGAGTTATGAGGAGTGGAGTCACAACCTACACAAGTTCCAGTTTATCCCCGTATTCGTAACTTCACGTTACGCCGTATTTTCGCCCAGCGTTACATAATCTGCTTCGCTGCTGGAGCTAAGCAATGCACAGCCCTCGACTCCGCTCTGCCTTACTGCTTCCATCAGTTTCGCTGCCTCGCTCCTCATCAATTAACAGACACAGTGGGCAACTCCGGGGTATGTCAGGGTTTTCATATTGTATGGACATATTGTCTTTCATTTACAAACAATCATTCAACGGTGATTGAAGGTTTAAAACACCTCCAAGATACCGGCATTTTCTACTTCTGGTGTTTTTTAACCCGGCAGGCGATAGGTCTTAGAAAATAACGGTTTACTGTAACAATGTTAGTTTTCACCTATGAGTGTTCATATGGTATTAAGGCCGGTTCAAGAGATAAAGAAAATACTAAAACAGAAGGCGATTTTTCTACAGTCACTATAGTATACAATACAAACTCATAGTAGTAGTACAATATAATATGAGGACCATGCTGCACTTGTCTATCTGTCAGTGAGTGAGCCTGGAGTCACGCGGGGATTATCTAGCAGGTTGTAGTTAGACGTATGGCGATAGAGATATGGATCACAAAGGTATACACTTAGGCACTTATACAGTGTATGTACTGAGCGGAGCGGAGCGGATTAGTTTTGTAGTTTGACTTTTGGTCAGTAGTTGGCTAAAAGTAGCGCAGTATTTTGTATCATGATATTCTATTTCAAACATGCATATAGTATGTCATTGGTGACCATGCTTCTTACAACAACAGCTATCTATCAGTAAAAACTTCTTCAACATCTGTTGATTTATTTCAGTAATTAGCGGTTAATGAATATCTACACATTTTATTTATAGATGCAAACACATTTTGCCAAATTATAAAGGTCATTGGGTAAATAGTATGGGAGAAAAACCCACGGCGGACAGACATGAAATTGTGAGTATATATCAGTAATTATCTCTAGTTTATCTTGGTAAGGGTCGCTTTCTTGTGAGTTGTGGGAATTAAAAAAAAACATATATTTAACATTATTTATTCGGCGTAATCAATGTCTATTGTAATTTTATCTAAAAATACCGCAAACATTTTGATTTCCTGTTGGTGTCTAGCCGAGAATAAAAAATAAATGATACTGACAATATGTGCGCAACTGCATATGGTACGGAGGCCATGTATACACGAGCAGTAATAATCTTCAACAGTTTGTCTTCCTTGTCTCGCCTGGTTTATCAAAATATCTTTGTACTTAGTATTTTCGCGCTCTGACATGACGACCGGTTGGCGTAGCGGGAGTGTATGCGACTGCCACGCTGATGGTCGCGGGTTCGATTCCCGCTCAAGTCAAACATTTGTGTGCATGAACATGGATGTTTGTCATGGTCTGGGTGTTTCTATATATAATATGTATGTATTTACAAAAACAAAGTATATATGTATGTTTATCCATTATCTAGTATCCATAGTACAAGCTTTGATTAGTTTGGGACTAGATGGTGATGTGTGTATGTGGTAGAATATTATTAGAATTAGAAGGTGGGTGCATAGGGTTCCCACCAAGAATTTAGGGTCCCAAGCTAACCTCACCTGCAAGTGCTGCACCTGCCGATCAACGGACGAGGCTCTGGCAAACAAAATATCCCGATAAGTGGCAATAGGCTCGCCACCTATTGCGTGGGATCAAAACACTGGCGAAAAGTGGGCGTTTAATATGCCTCTGCCTACCCCTTCAGGGAAACAGGCGTGAGTCTATGTATGTATGTATGTATTAGAATATTTCATTGGTTGTTTAAGGCAGCGATAGCCTAGTGGATATAGATAGATAGATAGATAGATTAATACTTTATTGTACACCAGTATACAAACAGAATTACAATAGTAAAATAAACTTAAAACTAGTTGTACAAAAGGGCGGTCTTATCGCAAAATGCGATCTCTTCCAGACAACCTTGTTTGGAAAAGGTATATAATAAAAATACAATTGTGTGGGTTACGGTGTACTTAGTGGAATAGTGTCTTAGTGGGTAGATAAAAGAATCGGACAAATTATGTCAACACAATTATACATATTATGAGTATAAAACATAGAATACGTATATATTGTACATTCAATACAAAATAATAAGTTATAACAAACCAATACTTATATACAATAAATAAATAAACTAGATATTAACATATATATGCAAATAAACTATAATATATACCTATAAATATATACATATATTATATATATACAGTCATGGTAAGTGTGACAAATAATGATTCGTGACTAGATTTTTAAATGTTGGAAGAGATTGAGCCCGTCTGATAGATTCGGGCAACGCATTCCACAATCGTACAGCTTGAACTGTGAAGGATTTTTGAAAGAAAACTGTAGAATGCGTCGGGACTTTCAATTTAAGATTTTCTGATGATCTCAAGCACCTTGAATGTGTGTCGTGAAGATATTCGAACCGTTGTTTAAGATAAAAGGGAAATGATGGATTGAATAATATATTATAAAGAAGGCAAAGGATGTGAGTATTCCGTCGAAGGCGGATAGGCAGCCATTTGAGCTTGTTACGAAATTCAGAAATGTGGTCATATTTACGTAAGCCATATATGAACCTTATGCAGAAGTTTTGGAGGGGCTCAAGTTTATCTAGCTGGTCCTTATTGAGATCTAGATAGCTGGCATCGGCATAGTCAAGAATGGGAAGAAGAATAGATTGCACAAGTGCAATTTTAGTAGGTATGGGAAGGAAATTACGTAATCTTCTCAGTGACGCAGCGGCAGCAAAAATTCGTCGACTGATATTCTGTAGCTGCACAGACCAGGATAACGTTTTGTCAAAGGTAATCCCCAGATTCCTCACTTCTTTACTCACAGGAATTGAAACGCCAACAAAAGATATCTGGGGAAGCAAAGACCAAAGAACTGCCGATAATTGTGATCTGGGTTGTCTAGCAAACAGAGAATTGTTAGCTTGCCATTCTCTATACCTGACCTGATATCATCCGATATACCAACGGACTGCCATGCTGAGGGTTTCGAATACACGACGCACTCAATGACTTTTCGAAGTTAAGTGTGTATTATATTTATATTGTTAACTAGCTGACCCGGTAAACGTTGTTTTGCAAATTTTTTTTTTTTTTTTTTAATAGATGTTGGCCGATTCTCATAGATACCGGATAAGCACAAAAACTTTCATCAAAATCGGTCAAGCCGTTTCGGAGGAGTATGGGAACGAAAACTGAGACACGAGAATTTTATATATTAGATTATCACTTACCCCGTGCCTCGAAGAGCACGTTAAACCTGGCTGTCATGAAGATCTTTGACAGTCGTTACGGGGAATCAGTACCCTAAATAAAAACAGATACTGGTCCAAACCATGGAATACTGCTATGCCTTTGGGTTGCAGAGGTCAGACGGCAGTCGCTCGGTGGAAAAGTCGATAATCTGTCATAGCTTGTCAGACCAGTAAGCGGCCCTCGGGCTCCAAGACGTGTAAGTCTTGGATACAACTGGGATAACGCTAGGACGATGATGATGATCAATATTTTATTGTTTATAAAATCTTGGTCTCACATGCCCATGACAGTCGGACTTGTCCAATCTTTGATGATAATAAAAATATCAGTTCTTCGTATGTCAACTGTAGGAAATCTCTAAAATCTAGATTGTTTCCATCTAATGGCATGAATGATCACTCGGTAGGCACATGCATGCACTCGACAGACCCGATTTGTAGCTATTTTTAACAGAACCACAATTTATATTACTTATGAGATTTTTGCTTTTTTATAAATATATTTCTAGCTCAAACTTTGTTCTCCCATGGATTAAAAAAAAAAATCACGTATGTACTGGTAACAGCATTCATTCTCTTTCATTTTATACCAAGTTCGTCAATGTCCGTGACCGGGTCGGAATACGCCCAATGTCCTTTGTAGGTCTCACACAAAAGAGAGTGAGCCTATTGCCGCTACCGGGCATTTTACCAGACTCCGTGCTGCTACTGAGAATTCGGAAAAAACCTGTAACACTTTTGCCCGACCCGGGAATCGTACCCAGGATCGGCTGATTCTGATCAACATACGCATGCGCTATCCACTGGACCACGGAGGTAGTCGTCATTTAACTGTGCACCGTACTAAACTGCACTACACACTTATCCACAAAATTAAACCTCGACAATAAGCCATAACTCATTTTAGCAAGCGAGCCGGAAAGGGTTACTCCCATAGAGACTGATATAATACTCTCCAGAATTAATGCTGTTATTTGAGACTTATGGTGTTTGCTTAATTTATGCACATGTTTGGGATCCAAGAGCGTCTTATCTTTAATTTTGTGTCTATACAGTGTGATATTAATAGACTACTATATTCTTCTTCGAATAAATAGGTTACTTGCCTTAAAGCTTAAGAACGAATATTCTTGAGTGGAAAGACTATGTATGGGAGAAGATGAAGAGAAAATCTAACCTAACTTACTCGAATTAGCTACTTAAGGCGCTGTTATACCTCAGAAGCCGTGAAACACCTAATTTTTCGTCGCGCAACTAGCCATAACGGTACATACTACAAACTTGCAAAAAATAGAGCTTATAGTCAAAAGTCTGAACAAAAGACTTTTGAAAGAATTTTTCATGTATGTAAAATAGAATCACGGTAAAAAAATCACAAAAACGAGGCAGAAAATAATCTTTCGTCTCACTGTTTGCAATATTTTGATCGTGAACTGTCATATTTTATTTGATAATATTGTAGGAAATCTAATGAACTAAAGAATTACCCTATTTATTTTCATATTATACGTGTATATTTTGTAAAATTAAATAAAATCTGCCAAACGTCTATGATTTTGACGCTCGGTTGATTCCATCAATATCAAACGCTTCGGCAATTTAAACCTTATTAGCATAAGCGGTGTACTGAGTGTCAGTTGCTAGTTTATGCCCCGCCCAGACCTCATCATTCGGCTATGAGCCCTGTGAGAGATAGGTCATGTCGCTTGCGTCTCCGCTGCACGAAATTTTACGTAAACATGTTTGTTAATAATACGCCAATCTGAGTTCGTAATTTCATGTTTTATGTTATAGACTGAATACTTTGAATCAAATAGGCTTTTCTTGTGACTATGGGCACATATAATTAGGACCTAAGTTTATATTCTTGTTGCGTTTAATGTGTTATTGTTTCTGTGCTTATAAATATATAATTAGAAGAATAAAATATGGACAATTAGAGAAATAAAGTTCTACAAAGAATTTGTACAAGAAAGCATCGTAATAAAATATAAATTCATCCATGGCCAAGTGATTATGAAATATGAAAAAATTTAACACAAATTATTTTCATAAGAGTATTTTATGACTGACTATGTTATACATTAGCGGTTATGCATAATATAGTTATATTAATTATTCTCACAATACATAGCTGCCACAGTTTTCAATGTTTGAAAGAGTAATAACATAAAATCGAATCATTTTATGTATAGGTCAGTTCACGAAAGATGACCACTGCGCAGAAATCATTTTTTAGGTCTCCGTGGAGGTGCGGGTTGAGGCGCGGGTGGAATGCCAATGGCGTGGCTCCGTTCCTGACGCATTCCCTAAATGCGTCAAGAATGGAGCCACGCCATTGGTGCATGAATGTACATATGCGCGACGGCCGCCATTTCTGGTCAACTTTCGTGAACCGACCTATACCTATATTGCAAATTCATTAGCTTGTCAGAGCGCCTGGAGCGCTAAGATGCCGCCACGGCGAACAATAAACAGTGCTAATATGGCGCTCCGCAGTCCGCACATAAGCGGTAACGATTGTTGTATTATTGTGTTGTGAACATAAACCTATTTAGGTACATCGGGTAAAACTTTGATTATTCATTAACTATTAGGTAAGTTTCAGTACATCTAATATCTTTTTAATTTCTAAAATCAATCATTTATAAGTAAGTTGGTGACTTCTCTGTTTGCTATAACCACAAGTTATAGTATTTTTTAAAATAATTAAGTATCTAACTAATTATATTTATTGTAATTACAGTGAAGTTAAAGTTACAGTTTAGCAACGTCTTACACACATTTGACTGCAGTAACTCCTAACTCGATTTGTTCAAGAGTGATAAGCAAAAAATACACGAGGGATAGCAGTGACTGGTTCGAATTGCGTAAGAATATGTTGACAGATTCAAATTTTGGTATAGTGGTAAAAAGAAGAGATAACAGCAGTAAAGCCAACTTAGTAAAAATTATTTTGTACAAATAAAATATTTGCAATGAAAAAAACAGTTGCGCATGGAGTCTAAAATGAACCACTGGCTTTGCAACAACTGGCGAAGCAAGAAAATGTAACAATCGAGCCTTGTGGATTATCCGTTTATTGGTGCCACGCCAGATGGATTAATAGGTCCAAACACGATTGTAGAAATTTAATGTTCTTTAGTTGCCTATAAGAATGGCCTGGAGAATAGTATAAGAGCAAATAAAATACAAATATGAAAACATGATAAAAAAGTTAACCGACTAGTCTAAACAAATATTGTAATTTTTATTACCAAATTCAGGGGCAACGCCACGTTACACGCAAACAAAAATGTTTATTTGCTGTGTGGAGTGGCGAAAGTAAACCACTAAAAATAGAAATGATAGAAAGAGATGATGTTTTCTGGGAGACGAAAATGAAAGAAAAGCTTGTGGCGTTTTATATGAATTGGCAGTTACCTGAAATTGTTGATTCTCGTCGAGCTCAAGGGATGGCATTGCAAAATCACGGAGAGGAAAATGTTTCATCAGTGCTTGAAGTTTCTACAATACCAAGCCTTAAAAGGAAAGTAAATGCAAATGTGCCTCTTGAACAACAGCAAATAATAAGTATTGAAGCCTCATCACCTCACACACTGCCTTTAACTTTCGATGAGAATAATGAAAACCTGCCGGGTTGCAGCAGACAGCTAACTTTTGATGAGCTGTAAACTCTGTATTTCGTTCATTCATTCATTCATCATCAGCCTTTAACAGTCCACTGCTGGACTAGGCCTCTCCTTTGAAAGGAGGAATTGGCCTACTATACCACGCTGGCCAAACGGGTTAGCATAGGGTTTGTATCAAGTTTTCCTTCTCTTACAGTGCTGTTCTCTGCATAATATGCTCCCTCTGTCGGCTCTTACGACACCCATGGGATGATATGGGGTGGTGACATTCGGTATTCTTAATCCGTCACCACACGGACAATGTATTTTGTTAGTAAATGATAAATAAATATATTTTAATATTTATTTTCTTTGAAACAACACATATTTTAAGCGAAAGAATTTTTTTATATTTTTCCATACAATGAGGAGAGCCAACGAAAAAGCAGTAACTCAAATTTTAATTCTAATTTGGGTTGGGTTTCGAAACAAGTCGCCTGAATTTGAGGGTATTGGTGGTGTAGGGGGCTTAAGGGAGTTAGTTCTAATCCCCTAAAAGTAATTTTGGCTGCCGGAGTTGCGTCTAAATATTTTTAAACAATTTCCAAAAATTCTTAGTAGTAGTTTTTATACCTTGAAAATCGTGAAACGAAACGCAAACCCGCCATCTTGGAATGATCATATTGACAGCTAATGTCAAATTTATGTTAGGTTCTCTTTTGACTCTTAATCCGAAAATAGGAACCCTGCGAAGCAGGGCTCCGTCAACCTTAGTTTATTAAACTAGTGTGAAGAATGTGGAAGTTGGCAGTTCCATACACACTGATGTTTGGAGATATTTTTTTTTCAGAGGAAACCAAGTATTTCCGGCAAGTGAAAATGGTGAGGGCGAATTCCGAGACCTCCCCTCCTCCCCCTCAACCACTCACAACCCCTAAAAACGGCGACGTATTTCAAAACCTTTACCATAATAATTATGCCTATAATAACAATAAAACATCCATAAATAAATAAAATAAACCAACTTTTACTAAACTTCAATTATTTCGTAACTCGCTTTAGTTGAGATACGGCTTTTGCGCTTAGTAGGGCAGTATTGTGATTTTTAGGGTACCGTAGCCAAAAATTGTAAAAGCCCTTTATATTTTGTAGGATAGTATTATATAGGTTGGTTTTATATATTGTAGGAACCCTTATAGATTCGCCATGTCTGTCTGTCTGTCCGCCCGTATGTAACAGTCAATTTATTGCAAAACAGATTTGAAAACTGGCAGGAATGGAATTAGATGTAGGTATTCTATGAACTGCTTTACCATTGTTATACAAAAACAAAACAAAAATAATTAGGGCCTCCATATATGGAACTGACTTAATTATTTTTATCATCTTACGGCACGTATTTATCTACTTTCGTCAACAATAATTTCGTCAAAAAAAAATTAATACTTACCTATAACGTCTAATGTAAACCAGTTTTGCTCATGGCTCCACTAAGAACAAAAATTGCGCTATGCCTATATTGTACAAACAGATTGATTTATGTAATATAAATTTTAATATCAGTATCTCAATTCAATATGCTAAAACGTTTTGCTTGCGATTTTGAAATATTGGAATATGGATGTCGCCAGAATACGGCCGCACACGACGAGAATGAAGGGGGGCGCCCCGCAGTAGACGGAGCTAAGCGCCCTTCACCTCCCCTGCTTCACCCCCTCATTTACCAAAACAGTCGCTTAGTACAGCGCCTTAAGTGTACTGTATGACTATTTTACAATTTGCCCCAGAATATTAAACCGGCGACAGTACCTATGTAAACAGATACCGTTTGTATAATGCCATATTATATGATTTGCCTGTGACCTCCTTCACCAATCTTTACCTTTGTTACAGTACAGTGGTACAGTTTTAACTGTAAAAATGCGTGTGTGTTGCGAAAAGTACAAAGAACACTACTAATAATAATTGTGATGTCTACTGTTTAGTGGGCTAAGTTACTCTACACGCGTCGCACAACTCCATGACCTAACGACATTGCTACATTTGTGTATGCGTATAAGCTATTGAAACAACGAGCCTGGCCTATCATATAACGCACCTTTCGATGAACAGAAAAATCGTGCAAAGTAATGCGAAATGTACCACTCAACACCTAAAGAAGCGCTTTCTAAACGAAGCCTTACTTTATACATGTTTAATGCATATCAATCATAACACTCTTGAAAATAATTTGTACTCCGAAATTAGACGAATCTCAAAACATAAATATGATGGTACATCGTTATTGCGGGGTAAGGTGACGACACCAATTCGCGACACTGCCGCTGAGACGAATTTGTAGAAATTAATACTTCGGAAATGAATAAATTAGTAACTTACACGTAAGCGAAGTACATACATACTTTTCTGAACATAAATGCTCAGCGATAAACTTAACATTGCGAAAATTGCTTCTGTTTGAACAGATACCAACAGATTGCCTTGACGTCAGACGTCAATCGCTCTGTAGAAAATCCTAAAACAGATATTATATCAAATCTGGTAAGACTAGAAAGCAAAGAGGGTGCAACTGGGGCGGCGCTAGGATGATTATTCTTAATTAGTAGCCTAGAATCTAACAAAACAATCGAACGCCTTCTTTTGATTCCAAATTAAACAGCCTGTATTATGGCAACCGGATAACTTGTTACACTTCAAAACACGTACAT
This sequence comes from Euclidia mi, assembly GCA_944739405.2. Lineage (NCBI taxonomy): Eukaryota > Metazoa > Arthropoda > Insecta > Lepidoptera > Erebidae > Euclidia > Euclidia mi. Next base: position 7,873,068 of record OX123207.2, on the reverse strand, counting down.
AATTATAATAGATAAATCGTAAGTAATTTGCAAACAAAAGTATGTAATGAAACGGAGTTTAAAGCGAGACGAATCTCTAACATAAATATGGTGGAATATCGTTATTACGGAAGATGAGCATCGCATACGCATCCATCGTCGGCATTAACACTGTTCACTAATTAATTTCTCAGTTCGCCGTATAAACGAGAAATTAAACTACTGATGTTTTACACAACTGACGTTTAGTGTAACATTTTTCATGTATTATCTATATTCCAAGTGTAAAATAGCAATGGTGTTTGGTTATTTTTGGCATTCAAATTTTTAAACTACTTTTTGCCTTTGCTAGGCGAAAAAGAGCGAGGGAGAGATATCCGAGGAATTGTTCAGATTAATCCCTGCCGCCTCTTTCCGCCATCGTTTTACGAGACAGCATTTCCATCCCCATCATTTAGATGGCTGGCAATCCACGACGGTGCGTTTCTCTAGAAACTTTTTGCCTCGCACAATTAAACTGTGGAATGATCTGTCGCCTGCGGTTTTTCCGAACCAATATGACCTTTAAGAAAAGAGCATTTGCTTTTTAAAAGGCCGGCAACGCACTTGTGACTCCTCTGGTGTTGATCCATCTGCTCGTTTGCCCCCTATCTCATAAAAAAAGAGTTATATATACAAGTTCCTGTTAAAGGGTAAAATCAAGGTTCTTTGTCTGAATTAAGTACGCCCACTACACTTTTAATTCGTACACAGTTGTAGATCTTTCAGTTTCACCATTCAAGTCAATATTGTACAGACATACTATGAGGAAACTGAATACGTATATCACAAACCCACCAAGAACTTAGGGTCCCAAGCCAACCTCACCTGCAAGTGGTGCACCTGCCGATCAACGGACGAGGCTCTGGCAAACAAAATATCCCTATAAGCGGCAATAGGCTCGCCACCTATTACGTGGGATCAAAACACTGGCGAAAAGTGGGCGCTTAATATGCCTCTGCCTACCCCTTCGGGGAAACAGGCGTGAGTCTATGTATGTATGTATTTATCAATCATTTTAATCTCGAGAGAATCCACTATTGTTATTAAATACTAATATTGCAGGCAAGAACCAATCGACAAGAATCCAAACCGTTATTCATAATACACATCTACGTCACCTTTTTTTAAAATTATTTAAGAAGTATTTGAGAATAATAATAGAAGGTTTTAAGTTCCTTCGTGACACATGTAAGGTCCTTGAGGTCGTCTGAGGATCTAATGCTGGAGATGCCGAAGCATTCCACAAATTATGTACTTCACCAAATCCTTAGCTGTTCAGGCTGTCCGTCTGAGGAATGGATTACCATTAGAGATTCAAAGTACAAATTCTCTACCTACATTTAATTTATGTTTATTTTTTTATTTATAGTCTCACGCCTGTATCCCCGAAGGGGTAGGCAGAGGTGTAAATATTTCACCCACATTTCGCCGTGAATTTTTAGGTCCCACGTTATAGGGTGCGAGCCTATTGCCGTTACCAGGCACATCACCAGACTCCGGGCTGCTACTAAGTATTCGGAAAAACCCAGTAACACTTTTGCTTGACCCAGGAATCGAACCCGGGACCTCCGATCAGAAGTCGCATACGCTATTCACTGGACCACGGAGGCAGTCTACCTTTACAAACCAGACCTACATTTAAAAAACCTGGTTAAAAAGCACTTACGAACTTGTTGATTTAACGGTTTCGTTTCCTTTTTAGGGTTCCGTACCTAAAAGGTTAAAAACGAGACCCTATTACTAAGCCTCCGCTGTCTGTCTGTCTGTCCGTCTGTCTGTAACCATGCTGTATCTCATAAGCCGTGATAGCTAGAAAGCTGAAAATTTCACAAATTATGTATTTCGGTTGCCGCTATAACAACACATACTAAAAATAAAAATGAAAATATTAAGGGGGGGTCCCATACAAAAAACGTGTTTTTTATCGTATTTTTTGTACAAAATTACTAACTGTAACAGATAGACGCTTTAAATTTTCACAGAATATGTAGTTGTATATTACCTTTCAAAATAAATAATTAAATAAAAAAAGTAAATAATAAATCCTATACAACAAACGTAACTTTTAAGCAACTTGTTACTCGATCTTAACAAACAGGTAGAAACTTAAAAAGTATTTAAGTATACATACAACAAACGTGATTTTCTTTTCTAGATGATGGTACGGAACCTTTCGTGCGCGAGTCCGACTCGCACTTGCCCAATTTTTTTACTGTATAATATACTTTTGGCCTGAGTATGTTTATAATAAATGTATATATTCACAGTAATACCAATGATATATGTTTATTTATGTATGTATTGTCTATGTATATTATTATTAAATTGTATGTATGTTTTATATTTTAATATATCTTGCTATCCATGTCAGCCAGTACTACACCATCGCTACAAAAAATTTGCTAAAATCGTCCCTGTCCATCCAAAGGTAGCCTGGAAGAGCTCCCGGGCGTGGTCCCCGGAGGGCGCTCAACGATCTTCGGCTACCGTGAGTACACGCCAGCGGGCGGCGGGCGTATTGGACCGCCCGCTGTCCGCGAGGCCCCAGAGGCGGCACACTTGTTCCGCGTGCGCCTCTCGTAGCGTTAGTAGACTACGTCGTTCTTTTCCGCTCGTATTATGAAAGAGGATGTATGAGGGCATGTACGATGGATGCAGATGGATGCATGTGACGGACGGGGACCGCCTCGGCGGGTCAGCTCAGGCGGGGTCGCGGCAGTAATGCTAACGTAATTCCCGTGACCCCGCCATTCAATGGGATCGGATAGAGGAAAACCATGATGGTTTTAGTGGGTAGTCCCGGCGCTTCTCGTCGGGGAGTCCCACACTCTCCCTAGCCTGAGCCCCTTTAGAGGCCAGCCTGCTGGGGGAGGGTTAGCCGGTAAATAGTTTGGTTTCCATCATCGTCAAAAAAAAAGCCTGGAAGAGCTCGCACTTAGCGATAAGGCCGCTGATTTTACATATACTATAGTAAACTATAGTTACTTAAAAGTAACTCATAATTAATGTTCTATTCAATTATACAGATTATAAAATGACCCTTAACGAAAACTGAAACTCCATATTGTACCAATCATTACGAGCATTTTTTGCTCCAGCACCTAGGAAATTACTGGTTCAGGAGATATTTAGGCTCAAAGTTAGTATGGAATTTTTGTAATTAGGTACTAAATCGGCTGTTCTATAGGTAGATGTCCTATGCACCCATGGATTAGTAGGTATTTCGAAAATTGCACGCGCCCATTTTTATAGCGGTTAGAAAAAATTGAATACTTAAAAAAAATGTCGTTTCCCAGGTTTAATTTTTGCTTAGTATGACTTGGCATAATGTCCAAAACGAGTAGACTTCGGCTTGGTGATGGGTCTTGTGACACCCTGTATATTGGTATCCAATAAAAAATATCTATACTAAACTAATAATTCCCATATTTTCTTTTTTTATATTCGTGTAATTGTAGGGAAATTGAGGGTAACGTTGTGTCACGTCGAAAGGTCAGCCGTGACTAATTGCATGTAGGGACATCCGATACACAATTTGATACTAATATAATTAATGCATGCATCGCAATTAGTAAGCTAAATAAATGGCATAGAAAAAAAACGAATTCGGCTTTAATTATCCTTCATAGTATTTTAATAGGAAAATGAGGTTAAAAGCAAGCATCTTTTATTCAATTAGGTCAAAATGTGACACGTATGATCGTCAAGTAATGTAGACCTCAATGGCAAATAAAAAAGTGACCTTCCTTATTTTTTTAAAGTACTCGTAATCCCAGAGCTTTGTTCCTTCCTCAAACTTAATCGAAAACAATAGTTTTCATTTTCCTGTTACTCATATATTTTATTGTTTCTCTCAGTATATCGTATCTAGTTCACTTGTGCGTCCATTCAAAGCTATGATCACTGAATGGGTGGGTTTGCCCATCTGTCCTCATCATACTTCTTATCTTGCTTTATTAACTACATACTGATCGGCAAGACATTCTTATTCTTATTCATGTTGATTTTATTGTTGTTCTTTATATTCTTACAATACTTGGACAAGTAGATTATTTTAACTTATTTGCTATTTCTTATACTCATTTCTATGTTTTTGTTCATTCCAAGTTAAATTACCCCACGAAAATACATCATTTAAATAGGCTTGTGTCCACTAAGAATAAATCGGTTTGATTGTAGTATCTATAGATTCATTATGATTTTAAGATGTCAATAAAGTTTATTATTTATTATAAAAAGGTAAGATTAATGTTATTTTTAGGATTCTAAAACTAAAAATAATGTATTTATTCTTATGACAGTGAACACCAATCAGAGAGCATTACGTCAAACAGTACGTCCGCCATTCATGTTGTTGACGTTTTAGTAGTAAATACAACTAAAACGACAAACTTTCTACCTGTCAAATCGAATATAACAAAATAAAAGTGGGTACATCAAACCAGACTTCATTCACGGTTTGTTTTGTTTTGGACTTTGTGATATTATTCAACCGCCATGATGGTTGTGTTTTCGTGTCATATTCAAAAAGGTTTTTAAAAAGCCGTAATAAGTAATGTTGCTGATTGATTTTTGAAGAAAAAGTCTAGTATTTCAGTTTAACATCTAATAAAGGAACGAATCAATCGCTAATAACATTTTAGGACACAAGCCTATTATAAGTAATCCACTAACAGTCACAGCCACCCTAATTCATTAATCCATCATCATTGTAATTTAGCACAACAAGATATCTTAAGATTTATCCACTGACATTTTTGATGAGCGATGTTCGTCCATCGAGCAATCCGCCAAAATTATTCATACATCAAGCACATCCATGGATCTTAAACATTCATTTCTTTATCTTTTCTCGCAAATTAAACCGCAATTTTTTTGTTGAATTTCAAACGTCGTTCGAAACGTCACATCCTCTGAAGCGTTCTCGCGTGCCATTAGATTGGCTTATTTCGACTGAAACAATTTATTATTAATGATACACTCGTATACGATAAACTCGCGCATAAAAGATTACCTGAAGAAACGTTAGGCAGATAAAGAAGCAGACATCTTATATTTTTGCTAATAAAACGCTTTGAGGCACTGGATTCTGGTAATGACTTTGAATATTGTTGTCGCTGTTGGATTCAAAAGGTGTAAAAGAGATAGCTTTAAAGTAAATCAACAACATTGAGGATATACTTATTAAAAATCTAACTTTACAAAGAACGTTACAGTTTTGTTTTTTTTGATGACTCAATTTGAGTTGGTTAGTAACAGCCGGTTTCAATATTCGATGCTTTGAGTTTCATGTGTACCTACGAACTATATAAAACTATATGCTTATCAGATGGACGCCCTCCAGCCAGGTGGATTACTTGAAGAGGGCGGCTGGTAGTAGCTGATCAGCGGAAGATCAGTTCACGTGGCGTACCTTGGTCTACGACCAGCAATGGAGTGCAATAGACTGATGAGATCTGATAACAACGTTTACCTGGTCAGTTAGTATTATAATAAATTATGGTAATACAAGGGCCATTTATAAACTTTTCACTGCTGGACGCGCCTATAGTCCAGCAAGTTGCCCAAAAAGGAATGATTACATATTGTAACGCCAGCAAAAATATTGCTAAAATGTCCCATATTGCTATTGTCAGCACCTTAAGTGGTAAACATGTGTTAAGAACCTCACAAACTCACTGTTTTTTGTTTTCAAGACTGGCAAGTACTTGTTTGTCTTCCCCAAAGTGGGTTCAAGTTATGCTGGCTACTGCTTATAAGGAAGGGTGTCCAGTAAAATGTGAGCTGTACTTGTTAACCTGTTTTGACCCATTTGAACGGGAACGTCTCTTTCATCCGACCGGAAAATGTTATAATAAGGTTTTATATTATCATATTACGGAATCTAACGTACGATGTTCCAGAATGGATTTATTAGTAGAAAGTTTGGATTTAGTTATGTTTTTGTTTTCATTTGAGGTATTCAGTAGTAGATTACGTACTTAACCCCTATCCTGCGCATGGCCCGGTTTGCCCAAGGCGGGAAATGACAACGTCATGTCAAATATTTTTTAATTTTTACGTAGACTTGCAGAAAAATGAAAAATTCGTCTATGAAAATATAATAAAATGATATGAATTATATCTTTCCGGCTTCGTTTCGAGTTTATCTAACTAGTTATATCTTTCAATACGTAAATAAAATTGACCTGTTCTCGCAGCGATGTAATATATTTTGACTTTGAGAAATTTCATTTGTATAACTTGTAAACTTTGTCACAATTTATTGAATATATACACATAACCACCAAACGAACACTTTATTACGTTAATACAATGTGCAAATATAACACACATTTTACTTTAGAATCATAATTTCACATAAAACGTTTTTGTATACGCGACGAAAAATAACAGCCGCCATTCTTTAGGAACATAATAAGTGCATTACAAAAATTTCGTTACTTTTTCACTGCAATATTTATCACTTTTCGATAAACTATAACTCAGTATGAAATCTACTCTTATTTTCCAGTAGTTCTGTATATAATACTTATAAGATTACTCAATGTTTTCTCATTACAAACATTTTTTTCTTTTCTCGTGCACACTTATTTCAATATCAAAATGGCCAATATGGCGTCGTCGCAAAGTTCAATAGCATACGTATTTTGTTTAATTATTGAGACGGAGGATCTCAGGTAGGATGTCGGGGTTCGAGAGAAACACTGCTAGGCTGAACAGGTTCTTTATTATGTCTCACTACCGCTTACATACAGTATGACCGAGCTAGGTAAGCACTGGCCTGAGCTGGCTGGAGTGTAGACTCCTGCTGCTCTCCGACGCTCGCAGGGTAGCTGCTCGAAGGGTCGCCGATGAGCTGGCCAAGGTGCGCTGCGCAGGCAGCTCTGTGGTCGATGTTCAGGCTGAGCGGGTCTCAGGCAGTGCAGCCGATGTGGGTCGAGCGGTCAGGCTCAGGCGTCCGTGGCCTGGCTGTAGGAGCTCGTAGGCAGGAACGGAGGCTTGGGTGGCAGCTGGCTAGTAGCGGCACGGCGCCAGCAGCTCGTGGCTTGTAGCCCGTAGGAAGAACGTAGCCCGTAGGAAGAACATCAGGTGCAGTGAGCTCGTAGGGTGAACGTAGCCCGTAGGGTGAACTGGAAACAGCATAGAGAATACACAACAACCGGTCAGGAACAGGCTGTCCCTAGATCGGCTGTTATGCTTAGGAGACACAGATACTACAGACAGAACATATAGGCACACAGACAACTAGAATATACTTACCCCCAGCGGGACAGTAGATAGGAAGTAGAATGTAGAATAATCGCGAGGTGTAGCGGCAGCGTTCCGATGTCTAGGGAAAGTGACCATTCTACGACGCGCACCCAACTTATATAGGCATAAATCTATGACTCACAACTGCCTTTGGCTAGTGAATATGACCATATTTGGTAATATTGCGAACGATGTCTGGCTAAGCTGGCGTTAAGCGCCTGCGAGATATTATAACGCAATACGTGTAGTATTACGTTACATTATTTTGCGTTCATATTTGCTCGTTTCCAGATTTTTTTAAACATTAAAATTGGTCACGTCCGTGTGGTGACGGATTAAGAATACGGAATGTCACCACCCCATATCATCCCATGGGTGTCGTAAGATGCTCCCTCTGTCGGGGAGCATATTATGCAGAGAACAGCACTGTAAGAGAAGGAAAACTTGATACAAACCCTATACCAACCCGTTTGGCCAGCGTGGTATAGTAGGCCAATTCCTCCTTTCAAAGGAGAGGCCTGGTCCAGCAGTGGACTGTTAAAGGCTGATGATGATGATTAAAATTGGTCAAGCGGATATCGATAAATCGAATGATATAACCAGATCGTATTACAAGTGCAAAAACCGTTAAATATCAACGGCCAATGATAGCCGTCCCGTTATGCAACTATGAGGCGCATAAAGCAGTTGGGGGTTAAGTAGCACAATCATCAATGTATCAATAAGTATATCAATGAGCTGACTCAAAAGGGGTAGTAATATCCTTTCACAGAGTATCGATGTAGAGTAACAGTATTCATAATATCGCGTTTTTAGTGAGAGTGCCGGTAACCCCATCACCTTATCATAAGCCATCATCCTTATCCATAAGCCAGTGACGCCGCTGCAGCTGTTGCGGGTATCGTGGGTGGCTATAATCGTTTACCAGCTGGCGACCTATCTGCTCATTTGACTCCTAATAGATAAAAAGCTAGTTTTATTTACGTTTCCATTTGAGACATACAGATTGTACATAATATTAATTATATTATGTACAATCTGTATGTCTCAAATGGAAACGTAAATAAAACTAGCTTTGGCGACCTATCTGCTCATTTGACTCCTAATAGATAAAAAGCTAGTTTTATTTACGTTTCCATTTGAGACATACAGATTGTACATAATATAATTATATGTGTTGCCAAACAAGGAGAGGCTTAATCCTACGGTTACACTATTTTTAACCCCTGACACAAACAGAAGGAGTGCTATAAGTTTGACGTGTTTGTGGTTCTGTATATCTGATCTGTTTTTCTGTCCTAAACCAATGGACCCCTTTCTTAAAACTGCCGCACTAGGAATAAATTAATCTTGTATAGAAAAGGAGTTCACAAACATTCAACAAATCTCAAGTAAGATCAAAACTTGTACAATTTGTGGACTACGCAATGTTATGTTTCGTGTAGGGATCGAATTTACAACACTCGGTGCTATGCCAAACTGTAAGATGACGCCAACCGTGCAGTAAATTGTACTACATTGTAATATTTGTAATGTTTTTAGGGTTCCGTACCTCGAAAGTAAAAAACGGAACCCTTATAGGATCACTTTGTTGTCCGTCCGTCTGTCAAGACCCTTTTTCTCAGGAATGCGTGGAGGTATCAAACTGAAATTTATACTAAATACTCGAATCTACGGTTCCATAGAGCTGATACTAAAAAAATCAAACTTCTAATCCAACGCAATCAAAAGATACAGCTGTATATGCTGCAAATTGCAGCATATTTTCAAACTCGCATTGGAATCAAAACCTACAGGGTACTTCCCGTGAACTCAGAATCTTGAAATTTGGTACAAAGCAACGTCTTATATCAATAATAAAGGAAAAATTTCGAAAACCGTAAATTTTTTGTTACAGCATATAAAAAAATATTTTTAATAAATTTAAAGTTACTACCCCTTTCTCTTGAACGCGTGGTGGTATTAAATTGAAATTTATATCCAATATTCAGGTATATAACACCGTAAGGCTGCAACAAAATCAAGCTTCTAAGTCAACACAATCAAAAGAAAGAGCAATATAAGCATATTTTCAAACTCGCGCCTACTCGCAAGTGAATCAAGACCTACAGGGTACTTCCCGTGAACCCAGAATCTTGAAATTTGGTACGAAGTAATGTCTTATATCACATATGAAGGAAAAATTGCGAAATCCGTAATTTTTTTGTTACAGCATATAAAAAAATATTTTTAATTAATTTAAAGTTACTACTCTTTTCTCTTGAACGCGTGGAGGTATTAAATTGAAATTCATATCAAATACTCACGTATATAACACCGTTAAGCTGCAACCAAATCAAGCTTCTATGTCAACGCAATCAAAAGAAAGAGCAATATAAGCATATTTTCAAACTCGCGACTACTCGCAACGGAATCAAAACCTACAGAGTACTTCCCGTGAACTCAAAATCTTGAAGTTTGGTACGAAGCAACTTCTTATATCACTTATAAAGGAAAAATTGCGAAAACCGTTAATTTTTTAGTTAGAGCATATCAACAATTTTTTTAATAAATTTAAAGTTACTACCCCTTTCTCTTGAACGGGTAGAGGTATTTAATTAAAATTCATATCAAATACTCAGGTATATAACACCGTTAAGCTGTAACAAAATCAAACTTCTATGTCTATGCAATCAAAAGAAAGAGCAATATCATCATATTTTCAAACTCGCGACTACTCGCAAGGGAATCAAAACCTACAGGCTACTTCCCGTGAACTCAAAATCTTGAAATTTGGTACGAAGCAACGTCTTATATCACTAATAAAGGAAAAATTGCGAAAACTGTAAATTTTTAGTGACAGTACATATTTATTTTTTAATAAATTTAAAGTAACTACCCCTTTCTCTTGAACGCGTAGAGGTATTAAATTGAAATTCATATCAAATACTCAGGTATATAACACCGTTAGGCTGTAACAAAATCAAACTTCTATGTCTATGCAATCAAAAGAAAGAGCAATATAATCATATTTTTAAACTCGCGACTACTTGCAAGGGAATCAAAACCTACAGGATACTTCCCGTGAACTCAAAATCTCGAAATTTGGTACGAAGCAACGTCTCATAGCTTGATAAAGGATGCGGAAGGCTGAGGACCGTGTGCTGTGTTGCGTGTTGGGAGAGGCCTATGTCCAGCAGTGGACTGCGATAGGCTGATTGAGATTGAGATTTCAAATAATTACATAGTCTTCAAACCTTTTTGCTAATTATTCTGTACTTTATAAGTATTTTTGTAACAGATTTCTAATAGTCACTAAAAACTTTGTAAATCAATAACTTTGATAAAAATCTCACCATCATTCATCAGCAGACTTTTGCAAGGCTGCTGCAAGGCTGGTATAGGTATTTAAGTTGTATTATAAAATAAGCGATATATGTTAATTTATCTATACTATAATAAAACTGTAGAGGTGAAAAAGTCTGTACATTAAAGATATTTTGATGAAAATTAGCTAAAAAATCTAGGAAAATGCTAAAAAGCAATACTTGATAATTTTTTGAATTTATGTCTGTCTGTCTGTCCGACGTCTTTCCCTATATTGCTAAAGATCTCTAAAATGGCGAAATTGATTTCAATAAAACTTACACTCATGTACAAAGGATTCTCAAACCTATAAAATAGTATATGTTACATCACAAGCGGTTGAGTGGTTTTCGGTGTACAGCTTGACCTTTCCTTTGTACGCAGTCCCAAATAAAACAGGGATCATCCAAAACTGGTTATATAAGGTATGTGGTGCCATCTATGATCATTATAAGTTTGTTAGTAAGAATTTTGTATAGTTAGTCTAAATAGAAACCTTCAAAGTGTTTTATGGCTATTTACCGACCGATAGATAGATGTCACTATTTTCAAATTATTTTCTAGCAAAATTATTTTTTTCTTGCAAAAATACAATAATTATGTGTCGGGTATCTTTCTGTTATTAAAAAATAATAGAGTATAATATTCAGAACTTTCATAAACAAAAAGTCTCTGTGTCCAAATTTATTACAACTATTTATACTAAATAAAACTGTAGAGGTGAAAAAGTCTGTAGGTAAATTAAAGATATTTTGACGAAAATTAGCTAAAAAATCTAGGAAAATGCTAAAAAGCAATACTTGATAATTTTTAGAATTTATGTCTGTCTGTCTGTTTCTTTCGTTCGATCGTGTTCTGTACTTATACAGGTGACATTATACCCAAATTCCCACACCTCACGTACTTGGGAATCCGTGGGTGGGAGACTGAGGCCTGAATTCAAATACCCCTTTCAAAGTTACCTCTTACATTTAAACAATACTTAATAGATTTATACCGGAACGGTGGGAACTATTCCCACGGTGGGAATTGGTTTGATATTATTAGAATGGATAGAAAACAGACATATGCCGTTATCCTGAATATTGTGAAAGCATTATATTGCGTTAATCGGACAAGCTTGAATTTCTATCTGACGCTAAATACATCCCAGATTTGCATAATCACTGATCATGATATTGTAACGTAAAAAGGACCTTTCTGGTGTCTACTGTTACGATATCCCTACTAGAGCGTGTCTAAATGAGAAACGTGGTTAAATGTTACAATAAAAATTGATTTAATTGCCAATTAATTTTTGACATCATTTAGCAAGCGTTACCTTAATGAAAAAAATTACTATTTATATGATATTAAGAAAAGTTTACACAGGGTCGCGTGGTTCAGCGAGGGGTGGGTTGATGTGGAGAATCCTGCTGCCGGTTGTCCAGGAGATGTTGGTGACTTAACTCGTCTGTAGCCGCCGCAAGAGGCCGAATGCAGCCAGCGCTTCAATATATATAGGAGCTCGCGGTGCGGTGGGGGTGGAACATGCAGGCAGCCGGGAGGCGGTGTCGTCTCGACGTCACAGCGACGTCACACACTCCCCCCATTAGGCCAGAATTTTCCCAGGGGGAAAATTCTGTGGCTGGTAGGCGGCAACTGCATTCGGAGACCCTGAAACACATGAGTGGTAGTGGTGTCAGTAGGTTAAATACAAGGCAACTATTAACCCTGAAAGAGGAAAAAAACAAGTATAACCCTCGGCCATTCATACGTCACCAAGCATTGAACGTTCCTATAACCTGGCATTCATCACATTCAAAAAGGCCTACACACAATCATACGCATGAACAAGCCAACATTCATTCACGATGCGAGTCGCATTCATTATAATACACGACGCGCGAAGAGGGTGAGTATACGTGAGTTTTATAGCAAATAATCACCCAGTCTATGTTGGTAGGCACCACCTGACCACCCATATTCGATAACTGAAATTAATTGAAAGAGTATAAGTCGTAAACCAAAATTCGATCTTACTATATTACGATACTAACAATCATACGATTAGTTGGTAGTATCACAAACAAATTGCTCATTAACGCGCTCGATGCGAATTGTAAAAGCATAAAAAGTGTTCATTATAATTAATTATAAAGTATAATACAATGTTTTGAGCCGAGTGATCGGCTGACGTAAACAAGTGAGTCATCACTGCGCGCTTGGCGCCGGCCGCATTCCATTGTCGCGGACAATTAACTGGTTTCTGATTATGATACAAAATCAACAACGGCAAATACACAATTCGGAATAGGTTGTAATGTATAGTATATCACCGCAGGAGACAATCGATGACATAGTATACACAACCATAGCTAAAAAACACAAAAAAAATATTCGCGGCAAGATGTAATGTATAGTACATCGTCGAAGGAGACTGTCAACGACATAGTACACACCAACATAGTTAAAAACACAAAAAAAAATAAACACAATCGAGAATCGAACCACAGACCGATCCGACAACAACCTTTCAGCCACTGAGCCATAAGGGAAAATTTTTTTTTATTATATTACGATCAGTCATTACCAAAGCTATAAGTAACAAGATATATGGGTACATGATTTAGCTGTAATTAGGAGTTAAAGGTTTTTATATTATTTGTAACGAAGTGTTAAGTTATTTTAGTTATTAATTCATTAGTGATGAGCATTAATCATTACATTCTTAAACTTTGCAGTGAGTTAATTCACGATCTTTTATATGGAAATCACCAAGAGGTTTTTGTTTGGCAAACCATAACTGATAGTTAGATAAATAACAGATTCTTTGTAACAATATTACATTTAATAAACTTTATTACAATTTATAACTGAAACATTTATTCATTTTATGTTAGCATGTTTACATAAATCATTAACATAACACAATGCATTATCTTATGAGCTTCGACTCGAAAACATAAGAACCATTGTTGGCCTTCACAAATAATTATGTAGGTAATTATAAGTTTGTACAGATATGCGTCTTACATTGTTGTGAATGAAACTGTACCCAATCGTTTATAAACTTGTTTATGCTGTAATAGAATAAGATTCAGTTATTTTATTCAGCTTTTAGGTTTTAAATAGTTGATTGTAAAATACGAAAGGGTATTCTTAAACTTGTACATCAATTAATTCGCTTTAGTTATTAAAGTATATAAATTATTGATTTATGTATAAGTACCCACATTAGTTATTTAAGTATTGAAATTATTTATTAATTTGTGTGTAAACAGCCACTTTAGTTATTTAATGAGGTATAAATATTATTAATTTGATTCATATGTAAATAGGCACTTATTTATTCAAGAAAAGAAGTTATTGATTCAATTTATATGCAAATACCCACTTTAGTTAAAGTTAGTTTCAATTCAATTAAGTTTGATAAATTCAGTTAGATATAATAACATTAGCGTAAACACAAGAACACAATATAACCACTACTTAAACTGGTCTAGTAAAACCAGATGCATAGCATTTAGTAAAAAGGAAACAAGTTACATATTGACAAGAAAGTAGTTTTCCGGCCGTCAGCGGCTTAATTTTACCATTTATTTATCATTATATGTTTTATATATTTCAATAGAAACCAGACATTGAAAGAACAATCCTAGCGACACAAAACATTACAAAAAGAACATAATTCAATAATTGCGACGCAGGAATTTTATGATTGAGTTCACAATGAACAGTAAATGCATAAATAGATGCATTTGCAAATGACATACCGATAGGCAGTAACAAGGAGATAAAATCGAAGACAAAAAAAACGATTGTAGCATAATAAACATTTGTCAAAACGAACAACTAATAATTCTACGATGATATTCGTATTTCTATACCAAATAGACAATTACATTCGTTCATTATTGTTAGTGAGCAACCTGCATGTGACACGTGTACATTTTATTAATAAATGAACGCGGAATTCTAGCTAGATACCTAGTATATAATACGATAGCATCTTTAGGTACGTTCATTCTCAGCCAGTCCAACTATAATAAGTAAACGTGGCATAACAAAGATGCAACTTTCTTAGTAAGAAAAATAGTTAATTTAAAAGATAATCGCCGTAGTAGGCGGTAAAAGTATTAAATAATACCGAATATATAGAAATATATCGCCGTACAAAATCACTAGCAGAAGGTTATAGTAGAAAATAGAAAGAAATGAAAAAGAGAAGGGTGTGAATTCGTTCCATAAGTCAGCCAAAGCAGATTATTAGCAATAATTACCAGTAGCACTTAATTACCTCAGTGGCATTTAAAAAAGCTAATCGCGAAGCATACGATCAAGGTGACCTTAGCACGTCGTTAGTGGACGTGAGGTCATAAATCGCAATACAAAGAATGCCATCGACGAATGTGACCTTAGCGCGTCTTTAGAGGACACGTGGCCGCAGTCGAACGATTATAACTCGTTACTTATGCGGTTGATACAAAATTAATTATCACACGCGGCAACAGAAATAGTTATAATATAGAAATGCTTACCAAGCGTAGTAAGACAAAATTTGTCTGTTGTGACCGGCTCAACACGCCCGACCTTCCGAGCACAACAGAACAAAAAGAGAAAATGTCTATTGTGATCAGCACAACACCACCGACTTCCCGAGCACAATAAAACAAGCAAAAAGAAACAATAAATGCCACTAAAATAATCACACACTGCTTTGGAACGATGTCACACATTCACAAAAAATAAAAATAAAAAGACTCACCGGCAGCGCATTCTCAACAAAACCCTACCTATAATATTCCCGTGGGCGCCACTGTAACGTAAAAAAGGCCTTTCAGGTGTCCCCTGTTACGATATCCCTACTAGGGCGTGTCTAAATGAGAAACGTGGTTATATGTTACAATAAAAATTGATTTAATTGCCAATTAATTTTTGACATCATTTAGCAAGCGTTACCTTAATGAAAAAAATACTATTTATATGATATTAAGAAAAGTTTACACAGGGTCGCGTGGTTCGGCGAGGGGTGGGTTGATGTGGAGAATCCTGCTGCCGGTTGTCCAGGAGATGTTGGTGACTTAACTCGTCTGTAGCCGCCGCAAGAGGCCGAATGCAGCCAGCGCTTCAATATATATAGGAGCTCGCGGTGCGGTGGGGGCGGAACATGCAGGCAGCCGGGAGGCGGTGTCGTCTCGACGTCACAGCGACGTCACACACTCCCCCCATTAGCCCAGAATTTTCCCAGGGGGAAAATTCTGTGGCTGGTAGGCGGCAACTGCATTCGGAGACCCTGAAACACATGAGTGGTAGTGGTGTCAGTAGGTTAAATACAAGGCAACTATTAACCCTGAAAGAGGAAAAAAACAAGTATAACCCTCGGCCATTCATACGTCACCAAGCATTGAACGTTCCTATAACCTGGCATTCATCACATTCAAAAAGGCCTACACACAATCATACCCATGAACAAGCCAACATTCATTCACGATGCGAGTCGCATTCATTATAATACACGACGCGCGAAGAGGGTGAGTATACGTGAGTTTTATAGCAAATAGTCACCCAGTCTATGTTGGTAGGCACCACCTGACCACCCATATTCGATAAGTGAAATTAATTGAAAGAGTATAAGTCGTAAACCAATATTCGATCTTACTATATTACGATACTAACAATCATACGATTAGTTGGTAGTATCACAAACAAATTGCTCATTAACGCGCTCGATGCGAATTGTAAAAGCATAAAAAGTGTTCATTATAATTAATTATAAAGTATAATACAATGTTTTGAGCCGAGTGATCGGCTGACGTAAACAAGTGAGTCATCACTGCGCGCTTGGCGCCGGCCGCATTCCATTGTCGCGGACAATTAACTGGTTTCTGATTATGATACAAAATCAACAACGGCAAATACACAATTCTAAAATATACATAGGTATACATTATAATAAATAAGCAGACAATACAGATGCAGTGAATATGGATGATGTAGCAAGAAAAATAAATTAAATCAGGTTGTGTACTTTGATAAAGGTTTTGAAAACTTTTAAGGATTTTGCTTTTCGAATCTCCAGTGGTAAAGCATTCCACAGACGCACAGCTTGAGCAGTGAAGGATTTCGAAAAGTAATTTGTGGAATGCTTTGGCATCTTCAGTGTTAGATTCTCAGACGACCTCAAGGATTTAACATGTGTGTCATGAACGAACACAAAACGCTATTTAAGATAGCAGGGAGTACTAGAATTAAATAGAACATTGTATAATAATGTTAGAATATGAGTATTCCTGCGAAGACGAATTGGAAGCCACTTGAGTTTATTGCGAAAATCTGAAACGTGATCATATTTGCGCAGTCCAAATATAAATCGTATGCAGAAGTTTTGGAGACGCTCAAGTTTATCTAGCTGCTCTTCAGTGAGATCGAGATAGTTGGCGTCAGCATAGTCAATAATGGGCAGAAGCAGAGATTGAGCAAGGGCAACTTTAGTGGCAGTCGGAAGGAAGTTGCGTAACCTACGCAACGAGCCTGCCGATTCAAATAATTTACGACTCATTTCTTTTAATTGGGGTCTCCAGGACATAGTTTCATCCATGTAAATGCCCAGGTTCTTTACAATATTGCGAAAAGTAACATATTTTCCATCGAATCTGATTCGCGGTAGGTCAACCCAGTTAATTTTTGATACCATTTTGGGCTGCCGATAATAATAAGTTGAGTTTTATCGGGGTAAACTACCAATCCATATCTCTTAGTCCATTCGGAGATACGTGCTAAGTATGTGTTAATAGTAACACAGGCTTCTGTCAACTTAGCTATAAGAACTTGCGTGTAAATCTGTAAATCATCTGCATAAAGGTGGTAGAATATAATATTCTGCCCCATACACACAACACCATTTAGTCCCAAACTAAGCAGAGCTTGTACTATGGGTACTAGGTAAGGGATAAACATTCTTATATTCCATTTGTTGAACCTTTATATATATCCAAGCGTGACCTTATGAGATTATGCAACAAAATCTCAAATGTATATTAATATAACATTATCTACTTACTGGTAAAGAATATGCAATAATGGTTTATAATTTATTCAAGTACAGAGTACATTAATGTATCTCGAGATTAGGTAATACGCTTTCAATATTTAGAAAGTATCTTGTATGATGTCGCTGTAAGGTGTGGTCATATGCCTATCTTGTGACGTAGGTAGATGTTTTGTTGATTTTAATGGGTGTTTCACCGGCGTATTGAGAAGTTTAGAGTGCTATAAAGACTAATATATATATATATATATTAGT
This sequence comes from Euclidia mi, assembly GCA_944739405.2. Classification (NCBI taxonomy): domain Eukaryota; kingdom Metazoa; phylum Arthropoda; class Insecta; order Lepidoptera; family Erebidae; genus Euclidia; species Euclidia mi. Next base: position 7,855,163 of record OX123207.2, on the reverse strand, counting down.
CTTTATTGAGTTCTCGGGTGATACGCCTTAACATATATATATATATATATATATATATATATATATATATATATATATATATATATATATATATATATATATATAGGGTGGAAAAAGACCCTTAACGAAAACTGTAATCCCATGTTGTACCAATCATTACGAACATTTTTTACTTCGGCACCATACGTGGGAAATTACTGGTTCAAGGTAGGTATTTCGAGCATTGCACGCGCGTGCGACTTTTAATTGTGGTGTGAAAAATGTGAAACCATAACCTCTCTCGTGTTGCAAAATTACGCAAAACTTCTTACGTCACTTTTTAGTGAGTTTATGTTTACTACCGGGTGGTCGTAAACATGGCGAGTGTCATCGCGCACTTATGACTCACTTCAGATAAACATCCATAAAAAACAAACGAGACCACTTATCGTTGTTCTGTAAGCTGTGTTTTTTTATGAATAGTTTTTCTAATTGCAAATATTAATAAGATGACAAGTGGATCGGCATAAATTTCTAATAAGATCTTATAAGATTTCGTTAATGTGTTTTCAGGTCTCTAAACGGTTAGGACGATATAAATGAATGTTTTATCCATAAATGTCGTAACTACTTATTATAGCACCATGAACAAAAACTATTTTTCAATTAACAATAACAATAAAGTACTTACAGTCTTATAGTTTCTATAAACAGACCCTGAAATACGATACCGAGATAAGCTGACGCGACGGCTGTGTACACGTCGCAAGTTAAAAGCCATGAAAATAATTTTTACATGGCTTACGACATACAGAATTGCCATGAAAGACTAGGTAAAATATTACTTTTTTCATTTCAAATACCTTCTTTGATAATAAATGAACGAAATTAGTGTAATAAATAAATAAACTAAGCAATGGATCAAATTACAAAGCTCTTCTACGTTCACCCTATTATGACCCATATTGCCATAGCGGTAACGATCATAACTGCATCACTGCACTAGACGTAGACACGCCTCGTACGAGAATAAAATGTAACATTTCAACTTTTTTTTTTGGCGCGTAGAAAGGAGCCAAAACTTATATTCGTTTTAAAACACAAGCAATATTTATCTATGGTCTCAATAAAAAAAAATCGTTGAACAAAAATCAACTCAATGTATTAAAAAATTGGGTTTTAAATACATCGCACCAGCGGGAACGCCGGCGTTCCCGAGAGCGCATCGGTCAGCATGTTGAGAATAATATTAGCGGGAAGTCTGGAACGCCGGCGTTCCCGATGCCGTTGAAAGTATTCTGCCTCTTTGCCAAGATACGACTGCTTTTGTTTTTTTCCTTAATCTCCTCTTAAGAAACCCACTGAATGAAATAGGGTAGTAAGCTTAGCACTCACTCACTAAACCGTTACGTCACTCACCCATATGGAATGGACGATATTAAGTGAAAGTAATTAAATATTAACAAATCGTAGATTTATTCCTTGTCTGTCCACCCACGGAGTTTAATCAGGCTATATACATGCAGCTTACCCAAACTTAAAGCAACACAGAATGAGTAAAACACACAACACACATAAAATACAATACACACGCAGTTTCATACATATGTTATGATCAGTACATTCCGAGTGGGTTGCGTTTAAATTTACATGAGTACGCGGGCAAGTATTGGGTTGTGCCCATAAAACATACTAATAGCCAATACGTATAGGTTGTATTGCGAACTATACATTAGAATAGGAAATACTAGTTTCCAGCTGAGAATCTGCCCGGATGAGTGTCATTTTCGAGACAAAAGTTGTGCTCACCATCATCTTAGCACAGTCTAGGTTGTGATCCAAGGTCTTGGCTTTTCTATTACCTATAACTTTATGACAGACATAGGTACATCATATAGAACAAACACTCAAATTTTTGAAAACCACTGGTTGTTTTTAAAAGTTTAACTATTTAATATTCTCTTACATGAGATTTGAAAATTATTAAAATTATTATAAGGATACGCTGAAACTTGCATGTTACATGCAGAGTACAATTTTGTTTTGTCTTTGTATCTCTTGAGGCAGGCATAGATGTATGTGACTTTTATCTGCACTTAAACTGACACGGTATCCGTTGACACCCTGTAACAGTGAGGCCACGCGAAGGGTGGTAACCCTTTTTTATTTTTATGAGGTGGAAAATCCCTTCGGATCTCCGACTCTTGGGGAAATGAGAGCCGGAGTATGTGGTGTTACCACTAAAAACCACCTCGACTTTCTCATGTACCCGTGTGTCGGAGGGTAGGGTATCACTGAAGCATTCGTCGCTTCCCCCCGACGGGTATTGGCCCGCCAGATGGTCAGGCAGGCCATGAACTAAACCCCCTTGGTGATGGGTGTTGAGCTCCGCCGCCAAAACACCAAGCGGCCGCAGAGGATAGGGAGGGTGGCAACGCAACACCGTATCTACTCTTCCTCTGCGGCCCCACCGCGACGCATCGAATGGTGCGCCCCCATTTGGTCGCGGGAGATAGGGCGCGCGGCAATGCAACACCGACACGCCTCTCCTCCCGCAACCGCGCCCGACTGCGAGGGACAAAAAGAACTGTCCCCCGCACGCGCACCGTTGGACGCATCCTGCGCAGGCCCCTCTAAGCCCACGCGGAGCGTCCACTCCCGGGATCTCTCTTAGCTTCACCGCGGGTGTCCAATGGAAGGGATCTCCACCTTGTCGTGGTGGGGTTAGCATACTTTGCCGTGATTGCGCCAGCCTGTTACCAACTTTTTGCAACATCAAAAGTCCTTGAAGGTATTATTCATTTCATTACATAATCTTTTAATCTTTTGCATTACTTACTCTTTATTCAGCCTGGCCAAACTCGTTACCGGAGATTTTAAGACATCGACAAGGCACCTAAACTGACCTACAAAACCTGTCTTAAGAAAGAAACAAAAACCAAATCCTCAACGTCCTACACACAAAGTTTCTTTATTTATTAACAGTACTTAACATTCATACAAAAAATTCTCAACAAAACGTAAAAAAGACTTTTAGTTTCCATTTAAAAAAGCTATCGGTACAACTAACTAGAAGTGCTGGCGGCTGACTAAATAAATTTATCTCCGGTTTTAAACGGACCGCGGGTAGCTGGTGGCATACCGAACACTGTTTTTTGCGTACGGAGGAATTCCGGTTGCATTAAGACCGAGCTATATATTGTGGTAACAGTACATGATGCATTCTAGAATTTAAACGAAATTAATTTTTGACTGAATTTGACTGCACGGTTGGCGTAGCGGTTTAAGCAGCCGCCTCGCCGCTTGACACTGCGCCGAGTGTTGTGGGTACGATTCCCACACGAGACAACACTTTGTGTGATCCATAAATTGTTGTTTCGAGACTGGGTGTTCATTGTGTCCGTTAGTTGTATGTTTGTAAAGTCCCCCGCGACACAGGATTTAGCCCTAATGCGGGAGTTGTCTTCTTTAAAAAAAAAGGCTGACAAAGCAGATAAATAAGGCAAGTGGTAATGGGACCGCAAGATGTAGGCTGTGGGCTGAAAAGCATCCCCCACCGTCACACTATACCTTACCACAGGAGTCTCTTCCACCTGGACACACTCTGCCCTGGCCTGTATGGAAGTCCCTTAATAGACTTCGCACCCAGGTTGGACGCTGCAGAACGAACTTGTGTAGGTGGGGTTTCAGGGATCCCGGTCTTGCTCAGTGTGACTGTGGTGAGCCGGAGCAGACCATGGCACATCTGTTGGTGTGTCCTTCTTGCCCATGCACTTGTACGCTATCCGAGCTTTGCGCGGCCAATCCTAATGCAATTAAAATGGCCGAATATTATGCGAATAATATATAGCTCGCATCTGGAACCATCGACACGAAGAAGAAGAAGAAGATGGGACAGGACGAAGGGGAAGACCTAGGTGGACGTTCTTTAACCAGATTGGAGACATCCTACAAAAAGTGCGCAACTTGATGGGAGTGAATGAATGAAGCAAGAGAGTTATATCAGGATCGTTGCAAATTGCATTCTGTAATCTCTGCCTACTTCTCCGGTCTATGTATGTATGTAATTAAAAGGCTTGTTTTAGAAACTTAGTGTCATTAATAGGAAATGTGGGATTATTTCCCACTCTGTTGTATCACGATGTCACTGGTGGGAATGAGTGCTTCACATTATCAGTATCAGTTTTACATTTTCACGAAACATCTCAAGGTTGCCTGGAAGAAATCGCTGGAAATAAGGCTGCCGTTTGCACATATATCATAGTTTTTATGTTACGATAGCGATAGCCTAGTGGAGATACCAACAGACTGCCATGCAGAGGGTATCAGGTTCGATTCCACGGCGCGCACCAATGACTTTTCGGAGCTATGTGCGTATTAAATTAATTATCGCTTGTCCCGTGCCTCGGAGAGCACGTTAAGCCGTCGGTCCCGGCTGTCATGAAGATCTTTGACAGTCATTGGGCGTAGTACCTCTAAATAAACTGACACTACTCTAAACCGGCGATAGCCCAATGGTGTATGTAACGGACTGCCGAGGAGATGTGCGATGGTCTCGAGTTCGATCCGCAGTTACTCCGGGTACACATCTCTGACTTTTCCAAGTTATGTGTATATTAAAATCGTTAATTATCGTTCGCTTAACAATGGGCCCGGTAGATGGCAATAGGCTCGCCTCCTATTACATTGGAACCGAAACATAACTGGCGAAACGTTGGTGTGTAATACACTTTCATCTCTGCCCACCCCTCGGGGATATAAAGGAGTGAATTTATGTTATGTTAGTTTAAACTATGGAATAACGCCACCCATTCGGGTTGCGGAGGTCAGACAGGCATTCGCTCTGTGGAAAAGCAAATATTCAGCAAAATCCGGCTAGACTAGTAAGCCCGGGTTGAAACTGGGATAACGCTAGGAGGATTAAAATTAATTCAAATTAAACTATAATTAACGGATTTCATCTCTTTATAATGGTTTCACTTAGTCATTACATTTAAACCGAATGATCTAGAAATTATATTTTTAATTTTTTACTAGGCGAAGTTTCGAGGGAGATTAAAGCAAAATATAAGAAATAATTAAATACAATTCTAACGTACTTATTACGTTTCAGTTTCAATTTATAATATTCACTAGCTTTCGCTCGCGGCTTCGCCCGCGTGATATTTTAATAAAGAGAAACCTATTCCCTTTCCCAAGTCTTCCTACTATCCATATCAAATTTCGTCATAAAAAGCTCAGCAGGTACATTGGCCGTGAAGCATACGTTACTACAGATAAATATACTTAGAAATTACTTTTGTTTTCACAATCGTCAGTATGCAGAATTCTACGGTAGCAGCAAAAATAAAAACTGAAAGGATTAGTACAATGTACTTATTAGACCGTTACTCTGCCCCGCTAAATCATAGTAAACGCTTTTAATACCGCTCACCTTAGGTCAATTATATCGTGATAACTTTTAAACTATTAATCCAAACTAATGAAGGAGACTAAGTTCATCTACATTAAAATTTGAAGGCAACAAAATGTATCAATTGTGATAACAATTTGATAACTACACTAAAATAAAAGTTGTAAAAAAGTATCAAATTTAATTATATTTACTGATCACTGTTTAGTAAATATTGGCTTCCACATAAGAGGTAGATAGATATATGCTATCGTGGACTTTTATTCAGAAGTTTTTAAGATAAACAATATCACCGTTACATCGCGAAAATAGCTCTCAGAGTTTAGGATTTTTGCCGACTAAGTTGATAATTTTCATTATACTCGTATTATAGCCAAATTGCACTAAATCTTAATAAATTGTAGCCAATATGTTATTCTGATGTATAAACTTTATCACTTTAAAGTTTTATCCAAATCCGTATAGTAGTTTTTGCGTGAAAGAGTAACAAACCGACCGACCATCCATTCATCTATACATCCATCTTGACGAACTTTCGCATTTATAATATTAGTAGGATTAGTAGGAAGGATAGTAAAACCGCCCAATGAGCTTCTAGTTTTATACGTACCTACTATATTTTCCTTGGATTATCATGCATGAGGTATTGCAGATATGATAACTAGGCATAAGCGATACAATACCTCAATATTTTATTAAAAACACAAATAAAATATGTATATTGAACGGTTTACACACCACGCCAACACCAGTTAGTATTTAATATAATTGTGATCTGTAAGTATGTACAATTGTACATGACATAATGATATATGGCTAATACGTATTTACTCAAAACGAATATTTAAGGTTTGTGCATAATTACACAGTTTATGAGATCCGATAGTCACCTGCTGATAAAAATATACTTTGCTTTGCACAAGTCTTGCTACTTTTGGCGGGCTTTACAAGCTCCATAATAAGTATTTTATCAGAAACTAGCTCTTCTTCTCTTTTGCTTTTGGCGTGTCCAAAACCAACTTTTCCATTTGGAATATTTTAAGGGCTCGTCTCACCGATCGCTGATAAGCTCGGGTTTAATTACTTGGCAAATAAAGTAGTACAAATTTCGTTCTAATTTCGAATTTATCTGAGGGATAATATCTATCCAGAAGTGAAGCTGAATAATACACTAACTCTAAGTCATACGTATCGTCACAGTATAAATATGGAACAGTATGGAAACTAAGCCTAGTTGATAAAATAATTACCTACGCGCCATTGAAGCATTAGGGTTGTCACTTTTTTGATATTGTTTTTTTTTTTATATTTGTTTCTGTGGTGATCAATCAATCGAATTGAAATAACTAGTTTACAAATAAAATTTAAATACCTAAGTAATTTCATGGCGTCAGTTAAGCTCAGCAAAATACGAGTGTGTAAAATACGGAAAACGTACGTAAAGCAGTGTTCCTCCCGGATTCTTGAATATAATTAAAATCTACGTAAGTAGATTTACCAGCGGCAACAGAATTACTTAAAAATTGAGTAGAAAAGCGAACTTTCATTTTTTTCTAAATTTGCTGGATATATGTGGCTGTTTGTTCGTTCTTTTGTTTATCATTTTCATAAAATTTTATGATTTGCTCGTATTTAGCTACAAGATCCTGGAAATGGACGTCTTAGGTAATCAAATTGTTGCAAACCAGTTTTATGAGATGGGGTGCATCAAATATATTTTTGGTATATTTTTTTCTACATTTTAAAAGATCGGATTTTAGTTTTCTTTTCCAAGGCGTGTCCAATGAAAGAGATCTGGAAGTTTGACTACTGTCAGTCGCTAGAAGTTTTACATTTTCTTCTGTCTTTGTACAGATTTCAACCACCTTCGGAGCTTCGGTTAACATTTTTATTAACATTTTTTTTTGTAAAGCCGGTAAATGAAGAGATGGTAATGAATTAGTTTTAAGTTGTTTGCGATAGGTGTCCGTTAGAATATCCATAGCATTGAAATGTTCTTCACAAACAGTACAGTTTTGAGGCGGTCTGTTCATCAAATCTTCTCGAGATATCAAGCCATAACAAAATATTCTCTGTCATTTTTACCAGAAAAGGTGTGGGTAAACAAAACAATTCAAGCTGATGGCCACTTTTTACTACTCGTCGGGAGGAAGGTAAACATACAATTTATGTAAAAGAATACTTTTTTAATTACATTTTGACAGCACTATCGGCTTTAACACCCTCGAAAATCATGAAAACGACACCCATGACGAAAAAGTTGATAATTTATCGCAGCCACCATCTTGCATTTTTATTTTGACAGTACTATCAGCTTTAACACCCTCGAAAGCCATGAAAACGACACCCATGTCAAAAAAGTTGATAATTTATTGCAGCCGCCATCTTGGATTTTTATTTTGACAGCACTATCATCTTTAACACCCTCGAAAGCCATGAAAACGACACCCATGTCGAAAAAGTTGATAATTTATTGCAGCCGCCATCTTGGATTTCCATTTTGACAGCACTATCAGCTTTAACACCCTCGAAAATCATGAAAGTGACACCCATGACGAAAAAGTTGATAATTTATTGCAGCCGCCATCTGGGATTCTTATTTTGACAGCACTATCAGCTTTAACACCCTCGAAAGCCATGAAAACGACACCCATGACGAAAAAGTTGATAATTTATTGCAGCCGCCATCTTGAATTTCTATTTTGACAGCACTATCAGCTATAACACCCTCGAAAACCATGAAAACGACACCCATGACGAAAAAGTTGATAATTTATTGCAGCCGCCATCTTGGATTTCCATTTTGACAGCATTATCGGCTTTAACACCCTCGAAAACCATAAAACGACACCCAGGACGAAAAAGTTGATACTTCTAATCGATTTCAGCCGCCATCTTAGACTTACGTTTTGAGTTAGGTTCACGAATTTATTATGATCTATCACACGGACGTATAATTCCAGTACAATTTTATTATTATAACAATAAATCATTCTGCCCTTTCATAGTCAGCAGGAAGTTTAAAAAACGATAGCTCCGGTTTTGATGAAGACGAGTTCAAACAGCAGAATACTACACAATACGCTCGTGGCATTTTTAAAAGGTCGCGGAAATAAGCGTAACGTGACCACACGCCTTAACGCGGCACTCACTACTGACAGCACCGCGAGAACCGCTTAGGGGCCTCGTCGATGCGCATGTTTGTGTGAGTGTGCCGTTTTGAATGTTTGTTGGTAGTTTCCGTACTGTTCCATATTTATACTGTGGTATCGTCCTAGCGTTATCCCGGTTATCCCGGTTGCATCCATACCTTTGAGCCCGGGGTCCGCTAACTGGTCGCATCAGATATAACAGAATATAAGCTTTAATAATACTACCTCTAATTATGAATTATTATATACAGAACCTCGCTCGCGAAATCCGACTGGGTTTTCTAATCCATTTACTCATTTTCGACAATGGCATCTCATAATATATTATATATAGGCCACCGTCTGGACGTAATTTGATGTTATAATATTTCAGAGAATATTATCAGTAATTTTATCTTATCAAGAATATTTGTAATTAACTTATAACCTCAATGTCTCATATCATGTTCGTAAGCTAGACGCGGAGGAATATTTGAGAACCGTAATCATATTGTTTTTACTTAAGTTGTTATATTATTTATAGTACAGTAATAATAAAAAAATATATAATTTATATGTATTCTTTAATTTTATTTTATGGAGTCACGAAGAGGTAGGCAGAGGTGTAATATTACACCGCACTCCGATTAGCAGTCGCATACCCTATCCACTGGACTACGGAGGCAGGTACATTTTTACATATTATTTATTTTAAGTCTACCTATATTATTGTGAATATTTCTTGTTCTTTGAATATTATTAAAATTGCAAATAATTATAATGTGGCAGAATTATGTATTATCCATTGCATAATTATATATGTTTGCCTTAAAATGTAATAGCTTCTGTCATGTGTAAATAAATAATCTGAATGTCGACAACAACGCCAACTACGGAATCAAATTATAATATAAATCTGAATTAATGAGGGATTTTTATATTTATACACAAAGGTATTACATTTATTTTATTTTATTTTATTTATAGACTCACGCCTGTATCCCCGAAGGGGTAGGCAGGTATTAAAAATATCTATTTCAATTGGCTTTTTGAGTAATTTGGAGAGATTTGCAATTTTTACGATTTCGCTGAATCTCTGAATATTTGTTAAATAAAAAAAAATATTGTTACGGACGGGATAACGGGATTGGAAGGAAACACCGTGTAGCACTGATGACACTTTATTCGACTTCACACACGACACGCCGTTTATTTTCGACGCGGACAGTACCAACACTAGTGTCTTTTGCACTGCACTTTTCACTGCACTTCACTGCACTTTACTGCACTATGCTTTCACTTCACTTTATTTTACTACTTCTTCTTTCTTCCTTTTATTTACTTCTTCCTTTTCTCCTTCACTTTACCACTTTTCAACTTAAACTGGTTCTCAACGCGTCTACACCGTCTTATATATATACACCCCTAGGAATGTTCTAGATCCACTAATTTCGATTGTCATTTCATAATTCAATTGTTTTTCTATCTCCTGTCTCTTTTTAACCTTTCCATTCCTTCCTGAAGTTTCTAGAATTTTCTAATTTTTATTCGAAATATGTAAATAAGCTTTTTTTTAATATTTGCCAAATATTCATAAAGATTTTCCAAATTTCATAAAAACCATAATCCACATAACTGTTATGACTGGGATTTGAACCCACGCCATCAGAACGTGAACGGGATGTGTTATCCGCACGGCCATCGCCTTGTTGCCAACGGATGCTGAATTTGGCGAACACTTGACAAAATGTATAGTACGTCATCTAAAAACTCATTTCCAAATAATAAAATAGTCTTCAAACCTCTTTGCTAATTATTGTGTTTCGTGACGACGATTTGACATGACATCGGCCGTCACAATATATATATTTTGGTCTTTAGACTGCCTTTCGCGGCATAAAAGAAAATGTGCGCGTGGGATTGTGAGGTCTCGGGTTCAATTTGCCAGGTCGAGCAAAGTGTTATTGGGATTTTCCGTTAGGAAATTCTCAGTAGCAGCATGGAGTCTGGTAATGTGCCCGGTACGGCAATAGGCTCGCCCCCTATTACGTGGGACCTAAAATTTCATGGCGAAATGTGGGTGTAATATTACACCTCTGCCTACCCCTTCGGGGATACAGGCGTGAGTCTATAATATATATATATATATATATATATATATATATATATATATATATATATATATATATATATATATATATATAAAACACCCATTAAAATCAACAAAACATCTACCTACGTCACAAGATAGGCATATGACCACACCTTACAGCGACATCATACAAGATACTTTCTAAATATTGAAAGCGTATTACCTAATCTCGAGATACATTAATGTACTCTGTACTTGAATAAATTATAAACCATTATTGCATATTCTTTACCAGTAAGTAGATAATGTTATATTAATATACATTTGAGATTTTTGTTGCATAATCTCATAAGGTCACGCTTGGATATATATAAAGGTTCAACAAATGGAATATAAGAATGTTTATCCCTTACCTAGTACCCATAGTACAAGCTCTGCTTAGTTTGGGACTAAATGGTGTTGTGTGTATGGGGCAGAATATTATATTCTACCACCTTTATGCAGATGATTTACAGATTTACACGCAAGTTCTTATAGCTAAGTTGACAGAAGCCTGTGTTACTATTAACACATACTTAGCACGTATCTCCGAATGGACTAAGAGATATGGATTGGTAGTTTACCCCGATAAAACTCAACTTATTATTATCGGCAGCCCAAAATGGTATCAAAAATTAACTGGGTTGACCTACCGCGAATCAGATTCGATGGAAAATATGTTACTTTTCGCAATATTGTAAAGAACCTGGGCATTTACATGGATGAAACTATGTCCTGGAGACCCCAACTAAAAGAAATGAGTCGTAAATTATTTGAATCGGCAGGCTCGTTGCGTAGGTTACGCAACTTCCTTCCGACTGCCACTAAAGTTGCCCTTGCTCAATCTCTGCTTCTGCCCATTATTGACTATGCTGACGCCAACTATCTCGATCTCACTGAAGAGCAGCTAGATAAACTTGAGCGTCTCCAAAACTTCTGCATACGATTTATATTTGGACTGCGCAAATATGATCACGTTTCAGATTTTCGCAATAAACTCAAGTGGCTTCCAATTCGCCTTCGCAGGAATACTCATATTCTAACATTATTATACAATGTTCTATTTAATTCTAGTACTCCCCGCTATCTTAAATAGCGTTTTGTGTTCGTTCATGACACACATGTTAAATCCTTGAGGTCGTCTGAGAATCTAACACTGAAGATGCCAAAGCATTCCACAAATTACTTTTCGAAATCCTTCACTGCTCAAGCTGTGCGTCTGTGGAATGCTTTACCACTGGAGATTCGAAAAGCAAAATCCTTAAAAGTTTTCAAAACCTTTATCAAAGTACACAACCTGATTTAATTTATTTTTCTTGCTACATCATCCATATTCACTGCATCTGTATTGTCTGCTTATTTATTATAATGTATACCTATGTATATTTTATATTTGTATTTTTTTATATATGTACGTATATTTATCGAATTATTATGTATATACAGTGTGTTTCATAACCCCCTGTCCGATCCTGAAACCACATATTACTGACTTGCTAGACATACTAGGAAAAATAATAAAAAAAAAACAGGTCTTCATAAAACATCACAATTCATAAAACATTACCTTAGTATAGTATTAACGAGAAACATTACCCTGAAATTAGGGAAAATTCCCTAAACTAGCAACATTCCACTCAGCGGCGGTATCCTTTATGATTCTATTAATTCTATTAAAATATTGTCGGCTTTTCGTGTCAAAGGGCACGCCGCCTTTAAAATAGTGCAATTTTACCGTCAAACGAGCCGCTCGACACAATACCGAAACGCGGTAGAGATATTTACGTTCGATAGCAGCTAATATCGATTTAATAAATTTTAACATGAAATGTGACACAACATTCATTTTTCAAAGACTTATTACATTAATGATATTACGATATCGACAAATTACGTAAACAAGACTTAAATAATACTTTTGTGTTCCAGAACTTAGTAGATCATAAACAAAAGACTATGATCTACTAATTTTGGTAACCTAAATCAAATAATCAATCCCTTTATGAGGATTCTAGAGCTTGTGTGAGGATAAACGGGGCATACACTGACTGGTTTACCATCAACACAGGTGTTAGACAGGGATGTGTAGCGTCGCCGTGGCTGTTCAACCTCTTCATGGACAGTTGTTTGCAAGACTTGAAACATAGTGATTGTGGATTAAGGATGAATGAGTTACTTGTCAAATGCCTCCTTTACCCTGATGATCAGGTTATACTTGCGTCTTCAGCGGAGGAGTTGCAGGAGATGGTAACAATCATGCATGGTGCGTTAGAGAGGAAAAGAATGAAAGTGAATGTAAGTAAAACGAAAGTTATGGTTTTTGAAAAGGAGGAATGCGTTACGGCTTGTAATGTTATGATTGATGGACGGCGAGTGGAGCAAGTGAATGAGTTTGTATATTTAGGTACGCTGTTTACAAGAGATGGTAAGAATGTAGAAGATATTGAAAGAAGAGTTAATGCAGGTAATAGAGTGAATGGAGCTCTGAAGGCGTTTATGAATAGCCAAAACGTGTCCAAAAAGGCACGTTTGGCTGTGCATAGAGGGGTGTTAGTACCTACTCTTATGTATGGTAGTGATAGTTGGGTATGGCAGAAAAGTCATGAAAGTAGAATAAATGCTGTAGAAATGAGAGCACTGAGAAGTATGTGTGGTGTCTCTCTGACTGACAGAGTAAAGAATTGTGTGATTAGAGAGTGTTGTGGGGTAAAAGAAGATGTAGTGACAAGCATCGAGAAAGGTATGCTAAGATGGTTTGGGCAAGTGGAGAGGATGGATGACGAAAGACTGACTTCCGTAGTCTCTGCCTACCCCTCCGGGAAACAGGCGTGAGTCTATGTATGTATGTATGTAAATCAAATAAAAAAGTTACATCATTTTTATGTTATAACAATATTTTAAAAACAAACAACAATTTTGCGCTGGATACGTGCCCATCTCGTACGGGGACAATAATAACATATCGATAAAAACAGAACTCCCATAAATATCATTGGTTACATCCCTAGCTGGCTATTTTTTACGACTTCAAATTATTTGCCTACTGATCACTCAGTCAGTCTTGCCCTAGGATTATTTTCGTTCGGGCCTCCGGAATAACTTACGTTGTGAAATAGTTACGTCGTCGGTCGTATTCAAACAATGAATACTTTAACATTTCGATGTGTTTAGGTAGGAGTAAATGCAATTCATGCAGGTGCACGTAGTGATAAGGAGGAACAGTTCGCTGGACCACGAGGTCTGCCAGTGCCTTTGGAGCGCGTTGTTCAACGGCTTCACCACCTCGTGAACTACAGTGTGCTAGTTAGTGTGCTTTCAAATAGGTACCTTTGATGAAAAGGTACCGTAAGTGTCTTAACCTTTACGGTCGACATGTGGAGCATGATCGACGTACGCAGCTTACAACTCTTACAAGTTGATGTTTTTCGGAATTAAAGGTAAACTGCCTAAGTAAGATTTAAAAAAATTGTAATTACCGTAAATACTGCAGCGCTCATAGCGTGACTAAGCTTTTGGATCGTAATAGCACAGTCAAGTGGTAATAGTTTGGCAAAGTTAAGTAACGGTTGCACAGGTCATCACTTGGATGGGTGCCCACGTACTCAGAAGGCACGTAAAACTGAATCTAAGAATCGTAAGGCCATGTCGGCGGCCTTCGGGTGATCTGAAATGTCTGAATACACGGACACCAATGTTGGCTACGCACTCTTACGAAACAAACAAACAACGTACACAATACCTTCCGTTTTAACTAATGCAATAAACCAGCTGTTGCAACGAACTCATAATCATAAATAAAATGGGTATCCCTACCTACCTAAAATGATGGCACGTGTAAAGTTGACGTTCGGCTTTTGTCAAAGGATTAGGTAACTAGACGCGGCCGCCAGCGGCGCCGCGCCGGCCGATGCACTCAACGACCTTTTATGAACTTTAGTTAGATACCTAGTTATTACGATTTATGAGTCGTCAGTGTTGCCATGGGTAATCTGATGTGATATTATTTAAAGTTAATTAAATTTACCAGGGAATATTTTATCTTGAATTTTCGTGAATTAATGACAATTACCTCATCATTTTACTCTACCCTACAACCCCTTCATTCATCGGACGGCGGGTTATGAAACAACCTGTATATATATATATGTGTGTGTGTGTGTGTGTGTATGTGAGTAAGTATATATCTTATCTAAGATTTTCGTATTATTTCAATGTTGCACTTAAGCAACTACACCACCGCTCCATATTTTTGCTTATATCATTCCTGTCCATCCCAAGGTTGCCTGGAAGAGATCGCCCTAGGTGATAAGGCCGCCGATTGTACATTATTGTAGTTTTAAGTCACTTTACAAAATATGTACTGTACAATGTACATAACATTGTACAGTACATGGTGTACAATAAAGCGTATTTATCTATCTATCTATCTATTCTATAACAAATACGTAGGTACCGAAAAGAAATTAACTTTTGAACTAGCGATAGTGTAAATCTTTGGTAATTTGGTATTAATCTGCAGGTATAGGGACTACCCTCCAATAGGTTTTAAGGGACAGTGCGTCTCCTGTCGTGGATTTGATACCCATATAGGACAATAATTAATCATATTATCCAGAAATATTTTCCCAAGTCGTTGTTTTAATGTTTGTAAAGGCCCCACACCTCAAGAATTCAAATTTTCAAAGACATAGAATTTCAAATTTCGTCTTCTACCATCTATTATTTCATGATTATTTTTAGTAAATAAATTCATAAGTAGTCTTCGTAAAGCACTTACTGGCATAGAAAATGCAATACTCAATACTTATCATAATACAATCAAACCGATAAAACGTTTTTAGTAAGCAACCATGAAATCACAAAAAAGAAACGAAGAGTGAAAAGAGGTGTTTGTCTCTACATATTACAGACTCTTAAAACAAAATTTTGTTATACCCCAAACTCACCATCACACACACATAAAAAAATATATCCGCACATGAAAATCCATACCCACACATATGTACATAATTCATAAAAAACCAGCAGCGGTCAATTGAATACGGGGACTTTCAAATGAATTTTTTTTAAATCAATTTAGATGTAACACTGCAATCTCGGCTGGACAGACGCGCCGGCCAGGAGGGGAGGAAGGAGGGGCAATGGCTACTACCATCTTTGGACAGCGAGCTTGAACAATAAAACTAAAATGAGGCCGGGTTCGAGCCTGTTTGTGACACTTCTGTCAACAAACGAGTATGAGCGCGGCTACTGCATCAATGTATGAAGCAGCTGCACCTTTCTGCTTATTATAGTAGGTTGCTTTCGTTTTTCTTTCTTAATTGTACTATAGGACGGCGATGCGATTCGTTTAAAAATTGGCTTTTTTATCATATAAATTGTATATTTTCGTTTTTCGATATAACAAGCCTGGATTAGAAATAGAGTACTTGCGTATTGCTTGTATTGTCTTATTTTAGGGTTCCGTACCTCAAAAGGTAAAAAAAGGAACCCTTATAAGATCACTTTCTTGTCCGTCTGTCTGTCTGTCCGTGTCACCACCGATTTTCTCAGGAACGGGGGGACCTAGCAAATTGAGATTTATACCAGATACTGAAGTCTATGGTTCCTATTAGGTGTATAAAAATCAGGGTCCTGTGTCAACCCGATAAAAAGATATGGTCAAAATTAGATTTTTGCGAAAACTTGTAAGTACCAAAATTAACCTTAATTTTCAACTTTTTTTAATTTTCAGAATTTTTCCTTTACTTGTGCTGTAAGACCTTAGTTATAACCAAAATTGACAACTCTAGGTCAACCGTAAGTACCCTATAGGTTTTGGGTCGAAAACCTATATGGTAGTTCCCGTTGAACTAGAATCACGAAATTTGGCCAAAAGCAGGGTCTTACAGCACAAATAAAGGAAAAATTCCGAAAATTTAAAAATGTTGAAATTTAAGGTTAATTTTGGTACTTACAAGTTTTCGCAAAAACCTAATTTTGACCATATCTCCTATACCTCTACAAAAAATAATAAAGTGGAAAATTTAAGGGTGTCCCCATACATACATAGTAGACTCCATTTAAGATAGTACTCTTTGTATGGGCGCTCATAAAGAGAGAGTTAAAGCGCCCCTAATGGAGAGAAGCGATCGATAGAGACCGCTAGGGGGCGCATTTAGAAAATGTATGGAAATTGTTCCTGTCGTCTAGGCTATCGTCCACCGTGACGATCGAGTGCAAACTGGTACTAGACCCTCAGATTTAGAGGACTAGCGTAATTAGCACCAACCTTAAATAAGGTAAAATGCATACGGAACCCTCGGTGCGCGAGTCAGACTCGCACTTGCCCGACTTTTTTATAATTTTGGTAAAGTATCAACGACACGTTATTTAGAAAAACATTTATATTTATCTTTATACAAAAAACGATGAAGAATTTAAAAAACTCTCAGTTATGAAACAATTTGTCATGAAGGACATCTACTTGCATTTAATTTTTTTAACGTTTTCACTTTTAATATTATTTTTCAGAAAAATCCAGTTCAGATACGCTTCAAATGTTCTTAATTTCAGCAAATTAAATATTAATCACATTATGGCAGCTTTTGGATTAAATATGTGTTAGAAATGGACAGTGCTGTCCAGTAATAATTTTCATGATATAACATAGTCCATTAAAATGTTAAATTATTTGGGATCCTTCTTTTTGTTTTTCACCTAAAAGTTTCGAGGCCAAACATTTATTACAAATTATCTGTGCGACCAATAGTGTACCAGATAAGCCCGAAAAAATATTTTTGAAACTGCACTTTTCCTATGTGGTGGCCGCAAAATTAGAACTACGACCCACAAACTAAAAAAACTAGCTTGACGCTAGACCCTTAAACCAAATTTGTGTCCTATGACATATGCAAAACAATTTTTTTTCTATTCATACATATGAGGTCTTGGTGTCGATAGCATTCTAAACCTAATAATCGACCTCAAGTGGTGCACAAATGATAGTTGGTAGATGTGTTCCGAGAGTTCATTACTCCTAATTTTATTTTAAGTAATAATATAAAGGAAATGATCAAATCCATTTCTCCGTTCCGTTCCGTAGTTCCACAACGTCAAGTGTTCATTTCGAATCGAATCATCGAAGTATTGCCTACGCTTGTGCTACACTATGTCTACGCCGTAGCACTGTACTGTACGCTACATGCTGTTTGCGTAGCGACCACACAAAGCACAAGCTTTCACGCACCACTGACGCGCGACTCTTAACTTTATTTATTCGGTATGGAAATCGAAATAGGTTTTGAAGTGCAGTGGTGCGCCGCCGCTGTCACAGACCGTTAGTGCTTCATAGGTACCTATGCAATTTGGAGACAAATATGAGTATTTCAATATAACGTCAAGAGGGTTCAAAAAGTATCCAGAAACTTTGTGCTTTTTTAAGTATCTAAAGTTCCAAGTATAAGATATTTTTTTATTATTATTAGCCTTTTGTAGTCCACTGCTGGGCACAGACCTCTTCTCATTATAAGAATGCTTAAACCGTCTATGTACTTACGTAAATAGTCAACCACGCGAGTGTGAGCAGAATTCACCTGTCATTCAAAAACATTGTAGATAATTCTCAGATATGCAGGTCTTCTGAAAATATGTTCCTTCCCCTTCTACACAGTGATAGTTAACGACCTAATGCACGCTTAACTTCGAAAAAAGGTGCTTGTCATGAGTTTGAATTCGAGCCCCCCTCTGCGTAACAGTCTGGTAGTTTATCCGCTAGGCTATGGCTATAAATGACATTCTTTCATACTATTTTAAAAATAAAACATAAAGTATGCGGAACGGTACATCGCCCATGCCGTTCATTCTGCACCCACAGTATATTTAAAATTACATATAAATGTTAATCGCATGTAATTAATGTTAAACAAACGTACTATCTGTTATTTTTCTTTTTGTTATGATTCATTATTGTACTTTCTTTGGCATTTGTACAATAAAGATGATTATTATTATTATTATTATTCCTGCCTAGTGATCTGCAGCATAGGTTTTTATCTTAGTGCAGACACCACTCTCCCACATAGGCATTTTAATGTAATAGTGCACTGTATTGATAAAAATATATATTTGCGATAATATCTTCGATACCTCTGTGAAAAGAAATAAACTTTTATTAGTATTATTATTCAACCGACTCAGTTTTAATATGGTGATATTAAATTAGATTTAGATTTGGGGGTGCCCAATAAAATCGCCCATAATCACATCTACCGACCATTTTCATCTTACAAAAACAAATTAAGAAGCAAAATTCAATTTTATCTTTACAAACAAACTCCATAAAAACAAAGCGCATTGAAACCCAAGCAAATTAAAATAAGGAAACTTACGCATTGCAGTACATATTTGTCGCAGACGAAGCGCTTCGGTATCGCAAGGATATCTCGCTTAATATCACTGAGTAGGAATAAATCTTGTGGGCAGCCGCCGGCGCCTCACACACACAGACACAATACAAATCTTCCCACTGACATACATACACACTTATACATTTATTCTCGGTTCTAGTGATGGATGAATTCGACTATCGAAATGAGTGAATTGTTGTGTTTGCAGTCCGAGTTTTGTTGGTATTGTGGTTGGATAGGGGTGTTATACATATCACTACTGTTGCTTTTATACACTTATGTACAACAACAACAATATGTGTGGTAGGTTACATATACCTATCGCAAGCATCGCAAGCATACAGTCACTCATTCACACTCAACTCAAGTGATCAGATTATTAAATCGTCTCAAATCATTTATTTTAATAGCAACACAACAGTGAATCGCTTCGTTACGCTTAAATTCTCACATAGTCACACAAAATAATTGATTTATAGTCGACTTAAAAAAAAAACGAAACTCATTGATAAATACAATCAAGGATTGATAAACGTTACAAACATAATAAATTAAGATAAAATTCATTGAGTAGTTTAATTTTAATTAACTCGCTCGCCAACCCCTCTTTCAATGCAATCGTGATGTTTTTCAATTGTTTCTTTCTAGTTAACGGATCTAAGAAACAATTGAGCTCATTGCATTTAATGCTGCGGGTTCTTCAGAGATGTACGAAGATATGCAAAGATGGGCAGCCGAGTGTCGTGCAAGAAAACTAAGCACAAAAATCATTCTCTAGGCGAGTCTGTAGATTTATTTACTCTTGATTATACCATCGCTTTACCCCGATATTAGTAAACTTTGGAATCTAAATTTTACCTGGAGAAGATACCACTGAACTTCCTACGCTGCACGGTATTTCGGTGCGCTAGCAATTACCAAGCAAGGCTTGGAAAATAGAGAATATTACTATTATTGTAGTGTGAGGATATTTTTGGACGTGTTGACTCCTCTAGCCTCTAAAAACCCTAAAGCCTCACATTGGGCATGCGTGTTTCTCGAACGCCCACTTGGCGTATTTCATTTTGTGGCACAGAGTGAACGCCGAGCACACATCGTGCATACGCGCATTGTGAAGTCAGCTTAAAATATAATATTGGCGCCCAACATGGGGCACCAATGTCACTTTCAAGGTTTTGGCTACTTTGAGGATTTTGGTAGAAAATATCTTCCTAAAGCTGCGCTGACCTGTTTCGTCCATCTCTGCTGGATGTGCAGCCTTATTAGACTGAAATGCGCTGAGCGGTCGAGAACTTCTTTGTGCTTCTGCTATAGTGGTCTAACCTCTTGTAGATTTTTATCTCGACAGCACAAGGATACTTAAGTTAAAAAGTTTTAAAAATTTTACGTAAAAATAATTATCAAATGAAAACAATAATAATTATTGTTTTTATTTGGTTTTGATTCGGATTTAATATGTAGTTTTTCTTAGATAGGTCACAGATTTTACGTAAAATTTTTAAATCTTTTTAACTTAAGTATCCTTGTGCTGTCGAGATAAGAATTATTTTATTTATCAAAATCAGATGGTTACATTAAGAGCTACAGTGGTAAAGGAAAGGAAAGGCCTTAGAGCCCAAGATTAGTATTGTGATAACCTTACTTGCGAATGATTACTACGTACTAAGTTTTAGGTATACCAGGTTGCTGCAACGAGGAGCCACAGATTATGTACATTTTAAAGCAATTTTAAAGTGGCTTTTTAATTTTAGGTTATCTAAAGTTCTTTTCAAAAGTATATTGCTTTTGGGCATTTTAGTGTCAATAAAGAATGTTTATTCTCTTCCTCTTTTTTTCTAGATGTGAACATCAATATCTCTGAATCCGCAAAAAACTAGCGAATATTTCATATTATGTACAATCATAAGCATCGAGTGAACATGTCGTCACAGCGCATCGCTACGCCACTCATATGTGTGTGGTACATATATCAGCGACTTTGATACAATTTGCCGTAGAAAGTCGCCGCTTTGATGTATTACCGGAAAAATAACAGAGCTAGATTAAACGGCAAGTCACATGTTACTGCCAAACATTTCAAGCGGAAATACGCTCTATTTTCCATGTCATAGAACCTCAAGTCGCATGACGGATAACTTTCGACACTTTAAGTAAGCAATTTCTAAAAACAGTTTTGAGCGTATAGTTTTAAGGTTCATCTTTCGGTGGAATAGTTTTGTTGATCGGAGAATTCAGCCATTATTCCCTCGGATAACTTTTCCTGAAATTTACTATTGCTCGGTTTTGTTCGTGCGATTGTTTATGGCAGATTAAGGTAGGAGTCGATCTGCTCGGGGTCCTTTATGTTCTTTCACGGGCTTACGATACCGTGTTTACGGTTTTTTTTACCGAATGCTAAGCGGATAAAAATGTCTGTAGCTTTTTGCGTATGAAAAATAAACGTTTTGAAGTCACACCGAGTTTAAAAAATTAATATACAATGGAAAAGTTGCATACATATCGAAACTGAGAAAAATATATTTACTGTTTCCATGTCATATCAACTAAAGTGCCAACCTAAAAAGACGAAGAATATATTACTCAATCACAATATTGCGCCTACTATGAATCATTGCACTATTTTTCGTAATGTTATAAATAGCTTCCGTGCTTAAGTCTGTGACGTAACAATTTCGCTAAAAATTAAGATTTAAAATGTTGTTTCAGGGGCAATAAAGTTTTCTGAAAATATTTCCTGACTGCGGTAAGTTGTAAAAGCGAAAAATAGAAGCAAATGCTCCAATCTCTGCCGCCACTCCTCCAGCTTGCTCTGCACCTTTTATCCACTCTCTGCTACCAGAACGATGTCATCGGCAAACAGCATGCACCAAGGTGCCTCTTCCTGTATGTCTGATGATATAGCATCCATAATTAACAGGAAGAGGTAGGGGCTAAGAGCCGACCCCTGGTGCAAGCCTACGGCCACATCGAATCTGTCTGTTATACCGGCTGCGGATTGGACTTGCGTTCTGCATTCAGCGTACATGGCTTGAATCAACGTCAGGTATTTTCCAGGCACTCCTTTTTCTTAAGGGCCCACCACAAGACTTCACAAGGCATTCGGTCATATGTATTTTCAAGGTCGATGAATACCGTGTGCAAGATTTTATGTACCTCCCTGTATTTTTCGCACATTTGGCGAAGTGAAAAAATGGCATCCACCGTACCTCGACTTCTAAAAAATAAAGTGATTAAAACCAAAACTGCCTCCGTGGTCCAGTGAATAGCGTGTGCGTCTGGTGACTGGAGGTCACGGGTTCGATTCCCGGGTCAGACAAAAGTGTTACTGAGTTTTTTCAATTTCTCAGTAGCAACACGGAGTCAGGTGATGTGCCTGGTAGCAGCAATAGGCTAGGCTGGCCCCCTATTACATGTGACCAAAAATCATGGCAAAATGTGGGTGTAATATTACACCACTGCCTACCCCGTCGGGATACAGGCGTGAGTCTCTAATAAAATATAAATATAAAAGCAAGACTAAGTTCGATTCGCCCGAGACAAAGGCATGGTGAAGTCTGGCTGTGTACAAATAAACGGTGGACATTATAAATGGATGCAACGACAATTTGTTGATGCCCTTTCGTGGGTCGTGTTGCTCTCTGTAATGTTGGCACGTTGTCTATCAGTCTGCCAGTAACGCAAGGTTTTATATATACAGGTATATAATTTATGCACTGCCTCCGTGGTCCAGTGAATAGTGTATGCGTCTGCTAATCGGAGGTCTCGGGTTCGATTCCCGGGTCGGGCAAAAGTGTTACTGAGTTTGTTCGAATTCTCAGTAGCAGCGCGGAGTCTGGTTATGTTTGAAATAGAAATATTGTTTGTGACAAGTTAAATCGATTATATCAGTTTAGTTGCGTGTTACTTTGTCTATTGAAAATTTCTGACTATGGTCACTCTATAAACTGTCAAATCATTCACTCACTCTTGTTTCTGAAAAGTTTTTTTGGCGACACGTTGATTTTTTGCTAGTCCACGCCTTTAGCCTTCTCGCGTGCTTTTGTGATATTGAAGTGAATTTGTCTTGTAAATTCTTGTACCTGCCGCCCTTTGACCATTACCGGCAAGATTTGGAACAGATTTGTGAAATACTGAACATTTGTAAAGTTGTGCAAATCCGTCCACGTGCATTGTGTTCTGAAGACAGACGCCGAGCTGAACCCTGACTATTGGACTGGTAGCTATAACGATTTGCTTGTTATTTTAACCAAATTTGCAATCACTGTATATAAATTCAGACCTTTGCCCTGGGCTAAGGACTGGATGAATTAATCGCTTCCACTAATTTCTGCAAACCTTACCCAGTTCAAGCCCAGACTCTGAACATAATTTTTGGTAAGCAGAGCTTGGTTGAGTATCAAGCCGCTGTCGCTGTTGAGAGTACTAACCTCAGATTAATATTGTAATCTTGTATCTTATCACATTGTTGACAGTATTGTAGTGTTTGTCAGGTCAGTATTGCCTTTAATACATAATATTTATTTGAATTAGTTGACCTACTTAATTTGAAACACATGTCATACATAAGCTCAAATCAGTAATTGTTTGACTTGAATTGTTGAAATCTAGCTTAAAGAGCTATGCCAGCTTCCCATACATCATTTTAGTTAATCACCAAAGTTAGCATCTATAAATAAAATATACCTTGTTTGATAGAATATATATTGCTGATTCTAAGGGTAAAAAATCGTAACTATAGGAGGCCAGGTTTTTGAGTTGTTATGCTTAGAAGTTTTATAGGTTATGTCATTATTAACCATCTATTTAGTATATTGCTGCATCGAATAATAATTTATTGGTAAATAAAACTGAAGGAGCTCGATGGCATCATACTATTTATGCCCACTAGTAAACAATATTAACGATAACGCAAGTTAAGCAACCCCAGGTGTGGACACTCCTTGGATTTGTGACCACAAAATATCATAAGCTCCTCTATGCATAGAAAGACAAGTCTGTTATCATGACACACATAGAATCAGATGCTCTTATGCAGCTTTAAACATATGCTATCAATATTGACTATTTATTTACTTACTGAACGTTTTTCAAAGAAACATAAAACACGACTGATTTCCCAAAAAATAATTATATAGCCTATGTCACGTGAGGATTCTAACAATAGCCCACTCATCGAAATCGGTTCAGCCATTTAGAAGTTATGGCGCCATAAAGAAACTCGCATACATATATGAACTCTAAACCCACTTGATGAAGCATGTTGCTGATAATTCTCTGACATTTTGACGAAGCCTTTTGCGGATAACCGTATCTATTCTTTATTTTACGATGCATGAATAAATGTAATATGATTTATGATTGTACAAAAAAGAAATACGCTACCTTTTTATGCAGTCGTGTAAAATAGTAGTAAATCATGAGCTGACGACGGTTTCTTAACGTGTTACTTACATAGGATTACCAAGGATAAAAATATGTTTCAGGTTCCCTAATGTGTATGGAAAAAAAGTAGGGCGGATAGTAAAAACACAAGATTTCATTTTACAATATTTTATTCTTCATCATCCTCTATAACTAGCACATCATCTAAAAAGGCAGCTTGTGCAAAGATATTTTCTTGGTGTCTAGCCCATCCCAAATACCAAACGATGGTCATTACTTGAGCGCAACATCCTAGCGTACGCATGTTACAGTTAACACATAAAATCCGTGTGGTCATAAAGGATCTGCCGTGGCCACGACCACGACCACTCATTTTGGCTGTAGAAACCGGGTACACAACAATATCCAAGAAACAGGGCGTTATCGGAATCCTTAAGCAAGCAAAAGTCACAAAGAGTATCAGAGTCCATAAACAGTCCGAGTCATATAACAAGAAGCGAAAACAGAGTCCTTGAGCAATCCAGGTCAAAAAGTATACAGAAAACTAGGGAAAAGCAACGAAAACACTCAGAACACCACATAACACAAACAAACAAGCGCGGCGGCGCTAGCGAGTTGTGAAAAAAATCGAAATGTCAAATGGTATGTTGTATTTTTTTATAGCTCTGAATGGCAGTCTTTTAGTCAGCGCCCAGTCCTACTTTAAATGTCGAAAGGAGTTTTTAATAATGTACTTTATTTAAAATCCACATAAAAATAGACGTACTAGCCGACCAAGCCAACTAGACGAATGTCAACGTGATAAAATTCAACATAATTCAACAATTATAATCCAGAAATTATTGAAATTAAACTACAGTTTACGGATTTTATCGCGATGTTTGTGTAGAAATTACTAGAAGGAAGCTGACAGAAAACAACATGCCTGAGGAATATGCAGAAATACTCAAACACTGCCTGACAACGGGCTATCTGTTATGGGACAAGAAATACTACATACAAGTAGACGGTGTAGCAATGGGCTCTCCAGTATCGCCTGTTGTCGCTGACATCTTCATGGAGGACTTCGAGGCGCGAGCCCTGCAGACTGCCACCATCACACTGAGGTTCTACAAGCGGTATGTAGACGACACTTTCACAATTTTACCAACAGATAGTGTTTATGCTTTCCTAAACCATCTTAATTCTATTAATAACCAAATACAATTCACAATGGAATTAGAGGCAAACAATTCTTTAGCTTTCTTAGATGTACTTGTCATCAGGAATAAAAACAACTCCTTAAGCCATACTGTGTATAGGAAAAAGACCCATACAAATAGGTACTTAAACGGTGAATCTCACCACCATCCTAAACAGTTAGCTACTGTAGGAATGTCTCTGTTTCAGAGAGCCCACGGGATCTTTGACAAGAAACACCTGGACGCTGAGCTTCAACATGTCAGGCAAGTTCTGCAAGACAACAAGCTCCGACCGCCGCGCCACTGTCACAGATCCCAGAAGAAAGAAAAACCAGCCACAGTAGAAAGACAACCTGCTGTCCTCCCATACATCAAGGGCGTGACCGACAAAATTGGCTACATCTTGAAGCGAGCTTCTATCAAAACTTACTACAAGCCGCCAACGAAGATCAGTCAATTATTACCATCTGTCAAGTGTCAGTTACCCTTGCAAGAGGCCGGTGTCTACAAAATTGACTGTGAATGTGGGCTCTCATACACACTTCATCTAGACAAACCAAGAGAAGCATAGGCATTCGACTCAAAGAACATATAGCTGACATAAAACATAAACGTTCAACAATGTCTGCTGTGTGTGAACATGTGGAACAAGGACCCAACCACTACCTGCGATTTGATGAACCACAGATACTCGCAAAAGAACACCGTTTTCTTCCAAGGATGATACGAGAGGCTATTGAAATTAAAAAACACCCTAATTTCAATAGGGAAGACGGTTGGAATGTTCTTCCAGCTTGGGACCCTGTCATAAGGCTAATGAAACCCAAGAAGGACAAAGTCACCAGAAGACCTAAGGACACTGTGAGCTCATTCTGCGTAAATAGTAACACCAGTAGATGAAAAATGTTCGGGTACTTTGAGATAACTTATACATTCAAGAAAAAGACAAATATCACCTCAGTCTGCCGTGAACATGAATTCTGTAAAGAATTCGAAACGTCGGCTAGTAATAAATTAAAAATATAGTTTCTAGATCATTAGTTTCAAATGTAATAACTTAGTGAAACCAATACATCGCGATAAAATCCGTAAACTGTAGTTTAATTTCAATGTGTAACATTCGCGTAAACCCAAGAAGATACTATCCAGAAATTATTAATCGTAACGTGCGAACGCGGCGTGTGAACGTACAATGCGCCTGCAATCGGTACTAGGAATTTCTGGATTATAATTGTTGAATTATGTTGAATTTTGTCACGTTGACATTCGTCTAGTTAGCTTGGTCGACTAGTAACAAGTAAAAATAGTATTATTCATATTAATGATCAATTTAAATCTCTTAATTTATAAAAAACCATTCATGATTCTATCTTGGAAAGATAATTGTTTACTCTGGCAACCTTGTGGCTTTCTGACAAACCAAAGAAATGGCCATTACGAAAATCCGGAAATCAATTAACATAATAGATTAGCTATTTTTAATTTTAATCTTTTTATCTAGCCTTATCTAAATTCGACTAAAATATGGAAAAGCGTATAAAAATATTTCATGAATTTTGGTTATAATGAGTTTTTAAGACGCTTTTAGTGCACTGAACTAAAAATCTGCCATAGCTCTTTGTTGTTGTTAGCATTAATATGTCAGTTTGATTGGATACATACCAGTTGTATGTGTCAATTGATTTAGTTAATTGCATGTATGGAATTTGAAACATTATAACATTCAAACTTGACCTTGCATCTTGGGCGGGTCACATTGATAAACCTTTGTTTGTTATAATATATTGATAATATTGTTAGGTAACACATACTCTACTATTATATCATAAAATATAACCCAGTGAGCCTGTCTGTTGCAAATAATTAATTAATGAATTTAAAGTTCATTTTTAATTTGCTGTAAGTAATATATAGGGTGCATAGGGTTCCCACCAAGAACTTAGGGTCCTAAGCCAACCTCACCTGCAAGTGGTGCACCTGCCGATCAACGGACGAGGCTCTGGTAAATAAAATATCCCAATAAGTGGCAATAGGCTCGCCACCTATTACGTGGGATCAAAACACTGGCGAAAAGTGGGCGTTTAATATGCCTCTGCCTACCCCTTCGGGGAAACAGGCGTGAGTCTATGTATGTATGTATGTAAGTAATATATAACCTTTAATAACTTTTGTTTTTGTGTCAATATAATCGAAACTATTAATTTGTTGGGCAGTAAATACCTGCCACTTGCTTGCACCAGCAGTAAACAGGCTAATACTTTGTTGGTTTCAAAGAATTAACAAATATTAAGTTTTAATTGATAACATTATTTAACGCTTGTTCGAGCTCTTTTGTAAACTTAATTATGTCAGCTATCAAGGACTTGCGTGCGGCTGCTGGTGCCATTGCATCAGATTTGCGCTGGTTTGCCTCAGCCAGTGCCTTGGTGAACCGGCCTGATCGCCAGCAGGCCTTACTACAAAGATGTGAGCGGATCGATGATCACCTGGCAAGTGTGGAACAGCAATTTCGTACTTTCAGCGCTTGCTGCCTCGAAGTGTCAGTTAATGACTTCACCGCTGACCAGCGAAATAGAGTCAGCGAGGATTATGCCCAGGTTTTAGACCTGCATGATGCTGTCTCCAACTGTGCAAGACAGTTAATTGAGAGAGAGGGACAGAGAGGGACAGGCAACCCGCCTTGAAGCAGGAGCTTCGTAGGACAGCACCGGGACTGGTGAGTAGGCGTCCCACTTTAGACTTCCCGCATTTTGATGGCTGCCTAAGGAGCTACCTGGGCTTTGTTAACTTATTTGACAGCCTGGTCGATGACAGGGCTGACCTTCGGCCGGCACAAAAATTGGCCTATTTGATGTCGGTTCTGGATGGGGAGGCCAAGGGCCTCATCCAGCATCTGCCCGTGTCTGACGAGGCGTACCAGACGGCTCGGGACTTCATTACCCGTAGGTACCACAACAAGCGTGGCCTCGCAGACACCCACATCGAGCAGATTTTGAGTTTGCCCAAGCTCACCCGGGTCTTTGGGTTGCGCACCCAACTTTTAAACCCGCTCTTGGTGGCAATTAACGCCCTTAAGTGCTTGGATCTGCCCATGGACCAATGGTACCTACCTATTGGTGCACATTGTGCTCAAAAAGCTGCCTGCCGACCTGAGGTCGCGATTTGAACAGCGCTTTGGTGGGGATAGCGCGACGCATCTGCTCCCCTTTGCAGACTTGGAGAGGTTTCTCGAGGATGAGTGCCGGGTCTTGGATAACTCCGGTGGTGACACGCCGGCTAGGTCGCAGCCGCCCAAGATCAAGGAGCAGACTCGCGTTCACACCCGAGCCAATGTTGATCGGCGCCCTCCTCGCTTTGAAGTCACGCAGAGCCCAGCGGAGTGCTCTTACTGCAAGGTCACGGGGCACAGAACGGCCAGTTCTAGGGCATTCTTGGACCTTCATGTCGCCTCTCGTAGGCGCATCGCGAAAGCCCGCCGCCTTTGCTTCTCATGCTTGGGGTCCCACTACCAGCGAGACTGCTCAAATTCTCGCCCCTGTCCTCACTGTGGAGGACAGCATTTGGACATTCTTTGCATGAATGCCAGAGACGTAGGCTGCTTGTCCAACCATCCGACGCCGCGCACGGGCAGGTGTTTTGAAGATGGCAGCCGAGGCTCACCGGCGCGCAGCCGAGAATCGCCTCGTTCAACTGATCGCCACTCACCCCGTTTGGAGAACCGTAGCGCGCGCACGCCTCCTCTATCCCGCGCACCAGACTATGCGACCGTTCAGCGTCACCAGCACCATGGCTGCTTCCCCAGATATTGCCCCTCCTTTGGCGGAGCGTCCCCGCCTTGACGCGCGCCCACCTCGTTTTGGGCGGGTGCGTCATTATGACCCCCCACAGATGGCGCGCGGATCGAGTCACCGCGCCTTTGAAAACTTCAAGCCGCACCCTCATTTTGGTTTGCCTGGTCCTGGCCAACGGTCGCCGCCCAGGCAACAATAGGTCATTGACTCCTGCCCTATAACGCCAACCTCCCACATTGAGACCGTTATGCATCAACGGTTGCTGTTAGGGTCTGGAGACCCACGGGGACCTGTTGTTGTCCGTGCTATATTGGACACAGGTTCACAAGGTTGCATTGTTTCCACTTATTTGGTAGGGCAGGTTAAATTCAATATGGGCTCTTTTTCGAATTGTGTACGGGGAATAGGTGACATAGCCTCTAATGTTGAAGGGCAAGTTAAGGTTTTGTTTGCCCCTGTTGAATCTTCACACCCGAGGATTAAAACCTCGGCTATTGTGCTGAAGAATATTTTGGGTATGCATCCACAGAAACAGCTACCTGCTGCTGTGGTGAACTTGACATCGGGATTGAAACTGGCAGACCCCAAATTTGACACACCGGGACAAATCGATTTGTTGATTGGCTCTGATGTGCTCGGTGGAATTTTGATTGGTGGGAAACGGGTCTTGGTGCCAAATGGTTTGACTGCCATCCCGACCATATTTGGATTTGCTTTGATGGGACCTGTACCTAGGGAACCCACTCCACCTGAACTTGATAATTTGTTGGCGGTAGGCTCCGCTCTCTCAGATGCGGTTCAGAGGTTTTGGGAGGTAGAGGAGCCCCCTCAAGCTGCCCGTTTGAATCCAGAACATGAGGAGTGCGAGCTGTTCTTTCAGAACAACACTGGTTGACTCCGTTCTGGTCGGCTAATTACGAAGCTACCTTTTCTGTCTGTTCGGCCTCCGCTTGGTGAGTCACGACCTTTAGCCGAAAAGAGGTTGTTGGCCATGGAGCGCCGCATGGGTCGTGATCCGGAGCTCAGACAGAAGTACAGTGAGTTCATGAGGGAATATGAACAGTTGGGATACATGTCTGTGTCAAATTTGGATTGGCGTTCGGTGGAGCATTACTTTCTCCCGCATCATGCGGTATTGAAGCCATCGACTGGCAAGCTGCGCACAGTGTTTGATGGTTCTGCGCAGACTTCAACGGGCGTATCCTTGAACCAGTGCTTGCATTCTGGTCCCAAGTTGGTCAAGGACCTTTGTGACGTCATCACCAGCTTCCGACGACATCAGGTTGTCTTTGTGGCCGACATAAAAATGATGTTCAGGCAGACTATTATCCACCCTGATGACAGTCGCTTCCAGCTGATCCTTTGGAGAGAGTCTCCTCGTGATCCCATGGTCGTCTACGAGCTCAATACCAATACGTACGGGCTAAGGTCGAGCCCCTACTTGGCAATACGTTCTCTTTGGGAGCTCGCAGACCGCGAGGGCCTTCGTTTCACGCGAGCCTTCGCCATCTTGAAAGACGATATTTACGTCGATGACATTTGCTCGGGCGCCTCCACAGCGGACGAGGCGGTCCTCCTGCGGGACGAATTGATAGGTATTTTGGCCTCCACTGGTTATGAGTTGCGCAAATGTATCTCCAACTCACCAGCGCTTTTGGAAGGCTTACCAGAGGATCATCAGCAAGATCCACATTTGTTTGAGATTGTTGACAACCCCGTCATGATGGCTGTTCTCGGCGTCCAGTACAGACCAGTCCAAGACATCTTTACGTATAACGTAGACTTGAAATTGCCTTGTTCTTGGACTTAACGTCTCGTATTGTCTTCTGTCGCCAGAACCTTTGATCCAAACGGTTGGATTTGTCCAGTTATATTTTGGGCAAAATGCTTCTTGCAGAAGCTTTGGACAGCAGGATTGACCTGGGACGAACCTCTACGCGGTACTCTTGTTGAGGAATGGAACTGTTTTGTATCCTCACTTCCTGCCGTCAATGAGATCTCCTTGCCTCGTCCCATCCTTCCTCCCGGGAAGTACAAGGCAACCCTTCACGGGTTTTGTAATGCCTCGGAACGTGGTCACGCGGCCGTGGTGTACTTGCGCACAGTCAGTGCCTCAGGTCAGGTGAGGGTTTCCCTGATCATGGCAAAGAGCAAGGTTGTACCCCTTTGGACATCCTTGACCATTCCGAAATTGGAGCTCTCGGGAGCAGTCCTACTCGTGCGATTGGTGAATCACGTGTCTGACACTTTGGGTAAATTAATTTGTATTAATGGGACCTACGCCTGGACAGACAGCCAAATTATTCTTTGTTGGTTGAAGGCGTCTTTCCTCACTTTGGAAGAATTTTTCGCTAATCGCGTTTCCCAAATATAAAAATCAGCAAAAAGCCAAAGTATGCCAAGTAGCAGCAATAGGCTAGGCTGGCCCCCTATTACGTGGGCCTAAAAATTCATGGCGAAATGTGGGTATAATATTACATCTCTGCCTTCCTCTTCGAGGATACAGGCGTGAGAATATAAAAAAAAATAAGCACGTAAGGCCACAATCCATCTTACTTGCCACGTGTTGGCAGAAATCATATGTAATTTGAGAATATTATGAGCAGGTGACAAATAGCTGCAGTTTGATGTTCGTTACACAATTGATGTACCTACCAAAGTAGTATTAAAATGAACCTAAAAATAAACTTTCATCGTCAGTAAACTGATTATCTTGTGCCTATCTAGCCCAGGCTTGGCCCGCGATGGTAAGAATATATATATATATATATGTATATGTATATAGATAGAGGGAAATGGCATTAACAAAGAGAGGCCTATAATCAGCAGTGGACAAAGTCGGGCTGTGGATGATGATGATGAAACTGATTATTTCTATGCTTTTCAGCATGTTTATGTAGTGATCAAGTCCAAAAGATGAATAAAAAAAGTCGTCTTTGTTTAGCTGGGTGGATCAATTCCGAGATAAACAAAGTCCTCCACATTGTTTTTTTTTTTTTTTTTTTTTTTTTTTTTTTTTTTTTTTTTTTTTTTTTTTCAAAAAGCCAATACAATTTGTCCATCTCAAGTAAACATAAAAGCACAGTAATTAGGTACAACGCTATGAACATTTAATGAGATAGAGTGAACGTCAGTGTCTGTGCTAGTATCAACTGTGTTACAGACACTGGCGCCTTCCTCTTACAATTAATTTGACACCAGTTGGTTTACGTACCTACTTAAGCAATACATGCTGCAGCTACAAAATAATTGAATTTAATACTTTTACATAGCTTAAAAAAATTAAATACAAATCGAGTGGAGGGCCGAATGAATTATGTGACTGTATTATATACTTAAGAAAGAAGTGTGCATGTTGTAGATGCTTAATAATGAATTGGAGATAAATGTGTATGAGTTTGTACATGTAAGTGTGTGTGATGTTGGTGTTGCGACACCATTTATGAATATTTTTTTGCAAAGAGTTGCTCTGTTTCCTCGTAAGATAACTTTTGGAGATAAGTGTTAACTACACTTTTACATTTAACTCTGGTTAAAGGATATATATTGCATGTTTTGTTAATGGAGTTGTAGAGGTGGCTGCTGACACTTGGATAGCTTCTGCTGGCTAAAGCTGTTTTAGCAGCAACAGGCGAGCAAACAACATATTTACGGCGTTTATTCTGTAGTAACGTCGGGTCATAGGTTAATGATGAGTGAACACGTAGGGTGATATTTAGCGCGCAGAGTTGACGGACAGTGAGAACAGACACGTCTTTGAATAGCTGGGCGGTTGGATAACGATAAGGTCTATGAAGCATAACCTTTAAGACGGCTCTTTGCGCCCTTTCTAGCCGAAGTAAATAGGATCTAAACGTACTACCCCACGCAGATATGCAATAGGTGAGGAGTGACTGAGCTAAAGCAAAGTAAACCGTTTTTAATAGTGGACCATCAGCAATACTTCTTAATTTCTTCATAGGTAACATAATTTTGCGAACCCTTGATACCGTTTACATCAATATGTTTCTGCCAGCCCAAAGTATTGTCAATGTATACTCCTAGATATTTAATACAAGAGCTTCTGTGTATAGTAGGGCAATTGCAATCGAAATTGGATGAGTGGAAGCTATGAATCCTAATGTCCGGCATAATAGGTTGTGTGGCAGAACTGGCAGAAAAAGCAACATACTGGGTTTTAGATACATTTAGTGTAAGCAAATTGTCTGAAAGCCAGTTCATAACTATGCCAAGAGCGTGTTCAGCTATACGATGGGCGGCGTCCCAAGTTTCAGCACTCACTATAAGCGCAGTGTCATCTGCGTAGACGACTATTTTGCAGTTTGGAATTGACAACTGGCACAATTTATTTATGTACAACAGAAAGAGGGTTGGACCCAATACACTACCTTGCGGCACGCCATGAGTTAGATTAACTTCATCACTAGTAAAGTTATCTACTTTCACACATTGGCGACGGTTAGTGAGATAGTCTCGAAAAAGGTTTAGAGTAATATCTCTTATACCAAAGCTCTCCAAGACGCCTAAAAGGATGGGGACAGAAACCGTGTCAAAAGCTTTGGCTAAATCAAGGAATATACCTATGGTTTTAGTCCTAGCATCTAGATTCTTAGCTATTTGATTAGTCAATTCAAGAACAGCATCCTCTGTTGGTACACCTCTTCTGAAGCCGTATTGGTTTGATGCTATGATATTGTTTTGTTCAAGATAGCTAAGCAATCTTTTATTCACAATCTTTTCCATAATTTTAGATAATGTAGTAAGTACAGATATGGGTCTATAGTTCTCGACACGATCCCTATCCCCACCCTTAAATACAGGTGTCACTAACGCCATTTTAAAGGTGCTAGGGAATGTGCCTTTACTGATACACAGGTTACAGACATGCGTAATAGCTGGAATTAGAGCATGCTTGGCAGATTTGATAATAGAAGCTGGAATTCCATCATGGCCAACCGCACAGTTATACTTTAATTCTGTTATTATGCTTTCCACTTCCAAGGGATTCGTTTCGAGTAATACAAATGAGTTACCCAGAGGATTAATTATGCAGTTAAATTGAAAGTCTGAGCGTCTATCACGCGGTCCTTGCGCAACCTGTCGAGCAAGATTAGGTCCAACATTTGCGAAATAATTATTAACAGCATTTACAGAAGCTTTTGGATCGGGTGCAATTTTAAGAAGTTCACTCGACTTATCCATGGATGAGGTGTTTCTGTAGCTGATAGTCTTAATTATATCCCATGTTGCTTTAGGATTCCCATTTGCTTTGATTAGCATTTTTTTGTCGTATTCTCGTTTAATACTCTTCAACAAATTGTTACAATAATTACGATATCTAGAATATATTAATGCTGCAGTAGAGTCATTAGTGTTTAATTTTGCCTTTTTATGAAGCTGGTCTCTATTTCTTACACATCGTAAAAGACCAGGCGTCACCCATGGTTTAATGATTCTCTTTCGATGAGGGATTATTTTATTAGTGCTGTGCTGGTTTATTGCATTTGATATCATATTAGTAAGCAGTTCCACACTTTGATTAGGATTTGTACAAGTTAACACATTCGAGTAATCAGAGTTTTCCAAAAAAGTAACGACACGAGGAAGATTAATATGTCGTATCACACGTTTAGGTTTTAAAGATTGAAGTGGTTTTTGTTCAACACAAAATAAGATAGGTGCGTGATCTGTAAAATATGATTCTAGAACCAAAGTAGTTGAAGGTTTATTAGTTTTTAGAAAAACATGATCCAAGCAGTTGCCGACACGAGTAGGAAGTGTATGAGCAGGTAGGAGTCCATGAAAAGCCATTGCATTTAAATAATTCTCCGAGTTAGTATCATCATTACCCGGTCTTATATTTATGTTCATGTCTCCAATTACTATGACAGTCGGTATTGATGACAAAGACTCAAGGGTATCGTTCAAGGAATGGAGAAAATTGTCTATATTCCTAACCGAAGGTGTACGGTAAATTGCTACAATAGCCGTATCAAGACCCAACCTCACAACAAGACAATTAGCGTCATTGAATATCGGTTCAACTGTCTTATGAGTTAGTGCAGTACTAACATAGACTACTACACCATCATTCTGATTACTAAATGAAGACCTAGTTGGCACGAAACCAGATAGCGCTGGTAAGTCTGAAACCTTGCTCAACCAACACTCAGAGAGTACTATTATATCACATACGACATCTATGGAATGCAACAAAACTTCGAGACCGTCAAAATTGCAATTTATACTTCTGATATTAACATGCAATGTGTTGAATGTTGGGTTGGGTGATTTTATATGCTTTAAACACTGGTTTGGTAAACATACACATGAACGTGAAACATTGAGGGACTCTACAGAATCCATAAATTGATTTAAATTGTTTTTATCGAATTTTATTTTTATGTAGTAATGACCAAAGTATGTTGGTGCCATAATGCATTAGTTGAATAAGTTTACATGCATTGATATGGAAGCTGGGATTATTGGTGTACAACGAGTTTGTGTCAAGGAACTTGTGTGTGTGGTAGTGTTTAGTGTGTATGTGTGGGTTGTGTAATTGTAATTGAGGTAATGAGACAAAATTATTGATAAAAGTAGCCTTTTTAGGCAAGAGGTTACTCATTTTAAAATGGTTCATATTGGTACAATAAGTTAACAGCGGATCATTAAGCATAATTATTTCAATGGAACAAATCTTTATAATATATAAACAATGAGTAGTAACTAAATGGATTACTATACAATTTTGGTATGCCATAAAAGCAAACTGTGAGTAACTAAGGCAATAACTTAATATAAAAGTAATATTAAAAAATAAACACTTAATTATAACAGAGTAGAGTAGTGTTAATAAACGTGAACTTACGTAGGATAGTCATTTCTTGCCAAGGCTTTTAAGACATAATTCAGACTCTATTCGACTTTGAGGCTCACCTTCAGCTTTACGTAGGTATATCACGCCTCGCGAGGTCCAACAGTAAGCGTAGTTATTTTCCCGTGCGAATTGTCGAGCTGCATAAAAGAGTTTCTGAGCGCTGGGAGTTAGAGCTTCGGATATGTAAACCGGTTTGTTTGGTCCAGGTATGTTCAGGTGCCCAGTATTCAATTTATCACCATTTGCTTTGTTTTTGTTGTACATTTTGACAGCCTGTATCAGTTTTTCCTTTTTTAATACACTGTTTAGCTCAATCATGATCGGTTTAGCGCCTTCTCTGTGAGTCGGAATTCGGTAAATATCCTTAATATCACTGTCGTGTATGTCAACATTAACAGTATTTGATAGGGTTTTCACTATTGTGCTCGTGTCTTCTTTCGATTCAAATTTTCGGTTAGCTTGTAAGTGAATAGGCACATTTCGTATCTCCAGGCTCGCAGACCTACTTTTACGCTCAAGAACCTCTATCTTCTCTTGCAAATTATTTATAATTTTCTTATCTTCTGCTCTCTCCTTTTGTAGGTTTTCAAATGCCTTTAATATTGAATCATATTTATCGGAGATAAATTGAAGGCTTTCCTTAAGCTCCATATTAGATTGCTTGATTTCAAGAAAGTTTTGGTCTACCTTCGATGTTAGGGACGAGATCTGGCGTTTGAGATCCTTAAGATCATCATCGTCACGTCTACGTTTATGGCGCATAGTGACGTTGCCGCTGCCGCTTCTCTCAGAAGCTGTATCTGATTCATAAGTCTCGGCCGCACTAATAGTTACTTTAGAGCGCGTGGATTCAGTCGCTGAGGCAAGTGAGTTAGGCGGCCGAAGTGGCATGTTGGACGAATAACTTGGTACAGAACTACAAGACTGTTATGCGATGTGGAGTTTACTGTGCAGTTTGGCGCTTGTCCGTTAGCGCAATATATGTATTTGTTTTCTACTAATTTGACTTAGCTTTCGGACTATGGCAACACTGTACAAATCCGGTGTCAGTTAATAGTCGTCTGACAGATGACAGGTCACAAATGGCTGACAGATAACGGGTGACAAATGAATGATAGATGACAGGTGACAAATGGATGACAGATGACAGCTTGCATTCGGATGACAGATGACAGATGAGTGGCGTACCTGTGGCAGCTAGCTCCGTCTCAAGTGTTGGTATCTCCTTCACTCCTGTGTGTATCTTGTATCTTATGCGCGCCTGGTACTTTATGATTAATTTCGTTGAATTTTATAACTTTAAATTTGATTTTTTGAGAAAAATAAATTGCGTGGATGCACACGTCCAAACACTTTCGTGATCCGAGGGGAAGGGAAAAGGGGGATTGTTGAATTTCACCTGGGAGATGTCAGTTAGGTGAAATCACTCCAAGGTGAAATGAGGATACCAACAAGTCTACTTTATTCACCCAAGAGATATCACCTTGGTGAACAATGGAATAAACCCAGAGAAAAAAAAACAAACTCACTTTTTGCATTTAAATGTTAGTATGGATTTATTTAAAATCACTTTTAATCAAAACTGAGTCATGGAAACAAAATCAAACCAAAATATTCCATTTTCCTCCAAACATTTCTATCAATATTTAAATCTGAAGTCCTATAAAAACATGTGTTACAAACTATCACTCACAGTTTACACGTCACGGTATGATACGGTATAACTCGGCACGGCACGTTTCAACACGGCACGTTCTGGAACGGCACTGCACGTCACGGCACGTTTTATCTCAGTACGGCACAGCACGTGTCGTAGATTTCCACATTGAGTGCGACGCAACCAACCGGTTAAATTGAATTTTCATTGTTTACTCAAAGCCTTACTTTAAATAAAACTATTGCGGCTAAAACAAAACTTTAATTACACAGAAAGAATGCGCTGTTAATTGTTGATCGTTTAGCACTTCGGAACATGGTATAAGGTGTAGTAGGAAATATAGTATGTATTGTAAAAGTAACGAGCCAACATTTAAAATAAAAGTTTAATCGATAATTTTTCTAATGTAGAACTCCGTAAGGAGAAGTTCCATCAAAAAGTTCAAAAGTATTTGAAGGTGACAGATGAAGAATACCAAGTGTCACAGCCCCATTTCATAACATGGCATTTCATAAGAGCAAATAGTATCCACACAAACCCGTCTGGGCTCCGTGGTATGCGCAATCTCTCTGTTGACCAACAATGCTACTGCGATGCAAATAAATAAGGAGTAGGTACTATGTCCAGCAGTGAATTGCGAAAGGCTGTTGGATCATTAAGATGACATAGGAATACATACGATCTGTAGAACTTATTTCAAAAGTAGTATTACGATTACAATAGACAATACATCCCATACCCTTATCGTTACCAAAATCATTAGTGATTACAGGTTACGGAAGGCATGTTTCATCATTTCTCTTGGAACTCCTATTCGGATCAGGGCTCTTTTTGATACTAAATCATTAGAAAATCTCTAAACAAACAAGCAAACAGACAATTTCTAATTTATAAATCTCATTTGAAACCAATTTAACTTAAGAATAAATTGTCGCGTGGTACGCGCTATAAAAACTAAAATATGAAAAGAGTTATTTGTTTTTGTTCATTGCATCAGAAGCGACGGACGGGTAAAGCCATCTAACATTTATTGAAAAACACAGTTTATCTATAATGAGATCTGTCGGACCACTCGCTGTCTCCTATCCCTATCCTCTTCTAATGAACATACCGTCACTAGAATGTAAATGTCTATTAAAGTTCAGTCTAGATAAAAATAGGGCCTTTGGTAGTAAAGGGAAACAA
This sequence comes from Euclidia mi, assembly GCA_944739405.2. Lineage (NCBI taxonomy): Eukaryota > Metazoa > Arthropoda > Insecta > Lepidoptera > Erebidae > Euclidia > Euclidia mi. The sequence goes on along the minus strand of OX123207.2, from coordinate 7,816,049 downwards.
AGTATTTTTAAGACGCGTTGCTTTTATAGATTTAAGGCCGGTCCCAATATTTTACTATCGATAGATGAATATTTACTCGACTACGGCGAGTAAAAAAAAAGAAAGGGTAATGTTTTTTTGTATTATGTCAAATAACTATCTATAGTAGTCAAATCCATAGATATAATATTGCGCTATTATCCAGCATCCAAGCAAGTGATTCATTGGTCAACAACTATACAGAATAGGGCGGTTGAGATGTAGAAAGAAATTTAATTAAAATGCAAATTTTCAATCTTTGTCCTGCTTAAAAAAAAAAACCATAAACATCTCCGTTATACCACAGATTATAAAGAACTGAGCACATGATTAGATCAACATTTTAATAGTATTTCATACATTATTTATTTTGTAAAATTTTCATAATTAGGTACATTACAGATGATTAATTATAACTATATACATTACTATCTTAAATAATCATACTGTCTAAGAATATATATGTACACAAAACTAAAAATAAAGAGTAAAAATAGATACATATGTACAGGTGTGTTTAGGCGTCGTAGAATGCCTCCGCATCAATATCATCGGGTAACGTGCCCAGAAGGCTGGCAGCATTGCCACGCTGGATGGCAATGCTGATTCTCTGAGCAAAGAATAAACCAGCCTTCTGGTCACATGAGACGTCGACTAACCGTTTAGATATTTCTCGGTATAAAGAACGAGTGCTCGGACCCCATGAGCCTAGCGTTTCCACCCCAAACGGCTCAAATACGTAATTAGCTACTAGATTACTGTATTTGATTCCGTTATAAGTAGATTTAACCCGATAAAATAAAATTTTTTTTTCAATGTTGTTTAAAATTTTGGACGGATCGGGCTACTATTTCTAGTAGCCAAATCCATGGATATATCGAATATTGAAACCCGCTGTAAATCGCAGCTGTGTAGAATAAACAACAAAACCAAAAAAATCTAGATGATTCGTATAATGTTCAAATTTTTTATCAATCTATACCGTCCTAAAGCACGGCAGGTTTAATTTCAACTGTCACAACAGAGCGGCATGACCGCGCACTTAATGATGCCCGGCCTATAACGACGTAATGATATTAATGTCCTCATCAATTCATTTCACTGCTGTCAACTGTCAATGGGTTGTATGACCGATGGGAGAGGATAGTTTGTGATTGTTTTAGGAAATTACAGTAGGGAAAATATAAAAACAGATCTTTTATATAGGTTCGTTCGTTACATTCTGCATTTTTAGGGTTCCGTAGTCCACAAGGAACCCTTATAGTTTCATCATGTCCGTCCGTCTGTCCGTCCGCAGCCTAGCTCAAAGACGCCTGGTGCTAGAAAGCTGATATTTGACATGAATATAGACATACGATATTGCAACAAAACTGTAGAATAAAATTTAGGAAAATATTTTTTTTAAGGGCATCTCTCCTACATATATAGTGGGGTTGAATTTTTTTTTGGTTGAGTAACCCATTGTGTGGGATATCATTGGATAGGTTTTAAAAAAATATTATTAGTTTGCTCAAATCATTTTTCGATCAAGTGATTGGTCTGTCAAATATCAAGCTTTGAAGTGAAAAAAATTGTTACACTCAAGTGTCCCCCCCTCTGCCCGCTAAACTATTAATTTGGAAGAGGTGAAAAAAAATCACAAATGTAGTACATATAACGAATTTAAAAGGAAAACTATCACGGCTAAGTAGACATCACTAGTTTACGAGTAATCGTCGGTTAACTTATAAATATCTATTTCTGTGAGTTTACATTGGGAGCGCTGGCTTAATCTTAAAGATGCCCGTTTTTAGTCCCATGTGAAACAGAAGTTACTATCAATAATGGCCATTATGGGCAACTACGGAATCCTACATTGCGCGTGGCCCGACATGCACTTGGCCGGTTTTGTTTTTCTGATGTGATAGGCGGCACACAAGTAGACGGATCGCCTGATGGTAAGCGATTACCGCCGCTCATGGACAAAAGCAACATCAGAGAAGTCACAAGTGCATTGCCGCCTTTTGGGTTTGGAAAAGGGATAGGAAGAGGAGTGCGATACGATATATAGGATACAGAATACGTTTCTGCTCTTTCTGTCTGTCTAATTCTTGTCAAACAGTGTCTTGAATATATTTTTATCATCGTTTTAATACAATATAGTCGAAGTCTATAAGTAGGTAAGTTAGTAAGTAACTAGCAGGTCACCATCTCGTCTACCTGTGAACGCCACAAAAACTGTTCTTTTTTGCTGGCAATAATAATGAACAAATCTGAACCAACGTTGGACCAAATATTTGTCGCTTGTAAATCATTTTACGCACTTAGACAATAACACATTCCACGGAATCTCGCCTACAATCCTATGCCTTACTTCGCGTATAATACGGCTAAACGTTAATCATACATAGCGTTATTACGCAGGGTCAGGCGGGGCACCTCGTATATTTTACACCCTAATATCATTTGTGTTAGATTTATTTATGTTCAAGTGAAGAATTAGAATTCTAAATAGGTGGAACAGCTGTGTGAAAGATTTATTGATGCGAGTTTCCTTTCGGGTTTGGAGTGGTTGGAGGTTTGGAGCTGTTCAAGCTGAGCAAACGTTGTTCGTCAATTACTTTTCGTTACTTTGTACGTGTGAAATATTATTTCCTCTTCTCAAAAATGGCGCTCGAGTGGTTAATATATCCAGTTCTTGCGAGCATCTGAGTCTGATTCCAAGCAAAAGTTTGAGAGAGAAGCTCAAGGACGAGAATTTGAAAATTCCAGAACTTTCGAAACTTATGCAGCAATATGTAGATGCTGCTAAGGCAGGAACCCATGTTGAAGAATGGGGCAACTCCTCATATGTTGTGTCCAAAGTTGGAGTCACTGCATTAAGTAATATTCAGCAGAGAATGCTAAGTGAGAGAGATGGGTATATTTGCTACAATATATTTTTTTATAGAATAATTTAAGTTAATTCAATGGCAATAGACTCGCCACCCGTGCAGCCGTGGGACCTAAAATTAATAAGGCAAAATGTGGGTGTAGCATTACACCTCTGCCTACCCCTCTGCGGAAAATAGGTGTGACAATAAAAAAAAAAACAATAAAGCTTGGGGCTTTATTTGACCGGTATTAGTATCTCTATCTACCCTACTAGATATAAAACTAACTAGCATTACTAATGTAAGTCTGAATTTCATTTATAGCAACATTCTAAAGCAGCAACAAAAACAATGACATAATTGTTTTGTTTGTGGAATATCTTGTGCCTACTCTAAAATTATTGTCCCATATTGTGCAATATTTATTTCACAATACTGCATAACACTGTGCAATACTGCCGTCATAATGTAAAAGGGCACAACTAATATTTTGTAAATTAGGAGAAAATCGAGTTTAAAATATTTGTTTGTTTTTGTCAAAAATTAATTACGGTATCGTAGTTATAGAAAATGTATGAATGGAAATAGTAGCGTCTACATGAATTCTATAAGATGATTTACGTATTTTATTTTATTTTCACTGTATTTATTCAATAACCTACATTTTCCATTTCAACCTAACTTAAAAAATATTGTAAAATCATTAATATTACGTATATAAAGTACGTATATAAAGGCATAATTAACCAAATGTGACTTTCCATTCTAACATTTTGGGGGAAAAAGTCAAATATTACTCTGCCGTCATAACATAAAAGGCCACAACTATCATTTTGTAAATCAGGAGCAAATCGAGTTTAAACTATTTCTTAGTTTTTGTCAAAAATAAATTACGGTATAGAAAATGAATGAATGGAAATAGTAGCGTCTACATGAATTCTATAAGATGATTTACTTATATTTTTTTATTTTTACTGTATTTATTTAATAATCTACATTTTCCATTTGTAAAATCATTAATATTACGTATAAAGGGCATAATTAACCAAATGTGACATTTCATTCTAACATTTTGGGGAAAAAGGTTAAATATTAAAATGAGAAGCCATATTAATTAAGACACATATATCCACTTGTGACTTCTTCATGTACCTAATCTAAACTAGATATGCCTTTTTCTAGTGCTATCACAAAAATAATTGCTTAGTTGTGCCCTTTCAGGTAATGGTACTTTTGTTTACTGTGGTTATAAAATTATACAAAATATATTAGCAGATAGGCCTTTTTCTCCTGTTTCCAAATATGTATTATAACTCAATTTCGAAAAAAATATTACTTTTGCCCTTTTTCCTTATGACGGCAGAATAGGTACTCATGTTTTTTTATTTGGTTTCAAGTAATAACAAAAACTATTTTTATCTGTTGGAGACAATTATTACTCGCTTTAAGTAAATAAAAAATAATATTAAGTTCAGCTGGATTTTTTACTGCAATGCAGTTCAGTTAGCCAATTAAAATTAATTTATATCATAAACTTTTTTGTGTATGTTTTACAACTAGTGCAGTGAAAATTATTATTTTGTACTTTTTTGCTCTATATTATCTTTATGAAAATATGATTAGTATTTTTTTAGTGTTTCATTGTCATAGTAAATTAGTATAAATTTTAATTATTTTCTTTACAGACATCAAAGTGAACTCTGTGCATCCAGGCTACGTAGACACTGATATGACATCACACAAGGGCCCTCTGTCTATTGATGAAGGCGCTGTTGCACCTCTGTTCCTGGCGCTTGATGCTCCCGACTCAGTCCGTGGACAATATGTCTGGTACAACAAGGAAATTGTTGACTGGGATGGTCAGAAACCAGTGGAAAATTACTAGAAGACAGTAGAATTAATTTTCTTATGAAAAGGAAACGGCAGAAAATGTGTATCACACTCAATTTTATTGATATTTTAAGTATTTCTGTCTTTATTTTGAAATTATTTTGTACCTTTTAATGTGCTAGCCCATTAAACTTTTATAAGTATTGAAATATCATAGATAGTCCAGTCAAAATAGACATTTGCCTTAATTCGCATAGAGCTGAAAATTGGCAGAGACATTAAATACATCATTATAAATAAAATATCAAAAATCCCGATCAAATAATAATTTAATACGCATATAACTTCGGAAAGTTAGTGGTGCTTGCCGTGGATTCGAACCCGATACCCTTTGCATAGCAGTCCGTTGGTATCTCCACAAGGCTATCGCTGCTTGTAACCTATTCCACTTTAATCATCAGCAATATTACCATTCCTTCAATTTTAAAATATGAATTTTGTAATTGCTAAAAGGCGATATCTCATGGATGGTGAGACGTACGAGAAAAAGTGTCTGAACCATTTTTGTACATCATAGGCTAGTTGACAAAAAGAAATTATAAGTCCGTCCTTTAGATTCTTCAAAAATAAGCGATACGTATTTTTTTATTTGTAAATTAAACCAAAAATGACCAAGATATAGCTCATTAAAGTTACGTATAACGTCATGCCATGCTGCATTTTTTCGCACTAGATGACGTCACACGTAACTTTAATGAGCTATATCATTGTTATTTTTTATTTAATCGAAAAAAGAAAAAATACGTGTCCAATATTTTTTTATAATCTAAAATACGGACTAAATAAAATGTAATAATTTTGACCCCGGAAACTACCATATTGATTCATTGGTCAACAACTATACAGAATATGGCGATTGAGATGTAGAAAGAAAATTAATTAAAATGCCATTTATTAAGCTTTGTCCTGCTTAAAAAAATAATCCATAAACATCTCCGTTATAGATTTAACCTGATAAACTAAAAAAAAGTTTTCAAAGTTGTTTAAAATTTTGGACGCATCGGGCTACTATTTCTAGTAACCAAATCCATGGATATATCGAATATTGAAACCCGCTGTAAATCGCAGCTGTGTAGAATAAACAACAAAACCAAAAAATCTAGATGATTCGTATAATGTTCAAATTCTTTATCAGTCTATAGCGTACTAAAACACGGCAGGTTTCAACTGTCACAACAGAGCGGCATGACACCGCGCACTTAGGGTCGGGCATTCTTTCTTGGAATGGATTTATTTTGGCATCTCTGACATTATAAAACTCAGTGGATTTTGGATGCATCATTTAGGATTTTGATTTAGGAAATGGCCTTATTATGTTTTAGGGAACCCTGGTAAAGTTGTTTTATCAAGAGAAAATGAAACGTAATTTATCATTGCAGAATTTGAATCCTTTTGGGGGTGCTTGAACCCATTAAAACCGCCTTTCCCCCCTCTCCTTCTGGATTTACCCCAGATGACTACTACCTGCTATGAAAATTTGACTATTTACTTCAGGAAGATTTGTTAACTTCTTGCAGCTATCGATTTCTCTACTATTCGGGGCACTTATTGTAAAACTGTTCCAAAAGAAGCAGTTCCAAAAAGTTGGCTTTTAAAGGCATCCAGGACCAACAGTTTTGCTCCGAAACATAGAAACGCTATGATGTAAATGCTACTACCAGCTGCTAGCCGTCACCCATCCAACTGATGACCTCAGTCGATGTTGCTTTACTTTGCCCATTAAAATTACGAACGGCAAGTCAAGAAACTCTATGAGCGCTAAAAAACGCGTCGTACTATTCTCAAGTCACCTACTCTAAGACCTGAAAATGAGCAGCTTACTTATACAATGGGACCAAGAGAGCAATCGAAAATAATATTTAAGTTCTGCGACTTATTTCACGACTATCAACACCCGGATAACTTACGAGAGGCTTTCAACAAACTTCGCCAAGTATTATGGAGCTCATAAACGTTTAGATCCACTTTTATGTCTTTTCTTCGATCGTAAGAGTCACCAATTATATGAGAGGCGGTTTTCGTCCCTTGTACATGCGTTTCAGATCTCTATCACGGCTTAATAGCGCGTTTTTCTATATTTCCTCTTTCCACTGAGCGAAAAAATAGGGTCCTTTTCAATGAAATTCATTTGATGTCTTCCTAAGTAAATATATTTTAAATCGAAGTTATTTTACGCCCCTTTACTGTGACAGTTGTAATTGCGTTGGTCGTAACATTACGTTCGATATCCATCGCGCGTTTTATAATCCAACCACTCTAAATGAAGGAAGTGAAACGGCAATGTATAAGGTATGAGTTAGAACGATCAATGTTGCGATCAATTTCGAAGGTTTCTTGCCCGGTAAATGGAGGTAACTGGTAATATATTTTTTCATGTCGGTCATTTGTCTGACGCACGTGGGTTTTTGTAGACATTAAGCGCCTCAAAAAGGGCATTTACCTTTGTGGCACCGGGCGCTCTGCAATGAACTTAGGGAAGGTATTACAAAATAAATTGTTTCATGGTCTTCGCTTATGTAACGATACACAATAATATAAAAGGCACAAGTGTGCACCTTGCCCTGAAGGGGGAGTGGTTTGTTTTGTATAACATATTTCTTTCATAAGTAAATCATCATCATAAGTAAAACATAAACCTATTTAATGCAATTTTGTAATAACCATTCAAACTATTGTTATTCGGAGCCTTAGTAAATTACGCCTTTAAGTGCCTCATAGCGGTCCTGACTACCGGTCCTTATACATCGGCAAAGTTAAGCAACACTTACACAGGTCACCACTTGGATGTGTGACCACTAGTTGTGGCCTTTACATCAGAGCGCTACCGTGCTTCAGAAGCCAAGTAAAACCGTCAGCGTAATCCAAAGGCAATGGATACTACTGGAATAGTGTTAGGACGATGATGATAATAATGTAGGGATGACTGATCTAATCCTAGACATAGCAGAATCGTCATATAATTTTATTAAATGAATCTTACTCGCGATAGTTAACTGATTTTAAGGTGTAAATACGTTGAGTAAAATTGTATGATCAAATCGCGAAAGTTTAAGAGCAGGATTGATAAGAGAGATGGTACAAAGGATTTCAATACAACTATGAATACTTGCATGCTTCCGTCCATCCCAGCCTATTTATTAACAAAATGAAGCCAAATCTTTCAAGCAGTTAACATATTTTAAAATCTACTACTTCGCCGCCTCTAGCCAACTGATTATCTAAAAACCCTGATCGTATAATCCTACCAAAAGTCTTTTAAATTAACACCTTAGGCGTCCAATCATCTTATTTAAGACTTCGACGCGGATAAAAGAGGATTCTTTAGCCGCTGATGAGTTTCGAAGAGTGCAAATTTATTTCGACACTAAATAAGATATACGTAAATTGCATTCGTAATCAATTAGAATTATAGCGAAGATTTATTCCTAGTTCATTCGGTTTAAATGTAACAGTAAAAGTAGAATAAATCGGTTTAAATACGTAAATAGAAGTTATGTTTCAATGCATTAAAGAGTTTGCTCCGCTCAGAATTCACATAAATAGCTTCATTTCTTTTGGAAATGCTGGATTTGAATATTCTTGACTTTATACATAGGTAATTCCGTATAAGTATTTTAAAGGAGATATTGATTGATCGCTTCATCGTTTCAAAATCGATGTACAAGTGACTTATTTCAGTCTCGTCCAGTTCGTATATATTTGCGAGTGAATCTATCGATTCCCATGGTTAAATGCGTCCATCACCGTCTAGCTTATAGTCGGGACACCGGTTACAAAAATTAAGTATAATCACCATCCGTCCTCTAAGAACACGTTAATCCATCTGACGTGACTTGGCTTGCCTTTCGTAATAGGTCTGCAAAGTTAAACAACTTTAGCACAAGTTGCCACTTAGATCCGTTACCCCATGTGACAATAACATTTAAAGGCCAATTTTTGCCTTATAAATCTGATTACTCATTCTTTCTTCACTCATTCGCTCCACGTGTACAAACCACTTCAGCATTCCTTTCTCAATCCTAGTTACGACATCTTCTTTCAGACTACTGTTCTCTCGTATAGTTACATTCGGAATTCTATCAATCAGTCTCACCCCAAGTCGGTCGCTGCAGACCACGTCGGACATTCCTCGATCAAATTGGGGACGTCCTAAGAAACGGCAAGGTCCGAAGTACCCGAAACCGGCGAGCATGTGAAATGAGTGTAGAGGAAGCACGTGAGGTTTGTAAGGATGGAATCAAGTGGCATTCTGTTGTCTCTGCCTACCCTGACGGGAAAAAGGCGTGAGTATATGTATGTATGCCAATTTTTGTATTTTATCTAACATAAAAAAGATAACTAACTCCGTGGAAAAGCTAATATTCAGCCAAATTCGGTTAGACTAGAAAGCAGACCTCTAGGAGGATGATGATGATCTAACATGGACACTGTATTTTAAACGAAATGTGATTAGATTTTGAATTTTGTGAGTCAAATTGGTGTTGTGCTAACTTTAAGTTATTATCGTCTTATTTGACGTACTGTCGTTACAGGAACTCCATAAAATTTTTAAATAATCGCAAACCAATATCCGTGAAATGACACGCATTCTGCCGCTCTTTCATTTTTTATTCAACACCATTCTGCACGGTTAGCGTTGTTAAGTGGTCATCATCCTGTTTAACACTGCGCCATTTGTTAAACGAAACAGCATGTAGTCCTGGGGGTGACACATAGAAGTTAAATCTGCTTTATTATCCAGTGCAGTGTTAAGAGAAGAAATTGCATCTTTAGCTCTACGGCATCCGTGCAGCCAGAAAACAATCTTGATACAATTCATACACAACCCCTTCACGCAAAATAGGTTAAGCTTGTTCTACGAGTATATACTATAGAAATAGTCCTCCTAATCCATTTCTATAATGGCGTCTTCAAAAACTACGGATCATCACTTTTATGAGCAGTAGAATGGCTGGCTAAACTGAACTTAGTTTTAAATGTGGTACACGTCACGTGTACGACACGTGTAGTGTGTTTAGACGGCCTGCAGAATTGTGTGCTAAGCTTAGGTTTCTATTTAAGATGCTTTTCGTCAAGCATTGTTAAAAGGCGTTCCGCAAATGTTTTTATCGTGTCTTAGATGCTAGATCGCCAATTAGAACAACTAACAGCCAAGTTTCACCGCAGAACACATCTGAACACTCATTTTACAGCGCAAATAAAAGGCCCGCATTGGCATATTTTCACGTATTGGGGCCTTTGAATTCGTTCGCCTTATCTCTTTTTAATATTAAGTGTTCGTATAACAACCGGACTTTCTGTTCAATTAATTTAAAAGCAAATTATAATAATACATTACCCAGCCAATAAACCAACTCAACCAAAAAGAAGCAGATTTTACTCAAGTAAAAAAAACTCTTTTGATCAGCACGATTATTTCCAACAAGGGAAATTGTTATCATCAAGCAATGCAATGGGGAGAGAGGGGTTTCTTCTTAACTTTGTTTGTTTAAGGAATACCGGTGCAAGAGGAAAGGGGGAGGGATAGATAGGGAGGCTGGAATCCGATCATTCACGAGCCGATTTTAATTTGATGGACCGCGAAGCCCTCTTAAGGAGCCCTTTGTTTCAATTCGCTTGAACATTTGGAAAGGTTAGGGTTTCAATAAAAACTCCACCAAAGTGAGACGTACGTTGTCTGCTGTTGAAATTAATAACGGTAAGTCTTGGGGTTGCTGTGTATTTTAATATTAATGAGTTAAAGAGTTATCTTTTTTGGCCATTTAGATTTGTTTATTTTTGGATGGATAATTATTGACAAACGGGGCATCAAACATAACTTGAATATTATACTATAATAATGTAATAAAGAGGAAAGATTTGTATTTTTGTATGTTTATAACGAATAAATTAAAAAGTACATGTCATGACGAATTTTAAAAACTCTTTCACCATTGTAATGCGACATTATCCCTGAGTAACATAGGCTATAGAAGGATATTTAAAAATAAATGTCCATCCGTGCGAAGCCGGGGTGGGCCACTAGTATAATATGGATTTACCATAATATATGATAACTTATAATACTTACAGCGGCGATTGCCCAGTGTAGTGCGGTGTACGTAACGGAATGCCGAGACCATTGAAAAATAAATAAGAGTAGAATTGCCAAGGGGGCTAGTCGGTGTCCGCGCGAAATGCACTCAGAGTGCATATCGCAAGCAAAATGTCCGTTGCCGCGAATTAGTACACTTTTGACCGTAATCGCGACAATTTATTACAATGCCGTCTTGTTCAGTGGTTTTCTGTTAAAACCGAAGCTCAAACCAAAATTTTGTGAATAATGGAATCACTTACCATATGAAACTACACATATTTAACTATAATTGCCTTTAAAAAAAACAACAAATCGTAAAATATTCCTTGCTGTTATTATCTTATTATTGTTTGCTAATCTCACAACGGCTATATTATTTTTCAACAAATACATTGCTCTTTAACTACCTACTACCTAAATTTGTCGCGAAGTGACTAGACAAGCAATGTAAAGCAATGTAATCATGACCGATCGATACTTTATTAAGGGAATGCATCGAGTAGTACGGCCGCTACATCTAGCAACGTATTAGGTATTAGTGTACAGTTCTTTTGCATAGCACAACGATAGAAGCTGATGTTTTTGTGTGAGTAAGTTGAACGTTGCTTGGTAAATAAACACGCTATGTTCGATAAGATAAGGTTTATAATTGATTTTTTTGTAAGTTTTGATTAAAAAAGCGAGTGTGTGCGCGAAAGCGTTTTCATATTGCTTTTACTGATCTGCATGTGTAGTAGTAGCCGGTAGGGGCAAACTGGCGACACAAGTTTCCGATACATTTTCGTCTACAGGGCATATCTCCTATTAATTATTATATCTATGGCCGAGACGATGGTCTCGGGTTCAATCACCAGGTACCCCGGGCACACACCTCTGACTTTTCGAAGTTTTGTGTGCATTATAAATTAACTTTCGCTCGCTCGCTCGCTTTAGTAAAAGTAAATGACATGTAAATGTAGAAGCATTTAAGTGATTCGATTTAATAAAATTACGTTTATAAGCGTCACCTTGTGACCTTGATGAATAAACGACTTTGACTTTGCTCGATGATGTGCCCGGTAGATGGCAATAGGCTCGCCCCGGACCGAAACATAGCTGGCGAAGTGTGGCTGTGTTATACACCTCTGCCTACCCCTTAGGGGATAAAAGGCGTGGATTTATGCTATGTTATAATACTAACAGTATCAACCTTTATCGGACAGGTAGATTCATTAAATGAACAAAGTGTTAGGTGGCCATTCAGCCCATTCCACTCATCTTCCTGTTCATTTTCTTTCTTCCTTCGTCTTATAAAAGAAGGCTTTAATATCTTTTGTTAGTATCACAGCTCGTGTACACTTACACGAGCTGTGATACTAACTAGTAGGTGCTTATTATTTACGTATTTTACATAAAATATACATGTATAACAGCGAAAGATATCATGATATCAACCGCTCGAGGCATACTGATGATATTTGGCAAAGAAATAGTTTATACGTACGTGCGCTAAGGACGCCTACTATGACGGACTGATTTTTTAAAGGATTTAAGAGCTACAAAATGTAATTTTTATCCGCAAGTGAAGCCGCGGGCAACATCCAGTAATTAATAAAGAAAATCGTACAATGAACATAACACATATATTTTGTTACATATGACAGTCATATTTAGTTTAGCCATTATAACACAAATAAATTCGAAATTAAACATCTGGTACTTGGACGATGGGACTCTTGGAGGCGATGTAGCCACGGTTCTACAAGATTTAGAATTAAAAAAAAATCAATAAATGTGAAATTTTCATAAATTACTCATTAGAACACTTTTCGGTACTTTCAATATTTAATTCTTTGACGACAAATATAAAAGTAATCAATAAATCTTCCTTTCGCCTTCTTGCGTCCCCCATTTTTGAAGAAGCTTTTGAAACTTTTGTAAATGAGAAAATTCAAAATTTCTGTGAATCTTCAGAACGGCTATGCAAAATCAATTTACCGAATGTAAATTGATTTTGCATAGCCGTTCTGAAGATTACACAAATATTCGGCATTGCCTCTTCATTCCAAAATTCACACATTTTCTGCGGTCATCTCCCTTTTGGAAACATTCATCTCTTTTGGAAACCATAGATAATGTGATTCGAAACACTTTGAGCAAAACTCTAAATCTTAACATGAACGACCGAGTGTATGTTCAAGCAACTTTACCAGTTCGTTTGGGCGGCCTCAGCGTTCGCAAAATTTCTGATGTCAGTTTGCCAGCGTTTTTGTCCTCGGTCCATGGCACTGAGGAATTGGCCAGGAAAATTCTAGAACCCACACTGGTTAATTCCTAGGTGCCGTGTAAGACTGATGCCATAAACGCTTGGAAAATGGCTTGCCCGAGCTCTGACTTGCCCCAAAATCTTTTCTCTCAGAGACAATGGGACAGGCCGCTCTGCAGCAAGATTAGAGATAATCTATTAACTACTGCTTCTGGTGTTGCAGAGCGCACCCGTTTGTTGGCTGTGGGAGAATGGGAATCGGGGCTATGGCTTCAAGCACTTCCATCGTCCAATATAGGAACTATGTTAGACGATACTACATTCCGCATCGCCTCTTGCCTTCGCTTGGGTGCTATTTCACCACGCCCTATCATTAAAGTATGATCTGAAAAAATCATTTTTTGTTTTATTATTCTAAATCACTTTCGCCAGTCATCCTATCGTTGACATCTTTCTGTTTTTTCCCGTGACTTAGTCATAGGTATAGGTACATAGTTAGCCCACAAAGCGTCCCCAAATCCTTTTCCTTCCATAACTATCCTCACAGAATCTATCCAACTTTTCCTTGGCCGCCTTCTTTCTTTTTCCGCTCTTTATGCATATTTATCACTTTTTTACCTACGTACATCTCATCCCTTCGCATAACATGTCGATAACATGCCAATTGACTTCCTTTTACCTTTTCATCAATGGGCGCTACTCTCATACTACTTTTAACGTAATCATTCCTAAATCTGTCATAAATCATAATCTCTATCATATGCAAGCGTTTTTCATCCATCTTCTTTATAGCTCAATACTCAGCTACATACAGTGCAACAGGGCTTATAACCCCTTATACATGCAGCCCTTTAATTTTACACGCATTTTGTGATCGCATATTGTGTCTGAGATCTATCGGCATTTTATCGAGCCTGCGTTGATTCGTTGCCTAACAGCCCAATTAATTTCGCCGCCATTTTGCAGTTCTGAACCTAGGTAGCAAAAATTGGAGCATAATGGTAGGGATGTACTGCTGATTGTAAGCGGTATAGGTTTGGAGAGACCGCCAAAGTCACTGAACAATTACTTATTCTGCTTTGGTTCTGCTTATTCTCAGGCTGAAATTCTTTAATCTCTCCCGTCACTCTTCCAGCTTGCTCTGCACCTCCTGTCTACTCTCTGCTACCAGAACGATATCATCGGCAAACAGCATGCACCAGGGTGCCTTTTCCTGTATGTCCGATGATTCAGCATCTATCCACCCATTACTCTTTCCCATACTTTCATACTATGAGGCATTAACTTTATTCCCCGATAATTGTTGCATTCTTGGATATAGCCCTTATTTTTTTAAATGGGCACCAGGTAACTGTTGTACATTCATCGGATAAGGTCTCCTCAAGCAACAGCTTAGTGAAGAATAATGATAGCCACGCCAATCCATCATCTCTTAACGCCTTCCATGCTTCTACTGGTATTCCATCTCGTCTTAACGCTTTCCCATTCTTAATCCCATTTATCCTTACTTATTGAAACTGAAACCTAATTATTAATTAAATATAAACATATTAGAATTTTATTTTTGTTAGATTTGCTGATTAAATAATGCTGTTAGGCTGTAATTCAGTAATTAGAGTAAAAAGAACAATATTGTTATTTTGTTCATAAGTAGAGTTACCTATTTAGATTGATTATGAAACTTTGATTTAAAATGTTATTTAAATTTTTCAGATTTATGCGAGTATAATAATAATAATATTATAATAATAATAATATTCTACCACATACACACATCACCATCTAGTCCCAAACTAAGCAGAGCTTGTACTATGGGTACTAGATAATGGATAAACATACATATATACTTTTTTTTTTTGTAAATACATACATATTATACATAGAAACACCCAGACCAAGACAAACATCCATGTTCATGCACACAAATGTTTGACTTGAGCGGGAATCGAACCCGCGACCATCGGCGTAGCAGTCGCTTACACTCCCGCTGCGCCAACCGGTCGTCGATTTTTACTTTTGTTTAGTTTTTCACCAATTTTATTAGCATTTGATTAGAATAAATACATGAGCATGTTGTCGATGATTTTTTTAATTTATTTCGAATCCCACTCATTGTTTCGTTAAAAAGCTACTTTAAATTAATGCTCATGGACCACGGAAAACGCTTTATAAAATAAAATTGATGATACCTAAGGCTTTTGAACTTTAGTCAGTTACGTTAGCAGTAGAACCAACAATATTATTATATTTCTTCCCATAAAAATAGTTTTATCTGCCACATCCGATGTATTGTAATGATTTTTATTCAATCAAAAATGTTGGATATACCACATCCGACATAACATGATCGAATTTGTCCGATGAAAATGGCGACATGTGACGTTTTTTAATATCTTTTAACGAACTTATATAAATAATTACCTTCGTATAATAGATAATGATATATTTAATACTCATTACAAAATTTATAAAGTTATCACCTTTGATTAAATTTTTATTCCAAGTTCAATCTTTAAATTGCTCTACTAAAAGTTGCAGATTTGCAGACCCTACGTTGTTGATAGGGCGTGGCGAATTTTGTGTTTCTCCGCATCGTTGTAACTGTGGGGAAGCCGTTGACAGCCTTAATGGCCACCATGGCCTATCATGCAGCAGAAGTGTAGGGCGTATTTCCAGACACGCCCATATTAATGACATAATCCGTCGTGCTCTTTCCACCGCTGGTGTACCAGCTCATCTTGAACCTAATGGTCTGGTACGTGACGATGGGAAGAGACCAGACGGTATGTCATTGTTACCTTAGAAGATGGGTAGGCCTCTGGTGTGGCCTCCGGCGTCGATACCCTTGCGCCATCACATCTTCTTAGCACAGCTGGTTCAGCTGGCGCTGCTGCTGCATCGGCGGAGACCCTCAAACGGCGCAAATATCAAAATCTAATTGGGAATTACGTTTTTGAGCCGTTTGGGTCGAAACGTTTGGGCCATGGGGCCCGAGTGCTCGTGCTCTATACAAAGCAATAGCACTTTTTGCTATTGGCGCTTCCCGTGACCAGAAGGCTGGCCTATTTTTCGCAGAGAGAATAAGCATTGCCATCCAGCGTGGCAATGCTGCCAGTCTTCTGGGCACGCTACGCATATATATTATTATATATTTTTTTTCGTTTTCGTTATTTTTCTTTTGTTCCTTTTTTTTCTTAATTATAGATAAGTTTTAGGTTTAGCTTTTATATTTAATTATAATAATGTATATCTATGTTTTGTACCAAATACGCAATTAAATAAACTATATTTTCTTACATATTCTACACACATGTATGTATTCTACCACTCTGTCAAGCTTAGGTCTCAAAATGATTTGAAACTTTCCAAAAAAGACAACACAAGCTCTCAAATATGGAATGCGGTTAGAGAGGCATTTGCCCTGCGTTGCGAGAATTTACGTACGATACTTTCAATACAATCCGAACAACTACTCCAAAATACTACTTACGTTAAACAGAACAATACCACACCCAAAATCCAGTTTTAATAACGTACCCGGGAATGTGCCGGCTCAACAGAACCGAACGGAATACGAGATAAAATGCACCTAATCACAATGGAGCGAGAATCGTTCGCAGCTGAGTGGTCCATAAATATTAGACAGCACGTTTACACAGCCGTATCGGCCGCACATACCATTTGCGTTTTTTTTTATTCGGCGTATGAGGATTTAGTAATACTGATAGCGTATACCGATAAAAGTATTTGGTTTATATAATAAGAGGTGACTAGCTGGTTATTCTAAGAATTTGCCGATTCGAAATATGTATTTTACTATCAGAATTATATGCTATGCTTCGTGAGAATGACAGATACTTATACTTCTCCCTCACGCTTTGTCCACCTTCGTTTCTCCATTATATTATTTGAATCCTTATTATTACAGTTGATTCACTATTAACTAGGTTTGTCTACAATAAGAATTCAAAATTCTCAGATATACCGTATCCCACAAACGACTTAAGAGTATCCACGTAATAAAAAAATAATTAGGTACTCAAAAATACAGTCAACTGCCGGGGCATCCTTGAAGACGTTGACACAAACTCCTTATATCCCACAGAATAGTAACATACGGTATACCATCAGCATAAAAATACCAGTAGATCAAAACAACATCACAAGTTTCAGGTATTCTGTAACGCACGGTATCTGCATACGATCTCATCGATCAACACGCAATATGAGAGTAGTTCGATTTAAAGATGAGTTTTCTCGTACTATATCAGAACGTGGGGTAACTTGTGAAGATACTATGTGGGGTGTGATGTCATATTTGTCAATGTCTCCCCAACATTGTCCTCGCATTTGTTACGAAAACACAACATAGAATCCTTTCACTTTTCTCCACTAGCCCCGGATGAGATCTAGAAGATAATCCTTTCTATAAAGTCTAATGCGGTGGGAGTCATAAGTCATAAGTAATTTATTTCATAACAATAGAAATATTGTGTTGAAAATTTAAAACATAATAAATTGCAAATAAATTAAATAAACATTACATAAAATATTACATTTAAACATTAAAATTCATTAAAATGCATTTAGAAAAACAGTAACAGCCATTGACAGATCATGTGTTGGATTTTAAAAATAAATTAACTTGGATTAAAAATTTCATAAGACATAACATAAAAAATTACAAATAAATCTGATTAAAATAAAATATAACATTCAAAATTATAGTTAAATCATATTAAAATTCATTATAATACATTTAGAACAGTCCGTAAATAAAAACAAGTCAATTGAATTAACAAGTAAGATGATTATTATGTCAATAGTAAATTTCAAAGTAAATGTCAAAGTAAATAGTAAATGTCAAAGTAATTATCACTTTACAATTACAAGTTACAATGTCAAATATCTTCCATGAATTCATTGACAGTATAATAGCCTTTCCTCAATAAATAAGCCCTCAATTTATTTTTTAATAAGTTGACACTATAAATACTTTTGAATTCTATGAGCAATTTATTGTTTAAAACTACAGATTGATACCGTGGGCTGTGATGCACAACTTGTAATTTTGGTTGTATGTTGTAGGGCATATCTTTCCTGTGTGTACTAGCTCTAGCTACTCTCTGCTCATCGGTCTCTATTGTGTGCAATTTTTTTACGAAGCTAGTCAGTAAAACTAATATATAAAGGCATGGCACTGTCAAGATTTGTAGTTTTATGAAATGCTCTTTACATGAAACCGTCTGTTTCATGCGGAGCATTGTCCTAAGAGCTCTTTTTTGAATAACAAATGCCATTTGCATGTTATACTTGTAACTGTTACCCCAAAATTCAATGCTGTATCTAAGCCTGGACTCTACCAAAGCGAAGTACACACTCAACTTCCTCAACTTATGAGGCAAAGTTAATACTTCTCTTAGAGTTCGGATCACGTAACATGCCGAGCTAACTGATTTCGTTAAAGCTAATGTCTCAACCTTTCAATTTAACAATGCATCAATGTTTACACCCAGGAACTTGACACTATCAACTATATCGACATTGCTTCCACAAGATACAAAATCCAACTTGACGTCATTCCGTACAGTGGTCTTAAATAAGACAAATTTTGTTTTATTAACATTCAGTTTCAAATTGTTCGTACTAAACCAATTTTCAAAAGCGACCAGGAGAGCATTGAGTTTGGATTCTAATTTCAGTATATCGTCTGCAGTAACTGTTGCATTTGTATCGTCGGCAAAGATAATTAATTGTGTGTCTCTATTACGGTTTTTTATGTACTCAATTAAATCATTCAGGAATATAATAAAGAAAATTGGGCCAAGGACGGATCCCTGAGGAACACCACGGCACACAGTGACTAGGTTAGACCTACTAGTTTTTTTCTTCTCCATCTATTACCGATTTAATCTCTTCATACTGCTGTCGGTTATACAGATAAGAGCTAAATAGTTCCAAAACATTCTCACGTACACCATAATGTTCTAACTTAGCCAGTAGAATACCATGGTCCACTGTGTCGAAGGCAGAACTAAGATCTAGAAATATACCAGCTACTTTTTTTTTATTATTTAAATTACAAATAACATCGTCTATCAATGCCTTTATAGCATCGGAGGTTCCTAGTGTGGTTTGGTAACCAAACTGTTGATTGTTTAGAATATCGTACAACTTTAAATGCTTTACGAGCCTATCTTAACATATAAAATCCTTGCGTCACTGACTGACTGACAGACACGCTACTGCCGAAACTATTGGGCGCAGGAAGCTGAAATTTGGCATGTATGTTCCTTGGGGACCGTAGGGGTGCACTAAGAAGGGATTTCCAAAAATTCCCACGGGATCGGCCAAAACGGGTAAATTAAAAAAATGCAGGCGTAGCTTCTGGCGTCCTCTAGTCCTTTATAATTTTCTCAAAATTTTTTGACTATACAGGCAAGAGAGAAATAGGTCTGTAATTGCCAGGGTCTGTCTTTGATCATTTTTTGAAAACCGTTATCACTCTCGCGATTTTAAGCCGATCAGGAAACAGGCCTTTTTCGATGCACTCATTATAAAAAGATGCTAACGGAGTCGCTAATAAGTCTATATTCTCCTTAATTATTGTTAAGGGAATTTCATCATAACCTGAAGAAAGCTTGTTGATCATTTTATTTACCATGTTCAAAATTTCTATTGGTGTGACTGTATCAAAATTCATTTTATATTGAACCCGACTAACCCCTGCAGTCAAAAATGCCATTGCCAATTCTCTGTCACAAGCCTCTAAGTGGACTGTGTTGTCAAACCTTTTGGAAAATAATTTAGCCACTTCTAGTGCATTATTAGTTGCTGCGTTATCACTCTTAAGTGCAATAGGGTCAATATTTATGTCTTTGGTAGCATTGCGCTGTCTATTAACTAATTTCCATATATTTTTTTTGTTTTCTGACATCATTCCTTTTTGCACAACTTTTCTAATCATCCGGATATAGTAGTTCCGATACTCCAAAACTGAAATGTCGCAATGTGTCTTGGAAACGTTTTAATTTGCTAGCTGTTCTAATTCCATTTGTTATCCATCTAGAACCTCTATTCTTATTAATATTAACTTTTATATTACGCTTCTTATAGACAATAGAATGAATTTCTTTCAATTGTGTCAGGAATGTATTAATACCTGTGCTCCACTCAGTCTCAGATAGAATTTTTCTGTAGATACTTTTTCATTGTTATCATCGTTATATCTTCTTTTACAAATACGTACATAATTGGACTGCTCCTTAAACCTAGTTTTTTCTAAGCGCAAAGTGCAGAATATACCAGCGTGTCCATCAAATAAACCATTATGATCGATATACGTATTTTCTATAAGGCAGTCTGGTAAGTTGGTAATGAAGTTATCTAGACATGATTCGGACTTATTTCTCCGAAAAGTAGGATCATTTATTAGGTACCTAAAATTGTAGCAAAATAATAAAGATAAGAAGGAACTATGCTTCAGATCATCTTTCAATATGTCTATGTTAAAATCGCCACAAATAATACAAAATTAATTGAGGAAATGCTGTAATAGCTTTTCAAGGCCATTCATGAAGTTGTCAAAATTTTTGTTTGTGGGAGTTCGATAACAACAAATAACATTCAAATTGGACATCTCTAACCCCACATACCTCAAAACAGTCAATTTTATATAGTTGCTTACACACTTGTAGTTCATCTACGTTACTATTTCTGTGTGTTAAAATCATTGAACTTCCCCTTTTCTTATTGAGTCTAGAATTGTAAGACCCCATTCGGTAATTAGTGAAATTAAACTGTTTCGCTAGAGTATCATTTAGAAAATGTTCAGTTACACACAAGAAGCTGATTTCCTTAGATATTTTACTAACATATATTTCCAGATCATCTCTTTTATTTTTAATGCCACATACATTTTGGTGGAAAATATTAATGATTAAATATTGATTATTGTTTTTACTTTTAAGCTTACTATTACTATTTCTCTCACCAGTTGTATTGGGAACGAAAAAACTGTTCCTTTATTATGTCAGTAACAGTTCCTAAATGTGGGTCCTCAATGTATATAAGAAAAGAATCCGTAAAATTGTCAAGATAGCACTTTAGATTGTCAAAAATATTTTTCATACCATAATTATTTAGAATTCCTCGTCTTTTATAAAACATAGTATCATCGTATGTCAGGGGCCCAATTCCGCTAAATAAATATAGTCGCGATATGATTTCAGTGTCATACTAACGTCACAAAAAGCGTATTCTTCTAAATTATATGATATTAGAACAAAATTGTAACGAGATCGTTTGTGTCAACGACGAACTGTTTATTTTAAATTATACGATAATGACATAAGGTAATCAGAATACCGCTTTTAAATCCATTCAAAATATGATATCAATGTCATATAAAAATAACAGAATTGGCCCCCAGATTTAAATTAGAACCAAATATCATTTCATAATTATAAGTACAAATATCTTGGTAAAGCAATTTACAAAATGTCTCTATTCTGGAGTTGAACATAGCACTAAATCCATCAAATTTATAAGTGGGTAAACAAAGTAAAATGTTCGTGTGTTGTATTGTCATTTACTGTTCCTTAAAGAATTGATTAATTCGAAGTAATTGTCAGTTTTCTTAAAGGGGAGGGCTGTTTAGTTTTCTAAAGGGATGCAACGGCATCAGCCGGCGCGTGATCACCGCCATCTTAGACCCTCTCCTTCTAGCCATCTCCCACATCTACGACAACACCACTAGGACAACAGTTAGGCTGCAGTATTTGAATATAGTACATCAAAACATGCAGGGCCTATCTGGCAATGAGTTAGAGTTAAGTTTATTTCTATAAAAATATGACGTTAAGGTTCTGTGCTTAACTGAACATTGGTTAAACACCCATGAGGTTATTGTTATAAATGAATATTACACAGTGCAGAGTTCGTATATAAGAAAGCAGGCTATTAGAGGCGGTTCTCTCATAATGACTTCAAATTTATTAAAATGCAAAGAATGTAAGGATATTGTAAACTTATCTATTGAGCGCACTATTGAGTTGTCCTGTGTGGAACTAGACTTATAAATTGTAATTTGTGTATGTCGACCCCCTTCTGGTGATTATAATCTATTTGAGACTGTTATGGAAGATGCTCTTAATAAAATTATAGGTAGTCATAAGAATATTATAGTATGTGGTGATTTAATATTAATATTTTAGAGAATTCTTCACAGTGTACTAGATTTCGGAATCTTTTTAAGTCATTTAATTTAACTAATTTATTTTGTGAACCTACTAGAGTCTCTGAAACATCTTCTACTTGTTTGGATATTATATTAAGTTCTTTCCTTCTGATCACCGTGGACAGATAACTAGTTTTCCCTGTTCAACATAATTATGATAAATCACATACAGTAGAATGTAGGCCTCAAACTACCAATCGTCTTATACGTTTTAAAAACAATATTATCGCTAAACTCAATCCCTCAATTTTGAACTCAGAAAATCCAAATACAATTTATAATTCACTTTTTGGAATAGTAAATAATGAGTTTCAAGATACTTTCAAGAGTAAAACTGTCACATTAAAGGGTACTACCGGATCTTTTAACCAGTGGGCCACTATAGGTATATACAGAAGTAGAGCCAAATTGTTTGAATTATATGGTATGAAACAACATAGATTTGACACACCTTTTCTAAATTATGTAAAAAACTACTCAAAAATTTTAAACAAGTTTGTGTTATGGCAAAATCAAAATTTATTAGTAGTAAAATTAAGCATTCAACAAATGTAATTAAAGAAACTTGGAGAATTATAAATAATGAAACAGGAAGAACACGACTACGGGAAAACCAATTTGAACTAAAAGAAAACAATTTATTAGTCACCAATCAGACTCAAGTAGCGCATATGTTCAATAGTTTCTTTGCGAGCATACCTTTAACAACTACTAGCTCTTTACAATCATCATCTTTAGACGCTGGAAATTTTTTCTCAGCAGTGTACCAGAGGCTCAAGCACGAAATATTTGCGAATTTGATAAGAAAACGTATCGAGTCCTCGATAACATAATTATAGCAGCCAGCATCAACCAATTTTGTAAATACTATTATGGAAGGTGTTCGTGATACATTATTTTATTTTGGTTAATTTGCGTGAATACTACAATATAACGTGTTCAACGAGAAGTTTATAATAATTTAAGTTTACAAGTTTCATTGTTGTTGGAACACCTTAAATGTATGATGTCTAAAGAAGATTTCGGTTATTTGTATAGCTAAGAAGCATGAAGTTTTATACAGAAGCTAATAAAGTGGACCAGTGTTATGTACCTGACATTCAAAGCCTATTTTTATAAGAATATTTAGTTGAAAATAAAATAATGGTTATTTTTGTATTGATGTTTTTCATTTATTACTACAGCTTAATAAGATTAAGGCGAGGTTGCAGTACTTTTTAAGATTTTTGAACGTCTGAAAGTCCCATGAACTATGATATTTTTAATGAATAAAAATTAAAGTATAAAAGTTGAACATATCTCCTAGTAAATCGTAAAGATAGAAACACGATTTAGATTGATTGGCTCGATAAAAAATAATGTCAAACATGGCACTAAATCACAATTTTAAACGTGTACTGCTTAGAGATTGCATAATGAATTTATATGAAAGTATTATCAATAGATACAGCTCTTTATTTTAAAATAAATGGTAAAAACAGATTTCATAATTTTGTTATCATTTTTCTCCAAGAAAAAAAATAGTCAAAATGTTGGCATTATATCGCTCGCCGGCCGTTCATCAGTGCCTGTCTAGGCGTGATTGAGGGCGGACATACATCGTTGCTCCGCAAAATCCCCCTCCACCCCCGCATGTACGTTTTCGCAAAAGTACAAAGTAATTCGTATTCCAAACTCAATCGTTCAAACGATAGACATACTAGTAAGAAACCGTAGACAGGTTACTGACAAGGTAACATGACGGAGCTTACGAGTGGCACGCATCGCGAAAAGCGTACGCACACTAATATAAATATGTCAATACGACACACTAAGAATTAGATAAGAAGTGTAAGTGAGATAGCACATCTAATCGCAAGCGCGAAATAGAGATAAACATATACTCTCTGGACCGACGCGCATTGTGACATCACGCTGACCGTTTCACAAACAATAATTTGACTCAGATGCGACATGATCACTTTGTCTGTCTTGAGTAAATTCAATTCGTCTCAAAGTAAATTTGATTAATTCATTTAAGGTAGGGAAATAAAAAGTCGATGTGATTTATTTATAACATTTATTAAAAAAGTACATTTTGTTCTTCTCATTTCATTCAATGGAAACCTAAAACAGTACGTTAATATAAAAACTGTGTGCTGCGGACCCACTGTAGCCCTGGCAACCCCTGGGTGTATGGTGGGTCTTTTAAAGCTTAACCATACTCCTGGCTGAAATGCTCGTAATGTTATACCAACGTGCTACGTGGACATTAAACTGAACAGTGTTGTCTCTCGTATGATAAAATGACTTACTACTTACATTTTTGTATTTTTAGACAAGCGAAGACAAGCGCTACTACGATGATATAGTGCAACAAGGGCATAAATTAGAGAATAAAACGTTTAGGTATTACTGCTAATGGTTATAATGCTTTGTATATTATAGGTATAATCTGCGGTACTGTTGAAGACCCGTCATCATCATCATCCTTGCGCTGTCGGATCATTCCCACTAGTTCTATTGAACAGTTCTATAATAGAACTAGTGATACTTTTTTTCCCACTAGTTCTATTAGCACAACTTGATGAGAAGAAGTAATGGGAAACAGTTATAGGAAATTTACTACAAGTTCTATGTATGTCTTACAAGGGTAGTGTCACAACATCGCGCTCACATATCCAAATAAATATGTATGTATAAAAATGTGTTAAACGAATGAACGTCTACAAAACAATTGAACGTCTACAAAACAAATGAACGTCTACAAAACAAATGAACGTCTACAAAACAAATAACTACCAGAAAGTGATCAGCTATCGATAGTGATTGCAAAAAACAGGTGCATGCGATTTTCGACCTTATTGACAATTCATTACAAACCTTTTTTTTTTGTTTTTTCTCGCTTTCTGGCAATATTAGGGTAATAAAATTATAAAATCTGACTAATGTCAATTAGGTTGAAAATCGCATGCACCTGTTTTTTGCAATCACTATCGATAGCTGATCGCTTTCTGTAAGTCATTTGTTTTGTAGACGTTCATTTGTTTTGTAAGCGTTCATTTGTTTTGTAGACGTTCATTTGTTTTACACATTAAACAAATGAACGTCTACAAAACATATTCATTCGGATATATGAGCGCGATGTCGTGACACTACGGATCATTCCCAGTAGTTCTATTGAATACCCTTGTAAAAACATACAGAGAACTAGACTGGGACATTTCCTATTACTTATCCCATTAGTTCTGTTCTCCTCATCAAGTTGTGGTAATAGAATTAGGACAGTTCTATCATAGAATTGTTCAATACTACTACTATACTGGGAATGATCCCACAAAATAGTAGAACTTGAAATTAACGAACTGAAATTAATAAACTAATTACACAACAATATTATCTGGGAGTACGGTTAAGCTTTGAAAGACCCACCATACCCTCAGGGGTACTGCCAGGGGTACGGTGGGTCGGCAGCGAAAACTGTGCAGTACAATCTACTTAGTTGTTTAATATTAAAAGGAGAAAAACAAGAACAAGTAAATGGACTTTGATCATTCGTCAATGTTTGTAACTTACGTATGATTTCGTATTTCTATAATAATAATATATTGTGTTGATTCAGCCTCAAATCACTTTTATTACTTGACAAAAACACACATCAGTATTTTATTATTACGAATGTCCCATCTGGATACTTTGTTTTAGTCTTTGAACACGCACAATACTGCTTCTATTACACTCGCTAAATGCCAATTTTTTTATTCACTCTATTATTTGTGATACTGAATTTATTATAAATTGTAAATAAAACGTTGTAGTATTGTAATACTCATGAATGAGAAGTGATTCCATAACTTTTAGTCATTTTCCTACTATAGTTTGTGCAAAATCTCATTACACACGACGGCATTTTCAAATGTAAAGTACACACACGCGAGAAAAAGAGCGAGCGCTTCGGACCGCAGCGCGTACGCGACTAAAGCCAAATGAGACATTAAGCCTGTTTTTAATGTGCCACTTTTGAAGTTCGCATAACTCATCTACGGTTTTTTTTACGCTGCGCTGTTGCACACGCTCACACGAAACCCCCCCTCCCCTCCCCCCACTCACTCGCTGACGCCATCGCTATGTTTTTTGTTTTTGCGGGGGGTGAGGTCGAGCTACGCACTGTACTGCAACCTCGCCTTAAGGCTGACCTCACATTGGGCGTCAGCATTACTCGAGCGTACACCCAGCGTGCGCTCGGCGTTCACTCTGTAGTACAAAGTGAATGCCTGGCTCACGCCGAACGGACGCCGAGCGTACGCTCGAAGAACGCTCATGACCAATGTGAGGGAGGCCTAATAGACAGCTATCTTATCTTGTCTTCTGACTAAAGCGTTCGTTTTTATTGATATTCAGCATTGATTTAAATAATATTCAGTAATATCCGAGAGGGCTAGGTAAGACGCTCACGAATTTACGGCAGATACTCGTCCGTCACCAAAATTTTATTTTTATACTCGCTGTGCCCGCATATTATTACTTAAAAATAAGGGGGTTTTAAAACAATCTTACAAACCCAATTTTACCCCCTTGAAGATACAATATAAAAATCCTTCTTAAGTGTTATAAAATAAATCCGCGGTCCAAATTGTATGTTTCTATCTTCAGCGTTTGATTATATGTTAGTTAGGATAAGTTTTTTTATACTTGTAGAGTAGAGCACCTACTTAATTGTAGAGTAGAATACGCAGGAGTGTTAAAAGAGTCTCTAAATAACATCCTATGTTCATATTAGAAAATTGATATGATGTCGATGTCGATTGGTACTTTGTTTTTCGTATATAGATAATTTTCACACATATTTTTACATGCTCGCAACCAAAATATGGGTTATTTACTACATATTTAAAGTGGTGAAATTTGCGTGTTTCCTTCTTAATTGTGTCAATAATCAGGTCCCACATCAAAAGGAACAAATAAAATATGAAACTACATAAATATTCATCATAAAAAGGCTCAAAACGTATAAATACGGTACATTTATATGTTTCGAATCTTTTCTCACCAACAAATTCTAGGTGAAAATTGTTTCGACAAAATGACATTAGATTTACGTTTACTTTACTTTGCTTATGTCAAATCAGAGTTCGTGCTGCCGTTTTTTGCTTATTTGTTAGAAAGCTCGATACATTTGCATGACATTTACCGCAGGATTGTCGTCGAAAGTAGTTTGTGCTGCCAATATTAGTTGCATCTTACGCACGATAGGGGCGCTGTACAATTGTCATACAAATTTTGACATTTTCGATACGAATACTTTCTCGATAGTTTTTCGTGCTCGGGCCTCTGAATGCAAGAGGGTGTTTAGATTCGAGCATGTTACCCCGCGAGATATATTGATCGCATATAATTCAATTAATATTAAAAATACCGTCGACTTTTGGGGCATTTCAACTAAAATTTTAGGTACTATAATTGAGACTGTTGCGCCTTACCTCTCTATCATTTTTAACCAATGTTTTGACTTAGGCGTATTTCCGGATTTGATGAAATTAAGTAAAATCATACCTTTATTCAAATCTGGCATTAAAAATGACGTAAATAATTTTAGGCCCATCTCTATCTTGCCGGCATTTAGTAAAATATTTGAAAAGATTTAATTAAAGCAGCTACCAAAATTAAAGTAATTTAAATAGTCTTCTTCATAAAGATCAATACGGATTTACTAAAGGTAGATCCACTACTGATGCGGGTGTTGCTCTCATAAAACACGTTTATAATGCTTGGGAGTCATCTAAAAATGCTATCGGAGTATTCTGTGACCCCTCAAAAGCATTTGATTGCGTTCATCACGACACACTATTGCGTAAGCTCCGCCACTACGGCGTAGAGGAAACCGCACTTTGTGTTGTCGAGTCGTACCTGCGGCAAAGATTTCAGTGCGTCGATGTAAATGGGACTACATCCTCTAAATTACCTGTACAGTTTGGCGTTCCACAAGGTTCTATTTTAGGTCCTTTTCTATTCCTTGTATATATTAATGACTTACCTTTTTATTTAAAAAACATCTGTGATGTCGTACTTTTTGCAGATGATACGTCACCTATTTTTAAAGTAGATAGGAATAGGCATAAATTTGATGATGTTAATAATGCACTTATACAGGTTACACAATGGTTTACAGCAAACAACCTAGTACTTAATTCTAAAAAGAATAAATGCGTTAAATTTTCTTTACCTAACGTTAGACAACTGGGACCTAATATAAGGCTAGATAGGGAGGAACTTGACACAGTTGACTCAACAGTGTTTCTAGGCATTACACTAGATAATAAGTTACAATGGGGTGCACATATAGCATGTCTTGCAGGTAAGCTCAGCTCTGCTGCGTATGTTGTCAAAAAATTTAGACAACTTACTGATGTTGACACAGCTCGTCTAGTTTATTTTAGCTATTTTCATAGTGTCATATCCTACGGCATTTTGTTATGGGCCAAAGCTGCAGATATTCAGAATATCTTCGTTCTACAGAAACGAGCGGTATGAGCCATATACATGTTAGGTGCAAAAGATACTCTTAGGGAACGCTTTAATTCTATAGGGATTCTTACCCGCAAGCTCGGTAGCCTCGCAATTTTTATTTGCTAATATATTGTATATTAGGCAAAATATAGGTTTATTTACTCCAAAAAGTGACGTACATAACATAAATACTCGAAACAGGCATAAGTTATATGCCCCTTATCATCGTTTACATAAAGCTAATAATTCATTCTTTTGTAGGGCTAGGTATTCGTATATACAATAAAATACCAATTAGTCTTTAAGAATTACCATTTAGTACATTCAAAAGTAAAATAAAAGACTGCCTTATTAGGAAAGGTTATTATACCATTAATGATTATTTCAGTGAAAAGGATAGATGGTCACTTACACTTGCCAACTATTGATAATTTTTGAATTTATATAGATACCTTGCTTTTCAGTTTTTTGTTTTTATAATATCTCTAGTTCTATTAATTTAATATTCATGTATTATTAGGTCATTCAACTTACTACATTTACATTGTTGTTCCACAACTTTTATTAAAATTTGCTACAGTTTTAGATGAAGATAACTCGTTATCATGGGCTGGATACTAACGTGTTTGTAATTTTCGTGTATTCATATACCGTCACTTTCTGTAACATACTTTTCCACCATAGTTATGAACATGATCGCGAGTTGCCTACATTATAAGGCGTAAGTGGATGCTCCTGTTACACAAGATTCACATTGGAAGACTACTATAGCACTTAATTTAGTAACAGCATATTTGTTTAAGTATTATGTATGTTCTTATTTACTAAGTGGATGCTCCTGTTACACAAGATTCACATTGGAAGACTACTATAGCACTTAATTTAGTAACTGCATATTTGTTTAAGTATTATGTATGTTCTTATTTACTATTTACAAGTAATTAACTACAATGTGAAACAGTTGCAGCTCCTTCCAAAAACAAAGTATGTACACAGGCGATTAAAAAGAGTGGCCACGAGTTTTATTGCCCGTTCTTTCTCGTGGTTCTACCTATTGCTTTGCGAACGAGGCAGTAAATGTAAATGTAGAAGCATTAGAAGCATTAGTAATTTACTTTAAAAATTTGACGTTCATAAGCGTCACCTTATGACCTACATGAATAAATGATTTTTGACTTGACTTTTGACTTTTTTTGACATCAGAAGCTTTTCCCTTACTTCTGGCACCTTCCCTATGGCGTAAAGCTTATATTATTCCTCTGCTTAAAATCCAAAACCCTGCTCACCCGAATCACTTCCGTCCTATCTCTATTCTTCCTTTCTTGTCCAAAGTCCTAGAGTCCTGTGTCCAAAGGCAATTGTCTAGATTTGTCTACACAAATAACTTATGAAGCCCCTAGCAATCTGGGTTCAGGCCTGGACACAGTGCTACAACGGCCCTTCTCAAAGTAACGAGCAATATTAGGGAGGGCATGGAGAACACCAAAGTTACTGTATTGGCTTTGGTTGATTTTTCGAATGCCTTTAATACCGTCAGTCACGATGTCCTGCTGTCCCTCCTTAAGATTGCATCCAAAGCTCCTGATAGGTTCTCAAGTTATCTTCGAGGACGGCAGCACTCTGCCCGCCTCGACGAGTCATCGTAGAAGTGGCGTGACAAAAACTCTGGTGTTCCTCAAAGCGGTATTCTTTCTCCTTTATTATTTAAATCTCCTAACTCAAAATCTTCAATGCGCTTATCAGCTGTATGCCGATGACTTGCAGATATACTCTCAGTCATCCGTTGAAGATGTGTCATCGCAATTCTCAAAGTTAACCGAGATCTCAGCGCCATACGGAGCTGGTCAAACAAGTTTGGATTGTGGGTATGTGAACCCTAGCAAAGGCCAGCCAAGCAATTGTAATTGGTAGCCAATGCGTAATTAAAAGATAGGACGTCTCGACTTTGCCACCACTAGTTTATGATGATAACATCATAAATATGTGCCCAGTAGTCATAAACCTTGGCCTACACATGGGCTGTATAGTGTACGTTAAGCTGGCAAAACCACGTCACTCAAACTAGCAAAAAAAATATTACCGGTACTATCTATCGCCTAAGGAACTTCCTACCCCCCTAATCTAAGACTATGTTTGTGCAAACTTTGGTATTTCCCTTGATCGACTATGGTGATGTATGCTACTATGACCTGAATGTAGATCTTCTTAACAAACTTGACCGTCTTCTCAATAACTGCATTCGATTTATTTTCAATCCTCGCAAGTATGACCACTTGTCTACTTATGGTTCCCAGTTGAAGTATCTTCCTATTTGTCAAAGACGCAGTCTGCGTGCTCTCACTACTCTCTATTTTATCCTTGTCGCCCAATACTCCCAACTATTTAAGTTCTTACTTTCAGTACTTATGTAGCAACCACGATCGTAACCTTCGTTCATCTAATAACCTTCTCCTTCTTTGTCCTTCACATAGATCTTCTTTTATCCACTCTTCTTTTCCTACTCAAGCTATTCTTCTTAAGAATGGCCTTCCTCTCGAAATTAGGTCGTCCACTACCAGGTATTTATTTATTTTTACACTTCCTGCATTTTTAATGCAAAGGCGGACTTAATGCTATATAGCATTTTCTGCCAGTCAACCTTAGGGTGGTGCAGAGATGATTGTGGCAGGTGTATTAACTACAAAGATTGAAATAGTAATCCAACATTATACTACTTTTTATATTAAATATAAATATTTTGATAATACATACCTATAAATACTATTACATAATATTTAACCGCATTCTCCTAACCGGAAAAATCCTGAACCAATGGAGACTGAGTATCATCACTCCAGTCTTCAAAGGCAAGGGATCGGTACAGGAGTGCAGTAGCTATCGCGGTATTAAGGTGATGTCCATACCCTTAAGGTCTTTGAGCGAATCATCGTATCCCGGATCCGACAGGAGATCACAGTCTCGGAGTGTCAATATGGGTTTCGCCCTGGTCACGGCACCATGGACCCAACTTTCGCCCTCAGGATCGTCATGGAGCGGTACAGGTCGAAGGACATGCCTCTGCATCTTCTGTTTCTAGATATGCAGAAGGCCTTCGACTGTGTGTCGAGACAGATGATCTGGTGGGCGCTAAGATCCAAAGGTGTACCAGAAGCATATATTGACATCATCCGAGACATGTACTCCACTTCCGATTCCGTAGTTCGGACTGCTGTTGGCGACACAAGAACCTTTCCCATCACCGTCGGGGTCCACCAGGGTTCTGTCCTAAGTCCGTACCTATTCAGTGTCATATTAAACGTACTGTCAGACAGCATCAGAGACTCACATGAGCAGCCCCCGTGGCTGCTCATGTATGCTGATGATATCGCACTGGCGGATGCGGACAGGGGACGCTTGGTGCAGCGTGTGAATGCGTGGAAGGAGTCGCTTGAGAACGGCGGTCTGAAAATAAACGTGGCGAAGACCGAGTACTTGGCCTGCAACAGTACTGATCCCGCGTCAATTCGTATAGGCAGAGACATTGCCCAGCGAAAGGACCTGGTCAAGTACCTGGAATCAGTACTCCACACGTCTGGTGACATCGATTGCGACGTCAAGGCACGCATTTCGGCAGCCTGGGCCAAATGGTGTGAGGTGAGCGGTGTCATTTGTGACCCCAAAATGCCGGTTAAGCTCAAAGGACAGGTCTATAAATCCATCATTAGACCTGTCCTGTTATATGGCAGTGAGACGTGGCCTGTACTTGAGCGACACAAGCAGAGTCTGCGTGTCACGGAGATTAACATGCTGCGCTGGATGTGTGGAGTCACGCGGAAGGACCGCATTAGGAACTCCCGCATCCGGGGTAGCCTTCATGTCCGTTACATTGCTGACAAACTGCAAGAGTGTCGTCTACGCTGGTATGGCCACGTCTTACGTCAACCGGCATCTTACGTGGGTAACAAATGTCTTGCCATGCTACCTCCACCGGGCCCCGGTAAACGGGGAATGCCAAAGAAATGCTGGCTTGACGTCGTAAGGGATGATATGCGTGCCAACCAACTAACCACCAGGGATGCTGAAGACCGTGCGAAGTGGAGGAGACATAGCCGGAAAGGGGACCCCGGGCTCCAAGGCGTGGGTTTTGGAGTGCAACCGGGACAGCGCTAGGATAATGATGATGATGACATACCTATAAATACTATATAAAATGAATATATACATATACATACGTATATTTAATACACAGTGTAACAAATGTAAGAGATGATGTTTCTATGGTCTTTCAAGTGACAGTTTGATGTAATAATTATAATAATAAATTATTTATTTCAGACTAAAGTCCATTGTGTTAGTATTACATTATTCTTACAAGCTAATGTTAGTAGTAACAGTTATCTATATATTTCTTAATCTAACATTTGTGCCACGGGCTTGTGTAGCCGTAGCCAATGTCCTAGTATCGGACTGTCCCACCGGTCTGATATCGTGTTGAGGATGCTGTTGGTGCTACCGCGTAACCTGTGCATGATCGAGGCGCATCTTTTTCTTAAGATTGCATGGAAGTTATCTACTGCCGCCTCAACAAACATGCCAGATGCACTACAGTAGCGCGGCAGACCCATCAGCATCCTAAACGCGTTATTATACTGTACGCGTAGGGCGCTGTATGACCTCTGCGTGTAGTTAACCCATAGACTGCAAGTGTAGAAGGACTGGCAGTACGCTTTAAAGAGCGTTGTCTTCACTTGTTTCGTGCATCGTGCAAATCTACGGGCCAACATATTGCATCGGACAGCCAGCGCCCTACGCTCACGCTCAATATCTGAGTCATCTTTAAGGTCTTCAGAGACCCAGTGACCCAGATACTTAAATCTCGTTACCCTTTTTAGTGGAATTCCATAAAGTTTTACTTCTGGTAAGTCTGAGTAAAATTTTGTTCCAGCTTTAAACACAAGGAGTTCACTTTTTACAATATTGTATCTGAGTCCATGGGCCTCTGCATACCTCTCACACAGACCAAGCAGTCTCATCATAGCGCTTATTGATGGGCACAGCAACACCATATCATCACAATAACTGATATTATTCAAGCAAATGCCGTCTACGTGACATCCTATATAGGTATTGCTAAGCTCAACAATCAGCTGATAAATGTACAGACTGAAAAGCCTGGGGGATGTTAGACCACCCTGTCTCACCCCGCATTCCAGCCCGTAAGCATCGGATAAAGCTCCTGCCCATCTTACACTATTTATCTTCAAAAGTCAAAGTCAAAAATCATTTATTCATCTAGGTCACAACGTGACGCTTATGAACGTCAAATTTTTAAAGTAAATTAATAATGCTTCTACATTTACATTTACTGCCCATTCACAAAGCAATAGGTAGAACCACGAGAAAGAACGGGCAATAAAACTCGTGGCCACTCTTTTTAATCGCCAGTGTTATGGTACATATTTTGTTTTTGTAAGGAGCTGCAACTGTTTCACATTGTAATTAATTACTTGTAAATAGTAAATAAGAACATACATATTATATACAAAATATGTAGTTATTAAATTAAGTGCTGTAGTAGTCTTCAAATGTGAATCTTGTGTAACAGGAGCATCCACTTACGCTTTATAATGTAGGCAACTCGCGATCATGTTCAGAACTATGGTGGAAAAGTATGTTACAGAAAGTGAAGGTATATGAATACACGAAAATTACAAAAAACGTTAGTATCCAGCCCATGATAACGAGTTACCTTCATCTAACACTGTAGCAAATTTTAATAAAATTTGTGGAACAACAATGAAAATGTAAATGTAGTAAGTTGAATGACCTAATAATGCATGAATATTAAATTAATAGAACTAGAGATTTTATATAAAAAAAAAAAACTGAAAAGTAAGGTATCTATATAAATTAAAAAAATCAAGAGTTGGCTAGTGTAAGTGACCACCTATCCTTATCACTGAAATAATCATTAATGGTATAATAACCTTTCCTAATAAGACAGTCTTTTATTTTGCTTTTGAACGTACTAAATGGCAATTCTAAAAGACTAATTGGTATTTTATTGTATATACGAATACCTAGCCCTACAAAAGAATTATTAACTTTATGTAAACGATGATAAGGGGCATATAACTTATGCCTGTTTCGAGTATTTATGTTATGTACATCACTTTTTGTAGTTAATAAACCTATATTTTGCCTAATATACAATATATTAGCAAATAAAAATTGCGAGGCTACTGTAAGAATCCCTATAGACTTAAAGCGTTCCCTAAGAGTATATTTTGCCCCTAACGTGTATATTGCTCGTACCGCTCGTTTCTGTAGAACGAAGATATTCTGAATATCCGCAGCTTTGCCCCATAACAAAATACCGTAGGACATGACACTATGAAAATAGCTAAAATAAACTAGACGAGCTGTGTCAACATCAGTAAGTTGTCTAACTTTTTTGACAGCATACGCAGCAGAACTGAGCTTACCTGCAAGACATGCTATATGTGCACCCCATTGTAACTTATTATCTAGTGTAATGCCTAGAAACACTGTCGAGTCAACTGTGTCAAGTTCCTCCCTATCTAACCTTATAAATAGCATAAATAAAAATATAGATGAAAAATTCATTATTCTTGAAACAAGACAGCAACAGTTGGAAAAAATTACGGAAGAACAAGGACAAAAAATTCGAAAATTTGAACAAATATTGAGAAAGAAAAACCTGATTTTTTTCGGAGTAGAAGAAACTGAAATTAGCTACTTTACACTGCAAAATAAGATTTTAGATATAATTAACAACACTATGAAAGTCGACTGTCAAAAAGGAGATATTGAGTGTGTTTCGCGCATGGGAAAGAAATCGGAAAAGATAAGACCTATAATTGTTACTTCCACCACAATGGGGAAGAAAATAGAACTACTCAAAAACAAAAAAATGCTCCCAAAATCCGGTACTATTTACATTAAAGAAGACTATCCTCCTGAAGTACTTGAAGAAAGAAAAAAGCTAAGTACGAAACTACAACAAGAAAGAGAACAAGGAAAAAGGGCATATATCAAATACAACAAATTAGTAATTCTACCAGAGAAAGTAAACACTCAACATGAACGTCAAAAAAGAAATCTATCGGAATCCCCAGACACAGAGATAGTTGTCGACAAGGAAAAGAAAAACTCTTCTAAAAATCCGATTAAGAAAAATAAAATGGATCTTTACTTAGTAAAAAATAAAGTGGTAAATACAGAAATTAAGTCACCACCACGTCAGGCATTATCCAAGAAATGACATAATGAAGCGACCTCTCTAAGGCCCCCATCACGGCCGGTCACCGCGGGGGTCTCAGACCAAAACCCTCCACTCCACCCTATATACATATGTACATATAACGCTCGCTCATTACTATCTGATGAAAGGCTACTAGAGTTCAAACAATCGATAACAACTATTAAATATGACATCATTGGTTTATCTGAAATCAGACGTACAGGTTATAATATAGAAGAAAGTAAAGACCATATATTCTGCTATTTCGGCGAGACTAAAGGCCAATATGGCGTAGGTTTCCTCATTAAAAAGCACCTAAAAAAGTACGTAGAAAGTTTTATTGCAATCAACGAACGAATTTGCATACTGCACTTGAAATTTGAGAACACAAACCTATCCATCGTTCAAGTCCATGCGCCGACCTGCGACGCAACCGAACTGGACATAAAAGAATTCTATGATCAAATACAGGAATCTCTGAAGCATTGCAGTAAGAATCTTATAGTTATGGGAGACTGGAATGCCCGTGTTGGCCAAAAAGTGAAAGGCGAGGACAGAATATTGGGAAACTCATGTTTCGGAAAAAGAGACAAGAGAGGTAAAACTCTACTTCAGTTCTGTTGAAAAAATAATTTGTTCGTCATCAATAGCCTTTTCAAAAAGAAAAAGAAGAACATTTGGACATGGCTTTCCCCGAACAAAAGTAAAAGCCAGATAGACTATATACTATCAAATGTTAAAAATAAGTTTATTAACATTGAAGTGATAAACAGTCTATCATTCTCGAGTGACCATCGACTTGTGAGAAGTACTTTATTGTTAACCAACACAAAAAAATCTAGAGCAACATATAAAAATAACAAATTTTCTCTAAAATCTACAGACGAGCAACAGAAATACACTGAAGCTTTAAATTTGAATATCTCAAAGATAGAACTAGAAGATAAAGACGATGTAGAGACGTACTATGTTAAAATTAAGCAAGCAATCGATAAAAGTTTAAAGTCCATATGTAATAACAACGTAAGTACAAAAAAACACTACATTATTTCAGATAGTACAAAAAACCTCATAAAAAGAAGAAATGAGTTAATAAATAAAAAACAACTTACACTAGAAGAGAAAAAAAAATGTTATCTTTTTAAAAACATTCATAAAATGATCAGAAAAGAACATCACGAATACAGATTATCCACTGTTGAAAAATATCTTAAAAAGTCAGGAAGTGTGAAAAAAGGTTTGAAAGAACTAACAATATCTAAAAAATGGATTCCTTGCTTGAAAAAGAACTCAAGTACCTGTATCAAGAAAACATACTCTAGGTCAGAAATAATAACAGCTGCCACTGAATTTTATAAAGATCTCTACGCTTACAAAACACCGTCTAGTATAGAGATTCTACCCCTTAATGAAAACAAAAATACAATACAAAGATTCTCTGCTCAATAAATTTTTACTAAGATAAAATCTTTAAAGAAAGAAAAAAGCAGTGGTCCAGACGGCATATATAACGAAGCGATTTTAACGGGGAAATCTTTCCTAGTGCAACCTTTAACCAACCTGTTCAATAAAATACTAGACGACAGCAAAATTCCTACTGAATGGGCAAATTCAGATATAGTGCTACTCTACAAAAAAGGAAACCCTGCTGACATAAGTAACTATCGACCAATCAGCCTACAATCAAATCTCTATTAGCTGTTTGCTTCATGCCTCGAAAATCGCCTTGCGAAATACACTGAAGAACACCAACCAGTGGAGCAAGCAGGATTTAGAAGTATGTACTCAACTGTAGATCACATTCATACATTAGGACTAATTATAGAGAAATACGAAGAAATGAAACGCTCGCTCTACCTAGCGTTCATCGACTACGCCAAAGCATTTGACTCTATATCCCATACCAGCATGTGGAAAGCCTTACAGGAATGTGATGTACCATCAGAAACAATAGAGCTCATACAAGACATATATAAGAAAAGCACAAGTAGAGTAAAATTATATAAAACAGGCACAAAAATAGACGTATGTAGAGGCGTTCGTCAAGGTGACCCCCTCTTACCCAGAATTTTTGTTACCGTCCTACAAAATATTATGAAGACACTACAGTGGAAAAACAAAGGGATAAACATCAACGGTCATTTTCTAAGTAATCTCAGATTCGCTGATGACATCATACTCTTCGCAGAAAACCCATCACAATTGGAGTCAATGATAAACGAAATTAACAATATCAGCAAAGAAATTGGTCTAGAACTAAATACATCAAAAACAAAAATTATGACAAATAGCATTAAAACACCAATACACACTAATAGTGACTTACTAGAATATGTCCAAGAGTACACATATCTAGGCAAACAAGTGTCATTTAAAAAATCTAGACATCAAGATGAATTAATGAGACGTGTAAACATGGCCTGGAACAAATTTTGGAGCCTGAAAGAAATCCTAAAATCAAATATTTCAATGAAACTGAAAAAAACTGTGTTAGACTCTTGTATCTTACCTTCTCTCACCTATGCATCCCAAACATGGATTTTTAATAAATATACCAGGAACAAAATAGTAACAACCCAAAGGGCCATGGAACGGAGCATTCTAAATCTAAAGTTAAAACACAAAAAGAGAAGCACTGACATTAGAAATACAACAAAGCTGATTGATGCTCTAGAGCACTGCAAAAGGCTGAAATGGAGGTGGGCTGGCCATGTTGCACGTATGGGCGAGGAAAGGTGGGCCAAAAGGGTAACTCTATGGAAGGGACCTGTGGGCAAGAGAACCAGAGGTAGACCGACAGAGAGATGGCTCGATGAAATTGAAATAACGGCGGGAAAAGACTGGATAGACAAAGCAAATGATAGAACGATGTGGAGAAAAATGGAGGAGGCCTTTACTCTACAAGGAGAGATCCTTAATACATAGTCAAAGAAAAACTAAACAATTAATTGCATGTTAGAAATATATTATAATATTAGAATTGAATTATCTTATTAAAATTTGTATAATTTTTTCACTTAAATTAATTTTAATTATTATACTATTCAATTCAATTGCATGTTCCAATGATACAAAAATTGTAAATCTATGTTATTAAGGAATAATAAAAGGCTTAAATAATAATAATAATAATAATAATAATAATGTCATGAAAATGATTGCTTAACATCGCTCTCCATTTCTCTCATATTTAGTAAATCTAGAAGTTGTCATGAAGTGATTAATATTGATTTCGCAGAAATTATGAAACATTGGAGACTAAAAATCTAAATTGGATTTATCTGAAGAGCAATATTACCCGTAAAACGACAGAAAATTAAAACACAATACGTAGAAGTTCTTATATAAATATAAAAATCGTATGCATCACTGACAGTTTGCTTCAATTCTTCATCGCTTTTCTATAAGACGTGACATTGATACTATTATACCACGTAGATATACCAATATTAAAACAATACAAAGAAAAAGGAGAGTATCCTTTTTCCCCAAGACAAGCTTGTTATATAGAAAAACGAAATTACACAATTTATATGTTTAAAAAGCCAATTCTTAACCCATTCGCATCGCCGCGCCGTCCCTTCAACAGTACAATTTAAAAAGAAAAACAAAAAGTAACCTACTAACTATAATAAGCAGAAAGCAGAAAGGTGCAGCTACTTCATACATTGATGCAGTAGCCGCGCTCATACTCGTTTGTTGACAGAAGTGTCACAAACGGGCTCGAACCCGGGCTCATTTTATTTTTATATATACTGGCCAAAGGTGGTGGTAGCCATTCCCCCCTTTTCTCCCCTCCCAGTCGGCGCGTCTGTCCAGCCGAGATTGCAGTGTTACATCTAAATTGATTTAAAAAAATGTCATTTGAATGTCGCCGTATTCAGTTGACCGCTGCTGGTTTTTTTATGAAGGTGTGTATGTATGTGTGGGTATAGATTTTCATGTTCAGATATATTTTTTTATGTGTGTGTGATGGTGAGTTTGAGGTATAGTGAAATTGTGTATTAAGAGCCTGTAATATACAGAGACAAATACCTCTTTTTACTCTTCGTTTCGTTTTTTGTGATTTCATGGTTGCTTACTAAAAAGGTTTTATCGGTTTGACTGTATTATGATAAGTATTGAGTATAGCATTTTCATTGCCAGTAAGTGCTTGACGAAGACTACCTATGAATATATTTACTAAAAAATACCAATGAAATAAATAATAGATGGTAGAAGACGAAATTTTAAATTCTATGTCTTTGCAATTTTGAATTCTTGAGGTGTGGGGCCTTTACAAACATTAAAACAACGACTTGGGACAAATATTTCTGGATAATATGATTAATTATTGTCCCATATGGGTATCAAATCCACGACAGGAGACGCACTGTCCCTTAAACCACTATGCTACACCTGCAGATTAATACCGACTTACCGAAGATTTACACTATCGCTAGTTCAATAGTTTATTTCTTTTGGGTACCTACGTATTTGTTATAGAATAATATAATATTCTGCTACATACACACAACACCACTCTAAGCAGAGCTTGAACTATAGGTACTAGGTAATGGATAAACATTCTTAAATTCAATTTGTTTAACCTTTGTATATTTACAAGCGTGACCTTATGAGATTATGTAACAAAAATCTCAAATCTATATTAATATAATATTATCTACATATTATCTACTTAGTGGTAAAGAATATCAGCAATATTGGTTTATAATTTATTCAAGTACAGAGTACGTTAATGTATCTCGAGATTAGGTAATACGCTTTCAATATATAGAAGGTATCTTGTATGACGTCGCAGTAAGGTGAGGTCATGTGCCTATCTTGTGACGTAGGTAGATGTTTTGTGGATTTTAATGGGTGTTTCACAGGCTTATTGAGAAGTTTAGAGTGCTATGAAGACTAAGATATATATATATATATAAAAAATCAGCGTATATATATATATATATATATATATATATATATTGATTGATTGATACTGATTTTTTTATTGGTTTAGGAAAAAAAACCTCACGTTGGAAAAAATGTCTGCTATTCATATTCAAAATCAAAATTTACCTACCACATAAAATAAAAAAGTTATAAACGTCCATGACTCTAGATAATACGTAGTAATGCGCGACTCGATCGTCGATCGACTCGTCGGCGCGCTGTAGGTACCTAAAAACAGCTGTTGACGTCGCGCGGCGAAGTCAACAGCTGTTTTAGGTACCGTACAGCGCGTGTAACAGTAGGTAACTAGCTACCCATAAAACACGTATCAGTCAACAAAGCACTTCTACTGGGGCTATACTAACGAGAAATGCCATTAATTATTGCGATAATGTACGTTAACCTTAGGTGTAGCCACGACTTAACGCGATAATTTGACACCGGCATTAACATTAGCGTTTGGCGTTTTTATCGCCATGGGCATTAATGGGCATTCACGTTGACGTTTTAGTCACCTACTTAAAAAAAATATCGCAATAGTTATCGCGCTAGCAGACATTGACGTTAGCCGGTAGTGAGGCAGGCCCCAGCATAAGAAGTACGGATGGATAGTGATACCTAATTTACGTACTTACAAAACACAAATTAATTACGATGAAACTTCATTAATTTTAAGCACATACCTAATAATTAAAATAATAAACACATGTAACTAAATAGCTGGTAAATACTCTAAATGTCGGCCACCTTACGGTTTTTCTGTTTTCGGATCGGTCTGGCACCATCAATTTGCAACGAAAGGATAGCTTCCGATGCGGATTTGGATAGTTTGATAAATCTATTTCATGTTTATGGGGATAAGGTTGGCATTTCTACTACAAGGAAAAAGTACTAAGGTTTAGATGCGTCGACAACGAAAAAACCCTAAAGTCGGCCATTCACGGCCCATGGTCGGTCGCGTTTTTCCCAAATGTCGGCCGGGTATAGGATGTTTTAAATAAAGACGGACAAATATTATTAATATGATTTATTTTGACAGGAGTCTCACTAAGTATACGTCATTAATCGTATTTGTTTAATAATAGGTAAAGTATTTTTTTTATTTGCACTTAAATAACGTTAAGTATTACAATTTATAACAAAGGAAACATCACAATAATAATTATAATTAGTTCTGGATGTCTTTTCAAAAATAATTCATACCATTTTTGGCCCGGAGTATCATTATTGAATATATTTATATTTTTTAAGCTAATTAACATGGGTTAGGGTAGCAAGTTCCAAAGAGCAGTTTATATCTTATATTACCATACCATAATAAGCTACTATAAATGGTTTCAATAATATCAACTCCTACATTTAAACTATTTCTTTATATTATTAATAAATAAATGTTTAATAAATATTTTTAATTTTGAGAATATAAGAAAAGTAATCAGCCTGTATAGTTGGGCTCGAATTCGAGGCTGGTCGACATTACGATCTTTAATGTTTCTAAAGCCGGCCCCTATTTCGTGTACATTATTTCTCGAGATTCAACTATTATCACCCCGGCCGGTATTTGGCGATTAAACGTAAAATAGATTTATTTGCCCATATGCGTTGCAAATTCTCTTATTAAGCCAATGGAATTAGTACAATTGGAATTTATAAAACAGACTGCATTTACTTTAATTCGGCCACGGCCGAGAATCCGGTTTTAATTCAAAATTGGTATTCTATTAGTGGCCTCCTATTTTCCCTTTAAACAATACGAAAAACATTGAAAAAACTATCTCAAAATATAGTAAAAATCACTAATTACTGATAATAAAGCTTAAAACAATAAAAAAGGAATGTCTGACCGTTCTATATCAATCCCCGAAGTGTGAGTATTCACAGCAAGTAAGGTACTTCCAATATGAAATTGACGCTTCGACGGCGCAATCGCTATTGACGCTCAGTGTGCGAAGAGTGAGTAACGTAATCGGAAAGTAACGGTTTGTACATATGAACTAAGATTGTAATTCGAGTGGCAAATTTGTCACTTCATTACGTTTTAAATGAATGCAAGCTGAAAATGTGCAGACGCGTGAGTCTATAAATAAAAAAATAAAAAAAAATGTAATACCTTTGTGTATGAATATTAAAATCCCTCATTAATTCAAATTTATAATTCTTTATATTATAATTTGATTCTGTAGTTGGCGTTGTTGTCGACATTCAGATAATTTATTTATTTACACATGACAGAAGCTATTACATTTTAAGGCAAACATATATAATTATGCAATGGATAATACATAATTCTGCCACATTATAATTATCTGCAATTTTATTAATATTCAAAGAACAAGAAATATTCACAATAATATAGGTAGACTTAAAATAAATAATATGTAAAAATATACCTGTCTCCGTAGTCCAGTAGATAGGGTATGCGACTGCTAATCGGAGTGCGGTGTAATATTACACCTCTGCATACCTCTTCGTGAGTCCATAAAATAAAATTAAAGAATACATATAAATTATATATATATTTTTATTATTACTGTACTCTAAATAATGTAACAACTTAAGTAAAAATTATATGATTACGGTTCTCAAATATTCCTCCGCGTCTAGCTTACGAACATGATATGAGACATTGAGGTTATAAGTTAATTACAAATATTCTTGATAAGATAAAATTACTGATAATTTTCTCTGAAATATTATAATATCAAATTACGTCCAGACGGTGGCCTATATATAATATATTATGAGATGCCAATGTCGAAACTCAGTATATGGATTAGAAAACCCAGCCGGATTTCGCGAGCGAGGTTCTGTATATAATAATTCATAATTAGAGCTAGTATTATTAAAGCTAATATTCTGTTATATCTGATGCGATCAGTAAGCGGACCCCGGGCTCAAAGGTGTGTAATTCGTGGATGCAACCGGGATAGCGGTAGGACGATACTTTACTATTGACTTAGAGTTAGTGTATTATCCAGCTTCACTTCTGGATAGATATTATTCTTTAGATAAATTCGAAATTAGAACGAAATTTGTACTACTTTATTTGCCAAGTAATTAAACCCGAGCTTATCAGCGATC
Source organism: Euclidia mi (assembly GCA_944739405.2). Lineage (NCBI taxonomy): Eukaryota > Metazoa > Arthropoda > Insecta > Lepidoptera > Erebidae > Euclidia > Euclidia mi. The sequence continues at coordinate 7,771,985 of OX123207.2, read as the reverse complement.
GGTGAGACGAGCCCTTAAAATATTCCAAATGGAAAAGTTGGTTTTGGACACGCCAAAAGCAGAAGAGAAGAAGAGCTAGTTTCTGATAAAATACTTATTACGGACCTTGTAAAGCCCGCCAAAAGTAGCAAGACTTGTGCAATGCAAAGTATATTTTTATCAGCAGGTGACTATCGGATCTCATAAACTGTGTAATTATGCACAAACCTTAAATATTCGTTTTGAGTAAATACGTATTAGCCATATATCAATATGTCATGTACAATTGTACATACTTACAGATCACAATTATATTAAATACTAACTGGTGTTGGCGTGGTGTGTAAACCGTTCAATATACATATTTTATTTGTAAGTGTTTTTAATAAAATATTGAGGTATTATTGTATCGCTTATACCTACTTATCATATCTGCAATACCTCATGCATGATAATCCAAGGAAAATATAGTAGGTACGTATAAAACTAGAAGCTCATTGGGCGGTTTTACTATCCTTCCTACTAATCCTACTAATATCATAAATGCGAAAGTTCGTCAAGATGGATGTATAGATGAATGGATGGTCGGTCAGTTTGTTACTCTTTTACGCAAAAACTACTGAATGGATTTGGATGAAACTTTACAGTGATAAAGTGTATACATCAGAATAACATAGATTAGTGTAATTTGCTCTAATACGAGTATAATGAAAAGTATCAACTAGTCGGCAAAAATCCTAAACTCTGAGAGCTATCTTCGCGGTGTAATAATGTACGGTGATATTGTTTATCTTAAAAAGTTCCAAATAAAAGTCCGCGACAGCATATATCTACATTTTATGTGAAAGCAAATATATACTAAACAGTGATCAGTAAATGTAATTAAAGGAGATGTACCATTTGGCCATACATTATGGGCCTGGCACGGCCAAACACGACACCATGTGTGTTTTGAAGATAAATGACTACTCTATTAACCTGTATAATTTCTTTTTAAATAACTTTTGGTGGAAATAAGATACGAGATATTTGAAATGGAAATTATTCCGCAACTAAATATACCTCAAAATTGAAATTTAACATAAATATAATACCTAGATATAAAGGTATGTCTTTGCGTCTTAAAGAAGAAAAACTACATAAAGAGTGGCCAATAATCATGAATAATCACCTGTGTCTAGTACACCTCGTACTATGTATACTCGTCCAAAAAAGCTAACCACAATCACAAACACCGCTGCATATTCTTAGCATGGGTAGAAGGTACTGATCATTATTATTGAATTTATATTCAATTACATTACATTAAAACCGTACGAAAACACCAATAAATCAGATCAAAATATTTACGATACACAGTAGCAACACGAATGACATAACAGATAAAAAAAGTGTTGCAAATGGTTTGAAAAAATATTTCTACTATCGATCAAAAAGCAAAACGATTTTTACCGATTAATAATTATGGAATGTATAATAAATTATATATTTCTTGATTCTTTTTACAAATATACTTATAAAGTAAATAAAATATATTGTTTTCTAATATAATAATAAAAATATTATTTCCTTGAAACAATTTCTGCCTACCATAGTTCATTTTATCTTTAATGCTGGCAACATAAGACATTCATCCGCTATTACCATAGCCTGTTCAAAATAATTAATCTTTAAAAACTAAATTCTTTCACCGATACTCTATCAAGAAACGAAAACGATGTAAACATTTTAAAAATTATATGTTTAATTTCAACGATTCACAACTTTCTGGCCGCTACAGGCCGTATTTGGTATTTCTCCTTTGATACTTCTCTACAATTTTTATTTTAGTGTAGTTATCAAATTGTTATCAAAATTGATACATTTTGTTGCCTTTAATTTTAATGAAGATGAACTTTGTCTTCTACAGTAAGTAGTTTAGACTAATAGTGTAAAAGTTATCACGATATAATTGACTTGAGCGGAGCGTTATTAAAAGCGTTTACTATGAGCTCATTCGCGCAAGAAACTTGTATTTTCGTTGCTCTCCGCTTTATTATTGGTCAAAATTAGTAATGTCTTCGAAAAGTGCAGAAATTACTATCCAGGAGCTGAACAAGTCAGTGATCTTGCTTCAAACCAAAGTTTCTGCGCTTGAAAAACTGATATTGGAGCAGAATAACTTAATTAGAAAATTAGTTGGTGAAGAATCAGTGTCCCAAAAAATCCAAAACACAAATTTGAGTGAAGGTATTATTCAAACGGATTCGAATGCGCGCCCAATACGAGAAGCTCGTGTTCGGGCCGCATCGGCTATCACCGCAGGCGCTCGGAAGAACACGGCCAAAGTCAAACTTGTACCGGCCGCACCATCTACGAGTAGGTACAGCTCCTACTACGGACTGCGAGTTACCGGCGAAACAACCCACTAGCGACAACGGCGAGCCGATCGAGTTGCGCACGAGTTCCCGCGAAGCGAAGGACGACGAGTGGATCGAAGTGCGCCGTCGCGTCGCAGCTCTAAACGTTCGAGTGAGAAAGTAACTCGTGGTACTGCCGCGCCGACCGCGACTCCCACTACTTTGTCAGCTGCGGAACGAAAGGCGTACCTACATTTATATTATTTAAAAGTAGGGACGACAGTTGAACAAGTGCTAGGACATTTGAGTTATATATGTCCAAATTCTATATGTACAGCTGAAATACTTAAGTCGCGAGGTGACTATGCTTCTTTCAAAGTATGTGTTCCAGCTAAAAGTTTAGATAAATATCTGTGCTCAGACAATTGGCCTGAAGATATATGTGTTAAGTTGTGGCGGAATGGATTTCGTAAACCAGGTACACAAAACGTTCAAGCCTAAATGCTATTCGATTTTTTATCAAAACGTTAGAGGTTTACGATCGAAATTGAACACGTTTAAATTATCGGTTTTGAATGAATCTGCTCATATTTATGCTTTGACCGAGACTTTCCTAGTGAGTAGTATATGTGTCGGGGAAGTCTTTCCTGACGGGTACACTGTGCTGCTTCATGACCACGCTAATGATACTGGTTGGGGAGGAGTAATATTGTCGGTGCAGGCACAGTTCCCCGTTGAACGAATACAAAACATTAGCGATTACACTACCGCCACAGATACTGTTATTGCTATTTAGTATGTTTTAATGCTCATGTTCCAATCAAAAAGCAGCCTAATTATTACAATAAGTATACATACATATCCAACTTGGTATACGTCGGATATTATAAGGAACATAAAGAATAAATATTTGCATCTGAAGAAATATAAGCAACTTCACTTAGAATTTAATAAAGAAATGTATCGATATTATAGGCAACACATTAAAGTACTCATAAAGCAAGCATACTATAACTTTATTGAGCGCGCGGAGACGGATATAAAGAAGGATCCGAAGACATTTTGGACGTTTGTTAGAGCGTTTGTTATCCGCTTTTGGTTTTGCTCCTAAACTTATTCGCTTGCTATTTTACAATATGTGAAACTTGGTAGGTACCGCTCTGACTCGTATGACACTCGTTCTGGTGTCAGTCAGTGTAGTATCTTGGGCCCTACTCTGTTCCTGATCATGGTGAATGACTTGCCGAGCGTTGTCAGCACTGCTCAGTGTTTAATGTTTGCTGATGACCTGAAGTTATTCTTGGGAATCGGTAGCACGGCGGACTGTGACGCGCTCCAGCGCGATATCGACAGGGTTGTGGTGTGGCTTAGGTATAACTCTAGATACATGCTTAACATTTAATGCACATATCTCTTTAATTTGTAAGCAGGGTTTAAAAGCATTGGGATTTGTGATGAGGCAGTCTATCCCTTTTCAGAGCAGGTGTGCTACCGTTTTGCAGTACTTTTCCTTTGTTCGCAGTATTCTGGAATATAATTCGATAATCTGGGATCCACATGAGGAGAAGTACATCACAATGGTTGAACGGGTACAACGCAAATTTGCTCGGTTTTTATACTAAAAGTTATATGGCTTCTACCCTTATTTATATCTGTCTCTGTTCGTGTCTGGTATGGTAGGCCTCGACACGCTAGTACTACGGCGGAAATGTAAATTAGTGTCACATTATTTCTTATTGTTACACAACCAAATTGATGACTCTAATACGTTGTCTCGTTGTTCGATCTCAGCACCGAACCAATATACGCGAGTGCGCTCGCGGCGCTTACTCGCCGCACCACAGGTACGAACTTGTACCGTGCAGTATGCGCCTACTACTCAAGCACTCACACTGCTCAATAGTATTATTGGTAAATATCCGGATGTGGACATATTTGTCACCAAATTTTATATGTTTTTAATGGTATGTAAAATGTTTTTTGCAAATGACTACATTAGAAAAGAAGTTAATATTATGTACCCACCTAAATGTAATGGCTCACTACACGCTTTGGGCAACTGTTAGTGTAGTAAGCAGTTGTACTAAATAAATAAATAAATAAACGCGGGCTTACTAGTCTAGCCGGATTTTGCTGAATATTAGCTTTTCCACAGAGCGACTGCCTGTCTGATCTCCGCAACCCGAAGGCGTGGCGATATTCCATAGTTTAGATTAACATAACATAACTTCACGCCTTTATATCCCCCAAGGGGTGGACAGAGGTGTATTACACACCCACATTTCGCCAGTTATGTTTCGGTCCCAATGTATGATGTGTGGTGAATATGTAAAACTGATACTAATAACACAGTAAAAAGACATACAGTAGTTTGACGCCTTTGATCTCGAAGAAAATGCCGACAACGTCTAGACAAGGGTAAGGAGGCTAGGGCTGCCACATGTCAACAATACCTACTTATTCAAACACCGTCTATTTATTATAGAAAAATATAACAATTGCTATGCTACATGAATATTATACTGTAAATCACTTATTTATTATATTACAATAATTAACGATAAATTATTATCATAAAACAGATTGCATTTTTTCGTGCGGTGACAGCTTTGCATACAAACTGTCAGTCAGCAACTATTTCATCCCACAGGTGTTGTGAGAGGCGGTTAAGAATATGAAACATTTTTCATTAGGTCTTTATCATACAAACCAAGTTAAAATAAAGCGATTGACATAGCGGTCGTTTAATGGATGGGTAACCATGGCATCAGCTTGCAGAGCCTATATGGATATGAAGTGTTTTGCAGATTTATTTTCGTGCAAACTACGTCAAAGTAAAGCAATAGACACCACGGTCATTTTATGGATGGGTCACCGGGCTATGAGATTACGGAGAACATGTGTGCGATTTATAAAAGGTGGCCAAAAATATGATTATTTTTGAGCTAGGACGCGCTGTTACCAAGATACATAATAATATAATATGTGATAGGTACTTACCTAATACGAAGATACTAGGTACTTATAGCATGAAATTAAAATCACACTTGAATCGAATATTTCCTTACAACGCATATTTTCTTACGTCTGCCATGTGGTTTACGTACAGTAATTACTACGACGACCGGTTGGCGCAGCGGGAGTGTAAGCGACTGCTACGCCGAAGGTCGCGGGTTCGATTCCCGCTCAAGTCAAACATTTGTGTGCATGAATATGTATGTTTGTCTTGGTCTGGGTGTTTCTATGTATAATATGTATACATTTACAAAAAAAAAAGTATATATGTTCATCTGTATGTTTATCCATTATCTAGTACCCATAGTACAAGCTTCTGCTTAGTTTGGGACTAGATGGTGTTGTGTGAATGTGGTAGAATATTATTTTATTTATTTATTTATTTACTTTATTATGTGATTTGGCAAGACATGAGATATTGTAAAATGTTAGTAGATTAGTAGGTACGTGCACATTATTTTAAGTGGTTATAGGTACATACATTTCAAAATAATATGAATTATTATAATTAAAAATTCTAGCATGTAATTAATTTTAATTCCTTTTTCTAGTCAACTAATTAGATTTTCTGACTAAGATAAATAAACTATATTATTATATATACGTATACCTACCTAAACACATTATTGCCATTATATAAAAATAGCGCTCTTCCTCTCTTCCAAAAATTGCTGTGCCCGACAGGGTCCATAATTTTTACTTTATTTATTAAGCCTCCCATCTGTATGTACATTACATTGTGGAACGCGATAAAGATTGAATTGAATTGAATATTTTTTGGTGTAAGTAAATTGATGAAATCGCAGATATTTTAAATCCTTATTTCTTTAAATCTTTAAGCAGCATAAAGAATTGTAACGAACAAAAAACAAGCACACGCCTGCCCCCAAAAACATGTACCTAGTTAGAAACTAAGGCGATTTACGTAAGTAGGTACCGCTCTTCCCGCGTCTCACCTCTTGCCCCCCGCACGATTGACCTGTCTAGACGCGTTCGTCGAACGACTGTATGGATTATTTGACTGTGCTAATAATGTGAAACACTCATCCCCACCAGTGACATCGTGATACAACAGAGTGGAAAATAATTCCACATTGCCCACTGACACTAAGTTTCCTAAATAAGCCTTTTAATTACATACATACATACATAGACTCACGCCTGTTTCCCGGAGGGGTAGGCAGAGTGCATGTTGTGCTGTTTAGGGTACTTCTGACCTACCCTTTTTTTAGGATGTCTCCAATTGGTCAGAGAACGTCCGCCTAGGTCTTCCCTTTCGTCCTGTCCCATTCACACTTGCCTTATATATCTGCTTTGTCAGCCTTTTAATTAATTTCGTTTAGATTCTATAGATATGTTTAGATAGCAGCGATAGCCGAGTGGAGAGACCGACAGACTGCTACGCAGGTCTCGGGTTCAAATCCACGGCACGCACCAATGACTTTTCGAAGTTAAGTGCGTATTAAATTGTTAATTATCGCTTGCTTATCGGTGAAGGAAAACATCGTGAGAAAACCTGCATGTCTGAGAGTTCTCAAAAATGTTCTCGAAAGACATGTGAAATCTGCCAACCCGCACTTGGCCAGCGTGGTGGACTATGGCATAAACCTTCTCATAGTGAGAAGAGGCCCGTGCCCAGCAGTGGGACAGTATATAAAGGGCTGATGATGAAGATTCTAAAATGCATCATGTGCTTTTACCACAATATAAAGCTCGGTCTACATGCAACCGGAATTCCTCCGTTCGCAAAAAACAGTGTTCGGTATGCCACTGGCTACCCGCGGTCCGTTTAAATCTGGAGATAAATTTATTTAGTCAGCCGCCAGCACTTCTGGTTAGTTCTACCGATAGCTTTTTAAATGGAAACTAAAACTCTTTTTTACTTTTTGTTGAGATTTTTTTGTTTGAACGTTAAGTACTGTTAATAAATAAAGAAACTTTGTGTACAGGACGTTGAGAATTTGGTTTTAGTTTCTTCCTTAAGACAGGTTTTGTAGGTCAGTTTAGGTGCCTTGTCGATGTCTTAAAATCGCCGGTAACGAGTTTGGCCAGGCAGAATAAAGAGTAAGCAATGCAAAAGATAATGAATTTAATACCTTCAAGGACTTTTGATGTTGCAAAAAGTTAATAAGAGGCTGGCGCAATCACGGCAAAGTATGCTAACGTGGTAAGTTCGCTTCGCGTGGCCTCGCTGTTACAGGATATCGATTACTGATATCGTGTCAGCTTAAGTGCAGATAAGAGTCACATATTTTATTTATTTATATATTAACACTTCATTGTACACATTAAAAAACATTATTATAAATCTTATAACAAAGTAGAATACAAAGAGCGGCCTTATCGCTGAAAGCGATTTCTATATATATATATATATATATATATATATATATATATATATATATATATATATATATATATATATATATATATATATATATATATATATATATATATGTCTATCATTTATCATCATATAACAGGAATGAATATAGGTATATAAGTATGTATCAATTATATAGCTTTTTCTTTACTGGTACACATGCAAATACCGATTTTCTCCTATCAATAATATTTCCATCCAAAGGTTGCCTGGTAGAAATCGCTTTCAGCGATAAGGCCGCTCTTTGTATTCTACTTTGTTATAAGTTATAATATATATATAATATATAAGTATAATATAATCGCGAAGCGAACTTACCACGTTAGCATACTTTGCCGTGATTGCGCCAGCCTCTTATTAACTTTTTGCAACATCAAAAGTCCTTGAAGGTATTAAATTCATAATCTTTTGCATTGCTTACTCTTTATTCTGCCTGGCCAAACTCGTTACCGGCGATTTTAAGACATCGACAAGGCACCTAAACTGACCTACAAAACCTGTCTTAAGGAAGAAACTAAAACCAAATTCTCAACGTCCTGTACACAAAGTTTCTTTATTTATTAACAGTACTTAACGTTCAAACAAAAAAATCTCAACAAAAAGTAAAAAGGAGTTTTAGTTTCCATTTAAAAAGCTATCGGTAGAACTAACCAGAAGTGCTGGCGGCTGACTAAATAAATTTATCTACAGATTTAAACGGACCGCGGGTAGCCAGTGGCATACCGAACACTGTTTTTTGCGAACGGAGGAATTCCGGTTGCATGTAGACCGAGCTTTATATTGTGGTAAAAGCACATGATGCATTTTAGAATCTTCTCATCAGCCCTTTATATACTGTCCCACTGCTGGGCACGGGCCTCTTCTCACTATGAGAAGGTTTATGCCATAGTCGCGTGATCGTGCCCTCGAGCAGGCCGCAGAGTCCCCTCGGGTCGCCGCTAAGGACTCGCCCGCTCCGCGTTCCGCGTGTTCGTCGCGAACCGGCTCGGAAACCTCGCTAGCCTCCGCTAACTCGTCTATAAACGATAAGGCGGACTTAGTGCTACATATAAAGCGTCGCCGCCATACTATGTGTGCGTCGGCGAACTTACAGCGTTCTAGTTCGTCGCCGGCGCTTGTGAAAATGGACGTAGACGCCACACCAAAGGCGGCACGCCCTGTGCCCACGCGACGCCAACGCAGCCCCGACGAGGACGACGCCGAGGAGCCGAAGCGCCCACGCGCCGACGACGCCGGAAAAAACGTGAGTACCTCACAAATTTTTATAAGCGAGAGTGAAAAAATTCCGGCGTCTAAACCGTTATACACGGACGTCGCACGATCGCCGCCAACGTCGCGCCGCGTGCCTACCGCCGCGCCCGCGTCGACCGCTGCACCCGCGAGCGCTCGTACCGCCGCCGCGCGCCCCGAGGCCGCGCCCGCGCCGCCGCTCGCTGCTGGCGTGTCCGGCCACAGCAACGCGCGCCCCGCGGCCGCGCCCGCGCACCGTGCTTCCGCGCCCGGCGCCGCCGCCGGCACGCACGCCGCCGTCAACACCGCCGACCCGGCTGTTCCGGAGAAGAAGAAGCCGCGATTCCCTCCGGTGATCGTTGAGCATCTACCGAACTGGGCTTACCACATGCGGGAGCTCAAGGGACAGCTCGGCAGAGCCGCCAACGGCCGCGCCTTCGGCAAGGGGCTCCGCTTCACGCCGAAAGACGAAGACGAATACCGCCTACTACAGCGGTACTTTACAGAGCTCGAGAAGACGGACCGCATATCGTGGTTTTGCTACTCGCTCCCCGCAGAACGCAGCCTCAAGGTAGCAATCCGAGGCTTGCCCAGCAACGCGACACCGGAGGAGGTCGAAGACGAACTCCGCGAGCTGGGGTACGACCCGGAATACGTGCGCACTATCCGGGCTCGACGCGAGCGGCCGGGGTGTATACTCCTGGCATTCATCCGGCGCAACAAGGACACTACGCCGGGGATCTTTGGCGTTACCGAGATGCTCGGTATACCCGGCGTACGCATTGAATTATGGCGCGGCAAGCGGAGGCCGGCACAATGCCACCGCTGCCAAAAGTTTAGGCACTCTAGCCACAATTGTCACCACACACTGGCGTGCGTAAAGTGCGGTGAAGAGCACACGGCTAGAGACTGCCCGCGCCCCAAGGAAGAGCCAGCGACATGCGCCAACTGCGGGGGCGAACACCCCGCAAATCATGTCAACTGTCCCGTGTTCAAGCGCGAAGCACGCAACAGAAAGGCCGGGACAGTTGCCATTACCGGCGAGCCGCGCCAAGGGCCGGCACCGGTGAACGCGCAACCCCAAGGAGAGGCCGCACAGGGGACTACACTGATGGCGAAAGCGAGCGACCCCCCAGCTCGTGGAACAGCCGGCAAGAAGAGAGGGCGGAGGAACCGTGCCCGCGGTAGGCGAGGCGCACCCGCCTCTGAGACACCCGCACCCGCAACCACACCCGCACCCGCACCTACCGTGGACAAACCACCCAAACAAAAGGGCAGCCCCGGGAAGGCCCCAAAAACCCCCGCTGAAGCACCCCAGCCGGCAGCTCACCCAGTCGCCGCCCCCGCGAGTACAACCGCGCCCCAGGGGAGAAAGGGGAAGAAGGCGAAGGCCCCGCACGCCAGCGAAGGCACAAAGAGCTCCGGCACCGTTCAGGCCGCTGTCGCGGTACTGCAGCAAGTGCTCACTGCTATGAGCGAAGGCCGCGACAAGCAGACGATCGTGGGCATCATCCTCAAGGGCCTGGCGGACCTTGTTCTTCAGAATGAACAGTAAGCCCTTGAGGATCGTACACTGGAATGCCCGCGGCCTGAACAGGAAGGCCGCCCTACTCCGCCCTCTACTGCAGGAACAGGACATTGACGTGGCGCTTATAAACGAGACGCACCTGGGACCTGCAGACCAACCACGATTCCCAGGTTTCCTCGTTTATCGGAGGGACGAAATCTCACCCGAGGGAAGGAGCTACCGCGGACTGGCAGTGCTGATCAAGCGACGAGTCGTACACCAGCCGCTACCTACACCGAACTTTAACACCGTCTACACGCTGGGTGTCGAAGTGCACCTAGGCGGTGCCAACTTACATCTCCACGCCGCTTACAAGCCGCCCGCTACAACGCCAGACGTCGCTGAGCTGCGGTCGCTCTTGAGCGTGCCGCACCCTGTCATCATAGCGGGCGACTTAAACTGTAAGCACCCAGCGTGGAATTCGTCGAACACAAACCACGCTGGTGTACGACTATTTAAAGACGCCGAGTCATACGAGTACGTGGTCGCGGGACCGGAGGTACCCACACACTACCCGGACGACCCTACACGGATACCCGACGTACTCGACATCATTATACACAACGAGACGCACTGCCAGATACAGCAAGAAGTACTCGACGACGAGCTGTTGTCGGATCACCAACCTGTGCTCGTCGTCGTACAGCAGCAGCCTACGCAGATTGTCTCTCCAGCGCCACGTTACAAATCGGACTGGACCAAATTCGCAGAAACGATTGAGACCACCACACCAACTCGCCCTATCAACTCCGCGGCCGACGTCGAGACGCTTGCAGCGGAGATCACCGACGCTATTAAAGGCGCCCTTGTGACTGCCACGACCCCCACCACCCAGAGGAGACTCACTCCTCTGCCGGCACGCATTCTTCGTATGATCACAGACAAGAGGCGCCTTCGAAGGCAGTGGCAGAGCTCCCGTTGCCCCACACTGAAAGCCAAACTAAACCGGCTCGCGGAGAGAGTGAAGGACGAGTTGAGGACCTACACCACCGAGAGCTGGGAGCGCTTTATCGACGACACCAGCGACGACTGGCCGTCACTACACCGGCTATGTCGTCGCCTCACTAACACCCCAGCTCCGGTGCGCCCGCTGCTACACGCCGACGGGACGCCGAGATATAAAGCAGCAGACCGCGCGGCCATACTCGCTGGACACTTGGAGAGCGTGTTCGCGCCGAACCGACTGCTGACACGGAACACACCGCAGCAGTCGAGAAACACCTTCGATACTACTTCGCCACGCCGATAGCTCCCGAAGAGGACCCTATTTACTTCTCCCCTGGCATGGTGCAGCGTGCCATTCGGCAGACCCAGCCCCGGAAGGCCCCTGGGGCGGATGGGATACCGAACGCAGCGCTGCGCCGCCTGCCGCACCGTACCGTGGCAGCGCTGGCGCGCCTGTTTACGGGGATCGTCCGCACAGGCGTCTTCCCCACCTGTTGGAAACAGGGCCGGATAATCATGCTGCCCAAGCCAGGCAAGAACACTATGAAGCCTGAGAGCTATCGGCCGATCACCTTGCTGCCCACCATCTCGAAGGTGTTCGAAAAACTCCTGCTGCGGCCCCTCATACCGCACATCACGCCCAGACCTGAGCAGTTCGGGTTCCGCGCCGAACACTCAACCACACTACAACTGTCGAGGGTACTGCACCGGATAGCGGCGGCGCGTAACAAACGCGAGCACGCCGTGGCAGTATTCCTCGACATGGAAAAGGCATTTGACCGAGTATGGCATTCCGGTCTGCTCTACAAGCTCTCCACCTCTACAGCGTCAAGACGGTCCAATCGTTTCTGCACAACAGGACATTCAGAGTGGCAGTGGAACAGGAGTTATCCGAGCTCCACACCATCTCCGCCGGAGTCCCGCAGGGCTCCTGTCTCTCGCCTGTGCTCTACACACGCTTCACCGACGACATCCCCGTCGCCGAGGGCACCGAACTGGCCCTGTACGCTGATGACGCGGCGTACATCACTACAAGCATCAACGCCTACCACGCCGCGTCTAAGATGCAGCGCACCCTCGACCTCCTACCTCGCTGGCTATCGCAATGGCGACTGTCGGTGAACGTGGGTAAGTCACAGGCGATTCTATTTAGCTCAAAACGAGACCATCCACTGCCACTCCAACTACAGGACGGGTTCATCCCGTGGACGAGGACGGTGAAGTACCTGGGGGTCACTCTCGACCGCCTACTCACCCTTGAGTCGCACGTCCGCCAAGTCGTCGCGCAGGTCCGCACTACGAGAGCGCTATTGCGTCCAGTGCTCCGCTCCAGACTCCCGCTACGCGTCAAGCTGGGGGTGTACAAAACGTATGTACGCCCCCGGCTCACCTACGCCGCCCCCGCCTGGTTCGCGCTGACGAGCGAGACGAACAAGGCCCGCCTCCGCGCGCAGCAATTACTCTCGCTGCGCGCCATCGTAGGTGCCCCCCGCACCGTACGTAACGCCGTGATCCAGCGGGACACGCGAATAGAGAGCCTGGACGCCTACATCCGCCGTCTGTCCGTGGGGATGTTCGAGCGAGCCGACGCCTCGGCCTGGGACCACGTCCGGGACCTGGCCCCCTGGCACGCTCGCCCCCCGGACAAGAAGAAGCTGCCGCGAGACCTGCTCATCACCCCCGACGACTCCGAGGACACCACGGTCACCCCCAGGTAACCGCCACCTCTAACCGGGTAGAACCCACTCTTCCCCACTGTTGCAGGTGACCGCCCCTTTCCGCGCGACATCTGTGCGTATGACGCGCATACGTGCACCATGTGCGCGCGCGGGCGACCACCGCAACAGCGGCCGCCTATACAACACACACAACTACGACTACGAAGACACCACTACACTTCAATATAATCAACACCCCTAACATACCTCACAGAGGCCGCACGTAAGCCACCGTCCGCGTCGCTGGCTACACGGAGCTGGGCCTCTCCCGGTTCGCCGGGGGTCTCACCTGGCTCGTGCTGACCGCCCGGACGGCGTGAAGTGTGCACGGCCCTGTGAACAACACAATCGTTGTTGACGACGACACTGTAGGGCATACAGCCCGCCCCAACTACCTGCCCTTTATTGAAGGGGCAGCGTCTAGACACCGCTGGAGAAGGGCACAGGCCCTGTACCAGCCTCCGCCAACCCTCTAGGGGGTTGCGTGAAGACCCGACTGTGGCGCAGAAAGAAGAAGTAGTAAAATAAAGTGAAGTGAAAGTATAGTGCAGTAAAGTGCAGTGAAGTGCAGTGCAAAAGACGCTAGTGTTGGTGCTGTTCGCGTCGAAATTAAACGGCGCGTCGTGTGTGAAGTCGAATAAAGTGTCATCAGTGCTACTCGGTGTTTCCTTCCAATCCCGTTACCCCGTCCGTAACAATAATATAAAACCTTATTATTACATTTTCCGGTCGGATGAAAGAGACGTTCCCGTTCAAATGGGTCAAAACAGGTTAACAAGTAAGGCTCACATTTAACTGGACACACTTCCTTATAAGCAGTAGCCAGCATAACTTGAACCCACTTTGGGGAAGGCAAACAAGTACCTACTTGCCAGTCTTGAAAACAAAAAACAGTGAGTTTGTGATGTTCCTAATACATGTTTACCACTTAAGGTGCTGACAATAGCAATATGGTACATTTTAGCAATATTTTTGTTGGTGTTTATAATATGTAATCATTATTTTTTGGGCAACATGCTGGACTATAGGCGCCTCCAGCAGTGAAAAGTTTATAAACGCCACTTATATTATACTAACTGACCATGTAAACGTTGTTAGCAGATCTCATCAGCCTATTGCATTCCACTGCTGGTCGTAAACCAAGATACGCCACGGGAACTGATCTTCCGCTGATCAGCCACTACCAGCCACTCTCCTCAAGTAATCCACCTGGCCGGAGGGCGTCCATCTGATAAGCATATAGTTTTATATACTTCGTAGGTACACATGAAACTCAAAGCATCGAATATTGAAACTCAAATAGAGTTATAAAAAAATAACACACCTGTAACGTTCTTTGTAAAGTAAGATTTTAGATAGGCATTCTTTTTAATAAGTAGATATATCCTCAATGTTGTTGATTTACTTTAAAGCTATTTCTTTCACACCTTTTGAATCCAACAGCGACAACAATATTCAAGGTCATTACCAGAATCCAGTGCCTCAAAGCGTTATAATGGCAATAATATAAGAGGACTGCTTTTTATCTGCCTAACGTTTCTTCAGATAATCTTTTATGGACGAATTAGTCGTATACGAGTATGTCATTAATAATAAATTGATTTGAACGAAAGAAGCCGGTCTAATGGCACGTGAGAACGCTTCAGAGGATGTGACGTTTTTTCTTCAGATAATCTTTTATGGGCGAATTAGTCGTATACGAGTATGTGATTAATAATAAATTGATTTGAAAGAAAGAAGCCGGTCTAATGGCACGCGAGAACGCTTCAGAGGATGTGACGTTTCACACTGTCTTTTTATGTTATGCCGATGGATTGGATGCTTTTTGTAGCGTGTAATTAGTGTTGATGACATCACATAAACGCACATGTTTTATTTATTTATTGAATACCTACGATACAAACATTGAAAGATACGCAAAACGGGCTAATTAAAATATCAATAATTCATTATTTTAGAGACTTTATTTTGCGAAAATCGTATCAGTAGCATCAGGTTACTAATGGTATTTTTTGTATATTTTATGCAGGACTCGCTATTACTTGTTTACGAACTTAATTTTGTCGGGTAGTTTAAAAGCAGACGGAATCGTAAGACGTAATCATAATATATCAAAAGCTAGAGGATGCCCTACGCCGGCACTTTTTTTATTCAACCTTTTCTGCGCAATTCCTTAGGAATTTCAGAAAATCCGTTCTTAGTACGCCCATGCGCTTCCCAAGGACCATACATGCTACATTATTTTAAGCTTCATGTGACCAATAGTTACGGCTTTGTGTTGTCTGTAATGGAAGATTTTTATATATACAGACTACAATATGTCCTGACTGACATATATTTGCAGAGGCAAAAGCTGAAGCTACATAACATCACGTCTTTTATCCCCGAAGCGGTAGGCAGAGGTGTATACACAGCCACACTTCGCCAGTTTTGTTTAGGTCCAGATGTAATAGGGGGCGAGCCTATTGCCATCTACCAGGCACATTATTAAGCGAGCGATAATTAACATTTTTAATACATCATAACTTCGAAAAGTCAGAGGTGTGTGCCCGGGGTACCTGGGGATCGAACCCGAGACCATCGTCTCGGCAGTCTGTTACGTACACCTCTGGGCTATCGCCGCCTGAAGCTAGTAATATGGAATTTGGGTAGGCACCCACTATGGAAGGATTTTAGGAGGTAAAATAATGTTTGAAAGCTTAGGGAAGGCGTCGCCGCGGGCGACTGCTACTGAGTTTTATCTTTTTAACGGTATCTAGAAAAAGAGCCCCTTATAACGATGAGTACTGCTTTAATTAAAACAAATCTGAAAAATATTATTAAAACCTCAGCTGCCTTGTTACAACGTATCAAGACAACAATAACGAACCTAATTTACAACAACGAAATTATCTGCACAAATACATATATTCAAAACAACGTAAATAATATTAAAAACCATCTTAAGACAAATACCACTCATCAACGCCGTCTGCGGCGTTTCTAAAACAAATTCAACAAAAAATTTGCGATTTAATTTGCGAGCAAAGATAAATAAATTAATGTTTAAGATCCATGGATGTGCGTGATGCATTCATAAATAAATTTAGCGGATTGCTCGATGGACGAACATCGCTCATCAAAAATGTCAGTGGATAAATCTTAAGATATCTTGTTGTGCTAAATTAGAATGATGATGGATTAATGAATTAGGGTGGTTGTGACTGTTGGTGGATTACTTATAATTTATATTATGTATTTTTGTGCGGTAATTTAACTTGAAATGAACAAAAACATAGAAATTAGTATAAGAAATAGCAAATAAGTTAAAATAATCCACTTGTCCAAATACTATAAGAATATAAAGAACAACAATAAAATCAACATGAATAAGAATAAGAATGTCTTGCCGATCAGTATGTAGTTAATAAAGCAAGACAAGAAGTATGATGAGGACAGTTGGGCAGACCCACCCATTCAGTGATCATAGCTTTGAATGGACGCAAAAGTATACTAGATACGATATACTGAGAGAAACAATAAAGTATATGAGTAACAGGAGAATGAAAGCTATTGTTTTCGATTAAGTTTGAGGAAGGAACAAAGCTCTGGGATTACGAGTACTTTAAAAAAATAAGGAAGGTCGCTTTTTTGGTTTACTAATGTTTGCCATAATTTAAAATGCCATAATTTCATATGCCATACTGGTATTTGCCACAATTTCGTTAGAAATAACGCTTCAGTTGCCATAATCGTGTAATGACATAAAATGACTTTCACTAATTCCATTGGTCATAATCGATCAAGTGTCATAATAATTTAAATCCATAAATGTTTTTGCTATAATTTTAGTTTTCAATAATGCCATTTTCCATAACTTTTATTCACAATAAACTGAGGTTGACGGAGCCCTGCTTCGCAAGGCTCCTATTTTCGGGTTAAGGGTCAAAAGAGAACCTAACAAAACCTATTTAGTTACTTTCACATAAAACCTAAAATTACGTTCCGTTTTGGTTCCGTGAGGTTGACGGAGCCCTGCTTCGCAGGTCTCCTATTTTCGGGTTAAGGGTCAAAAGAGAACCTAACACAACCTATTTAGTTACTTTCACATAAAACCTAAAATTACGATCCGTTTTGGTTCCGTGAGGTTGACGGAGCCCTGCTTCGCAGGTCTCCTATTTTCGGGTTAAGGGTCAAAAGAGAACCTAACACAACCTATTTAGTTACTTTCACATAAAACCTAAAATTACGATCCGTTTTGCATAGTTGAATGAAGAATTTTAGGAAATTGTTTAAAAATATTTAGACGCAACTCCGGCAGCTAAAATTACTTTTAGGGGATTAAAACTAACTCCCTTAAGCCCCCTACACTACCAATACTCTCCAATTCGGGCGACTCGTTTCGAAACCTAACCCCAGATTTTTATTCACAATTAAACCTAAAACTAAACCTCATATGGCGTCTAGTAACTAAGCTCGACGGAGCCCCGCTTCGCGAGGCTCCTACTTCTGGGTGGTTTAAAAAAAATCCACGAAGACTAAGGCGGGAGCTCCGCTTCGCTTCGCTCCCGCCTTAGTCTTCTAACCTAGGTAACCTATCCGAGTCGGATTGCACTGAGTCAGGGTGTTAACGATAATTAATTTCGACCTAACAATATTATGTATTATTTTCATAATTATATCAAATTTTGATTATGTCAAGAGTCGATTCTGAGATGTGTTACTTAAGGAAACTAATTATTATGATATATGTTGTTATAGAAAGACATTTTATGGCAAATAAAAGTTATCACTGTTGAGTTATTAAGGCAAACGTTATTAGTATAAATGATAATAGTGCAAGTAAATATTATGATCAGGGATGATTATAGCACACAATATTAGTGCAAATGAATTTATGGAAAACGAGAGAATATCCGCTTTTTTATTTGCCATTGAGGTCTACATTACTTGACGTTCATACGCGTCACATTGTGACCTAATTGAATAAACGATGCTAGCTTTTAACCTCATTTATTAAAATACTATGAAGGATAATTAAAGGGTGCATAGGGTTCCCACCAAGAACTTAGGGTCCCAAGCCAACCTCACCTGAAAGTGGTGCACGATCAACGGACGAGGCACTGGCAAACAAAACATCCCGATGAGCGTCAATAGGCTCGCCACCTATTACGTGGGATCAAAACACTGGCGAAAAGTGGGCGTTTAACATGCATATGCGTACCCCTTCGGGGAAACAGGCGTGAGTCTATGTATGTATGTATGTATAATTAAAGCCCTATTAGGTTTTTTTACTATACCAGTTATTTAGCTTACTAATTACGATGACTTTTGCATTAATTATATTAGTATCAAATTGTGTATCGGTTGTCCCTACAAGCAATTAGTCACGGCTGACCTTTCGATGTGACACAACGTTACCCTCAATTTCCCTACAGTTAAACGAATATGAAAAAAATAAGGAAAATATGTGAATTATTAGTTTAGTTTAGATATTCTTAATTGCACACCAATATTATTATTGAATAGTACATTAATTATGAGTAACTTAAACTATGGTATATGTACAATCCATGGCCTTATCGCTAAGTGCGATCTCTTCCAGGCTACCTTTGGATGGACAGGAATGATTTTAGCAATTTTTTGTAACGATGGTGTAGTATAAACTTACAATTTAATAATACTATACATAGACAATACAAACATAAATACACATACATATATCATAGATATTACTGTATATATATATATATATATATATATATATATATATATATATATATATATATATATATATATATATATATATATATATATATATAAAAACTTATAATACTGCTTTTTAACCAGGTTTTTAAATGTAGGTAGAGACCTTACATGTTTGTCATGAAGGAACTTAAACCCACTAGAAAGGTGACGTAGATGTGTATTATGAATAACGGTTTCAATTCTTGTCGATTGGTTCTTGCCTGAAATAATAGTATTTAATAACAATAGTGGATTATCTCGATATTAAAATGACTGATAAATCTGATGATATACGTATTCAGTTTCCTCATAGTATGTCTGTACAATATTGAATTGAATAGTGAAACTGAAAGATCTACAAGTGTGTACGAATTAAAAAGGTAGTAGGCGTACTTAATTCAGACAAAGAACCTTGGTTTTACACTTTAACACCAACTTGTACATATAACTCGTATCTCTCCCCCAAAAATAACCAAAAACCATTGCTATTTTACACTTGGAATATAGATAATACATAAAAAATGTTACACTAAACGTCAGCTGTGTAAAACATCAGTTGTTAAAATTCTCGTTTATACGGCGAGCTGAGAAATTAATTAGTGAACAATGTTAATGCCGACGATGGATGCAGCCACCCTACTCATCTTCCGTAATAACGATATTCCACCATATTTATGTTAGAGATTCGTCTCGCTTTAAACTCCGTTTCATAACAACTTTTGTTAGCAAATTACTTACGATTTATCTATAATATGTTTGTTTTGAAGTGTAACGTGTTATCCTGTTGCCATTATACAGCCTGTATTATGCCAACCGGATACTTGTTACGGTTGTAATTTGGAATCAAAAGAAGGTGTTCGATTGTTTAGATTCTAGACTACTAATTAATAATAATCATTCTCCTAGCGCCGCCCCAGTTGCACCCTCTTTGCTTTCTAGTCTTAACAGATTTGATAAAATATCTGTTTTAGGATTTCCTACAGAGCGATTGACGTCTGACGTCAAGGCAATCTGTTGGTATCTGTTCAAACAGAAGCAATTTTCGCAATGTTAAGGTTATCGCTGAGCATTTATGTTCAGAACAACTCGCTTCGCTTACGTCTAAGTTACTAATTTATTCATTTCCAAAGTATTAATTTCTACAAATTCATCTTAGCGGCAGTGCCGCGGATTGGTGTCGTCACCCCTACCCCGCGCAATAACGATGTACCGTCATATTTATGTTTTGAGATTCGTCTCATTTCGGAGTACAAATTACTTTCAAGAGTGTTATGATTGGTATGCATTAAACATTTTTAATGTAAGGCTTCGTTTAGAAAGTGCGTCTTTGGGTGTTGAGTGGTACATTTCGCATTACTTTGCACGATTTCTCTGTTCATCGAAAGGTGCGTTATATGATAGGCCAGGCTCGTTGTTTCAACAGCTTATACGCATACACGAATGTAGCAATGTCGTTAGGTCATGGAGTTGTGCGACGCGTGTAGAGTAACTTAGCCCACTAAACAGTACACATCACAGTTATTATTAGTAGTGTTCTTTGTACTTTTCGCAACGCACACTCATTTTTACAGTTAAAACTGCCGAGTATTTTATCGAAATGTTGTTCAATGGTAAAGATTGGTGAAGGAAACCCCACGCATGTGTATGTCGCAGGCAAATCGTATAATATGGCATTATACAAACGGAATCTGTTTACATACTATCGTCGGTTTAATATTCTGCGGTAAATTGTAAAGTAAATTCGTCATACAGTACACTTAAGTAGCTAATTCGAGTAATAAGTTAGGTTAGATTTTCTCTTCATCTTTTCCCATACATAGTCTTTCCACTCAAGAATATTCTGATCAACGTGGCATGATTCGGCATTTTAAAAACGGACGACGCTGTTTTAAAATTCCTATTAATTAAAATTGCCTGTTACATATATACGACATGTGATACGCAAGTTTACTTAAGCTGAGTTACAATCTCAATAGTTCGCTATTGTATGACTATTTCGATATTATCTTGTTATTCAAATAACAATACCATTCTTTGTAAAATTGGCTACTTTGTGGTGTATATTATGTTTTCTAATTATTTACGATAAATGCTTGCATTTACATTTTATTTGGGCAGCGCGTTAGAAAATTTCACAACTTCATATAGTTACCGAATCCTATCGTCTAATATATTTTAGAAGTTATACCACACGATGCGGTCGCTCAAAGCGATGTCATCGAGATCTCTATCCAAAAGTCATTTTCATATTTCTCGGTAACCTTTCCAATCTCGTTCGATCAATTCAAGGTCATGGCTTCGTCTTTTGATTTTCAGTTCTATTCTAGTTGAGAGTTCAGGGACGTAAATTACTTATTTACTGGTAGCTAGCTATCGTTCTTTAAACTTGTTTTCAAATATTTCACATTACACTCCAAGATCCCAAAGCCTTCAGATCTTTATTATTTTTGAAGTCACGTTCACAGAATCGGATACTCCTATTTGTGCTCAGGTAAAATGGCAGGGATAGCCGAGTGGAGAGACCGACAGTCTGCTACGCAGAGGGTCACGGGCTTGTAACCACGGCACGCACCAAAGACTTTTCTATGTTAAGTGTGTATTAAATTGTTCATTATCGCGTGCTTACTGGTGAAGGAAAACATCGCGAGGAAACCTACATGTTCCAGAGTTCTCTATAATATTCTTGAAAGACACGCGAAGTCTGCCAACCCGCACTTGGCGAGCGTAGTGGACTATGGCCTTACCCTTCGCTTAGCGAGAAGAGGCCCGTGCCCAGCAGTGAGGCAATATAATATATATACAGGGCTGATGAGTACATGTGCTTAGTCGATAGTTTGCATAGTCACAAAAGTATACAAGTTATGTGTATAATTAAACAATAAATGCCAAAAGTACTAAACGTTCAACTTATTGGAATCGCAGGAAGCCGGTCTATGCAAAAAGCATTGCGGGAGGCCTATGTCCAGCAGTGGACGTTTATTGCTAAGACGATGATGAAGCGTTCTTAAGCTTTAAGGCAAATAACCTATTTATTCGAAGAAGAAGATAGTAGTCTATTACTATCACACTGTATAGGCACACAATTAAAGATAAGACGCTCTTTGATCCCAAACATGTGCATAAATTAAGCAAACACCATAAGTCTAAAATAACGGCTTTAATACTGGAGAGTATTATGTCATTCTCTATGGGAGTAACCCTTTCCGGCTCGCTTGCTAAAATGAGTTATGGCTTATTGTCGAGGGTTAATTTTGTAGATAAGTGTGTAGTGCAGTTTAGTACGGTGCACAGTTAAATGATGACTACCTCCGTGGTCCAGTGGATAGCGCATGCGTCTGCTGATCAGAATCAGGCGATCCTGGGTACGATTCCCGGGTCGGGCAAAAGTGTTACAGGTTTTTTCCGAATTCTCAGTAGCAGCACGGAGTCTGGTAAATGTCCGGTAGCGGCAATAGGCTCACTCTCTTTTGTGTGAGACCTACAAATTTATAATATGGCAAAATGTGTTTGCATCTATAAATAAAATTTGTAGATCTGGGGGCACGGCAGTGCCCCCACCAAGTCGAGCAAAAAAGCGGCACGGCCGTACCATCCTTTTCTCGAAGCAATTCAGGCCGTTTTCGACCCCCTATAACTTCGTTGTGGATAAAACTAGAAGCCTGTTTTTTTTTGTAACCGTGCAGGTATAGTATAAACATTGTGTATTTTAAATTCTATTCAATTTGAACCAATAGTTTAAGAATTATAACGAGTCAAAATTCTTAATTTTGTCACTCACTGACCGATCATCAAAAGTCTAAGGCACTTCTAGCAGACATAGAAGCTTCAAATTTAGAATACAATTAGTGTTTTGTATATGAATCAAGGAAAAATTAAAACATTAATGAATTTCTGTCCAGTTTTCGAGATACATTAACTGCATAGATACCTTTGTAATCCCATATAAATATATAGGATTACAAAATTGTATTTGCAGTTAGAGCTTTAATTAAGAAAATTCGTTGTTGGTGTATAAAAAGTACAAGGTACCGGAAGTGACCAAAGTAAGACTATCTACAAAAAGAAATGAGATCCCATAAAAACACTACTTGTCAAAAATACCAAGTCTCGCGACCCTAAAAAGTTGTAAGATCCATGTAATACCAAGTCAGTTAATTAAAAATCTTGAATGTTTTAAATAAATATATTGACTTGGCAATCGCATACATTACATGGATCTCACAACTTTTAGGGTCACGAGACTTGGTATTTTTGACAAGTATTGTTTTTATGGGATATTCATTAACCGCTAATTACTGAAATAAATCAACAGATTTTGAAGAAGTTTTTACTGATAGATAGCTGTTGTTGTAAGAAGCATGGTCACCAATGACATACTATATGCATGTTTGAAATAGAATATCATGATACAAAATACTGCGCGACTGTTAGACAACTACTGACCAAAAGTCAAACTACAGAACTAATCCGCTCCGCTCCGCTCAGTACATACGCTGTATAAGTGTATAATCCCTTTGTGATCTATATCTTCTGCTAGATAATCCCCGCGTGACTCCGGGCTCACTCACTGACAGACAGACAAGTGCAGCATGGTCCTCATATTATATTGTACTAGTACTATGAGTTTGTATCTTATACTATAGTGACTGTAGAAAAATCGGCTTCTGTTTTAGTATTTTCTTTATCTCTTGAACCGGCCTTAACACTTTATGTACACCCATAGGTGAAAACTAACATTGTTACAGTAAACCGTTATTTTCTAAGACCTATCGCCTGCTAGATAAAAAAACACCAGAAGTAGAAAATGCCGGTATCTTTGAGGTGTTGAATGATTGTTTGTAAATGAAAGACAATATAAAGAAAAGAAAAGAAAGAAAAGAAAATGTTTATTTTGTGCCCCACAGCAATGAATAACAGGAAACACAATAAAAATCAAATTAATATCTAGGTACTAAATCTAATCGGTAAGTACAATAATTTGAAAGATTAGTGAGGCCAAAATTGGAGCCTGCGTCAGCTAATGCTGCGACAAACTATGCCGCAGCGCTGGTATTCTGGCAGGTCTATTGAGTGGCGTCACGAAATCACATGCATGAATAAAATAAAAAATATAAAAATAAAACATTTAGATAAAACTTATATATAATATGTCCAATGTCCATACACTATGAAAACCCCGACATACCCCGGATTTGCCCACTGTGTCTGTTCATTGATGAGGAGCGAGGCAGTGGAGCTAATGGAAGCAGTAAAGCAGAGCGGAGTCGAGGACTAAGCAGCAAACCAGATTATGTAATGCTGGGCGAAGTTACGGCGTAACGTGAAGTTACGGATAATAAGGAGATAAACTGGAACTTGTGTGAGTTGTGACTCCACTCCTCATAACTCGCGTGTTTAACTCCACGTTGCCATGCTTCGTGTCCAAGGATAGGCAGCCTTGCACAGGACATGTTCAGCAATGCGAAAGACACATCACGCCACAGACCGAACTGCGCTCCTCTCCACTCCTCTTCGCTTCTGTCTACTCCTCTTCGCTTCTCTCCACCCTCTCTACTCCTCACTACTCCTATGAGCAGACAGCCTTTCACAATGTTCTACTTGTTAGAAGAGTAAAACCCTTTTAGTTTTAATCAAAGGTCCCACCAACTGTCAGTATCGAACCCATGGTAGTGGCTGCTCGTTTATTGGTTAAGTTTACCTGTCTGCTGCAAAAATAATGTTAGTGAATGCATTTTATACGTATTCGTGTTCTGTCGTACCCCACTTTATTTATTGACGTTTTGTTCTTAAATGTATGTTTGTTACGCTTTAAGGTACAATAATTATATTAGCACCATAACGGCACCGCACCAGCCCAGCCATTCAATTTGACCATGAAATCTTAAGACGTATAATTAATTTCTTTGCGTTTCAATACTAAATGCTAACAACAAGTTGTCAGTGCAGTTGCCGTTCCCTAATGACTTTTGTTGCAGCTGCGCCGTTGCGGTGTCGGTACAGTGTCCCATAATCTATACTGCTATATGGATGGAAAAAGCAACCAAAATAATCAGTCACCCATCCAAGCTTTGACCTGTCTAAACAGTGCTTAGCTTTGCCGATCTACTAGGAACGGTACGCTCAGTTACACCATGAGAGCAAGTGTTCAGCGACAATAAAGAAAGAAGTTGGCATTACATTCCAACTCTTCTATAGAATATTATAAATAATGTACTATAGATCACGTATAGGTATGTTGAACTTAATTATATTCCGTCTTCTCCAATATTAACAAAGTTCACTACTATAAGGTACTTATTAGCGAACTTTAAGATAGCTAACTTTCTTTGTACATTCATTAGTATAATGTTACATTAGAAATGTACCGTGTTTCAAAAGTAACGTGTAAGTTTAAATAACTTTGGCTGTTTCACTGTAGCTAGGTATGATCGGACTCCGATATGCAGATCGGAGATGTTCGGTGTTTTTTTAAGTTCATGGATGGTTTCTTAAGTGCTAGCTTGCTTGTTTCAAAGGGTTTTTTATTATTTTTATTTATTTAGATTTTAACTTTGGTCTTTAATTAGACCATACCAGCCCCACCGCTACCTAAATCTAGTCTATGCATTTCTAAGCATACTTACTATTATCGAAGGGGTTTTATGGATTCCTGTTGAGTTTCTTGCTACTTCTTCTCTCTCAGCAATAGCCTGGTCCTGAACTGGTGACAGTGTAAATATGTTTTATTTACACTTAAATTTGAATTGTTAATTATCACTTGCACCGTGTCTCGGAGAGCACAAAAAGCCGTCGGTCCTGTCTGCATTGCGGATCTTTGACAGTCGTTATAAGGAGTCAGTAACTCTGAGTAAACTGACACTAGTCTAAACCATGGAATATCGCTATACCCTAAAATTGCGATCAGACAGACAATCGTGTCAAATCCGGTTAGGCTAGCAAGCGAACTCTGGGTTGAAACTGGGATAACGCTAAGAGGATGATAAGATGATAAGGATAACGATGCACTTCAAATTATAAGATGGAAAAATAAGATTTTATGTTGGTCTGTAAAAAGATGTTTAATTAAATCTCAGAGGGCCAATTCTCGTATTTCATATGACATCGAAATTATATTTTGAACGAAATGAGATTATATTTTGAATTGACTCTGAATCGGTATAATAAATCTTTATTGTTCCAAAGTAGGTTACATTCATTGTGAGAACACTAGTCTCCACACTTAACTTGCAAATAAGTTTTGATGCGAATCTTACATTTTGATCTTGTGCAACGGAGTAAGTTAAGATCTTTGTTTAATTAATTATAGATAAAGGGGCCCATGAAGTGGAAACATCGTTTACCGAAATCGAGTCCAGTTTTAGGTTTATGAAATGTAGGTTTTCTACGTGCGTGTGAGTGTGTGTCTAGACTCTTATAGGATGTTTTATGAAATTTAAGTACCACAGCCATGATATATAATTGTATACCTAACGCGTAGAACGCCGGTTTCTTGATATAGCATATAGGTGGAGTATCGCATTGGTTTTTTGTAGGTTGCCTTCAAGATTGCCCGTTGCCAGCGTTCTACCATTAAAAAAGATGTCTTTTGTGTCGACCCCCATGTGGCGATACAGTACTTGAGAATCAATTTATACAAAAAAAATCTCGAAATATAACATCTTAAGTATTTGCTCGCTAGCAATCTGACCCATTCTTTTAAAGATGTGCATCAGTTTTCTTACACGGCTATTGACATACTGCAGCTGCTTTGTCCAGGTGAGGTTTTTGTCCATGTAAACTCCGAGATACTTAATGTTAGCCACCTGTTCTAAGCTAGGGCATAAGCAAATAGAGCCTCCACCAGTATAATAGGTGTGCAGTTTAACAGACATTTCTGCTGGACACGGATTTTTTGTAGTGACGCTGAAATTCACAACCTTCGTCTTGTCCACGTTAAGTGTCAGCAAGTTATAATTTAGCCAACTGGCAACTTGGTTGACGCCCAACTCAGCTGCCTGATAAACTGCCTCCCATGTTAAAGATTATGGCAGTATCATCTGCATAGGCAAATATTCTAGCACTGTATAAAGGTAACGAGCAAATACTATTCATATATATCAAAAAGAGTGTTATTTAGGAGAATTGGGCCTCTGGTATACATAAAGATGATCTACGTGACACCAGAGCTTTTCTGGAATAAGAACGGTTTGAATTAGAATCCTGATTTACGGGGCTGATCTCTTAGGACACCATTACTAATATTATATATGGGAATCTGTAGTCGCTATGGAATGACGACTCCTCCATCTACTCCATCATTCTGTTTGGTGAAATAAAAAATTATGTAACAATATCTGCCTACCCATATCAATATCTGCCTTCTGCATAAGACCGTTGCTCTATGCAGGTTATAAAAATGTCAAGTAGTAAAATTTCCAGCCTATCTTTAGCTGGTGATTTACGGAGACAAGGCCGGAGCTAGGGCGCGTCGAGTATGGACTTGTCAATCACAGCCGGTGTTGGCGTGCACGTTACTGTTCAGTTAGATGGATACTGTTGGTTTTCGAAGATTACGCGAAATAGGATCGAGTTTGGGTGCTAGTTTAATCGCCATTTCGACACGGGAGTCTTCAGCTAGAGACAATAAGTAAAGTTAAAGTCATATTATTCAAAACAGCCTTAGTTAAAGATATAGTAACTTAATAGGGTTGTTTCCGACTAGTCAAATCAAGCACTTTTAATGAAAAATGACAAAAACGACCTTTGCCAAGGGTTTTGTATGAAATATGACGTAGTGACGTCACAGTGTTTTGCTGTCAAGTAGAATACTTATTATCGATCAATTGACGATAAAACATGTTAAATTAAGTTTTAACATTAATTGATGAATGAAACTACTATTATTTTGACATGTTTCACTAGATAAAAATACTTGTATAATTTATTTCACTTGCAGGAAACTTCCCTACTGAATGTGTAAAGCCTTGTATTCATTAGGCAACATTTGTTGATAAACTGTTTATGACGTGTTTATCATCAAGTTTACCGTAAACACTGTTTCTGAAACATGGCCGTCCACATTTATCAGTAGTTGTTAGGGTGTCGCCCGAGGAGGTAGTGATGCTCAGTGCTGCTTGTGCTTACATAATAATTCATAAGAGTACTAAAAAAAAAATAAGAAAAGGTGGTGGATTCAGAATTATCTCTTAAATAGAAAATTACGAACTTCATGACCTTCGTAAATTTGATAGTACACAAGTACAAGTTTTTTGATTTGGTATACAAGGACAAGTCTTTATGATGACCTAAGCTTTTTCTTTTCACGGGATCATTGTGAGCGTAGATAATAAAAAGCGCGTTACATCGCCCAAGCATCATTTTTTTTATTTATCTTTATAATCTCTCTTTGAAGAGTCCCAAAGTACATGATGCTGTTGATAAAGCTCTATGAGCATCGAAACTTGGTTTTTTGACCACACTACTTCCATGTTAATAAACTCGCGCAACACACGTCCACACCTGTTGGTTTTTGTTTATAAAATGTTTCGGCTTGTTCTCCGTTTGATTGGAAACAATGTTTCATCACATTTGTTTATGAACTGTTTATAAACTGTATCCAGAGATGATGAAACACTGCTTATAAACAGTGTTTATCAACAAATGTTGCCTAATGAATACAAGGCTTAATTTGTGTAGTGACGGACTAAAAATACAAATTGTCTCCACCCTATTTTATTGCCTGTGTTTCGTTATCGGCAGCTTAAAAAATACTCAAAGCAAACAGTATTTTAGTTAAAAGACGGTAAGCACGCCATCAAATCTTATACCAGCCAGCGTCTATCTATAGTACTCTAAAACCTCCTATTGACCCGCAGTACTATTGTGACGCCTATATCCAGCAGTATACTGGAGAAGGCTATATGATGAAACACATGTAATTTTTTTCTTAAAAATAAAAATATTATGGCAACATCTCGCGTATGTAACCGAAAAACATAAGTAGAATAAAGAAAATAAAATGTTTTTAGTCAGTAAGTAGTTTAAGGTTTTTAACCAAATAAGCTCACTTAAAATACTCTTTTATCAACAGGACGGTAGTATCTCTCCAATTCACGTCAATCGCATCGCAGCAAGTCGAGCATGAAGCGACCCTCTCGATGGTGCATTAACGTCTCACTCGTGTCACCGGCTTTTGAGCACACACAAAGTAACTATCAAATAAATTACGAAATCTTTATATTCATTTACAAATAACTATTTTCATGCCTTTCATCGACCAGTAGTTCTTTCAGAAGTTTTCTATGCGACGCATAACACCGGAAAAACTTTGGGCCGAAATTTCCACTAATTGGGTCCCCGAAGATGCTATGGCGAGACGAATTGGACGTATATAGAAAGGACTGGCCTATGCTAGCACAAAGTACAGATGAGTGGAAAGAGGAGAAGGAAGCCTTTGCACTTTAGTGGGATGCTATAGGCAGTAATTTTTTTTTTTTTAAAGACAATTCCCGCATTAGGAATAAATCCTCTGTCGCGGGGGACTTTACAAACATACATCTAATGAGGACAATTAACACCCAGACTCGAAACAACAATTTATGGATCACACAAAGTGTTGTGTCGTGTGGGACTTGAACCCACAACACTCAGCGCAGTGTCAATCGGCGAGGCGGCCGCTTAAACCACTACGCCAACCTAAAAAATAAAAAAATGATTTGTAGTAAATTTAGCAGCAATAGTCTGCTGGGGAAATTAAGAGTTACGCAGACTCCGGGCTATGCCGAGTGTCATGGATTGTAACCGAGACAACCTTCAGAAGGCGCATACAGATGTATATTACATGTCTGCATATAGTACGCCATATATTATATGGCGTACTGGTTTAAGCGGTTGCCTCGCATCTTTACACTGTACCGAGTATTGCGTGTTCGATTTCCTCACGAGACAACTTTTGCTTTGTTGATTGAATGTTCGTAAAATCTATTGCGAGACAGGATTAAAGCCTAGTGCGGCAGTCGTTTTTAAAATAAATGTTAGTGTATTGGTGCCAATAATAATACTGGGTGTAGGGAACGGCGTACCGAAAATCGATACCAGTGATTCAGTACATGATACTGAGGACCTTGGTGGTCGGATTTTTTTTATTATAAAGTGTGATGTTATAACTGTCAAGTCCGGTAGTTTCTGTGGCTGACAAAAACAATTTTTTAAACAAACAAAACTTTTATCGAAACTGTATTAATCAAAATCAGTTGAGTTTAACGATCAAAGTATAAAATACACACACAGCTATTTTAGCATTCATAATATTAATATCCAATATATGCCAACCAATGAAAATAATATCCCGAAGAACTCAATCGAGTGAATACTTTTAAGACCGTCTCAAACCTCGAAAAAAACGCCTGTACCGCTAAGCGAGAGCTAAACCCTCCACCACACTGCAAGCGATCAAGCGATATAAAAACGTCGCGTCGCTTTAACATAATGTCTCCCATCCAGTTGATATGCGCTGAGGGCCATCAATATCGCGATCGAGGGATTTTACAAATCCTTGCCCATTAAAAACAGACGCTGTTAGCGGGGCCCCGACTCCTCCATTCTCTAGAGCCCTGGGGCTCTTGGAGCTATGTGTATTGAATGGGGCGGCGATATGAGCTGCCGTCTCGTCTTATTCAGGCAGATCCGTTTTTAGTCATTATGATTCTCGTATAGCTGAAGGACGCTTATTATATTGATATGGAGACGTAATTATGGTATGTCTGGCTATACGATGGCAGACGGGATTTTTTAAATGGTGGATTTATTCATATTACATGTCTACTTTAAAATATTGTGTATGTATTCAATTTCAATATTATTACGACGTTAACGGTGGACGGTGGCGTAGATGGAGTGTAACGACTGTCACGCCGAAGGTGATGGGTTCTGTTCCCGCTCTAACTTTAGGGTGCATGAAAATGGAAGTTTATCTTAGTCTGGGTGTTTCTAAATAGGTATTAGATGTAAGTAATTACAAAAAACGTATATAATATGTATGTTTGTCCTTTGTCTAGTAACCATAGTTCAAGCTCTGGTTAGCTTAGGACTATTATAAGAATAATAAGAATTCATTTATTTGCACACAATAACATAAATTTTACAGCAAGTAAGAACCAAAGAAATTAGATAAAATACATAAGAATTAAAGAAAGTAGATAAGTACATACAAAACAAGACCATTAGAAAACTTAGGTAGTTAAAAGACGATGCGACTAGAAGGTGTTGTGTGTACATACATACATAGACACACGCCTGTTTCCCAGTGGGGTAGGCAGAGACTACGGAACGCCATTTGCAACGATCCTGACAAACCTCTCTTGCTTCATTCACTTCCATCAAGTTTCTCATGCATGTTCTTCTGTTTAGGGTACTTCTGACCTGTCCTTTTTTAGGATGTCTCCAATCTGGTCAGAGAAAGTCCGCCTAGGTCTTCCCCTTCGTCCGGTCCCATTCACATTTGCCTTATATATCTTCTTTGTAAGTCTTTCGTCATCCATCATCTCCATGTGCCTAAACCATCTAAACATGCCTTTCTCGATGCTTGTCACTACATCTTCTTTTACCCCACACCACTCTCTTATCACACTATTCTTTAATCTGTCGGTCAAAGATACACTACACATACTTCTCAGTGCTCTCATTTCTACAGCATTTATTCTACTTTCAAGTCTCTTCTGCCATACCCAACTTTCACTACCATACATAAGGGTTGGCACTAACACCCCTCTATGCACAGCCAAACGTAGGGCACGTGTTTTGGACAGGTTTTGACTGTTCATAAACGCCTTCAGAGCTCCATTCACTCTATTACCTGCATTAACTCTTCTTTCAATATCTTCTTCATTTTTACCATCTCTTGTAAACACCGTGCAAGACATGTTGTGTGTATGTGGTAGAATATTATTACATATTATTATATTAACAGTTAAGTAAAGTTTATATTAAGTATAAGGGCAGCGATAGCATATGATTTGGAACGAACCTGACTTCTCACCGCAATCGTGACTTTCTCCTCCGCATAGCTCTTCTCTGCTATGTTTTAGTTGAAGATTTAATAATTATTGATAACTACACTTTACTGTTCCACAATTTGAGTGAAAATGCAGGCTTAAACAAAAGCGCCCATTCGTATTTTCTTTCACGATACACAATCCACCATAAATAAATCTCAGAAACATCCATCAATATTTAATAAAAACAAAGCGATAAACAATGTATAACAATCATTGTTATCACAAAGCATTATCCATTGCGCTGTCATCACAAATCCGCACTTTTCAATCACTATAAATGGCGCAACGAACGCTTATTGTTTTAATTAAATCGGAGAAATAATATGAGTGATATCACTTGGGGCGAGGGCGCGTCGACGCGCGATGTACAAATTAACATACACATATATGTTTATCCGATGGACGATAAACCTGGGCATAACTAAGTGTTTACTAAAGGTTTATAGCGTCGGTGTATTGTGTAGCGGGTGTAAGAAAGTTGTAGTTGTGTTCTTGAGTAAAACAAGCGGTTGAGGAAGGATGATTTTACAGCGATGATTGTTATAAAATCAAGGCTTAGTACGGTTAGTACCTCACATCTCATCTGGATACGATCAGCGAACATAGATTAGCCCGCTTCAAGGTTATCCTTACTAATATATGTATTTGTATTTCGTTGATTATTTTGTCATGTCAAAATGATGCAACGTATCGACGTGATTTTGGGTATCGAGATTGCTCAAACAAGCAGCAAAAAGTGTTGCGGGCGCTGACATAGGTAGGTAGTTTTGCAAGTATTTAATAACCGAAGCCTACTAGACTACAGCTATTGTCCAAAATTCGGTGCTTCAAACGCCGCTTGCTTCACTCTGCTTAATCTGCTGAACTTGGCATTTTCGTTTTAAAATTGTGTACAGAAGGTTAATGACTTAATGTACCTACTGTGTCTATGCTGATTTGTGTGAGAATGCCCTATACCTTAGTCCTCTTGTCTTGTGATATATATTATAGTTGTCTCGCATCCAATTGTTTAAGTAGTACTACTACCACTCTAAGGTGTCTATTGTTGTGTATTTAATCCGCACACACGAAAACCTACTTGAGTAGTATTATTACAAAAGTACTTTCAAATATGTTTGAGTTATGCGAAGATTTCAGTTAGAAATTTGTTTAAGCTCTGCGGAGATTTTATTTATTTATTTATTTATTAAACTTCCTGCAATACAATTTGCACAAGGCGGTCTTAATGCCAAAGGCATTTTCTACCATTCAACCTTAGGGCGATGCAGAGATGATAGTGGCAGGTGTGTTTTAGAGACTAAAACAAGAAAACTTAATATAACAATAGAATATTATACCAGGTAGGTAATACATATTTACAAATATGAACGTCCTATATATACATACAGCATACATACATACGAATAAATATACACGTTTAAATATATTAATTATATATACTTAAATAAATAAATAATATATATAATATTATAACTATAATTTCTACATAAACATAAATATTCCATAAATGAAAACTGCTAATAGGTAATAAGTGAGTGCTGCTACTGACAAGCTTCCGAAAATCCACGATATAACTGACGAACCTTGAACTTGAATGTGTCTCGAGTAGTGGCCATCCTAATTTCAGGAGGGAGAGTATTCCAGAGTAGGATAGATTGGATATGAAAAGAAGAATGAACTAGATTAGAAGTGTGAGTTGGACAAAAAAGAAGAAGGTTATTAGATGATCGCAAGTTCTTAACATGGTTGGAGCAGAGATATTGGAAACTAGGCATTAGATAAGAAGGGGCATTAGGGGAGTGGAGAAGTGAGTATAAGGTCGTCAATGTACGCAAATTCTGTCGCTGACGAATTGGCAACCATTTTAATTCTGTACGGAATTTCGAGACGTGGTCGAACTTACGAAGATTGAAAACGAATCGAATGCAATAATTGAGAAGTCGGTCAAATTTATTGAGCAGATCTGCATTCAGGTCGAAATAACAAACATCACCATAGTCAATTATGGGGAAGATTACAGTTTGCACAAGCATTGCTTTAGTTTTTGAAGGGCGAAAGTTCTTCAGGCGATAAAGAGAGCGAAGAGTCCCGAAAACTTTCTGGCTAACTGCTGCAATCTGAGCCTGCCAGTCAAGAGTGGCATCTATGTGTAAACCAAGATTTTTCACGGTTGTAGCCAATGGTATTACACATCCATTGAAAGTGACCGATGGCAGGCTTATGAAGTCTACTCTAGAAATCATGCGCGAGCTTCCTACAACGATACCCTGGCTTTTGGATGGATTCACGCAAAGACCGAATTGATCAGACCACACTTTTATTACTTGTAAGTCCTGGTTAACTTTACCGATTACATCTGACAGCTTGTCTACCCGTGCCTGAGAGTAAAGCTGCAAGTTATCAGCATACAGGTGATACGCACACTGAAGTTCACAAGTTATAAGATTAATAAATAATGAAAATAGAAGTGGAGAGGGAATTCCGCCTTGTGGAACACCAGCATCTAGATCACAAAAATTCGACGATGTTTCATCAATGCGAACCAACTGCTGGCATCCACGAAGATATGAAGAGAACCAATCCCGAGCCTCAGATTAAATATTAAGGTGAGAAAAGATAGCCAGGAGAACATCGTGACTGACGGTATTAAAGGTGTTTGAGAAGTCAACCAAAGCTAACACAGTTAACTCGCCTTTCTCCACGCCCGCCCTAATATCGCCAGTCACTTTGAGTAGAGCGGAAACAGTGCTGTGCCCAGGTCGAAACCCGGATTGTAAAGGACTAAGGATGTTGTTGGAAAGAATAAATCTGGAAAACTGCTTGTGAACACAAGCCTCTAGGATTTTGGATAGGAATGGGAGGATGGATATGGGTCTTGGTTCGGCGTTACACCGAAACCGAAGGTTCCTAGGCGATTTCGGAAAAAATGGACTGTATTTAAAGGATGGCGAGTTCTGGTCGCCTAGGATTGGAGAGGGAGAGAAAGTATGGTGTAGAAAGGAACCTCTTACCTTGCACGGCAATCTTCTTCTTCTCAGAAGGGCAGTCTCCTGGTGTTTTCGAGAATCCTGAAGCTGTTTGAATCACTCCACTACACAAATCACTTTCACTCGCGGGCGGTTTTGTTGAGTTTTGTATAAGCGGTAATAATCATAGCGGTGCGGTGCGGTATGGCGGACACGATCTCAGCGTCTCGAATCTTCTGCGTCACCGTTGAGCAAGGCGGCCAATAGCGAGGCGTTTCGGGAGGGGATTTATGAAAAGGATCGCCATCACCATATCCCCCCGGCCCTAAACGGTTGCCTTTAAAAAATAAATAAAATTGAACTTAGCTATGTTGGGTGTACTACCGCAGAACCCATCAATAGGCTAAGACAGCGATATGATAATAAAATTAATCTAAATTACCTTTAGCGAAAATTACAAACGCAATAACAGCGAAAACTACAAACTAAATACTTAAACTAAGAGGTAGATCCAACTTCAGGCTAGATCTCACTGAGTTGGAAGCGGACAGAGACGTACAACAGGG
Organism: Euclidia mi; assembly: GCA_944739405.2. Lineage (NCBI taxonomy): Eukaryota > Metazoa > Arthropoda > Insecta > Lepidoptera > Erebidae > Euclidia > Euclidia mi. The sequence goes on along the minus strand of OX123207.2, from coordinate 7,736,516 downwards.
CGCACGTAGCTCCCCTTAGCGGTTTTCACGGTAACAACGCGGGTTGTACCGTCCTTGGAAGTATGCAATTTCTCTAAGATGTCTAACGGCCATGAAAGCGGCGGAGCATTATCATGTATTATGACGACCAACGCACTCTCCTGTATAGGGGATGCAGGACTATTCCACTTGGATCTAGCCTGAAGCTGGTGTAGATATTCCGCACACCAGCGCCGCCAGAACGACTGCACGAGTTTATCCAGCAGAGTATGCCTCTGGAGCAAGCTTGAAGAGTCTGCTTCATGGATAATGTGAAAATCTACGGTATTAAACGCATTACTAAAATCAAGTAGGGTCAAAACCGTCAGATTGCCACTATCCATACCCAGCCTAATGTCATCTGTTACACGAACCAATGCAGTGACAGTACTGTGCCCGGGGCGGAAACCAGATTGATAGGGATTTAGGAGCGCATGTTTATGTAGGAAGGAGCTAAGTTGAGAGTGAACAAGACGTTCAAGGACTTTTGATAGGAAAGGTAGTATGGAAATGGGTCGATAATCGGAGAAGGAGCTGGGTTTGGACTTCTTAGGTAAAGGAATTATTAGTGCATCTTTCCAACTTGATGGAAAGACACCACGGGCTATGGAATGGTTAAGGATGTGACATAGGACTGGAAGAATTTCATCTAGGATGGGAAGGATCATTTTGCGGCTGACACAATCGTTGCCGACTGCATTGGACGTCACTGCCAGTATGCTCTTCTTAACGTCACAAGCGGAAAATTGATTGAAGATAAAGGGAGAATAATTTGGGGTTGGCAAAGATGAAATATATTCTAAAGTGGTTCTTTTTGTAATTCCATCAAATTTGGATGAAGTAGTGAAATGAGTATTAAGAGAATCGAGGTTAATATTGTTTGGAATTGTTTGTTGCCGTGCCTTACCAACTCCCAAGGATTTAAGAAATTGCCAGACCTTTGCTGGATTACCGTCTTCAACTGATGTTTGAATATGTTGGCGTTGCGCTTTCCTACACACCTTGTTACAGTGATTCCTGATAGCCACGTATTTTTGTTGATTGAAAGCGCTAGGTTTATGCTTCAATTTTGCTTTAGCGGCGGATTTCTTTGCCATAATGTTTTTTATATCTGCTGTTAGCCATGGTGCTGGTAAGTGTTTTATTTTAACGGCGCGAATAGGCGCGTGCACGTTATATAAATTAATCAGATTTGATACTAGTATCTGAACTTTGGATTCAATACACTCTGAAGTATATAAAGACTCCCAGTCTATATTGACAGCATCCTCACGAAGTCTGTCATGATCCATGCCACTAAAATTGCGCTGCAAGACAACCTTAGGCTTTGTTTTGGGTGGGCGTATCTTATACGAGACAAAGACTAGGTCGTGATAAGAGAACGCATCTGCCGTACATTGACCATGCTTTTAAACGAAACTAGGAGAAGACACCAAAATAAGGTCAAGAAGAGAAGGAGTGCAGTTGGGAAAGTGGTGAGTGGCATTCAGTGTTAAAATTGATAAATTACAAGACTCCGTAGCTTGTCGAAAAGACGCTGCCCTTGAATCTTGCTTGAGGAGGCATGTGTTGAAGTCACCCATTATAATAGTGTGACTATATAAATCTACCTCTTAGTTTAAGTATTCAGTTTGTAATTTTCGCTGTTATTGCGTTTGTAATTTGCGCTAAAGTTAATTTAGATTAATTTTATTATCATATCGCTGTCTTAGCCTATTGATGGTTTCTGCGGTAGTACACCCAACATAGCTAAGTTCAATTTTATTTATTTTTTAAAGGCAACCCTTTAGGGCATGGGCGATATGGTAGCGCCATCTATCTTTTCCCTTGCTAGCTAATCACTTCAACGTCAATGGTTCGTCGCTGCTCGGCCAATCCGAGCGATCTTTTTCATAAATCCCCTCCCGAAACGCCTTGCTCAACGGCGACGCAGAAAATTCGAGACGCTGAGATCGTGTCCACCATAACGCACCGCACCGCTATAATTATTACCGCTTATACAAAACTCAACAAAACCGCCCGCGAGTGAAAGTGATTTGTGTAGTGGAGTGATTCAAACAGCTTCAGGATTCTCGAAAACACCAGGAGACTGCCCTTCTGAGAAGAAGAAGATTGCTGTGCAAGGTAAGAGGTTCCTTTCTACACCATACTTTCTCTCCCTCTCCAATCCTAGGCGACCAGAACTCGCCATCCTTTAAATACAGTCCATTTTTTCCCAAATCGCCTAGGAACCTGCGGTTTCGGTGTAACGCCGAAACAGGTCTAAAGTGGTTCGGTACAGTGGGATTAGAAACTTTGGGAAGAGGACGAACGTAAGCTTTACGCCACACGTTGGGATATTGGCAGGAGGAGGAGGAGAAGTTGATGATATGGGAAATGGCGGGAAGGAGTTGGTCGAGGACAGTGGTGAACATGTGACGACTGATCTTATCGTAGCCCACTGCCTTTGACTTGATGGAAAGGATAGATTTTTTAACTTCATCTGAGGTAACGGGAGAAAAATTTAAGGAATTAATATTTAGAGAAGGCCATCGTGCAATGCAATCAACCGTTTGACGCAGGGTTAGACGATCTAAAGTATTTGAGGTGATGAAATGTTTGTTTATATCGTCCAACCCAATTGCTGGCGGAAGATTGCACTGCTTTGACCTGCCTATCCCTAGAGTCCCTAGAAATCTCAAGATATCACCTGGCGAACCGGAGTCAATATTACTAATAATATGTCGGCGTTTGGCATTGCGTATCATCTGATTGCAGCGATTTCTTGCAGCCTTGTAACAGGACCAGTTTTCATCCGAGCGATTCCTTTTAAATATTCGGAAAGCTCGATCACTTCTTCTCATCGCTATCAGAACCAACCTGGACATCCATGGTGCTGGGGGTCGTTTCACTTTGATTTTTCTTATGGGCGCGTGGTTGTCGTAAAGCTGTATAACAGTTTTATTGAAAATTTCAACTTTATCATCGATTGTAACTGCGACCATCAAAGGTTCCCAATCGATGGATGAAGCATCGGAGAGGAGCCTCTCCACATTCATCCTACCAAAGCAACGCGTGTGCACTTTAGGTTGATGTTTATAGGGTTTAAGGGCATATGCAAGGAAAATTAGGTAGTGGTGGGAAAATCCGGGAGAGGGATATTGACCATGGGAAACAACTAGAGAGGGATTGGAGGTTAACATCAAGTCGAGCCAGGTATCATCACCATTGATGTTATGGTGAGTAGCTTGAAGCGGTAAAACATTAAGGTTGGCTGACTTGAGGATGTGAAGGAGTTTTTGTGTGCGAGGAGATTGGATAGATAGGAGGTTGGTGTTGAAATCACCCATAATGACATGGTGCTCGTACTCAGACCCTAAAGATCCTAATACCATTTCTAATTCAGTGAAATAATCAACAGTAGGGGGACAATACACTACTACAAGGACAATCTTAGTCCTCCTGACCCAAACCTCTAAGAAAAGAATTTCAGCAGGACTTACAGTATTATTAGAAGAAGAGGCAAGAATTTTTAGGTGTAGTCGCTTCGTTAATAAATTGCAATGCCACCACCCCGTTTACCTATACGATCGCTTCGAATAAGAATATATCCTGGAAGAGGGTAAGTAGTTGAGAGAAGTTGAGGTTTGAGCCAGCTCTCTGAAATTAGGACGGCGTGAACATTAACGTTAGAGAATGCGTCATGGAGATCACTGTAGTGACTTGCCACGCTTTGAGCATTAATGTGACACACGTTCAGTAATTTATTTTGATTGTGGTTAAATGTATTACGGACAAAGTCACCTAGCGACACATCGTCAATTGAACAAAAACTGTCATCAGCAGATGAAACTAAAGAATTGTTAGCAGACATAAATAAATCATTTTCAGCAGACATATATATAAATACAATATAAATATATCAATAAAATAAAATAAAAAATATTTTAACTTAATAATTTACCTGAGTTTAAATAAAAAAGGCAATATCATCACTGCACCACCCGCCAGCAGAATTTACACATTGCACGTACAACTAACATACAAAACAGAAAAAACACAAACCCTGCAATTCCTCGGTATTTATCAAAGTTATTGAAAAGTTAAATTATCAATAATATCAATACAATACACGTTTCGTTATTGCACTAACGGGGTAGTATTTAACAGTAATGACGCTAATGACAGATGTTATGAGTTTGACAATTACACTGTATACCGACGATTACAAAAAAAAAGGTTAGCGAATGATAGCAATAAAAATTTAGTTATTATTAATATGTGGGTAAATAAGAGTTAATGTATACTTGTAAACAATGGAGTCAAGTTCTTATAAATCTACGAAATAATAAACACAGCAATAAAACTACAGATAAGGGATAAACATATGTGTGCGAAGAAATACGCTGTTGATACCTCAGTTCTTACGCGAAACGTTCTTGCCTGATACGCCTGTAGAACTGGCACTCCCGGCAGCGCTTGTGGTCGCAGTCGAAGCATCTTCTGTGCGTTTTGGATACTTGGCCATCAAGGAATTCAACTCGTCCATGCTGGTGATTTTAGAATGGCTGCCATCCGGAGTCTTTACCACTATGATGCCATCTTGCATCCAACAGGACCGCATGCCGAAATGCTGATGAGCACGGCCAAACTCAGATTGTCGCGGCTTGGTGAGGAACTCCTTGACGGAAACCGATAAGCCCTTGAAAGCTTTCTTCGCCCTCCAGACAGCCAACTTATCCTCAACACTGTTAAAGCGCACCAAAATGGGACGGGTATGGTCCTTACTCGGGCTACCGAGCCTGTGGCAAATCTTGATGGAAGCAACGGAGAAGTTCTTCAGATGCAATGTACTCTGTAGGCTCCCAGCGATAAAAGCAGTGCAGTCCTCTCCGGCAGCCTCGTTGAAACCAGAGAAGACAAGTGCCTTTCTTCGATGCCTCATCTCCATCGTGTCACACATCTTGACACACTCCAAGATTTGTTTTCTTAGTATGCCAAGCATACTGAAGGCGAGTTCCCTGAAGGCCCTGAACTCTTCAGCTACCTTCGCGACGGTGTCCTTGGCCGGCCCACTACTTTGTAATTGAGCCTCCAACTCGTCCATTCGCTTAGCAAAGCAGTCTTCAAGGCTCTTCTGTGCTGCTTGAATCTCCAGTAATTGGGACATGGTGATTTTAAGTGTTTAGTGGTTGTGAATTGCAAGTACTAAAGTGCAGTGATCAGCTGGCAGGTGGTGATGTAGCTCAATCTAATTTGTTACATGTACAAACGTGAGTACAGGTTATTTATGATGTTATACTCTCACTTATAAAATCCTATTAGAATTTACTTGATTAAAACTTATTAAATCAAAATTTTCAAAATTTGAAAGCTGTTATACTTTTTAACACCTACCGCCCAAAAAAAGATTTCAATTCTACAAGTGAGAAAAAACTGAGTTTTATAGCAAATTATTTTAGAATTCGTTCAATATCCAGCGTAGAGGCTTTGTGGTTGACATCGCGATATAAGCCTACAAAGGAATCGACAGCCCGACACATGGTGCAACGATATGTGTTCTTTGTGAATAACAAAATACACGAACATAAATGAACATTTGTGAAGTTATCTGATTGTAATTTTATAACGCAGTCATCATTGTCATATCTTATCTTATATTGAAGAGTTTGTTTGTTTGTTGTTTGGTTGAACGCGCTAATCCAGGAACTACTGGTCCGATTTGAAAAGTCTTTCAGCGTTAGATAGCCCACTTATCGAGGAAGGCTATAGGCTATATAACATTGAGCTATGATCAACGGGAGCGGAGCAGTAGCCTTAAATAACGCGGGTGTACCTGCGGGCATCCTCTAGTATAAGTATATGCATATAAATTATTTGTCCTGACTAACATATCATCAGAGAGAATAAAGTGCTTAAGTCACATTATGATCTAAGTGAATAATGCAATTTGATTATGACATAATAATATACTAACGAAGGATTCTTAGACTCTTATATTCTACACTTCAGAGGTAAAATTGTGATGGGAGGTTTTTTACAAAACTGGCTTATCTACAGCTAGCACTAAGAAAATGTGTGAATCTGTTAGTTCTGTACACATGTAGGTAGTAAGGTGTAGATGAAAATATCTGTCTAATATAATGCCTGAAGGTTTTGTTAGTCACTACCAATCCATTATCATTACCATCGATAAGACCAGGCTTGAAGGCCAAGCTCAATTTGAATAAGTTATCACTTATTTTATATCTTTGCGAGGCAGCGATAGCCTAGCAGATATACCAACAGACTGCTATGCAGTGGTTATCGGGTTCGAATCCACGGCCCTCACCCCTAACTATTCGATGATACGTGCGATTTAAATTGCTAATTATTATAGTTTGCCCAGTGTCTCAGAGACCACGTTACACCGTCAGCCTCGGCTGTCATGAAGATCTTTGGCAGTCGTTATGAGGTGTCCTAGTACTCTCAAATGAACTATTGCTGGTTTTAACCATTAAAACAACCATATCACTGCCTCTTTTGATTGCTGAAGCTGTATAGAAAAGTTGATATTCTATCAAATCCCGTAAGATTAGTACGCGAACCGCGGGATCCAAGGGGTGTAAGTCTTGAATGCAATCGGAATAACGCGTTTTTTATTACTGAAACGCTGTAAAAAGATAGTTAAAAGACGTTAACGTGTGTTTTCTTTGAAATGATCTAATGTGCCGAATAATAAAAACGGTACATGCAATATCTATATGCCAGGAGGATGATTTGATCCCATAGACCGGTATACCTAAAAGTTTATATGCCGTGATATGTAGTTTAAAGATAATGGCACACTTCTTCTTTCGTGTCAATGAGTCATTTCAATCAAGTTGTAACGTCGTGTACCTCTGTCAGGACTCTGACGTCGAACGTAGGAGGGAACGCCTCTGCCCGCGCGCCCCGCACGCCTTATATAAGCGAGCGAAGCCGTTCATTCACCCCTTTTGCTCCAGCTCACGGCCACCAGTTAAGTCTTCTCCCCTATCAAGACCCTGGCCTTCGGAACACCAGTGAATACCAACTATACTTGTCGGACCACGTCCTGAATTTCTCATGTTCTCAATTATCCGTTTTCTTAGTTTTAAAGTATTGTATATCTACATAGGAATTATATCGTAAAGTGTACTATTCTAAAAGTGTTTTATTGCGTAAGTAAAACTTGATTTTTTTATTTTTTTGATCGACGAGTGATTGAGTCTGGCTCACCACCTAAAAACCAATTACCCGTGCGACAAAGTTTCTTTAAATCTTATTCGCACCTACTATCTTATACGCAGCCACGCTTACTGCATTTTCGAAGGCGTCCTAAAGACCATAATGGTCTGGAAGAGTACATGTGCCTGAGCAGTTAGGTCACGATAACAAGTAATTCATTGTCTGCATGCAAATGCCACACTGACACATGGTTTCGGATTCGTCCAATAAACCCCATTTGGATCGGTTTTCTTTGTTCCGGCCGACTTGGGTTCGCAGTTTGTATACAGACTTATAAGTAGCCCTGTGAAGCTTATGATAGTCTAATAAATTAACAAAAATGTCTATGACTGAGTTAGAGCTGTAACGTTGGCATGCTTGTATAATGTGCCATATCTCTTACGGCCATTTTCAATAATCAAACTATAGATAGATCTGTAGATTTTAGATTCATGTTTGACATATTTTGTATGGAGCTTATGTCAAAAACTGTCAAAAACGAATCTAAAATCTACAGATCTATCCATATTTCGTATATTGAATTCCGTAGTTAATCTGGCGCACAGAGAATTCTCTGTATATTCGAAATATAAAAAGCAATTAAAAATCAACGCGAGCGTTGTTCAATTAAACACGGATAACGCGGGATCATTGGAGAATCCTTTTATTTATCGCAACTATTACTGTTAACACGCTGACGTGTGACGCTATTTGTTGAAAATTAAAATGACAAAAAAATAATGCTAAGAATAAAAGCATGATTGTATAAAAATATCACATTATATTTACACGTCTGCCTACCCCTTCGGGGATACAGGCGTGAGACTGTGAATGTTTAGCGGGTGTTTAGCGTGTGTTTGGTTTAGGAACTCTTAGAATATCATCCCTCTAAACGCAAGCAAAACTATTATGCGGAGTCGCAGCAAAGTATGCTAACCGCGATTCGATTGACCCACAACTATAAGACGATGGTCACCTCGGTGGTTAGCGGTGATAACTAATTTTTTTATGAATTTCTGTACTTGAAGATTATTTACACGTATAAAATTAGGGCAGCTTTGTGGTGAGCTAAATATGACTGGTGACATTGCGGTCCCAATTGCTTCAGAGAGTAGTAGAGTATCGTATAGATACTGGGATTTAAAACGGAAATAAAACAATCACTCTAAGTTTATTTTGGCCTTTCTTCTCAGGAGGTCATTTAGTTAGGAAAAGCCGGCATTCTATACAATAGGAATTTTGAATTAAATATAGTGTTAAATACAACAAAAGGTACAACATTCGTGGACACTTGTAAGCCAGTCCAAACGTCGTAATATGTATCCGAAAGTTTCAAATTGATTATTATATAATAAGCTCATTATTGCGATTAAGACCCGCTTAATAAAATTGTATGATGTATGTATACGAATTCAGAAAGTTTAAAAGCGATTAACCAAAGTTTGTGTTTCATGTCTGGTTTTCATGTCCTGTATAGAGATAGAACTTAATAAGAGCGAAAAAAGTCATGACAATATGCCCTTCTTTTAAAACGTCATCCATGCTATCAACTGTATGAGAGATTAAAGTTAATATGATTAAAGTTAGCAACGCAATACAATTTGGTGTTGGACGTTAAGTGTAAAGTGTGGGAAATATTTGCGTAGGCGTCGCTATACATCAACTTGGGCCCCCCATGGCCCATGGTCACAGTGTAGAAATATGCAGAGGATTCATGAAAAAACGTGGTTTCTGAAACATGCGAGGGTATTAAACATTTTAAATATATTTAAATTTTATTAGCCATGATTTTGGTTGTGTACGTAGTTATGGACCCTTATTTCTAACCCCTAAACTATGTGACACATTTTGTCCACAAGGCCCATTAAACATTTGAATCTTAGCTTAAAATCTATAGTTCAGTAGTATCAGTTGAAACTTATACGATGAAGTATTCGTAGTTCTGATGCTTGTCATTGGGTAGCACTAATTGTGATAAACGTAATGAAGTTCTTGTAGTCGTTTTCCTGTATATTAGCGTTTTTAGTATCTCCACCATTCACTAGATGTTGCTAGCTGTATATTTATTTTATCTACGTGACGTTTGCCTACTGTACGTGCGTATACTATGTCGTTGGCGCATGAATGCCATTGTCGCGCCAACGCGTCACCCGCCGAGCCGCTATACCCACACACTTACACATCGACTAAATACTGAATAACTTTGGCAACAGACACTATTGAACCAGTTGATGATAGGATAGTGATATTACTGCCTAATAAACAAATCTGGTTTTGATTGGTTTTAGATATAATGGTTGAATTGGATTGTAGCTTTGTTGTTGAAGTTGATTGCCGGCTTTATTATTGTATTTCAAGATCTAAAATTATTTACCATCATAGCGGATGGCCATGGCAAGGATATGGTGCACGTTGGCGGAATGCTGCGTTACCCTGCTTGACGGCATCACAGTATTGTACAAAAGTTTAATGGGTTGCCCTCTCGCTTCTAACTCTATTATGTCCATGGCCCGCCGCGACAGGTACCGGAACGCCTCCTTAGCCACCTTGTATAAGGTAGTAATGCTGCTTAAGGAGACAGTGCAACAGGAGAAGGACCTCTCCTTCCAGTTACACTTGGGTTGCCTACGGTATGCATGTAACGTCGTTCACAATAGCTTATTTTATTTAAGACGTTTCGATATTATGTTTCGACATTACGTTATGAAGACTCTTTTCATTTATATCAGTATGTGCTTTTCAAATTACAGATAACTTCTGGAGTAGTATATTACAGGGATATTATGGCAAGTATGAGGAATTTGCGTGGGTTAAGGTGTTTCTGCACTAAATGATTGCTGGAAACAGTAGTTCACAATTTAAACCTCCGTATTGCTCATGACCGTGGTGCCTAATCTCTTCTCATCTTCAGTCTGTTGGTTTATTGTCTCCCACTTTGTTAAGGAGGTACCTAAGCAAATGATTTATTTTCCAACTCCTCTTATATAATTCTGATCAAGTTTTTGCGGGTTCCAAGAAAGTTTAATTTTGCCCGGAACTTCACGAGTGTCAAAACTCGCTGTCATTATGGTCACTGCTGCTGAACCTGGCTAAGTGGCTACACAGGCAACAGAGTAGCAAGAATGAGAGCGGGAAAAGTCCTAATACAAACGAAGTGAACAAATCGCGAAAATTTGAAAACATTCACTTCATTGGTTTTGTAGCAGAAAAGGGAAAATTCTGAAACGTATTGATAATATAATCGATACTCATATTGCTGTCATATATTATATAACTCCCGCATTTCATTGTACTGAAAGGAATCAAATCACTCAACTGTCTATCTATTTCATTTGCGAATAAAGTAACTGGCAGTCGGTTGTAATGTGTATTTCAAGATTTTACGTATTCGATACGTATATTTTTATCTTAAATAATCGCCTTAAATCGCAACACGGATGGCGCTAGGATGATGATGATCTTTATGATATAGATTTTGATGATTATTTACAGGTCTAGATGTGTTGCACGTGCGATGTATTGGTAAGACCAAAGCAAAGTAGTAGCACTGCATTAATTTAGTTAGTCCCATTGCGAGATTTGTGGGGCAAATAAAGGAGGAATTGCAAGTATCAGAGGACGGGTCTCGGGCTAAAAGAGTCAGGCCACCAGAGGAACAGTCTATAAACAGTGTTACTCTTAATTAAACATTCCATTGGTATGCGTGTAGTTCTTATGGTGACTGGATAAGAAAAAGTCTCACTAACCTATTTCATTCTGTGAATGTCGTAAGAGGCGGCTAAGGAAAATACACGAATCAAATAGTATAAAGATACTATGTGGTTCGTTTCACCGTTTCTGTCTCTTACCAAACGGTAAGAAACGGAAAATGTGACATAAAACCCTTTGTTAGCCGTCTGGCCAGCGCGGTAGCGTGGTATATTGGGCCAAATCCTCCAATTGACTCATCATGTTATTGTGATTTAAATTAGGAGAGATCTACGTGCTGTAGTTGAATGAGTAAGGCTGTATGATGATGATACAAGTATATATCCGATTTTAAATTTCGCAATTTGTATACATCGTACAACATTATTTAGCGGGTCTTAGTCGCGTCAAATTAATTTATTTAAGGTATAATACCTATATGTTTCCGACGTTTTTACTGCCTTGTACCGGTGGTGGTCGCGGAGGGATAGTCCTTCCTAATTTTACGCGAGTACAGTATATCCGTTTGTCTGTTTACGCAATGGTGTTGATATCGATTGAGTGCGGATTGGAATATGTTAGGTTTGGCACGACGCTTGTTTGAGCTTCCAGGCTACAGTAGCGACGCGCTGTCTAACCGCGATCATTCGTGCCAATGTTTTGTATAAATACGTTTATGTCTATTTTATTCGTGAAGTCACACAGACAGTGTTTAAGCGCCTTTGTTATTTGCAAGTTCTATGAGAAGTCTAGAATGACTGTCTCTTCTATAATGCTGGCAAAATAAGGATATTAATCTAGGTAAGTCTTTTGCATCATCGTCGCCGTTATCCTGGTTGCATCCAAGACATTCAGCTTGCTTTCTAGTCTAACCAGATTGGACAATATATTAGCTGCTTTATTACAGCGCGACAGCTAAGGCCAGTGGTATTAGATTTCAGGGTACTGACTTCCCATAACGACTGTCAAGGAGTTAAGCACGGGTTTTGCCTCTTTATTTATTTGTTACATACACTTTTTCAAGTAGGTTTAAATATTATATTTAATTCAGTAGCCTCAGTAATAATAAAAAGAGTTCTTTACAAACTCAATCTAAATAAAATATGAATATACGTTGGCATTCAAAAAAACTGTCGTGTACCCCGCGGCGATAATTGCTTTATGAAAATACGGTGTTGTTGGTGCGACATACTACAAACAGTGGCGCGACGGGGTAACTGTCGCTGAGAGCGTAGGGCTGTCTCATAGCGAAATAAGTTTGACAAAGTTAAATGAATATTCAAGGCTCGATGATTGTAATGTTGCGGTACAGTGTGTGGACAGTTTTGTCATACGGATACTGAGATTTGGTTGCCATATAAGCGGGCGACGTTATGAGTGTTACTGTGCGAGATCGAATCGGATATGAGATGCTCCGCAGGTGAAGCACATTCATCGAAATAGCTCTCCGATTAGTCAAGATAAAGTGGGGTTCACTTTATCTATGTACTTTACTTTATCCGTGTATGGCTTTTCTATAACTTTGCAGCAGAATTGGGCCTCTCGCAAGGTGAACCGGCGATCTTGTAGGAATCGGGAGAAAGATCGGTGTGTGTGGAGGGCCTTGCGTGAGGCCTCCCAGCAGAGGACGTTTATCGGCTGATGTGATAAATTGTTTCTTCACTTCTGCTAACCCGCAGTGTCTCAAATCGAAAGACTTTGACTAAAATAAAGTAATATACGAATCAGAGATGTTATCATGTCATATGGGCTTTATCAAAATGTTTAAGGTCACTCAGAGGACGTTAGAGAGACTTATGTTTGGAGATTCTTTGTGGATTGAATCAGAAATGAGAGGTGAAGAGAAATAGTCGGATAGCCACAACAACTATTACTATTATGTCTAACAACTACCATCATCAAAACATGCGGCATTATCAAATCTTTGCAACCGGGCAACGTTAGGATAATGATAACTACAAACTATCATCTCTACATCACCTTAGGTTGACTGTTAGAGAATGCCTTTGGCATTAAATCCACCTATTATTTTGTGTAAAAAGTAAAATAAATATCTATATTTCTAACTAAACTATGCAGCGACAACCCTAGCACTAGATATTGAAGGGATAACCAGCGGCAGTGCGGCGGGACGGCTGCTTTACTATGCGTGCCAAACTACTACAGACCGACTCTGTGCGACAGAATAAATTTGTTGCTACACACTTTTAATTAAATACGAGCTTAGCCCGCGGCTTTTACCGTATAAAATTATATAGTCTTACGCTTTTAGGAGTAGGTAGCGGTAGCTTAGTGGAGAGACCGACAGACTGCGTCGCAGAGGGTCTCGCGTTCGAATCCACGGCTCGCACCAACGACTTTTCAAACTTTTGTGCGTATTAAATTGTTAATTATCGCTTACTAAATGGTGAAAGCCCATCTGACTTTCTTCATTATAGAGAAATCACAGTCATGCAGACTGTGATTTCTCTATAATGTTATCGAAAGACTTGAGAAATCTGCCACGCCGCACTCTACACTCCGTCTATAGAACTCTAAGATTACTTCAAAACTTTATTGCGTAACATTCCATGATTAACATTACATTAGGACAACTAACACACAGTTATCAGAGTGGTTAGTTCGAGTTTGCACACGAATAGATAGCGTATGAGTTGTTCGTCGGTGGCAATTTTCTATCGTCATCAGCTCTGTTGTTATAGTAAACAGAATGTCACAAGACCCATCACCAAGCCGAGGTCTACTCGTTTTGGACATCATGACAAGACATACTGAACAAAAATAATTCCTGGGAAACGATTTTTTAAGTAGACACATTTTAAAACCGCAATTAAAAGTACGCGCGTGCAATGTTCGAAATATCTTCTTATCCATGGGTGCATTGGATAACTATAGACCATATTAGCGGGGTAAATGTCATTTTGTACATAATTAGGAAAATTGTATGGTGACTTTGAACCTCAATAACTCCTGAAACAGTAATTTCCCAGATAAGGTGCTGAAGTAAAAAAGACATAATAATGGGTACAATATGGGATCTCAGTTTTCGTTAAGGGTCTTTTTACACCCTGCATACTATCCCACTGCTAGGCACGGGCCTCTCCTCACTATGAGAAGTTTAAGGTCATAATCTACAACGCTGACTAAGTGCGGGTGGGCAGACATCACATGTCTTTCTAGCACAATATGAAAGACTCTCAGATATGCAGGTTTCATTTTACACACATGGATAATGATCTTCTTCTTTCTCTTAGCGTTATCCCAGTTTCAATCTGAGGTCCGCTTTCTAGTCTAACCGGATTTGACTGAATATTAGCTTTTCCACGGAGCGACTGCCTGTCTGACCTCCGTAACCCGAAGGGATAGCGATATTCCATGGTTTAGACTAGTGTCTGACTGTGTTTTATTTAGAAGGTACTGACGCCCTGTAACGATTGTCAAAGATCTTCATGACAACCCGGACCGACGGCTTAACGTGCTCTCCGAGGCACGGGACAAGCGATAATTAACAATTCAATACGCACATAACTCCGAAAAGTCATTGGTGCGCGCCGTGGATTCGAACCCGATACCCTCTGCATGGCAGTCTGTTGGTATATCCACTCGGCTATCGCCGCCTGTACACATGGATAATGATGAACCTCTTAAATTAAACAAGAATTACTACGGCAGTTATCTTTAAAATAAAGATTCATAAAATAGAAAACAAAGTTATACATGTACTTTGTATTACTCTTAGTGTGGAGTCGAAACTTTATAAGAAACTGTATAATATCAAAGGTCAAGCAAAAGGTCACCGGCTGAGCAATTGAGAGCAGCCGTCTATAAATATTGAAACTACTTAATATGAGAGAGTGTAGCCAAAGTTTAAGAAATATATGTACGGTTTTATTTTGTAATCCTTTTAGCGTTTTTTATATTGCTATCTGCATGCTATAGCTATGCTACCTGCGACTTCACCCGCGGCGTGTCAGTTATCGTCAGTAGCCTGTGTATTTGGTTTTAAAAAATACATAGGACTCTCGCACTAGGAGTAAATAATATTTCGTGGGGGACTTTACAAACAAACAACCAATGGACACAACGTAAACACGGGCTCTAAATAACAAGTTTTGGATCACACAAAGTGTTGTTTTGTGGGGTATCGAACCCACAAGACTCTGCGTAGTGGTTTAAGCGGCCAGGCAGTCGCTTAAACCAATACGCGAACAGTGCAGTAAAAAAGTACGTTAAAAAGAAACACACACTTTCTTATTTTTTTATGGTATATGAGGTGAAAAGTAGGCTGATCGTCTGTGGGCAAGTGATTACCACTGCCTGTGGATAAAAGCAAAACCAGAGGAGTCACGAGTGCATTGCCGCTTTTTGGAATGATAAAAGTATATGAGTACCGGGATCAGGGAGAAGGTAAAGAGGAAGTGGCTTCCGAGTCTCCCACTCACCAAACGAAACCCAACAGTATAGACACTGTTACTTTACGTCGATAATTTGTTATATTACTATGGATTACTCTAATTTCAGCGTAGATGGCGTTATGGGCTGGAAAACTTAAGCATTCACCTGTAATGTGTATTCTTGCGCATGTTACATAACAGAAAAACAAATATATAATGGACAGTAAATTTGCTTCGATCACTTTGCTGATTAGAGCATTCGCTAGAAATATCGTGAAATACATTTTCATAGCTACGAGTATGTATTTCTCTGTTCGCTATTCGGTTTGAGAAATATAAAAACGGCGAATAACGTTCTGTTACAAGTGAATGTTTAAATCTAACAGCACCATTATATGCACCAGGAATGGAATACAAAGCATGATTTGAAAGTATCAATTGCGATTAGTAAAACATGGAAACCAAATTCTATAAACTTATGCGCGCCGAAATCATTTCACTAGATTTGAATAGCCCCTAAAAATTCTTATACCTCTTCGGCTACTCATTCACAATAGCATCCGGCTATGGTCTTATAGATTGAACGCCCATGGGTTTCCGGGTGGTGGGTTATGGGTTGGGGCCTGCGTCTCAGAACACACTCACAATATGAACGCGTGAAGGCTTTTGAGCGGAATGGATGCTATAATGTGTGTAAGGAAATGTTTATAATAATTTACATAATATGTTGCTGTTCCTTGTATCATAATATCGTGAATTATCATTGAGGGATGAGGCTGTGTTTCGGATATGTGACGTGAATGAATGTAGTCAATGACCTTAGACTTAATTATGAAGCATCGTAAAACTTTTACTAGATGCTTTATAATGGCCTACGTCTACCAGTGGATGAAACTAAGAATGTTGTGTATTATGTCTTTGGTTTTGAATATTTTTCCATATATTTTTCCAAATAAACCATTGCGCCAATATAATTTTTATTTATTAAGAAACTATTTAAGTTAATGTAATTTAATAGAATTGTCAAGTAACATGTGTTTGTCCCTAATTCAAAACAAAAGTTTAAAAAATAAAGTAATGGTAATGTGAAAATTTAAAACGATGTTGGTAATCTTTCAGTATTGGACAAAGTGACCAAGATTTCTGTGTTAAGGCCTCACATACAGAGACCTTTTTTAAAATGCGTGCTATTTTTAGGAGTACTGTTTTCTAAACCATGGGCTTGATCAACTGGCTAACGCGAATTTATTTGGTCAAAGCTTTGCTCAGTAAATTCAGTCATCGACATGATTATCGGTAGGCATTCGGTGAAGAAAACAGATTAAATATTTACGCCTATCTCACACGTCGACAATCTCGTAATTAGGTGTAAATATTTGATAATTTTGTCTCTTTCTGCTTTTACAAGATTGGGAGAGATGGTGTTATTGACAATTATTGTGGGGCCAGAAAGCCAAATCGTATCGTTTATCACTACAATAGCCTTATGTTAATTGCCAAAATACGGTGCTGAAATCAAAAATATACTAAAACTACCGTACGGTTTATGGTACGATAAATTTATACTTCTTAAGACCTGCTCGAGTAAAAATGTTTAGTCACAATTATGTCAACCAAACAAATGGGGTCTTTCATAATATATTGTAGTGAAAAAGACACTTTTACTTGTGCAGTGAGTATCGATTGTTATGCAATTTGAACAATACATTTCTCACATAAAAAGGTAAATTACAACATGTTATGTATATAATAGTATTTTCTTGGGTTTAAGCGAATTTATCGCGTTATATTGGTTTCACTAGTTATTACATTCAAACCGAATGATCTAGAAACTACATTTTTATTACTAAACGACGTTTCGAATTCCTTACAGGATTCATGTTCACGGCAGACTTAGGTGATATTTGTCTTTTTTCGTGAATGTATAAGTTATCTCAAAGTACACGAACATTTTTCAACTATTGGTGTTACTATTTACGCAGAATGAGGTCATAGAGTTCTTAGGTCTTCTGGTGACTTTGTCCTTTTTGGGTTTCATTAGCCTTATGACAGAGCCCCAAGCTGGAGGAACATTCCAACCGTCTTCTCAATAGGGAAGACGGTTGGAATGGGGTTTTTTTTATTTCAATAGCCTCACGTATCATCCTTGGAAGAAAACGGTGTTCTTTTGCGAGTATCTGTGGTTCATCAAATCGCAGGTAGTGGTTGGGTCCTTGTTCCTCATGTTCACATACAGCAGACTCAGCAAAGTCTGCTTTGTGATTTTTTCAAAACATACGTTTGTATTATTGTATGTATTATGGCAAATTACATGACCAAATCGTTCATCTATTATCCTCACATGTATAGAAACAGCGGCGATAGCCGAGTGGTGTAGGTACGTGGCAGTCCGCGAGACGATGCACGGTTGGTGTAGTGTTTTAAGCGGCCGCCTCGCCGCTTGACACTACACCGAGTGTCGTGTTCGTGTTCGAGTCCCACACAAGGCAACACTGTGATTCATAAATTGTTGTTTCGACTCTGGGTGTTCATTGTGTCCGTTGGTTGTATGTTTGTAAAGTCCCCCGCAACACAGGATTTATTCCTAGTGCGGGAGTTGTCTTCTTGAGAAATAAATAAAAAATAAGATGATCTCTGGTTACCCTGGGCACACACCTCAGCCTTTTCGAAGTTATAGGTGTACTAGAGGACGCCAGCGGCTACGCCCGCATTTTTTTAAATTTAGCCGTTTTGGCCGATCCCGTGGGAATTTCGGGAAATCCCTTCTTAGTGCACCCCTACGGTCCCCAAGGAACATACATGCCAAATTTCAGCTTCCTGCGCTCAATAGTTTCGGCTGTAGCATGTCTGTCAGTCAGTCAGTAACGCAAGGATTTTATATATTAAGATTATAAAATTTTAACTATCGCTCGTTAGTGAGCCCGGTAGATGCCAACAGACTTCGCCACATAACTGGGGAAGTGAGGGAGTATACCTCTGCCTACCCCTTCGTGGATAAAGGAGTGATGTTATGTTATGATGTCATATTATGTACCTACATGTTTAGAGTATGCACCAATAGCTAAGTAAATAGGCAACTTATACAAAATTATCAATAATATTTAGTTTATGTTTTCATCATCATCATCATCATCAGCCTTTAACAGTCCACTACTGGACTAGGCCTCTCCTTTGAACGGAGGAATTGGCCTACTATACGACGCTGACCAAACGGGTTGGTAAAGGGTTTGTATCAAGTTTTCCTTCTCTTACAGTGCTGTTCTCTGCATAATATGCTCCCTCTGTCGGCTCTTACGACACCCATGGGATGATATGGGGTGGTGACATTCCGTATTCTTAATCCGTCACCACACGGACAGTTTTTTTATATGTTTATGTTTTACAATAAGTTATTTAAAATCTCTCTTTTTCAAATCGTTTGACTTGAAACAGTAGAAAGTTCTCATTTTGACAATATTTTTCACAAGAGGAGCCGATTTTGATGATTATTTTTAATTTAAAGGCTTCTCGTGTGGTCCCATTCAAATGATCCATTGATCAAGATCTGATGAGATTTTTTTTTGTTTTCTTTATTAATGCATTTTTTAGTTTACATTTTCATGAGTTTGCTGCTTTATCCGAACATTTTTCTATTATTTTAAGCGTTTTCTTGCTCCTGTGTGAATTTCGGCACTCCCATACCGCCTCTACGGAACATAAATGTCAAATTTCAGCTTCCAGCCCAGTAGTTCTGGCTGTGCGTAATCTGTCAGTCAGTAACGCAAGAATTTTATATACGGGTTGTAAAAGACCCTTAATGAAATTTTAAATCCCATATTTTACTGGTACAATATGGATTGTACCAGTCATTACAAACTTTTTTACTTGGGCACCACCACATACTAGGGTAATTACTAGCCAAGTATGCTCAAAGTTACCATAGCCCTTTTTTGTTTAGGTACAATTTCTTTTTAAATTAGTTTTTTTTCTATTTATGTACAAAATCGAAGCATTTCTCGTGCCAATTAATTCAATAGATGTCCTATGCTCCCATGGATAGGTAGGTATCTCGAGCATTGCACGCGTGCACTCTACTTAACGGCTTATAGAAGACATCTACTTCGTACAAAAAATCGTTTCCCAGGTTGTATTTTTCCTTTGTATGACTAGGCAAACATGCAAAACCAGTAGACTTCGGCTTGGTTGATGGGTCTTTTTACACCCTGTATACAGATCGATTACGATCGAGGGGCTTGCTTTTTGGGGTCGTTTTATAAACGTAGTTTTTATATCAACTAAGAACGCGTATACAGAACACTTAAGCTTTATTTTACACACCAGTTTTATCGTACCCGATCCGTGATGTGTACGACACAGCGGCGGTGTCGTGACGATGTTTGTACAATATTCAGCGACGAGATATCACACTCATACTTCTATGTAAATGCATTGATATTGCATTGGCTGGAGAGGCGCAGCGAGGGGAATGGTTAAAGTAAGTATTATAGAGCGAGTCTACTTTGGTTTTATTCGAGATTTTATTAATATCGTACAGTTTGATACAGCTGAAAGTACGTATATTCAACGGCACTCATTCCATTATCTTCTGTCAGTATATATAAAATTCATGAGTTCATGACTGACTGACTGACTGACTGACAAGGCACAGTTAAATCTATGAGGCGGAAGAAGCTGCAATTTGGCGTAGCAGCGGAAACCCTCTAGTTTTAGTGTATAAAAAGCAGTCGCTTATTGAATGCATCGATATTGCAGCGGCTGGAGAGGCGAGGAGAATGGTTGATGGTATATAAGTATTATGGAGCGCACCAGAATTTATTTTACTTGACTTTTATTATTTATTAATTCAAAACTTCATATACACAGAGTACATAGGCGGACTTAATGCCATGGGCATTATCCACCAGTCAACCTGAGAGTGGTGCAGAGAGGAAGAAGTAGGTGTACTTTATAGTGTAATGGGAATGTACTAGTAATTATGTAGGACACGATATACGTGCATAAACGTTTATTATAAATAGTTAAAATAAATAGTTTAATACATAATACTTAATACATACATAATAAATACAGGATTAATCAATATATATAAACGTATGGCACTCACAGGGTGTAACAGACCTTGAAATGATTATTTGTAAATCACTTTAGACACTATATTAAAGTATGTTGTGCAGGAGCACACACAACAGTGCAGTTTTTACAAGTATTTAAGTGAAACATTTGTAGCACCTTACAAAATAAAATCTTAATATAATAAACAAACTGGCGTTAAAAAAGGTTGCCATGAATTTTATAGCCCTTTATTTCTCGTAATTGCTTTGCAAAAAAGGCACTAAATGTAAATGTAGGTTCATGAAGTAATTAATTTAAAAAATAACGTTCACAAGTGTCACATAGAGACCTAAATGAATAAATAATTTTGAATTTGATTTTGCAGTGCTAAAATAGTAAAAAAATATGGATATTTTCTTGTAACCTTTTGGCTCTAATCTGTTATTCAGGTGTTTGGTATAACGTCATCTATCGACACTAGACCGATGCAGGTAAACTTTCTTCCTGTCGTATATTCTTTGTTAAATTATAAGAGTGTAAGTATTTGTGTACATAGCATCATAGCCTACAGTAGCACACAAGATAAAAATAAATCACTTCAAATAAACATAACCACATAGTCCTATTCGAGCTGGACACAGTTTTTAGTCTATAATTACACTGGGTATCAATTAGCACAGCGGGTTAATCAGTGCATGACCGAGGCGCATATAATGACCGCGTGTGGTCTCCGAGTAACGAGGTGACGAACATTGTTGGACGACGGCCGAGAGTACGACCGGTTTAAGGGGACAGGCTATTACCTGATTAGGTGACGACGGGTCAGGCTTATTGTAGTTGATTGGGTAATAGCGACCGCAAAAGATGATGTGATGTAGCTTTGTGGGTTATTTCTTGTGTGTGGCTTTCCATAGTGTGTGTTCCAAAGTGGATTATGTTTAAAGTTGAATATTGTTGTTGTTTCTTGTCTTGTAGCGGTGTTATCATAAGCAAATGGGCGATTAACTTATTACTTTTGCAGCGTTTTATTCAGGTTTTACGTTGAAGAAACTTGAAGAAAATAGACGCATTAACTAAGATATTCTTTGAATATCTTAGTTAACGCGGTTAAAGCCTGTCTATGAAACTCTTATAATGGCAATAACATTATATTTGTTACATTATACAGTATTGATGTTCAAACCTACGAACATCCGTTGATACGAACATTCCTTTTCTCCGTTGGGGTAGGCAGAGACAACAGAACGCCACTTGCTTCTAGCCTTACAGACCACACGCGCTTCCTCTACACTCATCAGTCTTTTCATATTTGCTCGCCGACTCCGGGTGCTTAGGACACTTCCTTGGGGTTTTTAACACTTCTTTAATTTGGTGGACGAATTTCCTACGACATCTGCTGTGACCGACTTGCCCACGCATATTTCCGTTACATATTAGCTTCGTAGCTTTTTCTTCACTCCCCACGCTCCACGTGTCCAAACCATTTCAGCATTTCATCAATCATTACTTTCCCAATACCACTCTACTACATCTTCTTTCAGACCAGAGTGCTCTATTGCATTCGAAATTCTATCAATCAGTTTCACCCCACACACACTACGTAGTGATGGCATCTCAACTGCGTTAATTCTACTTCCATGCACTTGCCGCAATATCCAACTCTAACTTCCATACATCAAGATGGGCACAAGTAGGTACTCCATTGTGAACGACCAGTTGCGGCTCTTTATAGAACGTTAACAAAAACAGTAGATTGCGAACTAAAGTAATAGAGAGAAATCTTTCGTATTACTCCAATCATAAATGGAAGTCCTCAAAGTGTTTCTTCGGTATGATATCAGAATGTTTACGGATTTTTCTAGCAATTTTGCATTTTGATATAAAATAATACCCATTTTATGCTACCTCTGCTAAGCCTGTTTAGAAGTTATAATACTAATAAATCATTTATTTTGCGCGGGATAGACAAATTTAATACCTTAAATTCCAATATACCTATACAATTTCATTGTTGGAAATATTATAATAAATATTATAAGTAAACTTAGTAATGTTTATGTATGTGTCTGTACCGCGGTTTTTTTTAATATATAGATCTGATGCCTTATTGTATCTATACCGAAAAGTCGGTAATACAGCGGTCGAAATTCGTTTAGCAAAATTGTATGAAATATATCATGATATATTATAAATATAATTCCCTCCACGTTACGGCATGCGATAGAAGTATTCCTTAACATGTTAAACTATGTTTGTAACTCTTCGTTGCATGATGTGTTCGTATGGAACTTGTTCGCGGAAGTCATGACAACGTTTGAACTCACTTCTACACTAAATCATCATCAAGCAGCAATCAAGACTACATGAATAGATCTCGAAATTTACCTCCAGTATTCACATCACAAATGCCTACGGCAGATCAAATAAGTGCCTGTAACGATTCAATGCATCACAATGACTGCGGGGTACTCTGACGTGAATCTACACAATATGACGATTCGGACGACTATATAGACGGACGACTTGTGTGCCTCTTTACTGTATGTATGTAGTTTAGTGAAGGTGGACGCTGAGAATAGCCCCTCAGATTCAAAGATATACATAGATAGTATTACTTACTTTATATATTAATCTTAGTACTGTTACAAATAAGAATGTTTCTGAGGATGGGTGTACAAATATCGATACACACCTCATGCCATTATCTTTTTTAGACATAATAAGAACTCCTGAATTATTATTCTTCATTTATAAATAATTATCTAAGTAAGTTTTCTTTAGGTAGCTTTTGTTCCAGCAAAAATTGAGAATAGTAATTATTTGGAACGATATAACTATTCAGAATCGCTGAAATGTATATGGACATATCTAGCTCACTGTACATCCAGAATGAACAACACATATAAGTATGTATGTTGCTCATTCACGCAAAAAGTACAGAACGGATTTTGAAATAAATAAGGGCGCTTGTACACGGTAAGAAAATTTACCGTGTCTGCGGCAGACAAGACAAATTCTTCGTGTACACGACAATAATTTTGTCTGTTCTACACACGAAAACTTTTCGTGTCTTCCGCAGACAAGACTAATCGGAACGTGTACACGACACGATTATTTTCGTACATTCGTGAGTCGGATCGGAACGTGTATACGACAAGATTTCTTTCGTGCAGTCGTCAGTCGGGCGTAGGGTGCGCAAGTAATAAACTTCAAAGATATTGATCAATATGCTTAAAAATAATTAATTACTTACCTTAATGTTACGGCCAATCTAATGTATGGAGGAATACTTTCTCGCATTTTGGTATTTTCATGTCGTATATTATTTTTATTTTCTATAGTTGTCAAAAGCTTGTCAAACGTAGACATTTTCATGCGAAAATAATCCACAAATTTTTCCCCATGTTGTCGCATTAGACGGTAAAGGGTAATGAACCCAACAAAATCATTTTTCTCTTGAATAATTGGATGAACCCAGAAAAGTCTCTTGTTTTTTGTTTCCTTTGTCATTTTGTTATAATAATAATATGCAATTATCATTCCTTTTTGCTTTTTAGTTAACATTTTTATAAATAAACGAAAATGATTATCAGACTTGTTAGATGTTTCTAAATTCAACAGACACCAAATCTTCATATTCTTTAGAAAAGTCAATCTGAAATTCATCTGTATGTGATGTTACCACACTACTAATAGTATCGGTGTCAAATTCAATGGATGTAGAGTTTTGAGTACTGTAACCTGGTCGAGTCGAGGCTACTTACCTGGCTGTGTGAACCCTACTACTCCGCCCCCCACCGCTCCGCAACAACGTTCGCCGCGTTTTGTCTTCCGCAGACAAGATTTTTTTCGTGCACCGCTGCGAGCAGTGTACACAGTTATTTTCTAGTTACGATACGAATTCTTGCATAGGCCCGGCGTAATTTCTTACCGTGTACAAGCGCCGTAAGAGTACCTTTTTTCGCGATGACTGTCGCCACGCGGGCGGACGCATGGGTAGAAGTCTAAACTCAATTAACATCTATCCATCCTAATGTTGCCTGGACGAGATCGTAGTCAGCGATATGACCGCCATTTATACATTATATTTGTATTTTTGTATATCTTTTGTATTAAAATGTTAAACGTTCTAAGGTGTCCAAAAAATAATCATCTAACCTAATCTAATTTTTATATTTGACAGCAGTAGTCAAGATAGGCTTATATTAGCTTTTAATTAACTACCAATGGTAGAAGCAGTTGTGTCATCATTTAGCAATGCTTCAAACACGGGGCGCCTAAAGATTTATTTCGAGTCCGGGCACTATTTGTGTACGTTTATTGCATTTTTGAAGAGCTGCCGCGTAACAAGATTTATTCCTGGTACGAGTGAAGACTCGGAAAAATTTGACAATGGTACGAAATAAAATAATGCAGGAGTGTATGGTTCCGACTACAAATAATATTCGAGACATGTTTGGATTTTTTAAATATATTCCTATGATAGACCTATTAAAATATCAACGCAAAGATCGATTAATTCCAAACTTACAAATAAATGCCGTGGTACAAATGAAAATGAATCCATGTCTTGAGTATAGTTTTTAATATTCATTTAATATTGATACAGGATTGCAAATTTCGTAGAAAATTTGATTAAATGTGTTTTTTTAGAATTTTATGTACCTAAGCGATACCTTTAATTCCATGAAATTTATTTTTGTATTGAAAGATATTAATAACGTTCTTAAATATATATTTTTCATTATTATTTAATACTTATATTTATTTCTTTAGAGATACGGAACTGTAAAACTAATAGTTTTTCACAAAAGTTTTGAATAAAAATTTCTTTAGTTTTGCAACGAATATCTGTTATGAATAAGATGTAATGCCTTGGTTTGCGGCGAGTTTTACTAAAACGTTTGACAGTGAAATGGGAGATAAGTAGCGCAATTTACAGAAAGATATTTAATGAGAAGACTGGAAGCTATAGTTTTGATAGTTCGTGCTAACAATCAAATTATTTTGTATGTATCATGAAACTAAAATTAGTATATACCAGTAGCCTAGTGGACATACCAACAGACTGCCATCTAGATGGTATTGGGTTCGAATGCCATGGCGCGCACCACTGACTTTTCACTGAGTTATGTGCGTATTGAATTGTAAATCATCGCTTGTCACGTGCCTCAGAGAGCACTTTAAGCTGACAGTCCGTCACGAAGAGCGTTGACAGTCGTTATAGGTATTCAGTACCTCTGAATAAACAGACACAGGTCTCCACCCCTGAAATACGCTACCCGTTACAGGTTTGCGGCGGTCAGATAGGCAGTAGCTCCGTGGAAAAGGTAATATTCAGTCAATTCTTCATTACCCGACCCCGAGTTGAAACAGGGATAACGCTCAAAGGATGATAGATATATAGATACCACTAAAATAATAATAATATATTGCTATATTTATCGAAGTTGAAGAATTTTTTGCGTTACGAAACTAAATTTAGCACGTACCCCTTCACTATTGATTGAGTTACTGTACTGTCTGAGATTGGCCCATATCTAGAGTCGACATGTCACCAAATTCGAACTGAGTTTATTGAATCAAAATTTACACTGGTTGCTATTTGAGTTTATCTATTTCTAATTGCATCAACAAGAATAAGAGAGCAATACTGCCCTACTAAGCGCAAAGCCGTATCTCAACAAAAGCGAGTTTCGAGATAATTGAAGTTTTAATTAAAAAAATATTTATTTTACTTTACCCATATCTAGAGTCGACATGTCACCAAATTCGAACTGAGTTTATTGAATCAAAATTTACAACAACAACAACAACATATCGTCACGCCTTTTATCCCCGAAGGGGTAGGCAGAGGTGTATTTCTACACCCACTTTTCGCCAGATATACTTTAGTCCCACGTAATAGGGGGCGAGCCTATTGCCGTACCGGGCACATTTCCAGACTCCGTGCTGCTACTGAGAATTTCGTGACAGAAATACCCAATAACACTGCCCGACCCAGGAATCGAACCCGGGACCTCCCGATCCCATGCGCACATTTATGCCGCGAGACCAACGAGGCAGTCGTATAGGGTTTGATGTCGAGTTTTCCATCTCTACGCAAAGATGGTATTTGCATCGTGTTATCCCTTAGTCGCCTCTTACGACACCCACGGGAAGATAGGGGGTGGTGACACTTGTATTCTATGCCGTCAACCACACGGCTTCAAAATTTACACTGGTTGCTATTTGAGTTTATCTATTTCTAATTGCATCAACAAGAATAAGAGAGCAATACTGCCCTACTAAGCGCAAAGCCGTATCTCAACAAAAGCGAGTTTCGAGATAATTGAAGTTTTAATTAAAAAATGATTTATTTTACTTTACGTACTTGCCGCTTGCCTTAGTAAATCCTGTACCTCTTTTTAACAGATTTGGCGGTTTGTACGGCAATGACGTACAAATATACGGCTAGTTGTCGACGTAAAATCCTATCTGGCACTGAAATACATAATTTTTTTATTCACAGCTATGTTACCACAAAAAGAGGCAAGTAAAATATTATGTATTTTCCTTAGAAGGAACTTTAAACGTTTTCTACAATACTGTATTATTGAAATGTATTATTCGGCGCACGAACATTTTTTATCATACGTCATAGTCCACTAAGCCTGTACAGTAAGTTCGGGCAAACTTTAGCAATGACTTCTTCCGCACAATTGGTCACCTTGTTACTACGTCCCGGGAGGTTTACCATCATTTAAACAACGACCAAGGAAAAGGATCTCATGTTTGTGGAAGATTGTCAATTCCCCGGTGAAGAAAAACCTTCCATTCTAATAGTAATACTACACTTCGCACGCGGCCTCACCTGCAAGAATTATACATCTAAAACTCCTCCAGGAATCACACTATATATTGGTGAAATCGTACTAAAATCTCTTCGATAGTTTTTGAGTTTATCGCGTTAATACAGACAGACAGCACGACAAGAGAGCTTAATTTTATAATATGTATGTATAGATGAAAGAGTTTGAGGACAAATTACTAACTGACTTATCCATGTTATGTGGTATATAAAGTGTGTTTGTCCGTTTGCCCTTCGTTCCCATTGCAACGGGGCGATGTTATAGTATGATTTGTGTGTGGAGAATTGGAAATAGTCAGGCGGCTGAAGAATGAACCGACTTCACCGCGGAAGTCTAGTTATTTCTTTAAATTATTGCGTATTTCACCTTACAATTTGTTCACTCTGTTGTAGGAAATCTCTTAGTAAAATATTGTGTATAGAAAATCCATTTATACATATACATACATACATACAAACATAGACTCACGCCTGTTTCCCGGAGGGGTAGGCAGAGACTACGGAACGCCATTTGCAACGATCCTGACATACCTCACTTGCTTCACTCACTCCCATCAAGTTTCTCATGCATGCTCTTCTGTTAAGGGTACTTCTGACTTGTCCTTTTTTCAGGATGTCTCCAATCTGGTCAGAGAACGTCCGCCTAGGTCTTCCCCTTTGTTCTGTTCCATTCACACTTGCCTTATATATTTTCTTTGTCAGTCTATCGTTATCCATCCTCTCCATGTGCCCAAACCATCTTAACATGCCTTTCTCAATGCTTGTCACTACATCTTCTTTTACCCCACACCACTCTCGTATCACACAATTCTTTACTCTAAATATATACCTATTCATATCAATAACATTCAAATGTCTGTCTGTAATTTCAAAATAACTGTATTTTTTAAATGCGTATAATTATGTAAGAAGTTACAAGATTTGAAGACATAAACTATTTTTTGGTTTGTTCGGGATATATTCTGTGGACTGACTGAACCGATTTTGATGGGGCTGTCACTGGAAGATACAGTACTTCATAGGGCTTCATATAGGCTAATTTGAGCCGGCAGGTGGTGCTGTTGTCGAGATACCGACAATAACGAGTGAGTAACCGTGAGGCACAGTTAGTCAGAAATATGACGTTAAAAAAACTCAGTGCTGCTCTTGTGTTGTGAATGAATTCTTTCATAAATTCGACTATTCTCTATAACAACTGCAGTTACATAAAAGCGGTCTTTTATATATAACAGGTGTCCTAAATGCTTAAACACGTAACGTTGAGTCGTTGACCTACATTTTGAAACATAGTAACAAAATATAAATGTCAAAAAAGTATATGTTTACTACCAAATCCCAGTGGCAATAAACTGTTTACTCACAGTAATAGTCAGTAACTGAGTGATATATAATCTGTTACATACTGGAAACTGAAGTAGCGTGTACCGAACAGGAAACGATTTGTATCAACAGACACCAACATATGTTGAACTAGGCAATCCAATGAGAAGCTTGCAATTAGATGTCTATTTATTCTGGTATTTGGAAACAATTTTGTATGGATACGTACTGGTGTAACTTGGTTTGTAGGGGAAAAGAAAATGTTTGAGATCAGAGGTCTTAAATTTTTGGATGGAGTAGTCATTGTTACTTGAGCTCTTGTGGAGTGGAAGTTGTTTTGCTCTAGGGTTTTTAGTATACTGGCGGATAACATCGTAAATTATTGAATATCTGCGCGTCTTAAGAAATTGCTATTAAGCTTTCTTGTTTATTCACTTAAATTATGTTTGGGTTCCGTTTTTTCTCTTTTATATTCTAATACTGGGTTCACGTAGGGTATAATAATGTTTATTTTTTTTTGCTATCCTTCCCCAGTCCTTATAATGAGAGGAGAGGATGCTCGATTTAACACGTTTTTAAATGGTGTGCCGTGGGCCCTTTGATGATAAGAAGTATGTGCTTTGAATTCGAATCCATTACAGCTAAAGTGATGTCAATTAGATTCAAACGAAAAAACTACGTCTTCATAATTATGGTGCTTTTTATTATTTTCATATCACTATTGGAGCGTGTTCATTAGAGGTGCACGTGCATACTTAAGCAAGAAAAGTTGGAATACTACCATAGGGCACACCGTAGCTGTCTATTTTGATCAAAATTATTTATGAGCCTAGACTTTTAATTTGCTTTATTTTGGTAGACTAGCTTATGTCAACCATATTAATTTCTGATAGACAACTTACTTGGTGAATTCTACGTACCTTTCACTTGAAGTCAAAACAAAACTCTTATTTTCAAATAAATTCATGTCTGTCATAACTTTTTAAAAAAAATATTGAATTAATAAGACATAGACGCACGCAGTATGTTCAAAGTCAAATAAGTTGAGTCAGCATATTAACGCAATACTAAACTTTAAGTAAGTTTAAACTAAAGTCACTTTTACACTTTATAAGTGGCCAAACAAATTACTCAACAAACTTTAGATTGAAGAGACTTTTAAAGACCATGGCCTTAAAAGTAATTAATCCTAAATCGCAAGGGACTATACATACATATGCTATGACGGATAGGAAAGACAGCCAGACTCGAAACAGAACTTGCATTTATTTATTACTTTGACGACCGGGTGGCGCCGCGTGAGTGTAAGCGACTGCTACGCCGAAGGTCGCGGATTCGATTCTCGCTCAAGTCAAACATTTGTGTGCATGAACATGGATGTTTGTCTTGGTTTGGGTGTTTCTATGTATAATATGTATGTATTTACAAAATAAAAGTATATAAGTATGTTTGTTAATTGTCTAGTACCCATAGTACAAGCTCTGCTTAGTTTGGGACTAGATGGTGTTCTGTGAATGTGGTAGAATATTATTATTATTATTAAAACTGCCTGCACTACAAATTGCACAAGGCAGACTGAATACTATTAATACAGTAATGCATCAACAAGACAATGTAATATTCCATATACTAATTGCAATATGGAATATGCAAAGTGTAGACACGGGGTTAGGCAACTTACTTACGTAAATTACAACTAGACAAATATAACAAACCATAATGTTCATGACGTAAAGATTTTCTATGCCAATCGGGAATCTCTGTCAGGGCACGTCACTGCACTTGCTCCTCCCACGCCGCTTTAGACTTATACATCTACTGTTAAATGTCCCTCAGCTAATCAGATCACAGTATTTAAAAGGGGAAAAAGAGAAGAAGGAAGATTGAGACTGCCTCCGTGGTCCAGTGGATACCGTATGCGACTGCCGATCGGAGGTCCCGGGTTCGATTCCCGGGTCGGGCAAAAGTGTTACTGGGTTTTTCCGAATTCTCAGTAGCAGCACGGAGTCTGGTGATGTGCCCGACAACAGCAATAGGCTCGCCCCTTATTACGTGGGACCTAAAATATTCCTGGCGAAATGTGGGTGTAATATTACACCTCTGCCCTCTCGCTTCGGGGATACAGGCGTGAGTTTATAAAAAATAAATAAAAAGGAAGATTGACTGGCTGTTACACGCAAACTGAAACTTGTTTGGTATCTCAGCAACCAATACCACTCTGTTAAGATAAACAATAGGCTTGTGTTCACTAAGAAAAAATCGGTTTGATTGAAGTATCTATAGTTTCATTATGATTTTAAGATGTCAATAAAGTTTATTATTTATTATAAAAAGGTAAGATTAATGTTATTTTTAGGATTCTAAAACTAAGACAAACTAACAAGATGTTGTCGCACTTACAACAACCAAATTGAAGGAAGTTATGATGACATGGATATATTTCATATATCTTTGGCTAAATTTAAAAGATAGCTTACTCATTATAACAATCTTAATAGTTGATAATGTATATCATATTGTATTTTGTTTTTCCAAATATTTTCCATATTTTTTGCTGTAATTTTATTCTTTAGTCACTTTAATAGCTTCCATAACATACACGTTTACGGGACATAAAATCGAAGCAATTTAAACTATATATATATATATATATTGTGTGGTAAGTAGTGGCACCAAAGTATCGTTGTGTTATTTATCCTAATTAGAATCGGCATCGCCATACTCAGGACCCACTCGATAATTGCTCGCAACCTACCTGTGGGTCACGACCCATAGATTGGGAAATCCTGCTCTAGACTTAGCCATGTCTCCATTTCTCACCAGGTTAAACTCGACTTGACATATTCCCTTGAAGAGGTGCTTACACGTTCGCTTGAAGAGGTGCCTATAAGTATAGAAATAATTGACACCCATCAAATAACTCAGTCTAAGAACAATCCTAGATTTTACACCGTAAAACACCTGACCGAGTAACGAAGAAAAATAAATTATAGTTTCTAGGAAGCAACATAAATCAGTGCGCAATCCGTGCAGTATGTGGTTGTACCTGCTAGGCATATTTTAAACTCAATTTTACACCTTCCAGTTTAATATGGAGGCAAAAATGTGCTGCAGGCTGTGTAAATATTACGTTAGAAGCAACAGCTGTTTATAAGTATTAGGTTTTTTTTTTCATATGAGTGTGTGACCATCTCTGGTGTCGGAGTTTTCAGAACGCCCGAAGGCCTCCGACATGGCCTAACGATCCTTATCCATAGACAAGAACCGGGACCGACAACTTTACGTGCCCTCCGACGCACAGTAGCGCTCAGATGTAAATGCCACACACGGTCACCCATCCAAATGGCGACCTATGCAAGCGTTGCTTAACTTAGCCGATCTGTTACGAACGGCGAGCCAAGTCTCGCTATGAGCGCTACAAGTATTAGGCTACGTTCGAGGTTTCACCCGCGGAAAGCCTATATAACTCTACGGCCTCTTAACTATTTCCTCACACAAAAATCATACAATATTTATTTTTTTTCGGAAAAAAGACAACTCTCGCAGTAAGAATAAATCCTGTGCGCGGGGGACTTAACAAACATACAACTAACGGACACAATGTACACCCAGACTCGAAACAACACTTAATGAATCACACAAAGTGTTGTCTCACATTGCCCCGTTGCGACGTGAAAAAAGATCAAATTAACAGACCAATACACCTTCGCATTTATAATATTAGTACGGATGTAAGTTATAAAGTCAACCTAGTACTACATTACCATTGTGGCATGTTTGACAGCGTACTTTTAAAAGGACTGAAATGGACGTAGACCAGTCTGTAACACAATTTATAAAACAAAAGGTCAGAACATAAGTCACACCAAAAGTAATATCATTTACCTCAACAAACAACCTAAAAATGACAATACTGATTGACTCGCTGTAACACGATAAACTAATCAAGCTAACGAGCTGAACTTGCGGGGGACGCCGTACGCCGCATCGTGGAATTTACTCCGCATCGCGTACAGACGCCCGCGCAGAACAATGTTTACCAGTTTGATTGCCATACGTCGAACGCGTGCCTTTATCGTAATGAGCTGTTTATATGGGCACCCAACTCCCTCACTGTAAAATAATACAACAGTTACAGACTATGCAGCATCCATTGCCTGCTTTGTTCTGTGTAACAAAGTGGTAGTTTAGACGAGACAAGCAATGGTTAGTGTACAAATCGTCAATGTCGTTTCAGAGGTTTATGTGTGAGGGTATGGTATTAGAAGCTGCCGAATAAAACTTAGTTATGTAGGATCACGTTTAAGGCATAAAAAATCCAGTGTTGTTTGCACTGAGGCCCCGTGGATACGATCTATGCGAATAATGTATTATAAACAAATAAAAACCGAGTGTTTTTCTGTTTATCCCAAATTTTACGAGGCTCGCACTAAACCGTGTCTATTTACTGGTTAGAATTATTGTGGCACGTTTTGTGAATTCTTTCGACCACATAAGACGGTGAAGTATGAATGGAACAACAGTTTTCTCCAGTTATAAATTTGGAGGAAAAATGTGGCTCTTTATTTTTTGGCGTTGACAATTTTCGTGAAATGAATTTTGTGCTTTGAGGAAATATTGATGTGCCCGCCGAAGGGTAAAATACGGTGTGATGCAAAATTGTTTTGTTTAAGGCTAAACAAACATGCTCGAGATAGCCTTTTTGTTTTCTTCTGAGTAGTTGAGTGATGAATGCCATTTTGTGTCTATATGTAAAAAATACGTAGAGTGAATGATTGTTTAGTTGTATTGGTCTATGGTATTTCTCTTTATGGTGTTGATACACTGTGGCATTCACCTGTAATGAGCATTCTTGCGAATGTTACTTATCAGATGAAAAAAAAGTGTTGGTGCGAGCATTCTAGCGAGAAATTTGGCGAGCATTCTAGCAAATGAACAGGAAATTTTCACGGTAGTAGAGCCTTGCTGCTTACAGCATGAATGGGCCGGCTCGACTGGGAAAGTACTACCCTCTCACAGAAAATCGACCTAAAGTAATAGTACCTAAACTTGTGCGTTTTGTTCGGTGAGTGAGAGTGCCAGAGGCCCTATCCCCTACTCCTACTCCCTCATCTCACTCCTCATCCTATCTCTTTTCCCAACCCCTAAGGTCGGCAACGCACTCGTGACTCCTGTGGTGTTGCTAGTGTCAATGTGCGGCGGTAATTGCTTACCATCAGGCGATCCGCCTGCTCGATTGCTGCCTATTACTATAAAAAAAAAACAAAAAAGAATTGGCTTAGAGTTTTTTGCTGATTAGACCATTCTTTAGAAAGATCGTGAAATTGTTTGTAGCGATATTTGCCTCTGTTCGTTGTTCAGTTCGACAAATTTAAAAGCAGCGAATGCTCGATGTTTTATTACGATTTAATGCTCAAATCTATCAGCACCATTAGGCAAGAGTCTAGAGTTACTTAAGCGGTGGTGTTGGCTTGGATTATATAGCTGGACAGCGTTGGTACGTTTAAGGCCAGTACCCAACTACTTATAGCATGATGTACCTCGTATCAATAGTCATAGTGTGTCCTATGTATATGTTGTCTTTAAATATAGTTATTGATAATCCGTGTGTCACTGATATCGCTATCAACATTCAAGCCACGGCGCCAAAGAACATTCAAACTCGGAAGACCAATTGGTGGATCACACAAAGTATTGTCATGTCTTGTGGTTAACATAATAATAATAAACTTGTTAATTTTATCTCGCCTTGGACACGCTTTTTTGCTTTTTCGCGTAAATGTGTAGCCAACTCTTGTCCCGCAGGTTTCAGAGCGCCCAAAGGCAAACATAGACTAACGAGCCTTGTCCTAAGACAGGAACCGGGACCGACAGCTTTACGTGCTCTCCGAAGCACGGTAGCTCTCTTATATATATATAGCACACCCTGTCACCCATCCATGTCATGACCTGTGAAAGCGTTGCTTAACTTTACCTACCGGCGAGCTAAGTCTCGCTATAAGTATTATAATACGACTGACGACTCGTATTAGAATACTCATAGCGCGACGTAAAGATTTTCTACTGTCCGATATCAAGTAACATAAATGTACCAGTTTGAAATGAATGTAAATTAAGAGGTATAATTATAAGTAATCCAACATATATCACCATATATTACTCTAAAATATTCCCGAAACCTTTTAGATATACAGACATTTGGGTCACGTACCCACAAATACCAATAAATCCCCTATACATTACGAATATTACTGCTCAATGTGCAATGCGAGGCTACTGTAACACGGGGCGTATGTTTTGCTGATGACAGTTTGCTGGGTGAAAGACTCTGCATTTATTTTACGGCTGACTATTAACTGTTGCAATGTAGCTAATTAAAATTCATAAGGATATGTGGGTGTAATATTACACCACTGCCTACCTCTTTGGGGATATAAGCGTAACGATATAAAAAATACATAATATAATAATATTCTTCCACATTCACACAACACCGTCTAGTCCCAAACTAAGCAGAGCTTGTACTATGGGTACTGGACAATGGACAAACATACATATAAACTTTTTTTTAATACATACATATTATACATAGAAACACCCAGACCAAGACAAACATCCATGTTCATGCACACAAATGTTTGACTTGAGCGGGAATCGAACCCGCGACCTTCGGCGTAGCAGTCGCTTACACTCCCACTGCGCCAACCGGTCGTCAGTGCTTGCACATGCTTTCTATGTTATGTATCGGAACTGAAATAATACGACAATTATTTGAGTTAGGTAATAAATAACAACAATCGAAGTGCACGGATCCAATGGCTAAGCAATCAACATTTCTAATTAATTATACGATAGAATAATGAGGTTGAAAAATTAGCTTTGAAAGCAATACGTACGATTTACGGATGCAGCTTTACAGACTTGACATGTCTTTCAAGAACATTATGATTAGGACTTAAGTCATGCCAGTTCCCTACAATGTGTAAGGTACATATTCAACTGTTTAGTAAGCCATTTCTATATTATTTTTTTTTGCTTTACTGTCTGACTGACGGACAAACTACAACAGAACTATTGGGTGCAAGAAGTTAAAATTTAGTCGTGTCTTCTTTGGAGACCATGCACTAAGAAGGGATTTGACAAAATATCCACGGAATCAGGAAAAAACGGTTAAAATAAAATGAAATGCCGTTGCTGCGGGCCACCTTATAAAGAAAAGTCTGGAAACCTCTGCGTTACAGTTCTATTAGAATAGCCGCTAGGCTCTTGCAGCCTGTGAATACATGTACATATATGTAACTGTATATTAATACACACAAATAAGTACATCTTAACGCATTAACACACTCATACTTTATTCTTAGCTTGTTTTAATCGAAACACACAAGTTAGGTAAATATAGTAGAAAACATCAGCCAAACAAACAACAAAAAATGAGTACATAATTGATTACTCTTGACGTAAGTGTCTTCAACTTCCAGTAAGTTGTCCCAACAAGTGACTCAGCGGCAAACTTTCTGCCTAAGCAGACAGCAGCCTTCGAAACACCACAAAAGTAGTACATCACAATAATTTGTTTCAGTAGTTTTTCGATAGCAACGGCTCTCACACATGCGATCTTAATGGACCTGAAACAAAGGCATTTGCTCCTGTTACTGGCTATACAGGCGGGGTTTAGCAATATGCAATAATAATATCATAATTCTTTGTTCTTTATTTGTTGGTGGAAAACAATTCCCTTTTTTCTAGCTGGAGTAATCTTTGAATGAACATACTTGGCGTAGAAGGTATGTTATGGTTTCGTCTTTTTAAGTATCGTAATTTATTCTCTGTTATTATTTTATGGTGTGTTGAGTAGCAGAAATAAATGCTAAGTTTATCTTGCTTTTGATTTATTTTGAAGCATTGGTAGCGTGACTTGATTTCATCATCATCACCATCAGCCTGCCGTAGTCCACTGCTAGATATAGGCCTCTAAAATTGTTTTGCCGTCCGTTAAAGATCAGCAAAATAGAGCAACGTTTATCGAACTCACCACTCGGAGAAGGGCACGTCAAGTGGTCCCGGTTTTTGCTTCACGACAAAAATCATTAGGTCATGTCCGGTGCCTCAATATCTATACTCCGACACCAGAGTGGACCGCAAACCTGCAAGAAAAATTAAAAGTCAGGTTATGTTGGAGGGCTTAAGACACAGACTATTACTAAGTGGTGTGGTCTAAGGAGATCTATAAACCCCGCCCTGAAGTGCCGCCAAGCTACTAACTCTCAAGAAAACGAAACAAAAGCATGAATGCAGTCGCGGCTAGCCGCAATGCAACGGGTCACATGCGGCTGAACGCACTTTGAATTTTATATGAAAACGTACGTTGTCAACACACTTACTTGCGGTAGACCGTCAGCCGCATCTGGTTGTGTGTCATCTAGTGAGTTCCCGCTATTAGTCCAACAGGACAATATTGTACTATTTTTATAAAGCATTATATGTTTCAATGTTATTACTTATCCAAGAAAGATAATGTGCATGGCTTTAAATCCCCCTGTATCCATTGAGTAGATAAATAAATAAAGTTGTTATTAATAAAAAATGTAACAGACAGATTGACGTTCTTTAAATAAAAAATAGACATTGATAAAAGTTTTTATACTGCAGCCATCCTGACACATCGTCACCTAAATACTTTATAAGCAAGACTTCAACTTCGTTCAAATCTTACCAATATTGCTATCTCTCTCTTGTTCGTGTCGAGTTTATAATCTATCTCTGTTCATCTAACGCCAACAAAGTTGCCATCCAATGCCTTTTTTCTTAAACTTGAGCCAAACTTGAGTATCTTCGTTGTATTATGAATCGGGCATTGGAGACGTGGAACTGAATTTTAATGTGGTGTATGTACTTTAAAGTTGCGACACACTATGCGGGTTCATCTTTTTAAAAAGCATTGTTTCTAAATATTCAATACTTCAATCATATACTCATTACTTCAATCATATGCAATTCAGCTCGTGAACCATAGATAATCCAATCTAAAGGCAAAGGTCGCCATATATGTATTATTTTTTTTATAGACTCACTGTATCCTTGAAGGGGTAGGCAGAGGTGTAATATTACACCCACATTTCGCTATGAATTTTTAGGTCACACGTAATATGGGGCGAGCCTATTGCCGTACCGGGCACATTACCAGACTCCGTGCTGCTACTGAGAATTTCCTAACGGATAATCCCAATAACATATTGTCCGACCCGGGAATCGAACCCGAGACCTCCCAATCCCACGCGCACATTTATGCCGCGAGACCAACGAAGCCGCCATATACATTTATCATTAAATTAAGTATCCTTTCCTTCCTGTCTGCATGAACACGATAAATTTACTAATAGATAGGGTAATTCCTGAGGATAAAAATCATATTACATGACCTTGCGGGAGGCCTACCCCTGCTGTAGCGTCCGGTACGTGGTTGGCACTCCCGAACCCTCCTACCCCAACGGCCATCGGTTCTACGAGCTATGTGACTTGGCCACTTGTCATTTTAGCCTGACTATTCGGTTAAGATCGCGGGAAGCGGTTGGATGCGGGCGGCTCAAAATCGGTCTGTGTGGAGAACCTTGCGGGAGTTCTTTGCCCAGCAGTGGATGTCTCTAGGCTGACATGATGAATTACACTACCTACTGAGAAATATAACTATTATGTAGTATATTTGCCACTGAGTCAGATGGACGTCTTGTGTTTCTATACATTTACAATAATACTAAAAGTTCTTTAAGTTTGGAGTAACAGTGGTCGGGTAGGTCTTGTAACAGTTTAACTATTCAATAAGCCTTCTAGTTTGTTTTGTGCAGACAAAGAGACATGCTGCATAGTCAACTATGCAATTAACGATCGACAGTTGTTTTACAAAGAGACTATAAGAAAAACCTTGCATTACTTAGGTACTGAGACCAGTAAAAGATTGGAAGTGGGGATGCCAAAGGACTACTACTATTGGGTGATTCCTACGGGTCGCACTTTTTGGAGATATGAGTGTGTGCGTAGTGAAAGAAAGAAATATGATTTATTTTGGCACACCATTTTCTTCATAGGAGGCTATTACCGCCGACCATGGGTGTTGCGGGTTAATAATACTGCGGTGCATGTTTGAGCAAAATATATGTCGGATGCGATCATTAGTATAGTCGCTAAACGAGTCGAAGTGCTGCCATCTGGTGACCGCTGAGTGACGTATTGCGGTGCGTTGGAGAGGCGGTGCTTGACAAGACAGTGTTCCTGAGAACTCCTCTGGGAGGACTGGCATTCTGGCTCAAAGCGGCGAGTCATAAGTACCTCGTGAATCTGTCCTCGGTCCGTTATAAGAGTTTATTAAGTGAAAGTGTTACCATGTTAGACTGTAATTGTGAAGATAATGTACTTTGTGTTCTGAAATAAATTCAGTGTCTTGTACTCAGTGTGTATTCATTGCAAAGAGACCCAGCTGTGCCCACATAGAACTGTGGGGCGTTGATACCGGCCAAAAATCAAGCTACCCGTCGTCATATATTTGCTCTGCGTACGGCCCGCAGCACGCATGCGTGTCTTGCACGAGAGCGCAATCAGAAGTTCCTCTGAAACAAGTGTGTGAGCCACTACTATTTGATGTCATGAGTATATGTATGTATGAAATAAATTTTCTGTTTTCCACGGGTTGGCAGAATACGTTGTTTCCAATTATGTAAACATTCAACATCTGTACCTTTATATTACCTTATCCCTTGTAAATAAAAAGACTTATCTTGATTTGAATACGAATACATGGCCGTCCTTGGCACATTTGTCACTCGCGCAGAACACTGAGTTAGTTATCAGAGTATGTATCAAAAAGTTAAAAAGCCTTACATGTATAATTGACAATTTCACCTTAAACTAGTGGGCTATTTTTCTAATCATTTGACGGAATAGACACCAATGCTCTGGTAGGAATTAAGACAGATAAGGCTGATCGTATTTACACAGGTTCTGCATTTTTTTCCATACGAATCATAATTCAGAACTACATATTTAGCCTCGCTTTTTCCGTTATTTTTATGGCGAAATACGGCTGCACATATACAATGTATGCAGGGGTAAGATCATAGTTTCAAACAATCGACGTTCATGAGCCGTCACGGAGTGAAACTTTTGAAAAGAACTGAAAACAGCACTTACGTAAATCATAAATACAAAGACATGTCGCTAAGGCTCAGTTACGTTGACTGCAGATGTTTATGGTATATCTGCCTTCATAATTCATAGCTTGTGGACATAAAACAAAGTTTAGATTGTCACCGTTTACATAATTATAATTAAAATTGTCAATTTTTTTTTACAAAATCATTAGAAGTTAATTTTTATATAAGATGGTTGATTTGGTGTTCAGTAGTTGGGGTATTATGCTACGGTTAAAGTAACGTCGTTGAGTAAATACATCGAAGTTGGCAATTAGGTCAAATTTTCGGGGACAACTGGGATATAATATCATAACATAATATCATAACTTCACGCCTTTTATTCCCGAAGGAGTAGGCAGAGGTGTATTACACACCCACACTTCGCCAGTTATGTTTTGGTCCCAATGTAATAGAGGGCGAGCCTATTGCCATCTACCGGGCACATTGTTAAGCGAGCGATAATTAACATTTTAATACACACATAACTTCGAAAAGTCAGAGGTGTGTGCGCGGGGTACCTGGGGATCGAACCCGAGACGATCGTCTCGGCAGTCCGTTACGTACACCACTGGGCTATTGCCGCTGGACTATATCAAACATATTTGGTAAGAACCTGTGTTTGTATAATGCTGTGCCATTGGCTAATTTTTATTAAGAAAAATATCAAATGTCTATTACGGTCTACAGTTGAGTATTTTCCTACCACACTAGTTCTGCATCCATACTTCACATCTTAAATATGTCCGTTACATCCAATGTCTACCAACCATCTGCCTACTGCTGACTATTATTAGCGTATAATCTATGGACTAAAATCTCTGGTTATATTTATAACTATCTATAAAATCATAAGCGAAGTTCATCGCGAGCAAAAGCAAACTATCTTACGAATAAAGAGTTCCAATGTTGACCATTATAACATAAAAATGCATCACCACCTCGGCTAGCGACAAATTTGATGGACGAGATTCCACGCCCGCACTCAGCCCCGTGAAAAATTTACGTTTTTATACCGGGGAGAAATACGGCGCTCTATTAATTGTGGTCTTTAAGATCTTGTGTCTTTGTTGAGGTAAATTGGTGTGGCTACATTTTGTATTATTTTGAAAGAAAGCCGTTTTTAATTTTCTGGTGATTTAATGTCTTATTGTGTTGAAATGAATGCTGACACGATCTATACGTTTGAAGAGCTTATGAGCTTATAAATTCGTATTCATGGTTAAGTATGTTAGTTATTGTCTAGTAGTATGTTGGTTGTTAGGGTTGAGTAATTATTATCCCATAAAAACAATACTTGTCAAAAATACCAAGTCTCGCGACCGTCAAAAGTTGTGAAATCCTTGTAATACCAAGTCGGTTAATTAAAAATCATTAATATTTAAAATAAATTGATTGACTCGGCCATCGCATGGAAACCCAATATATCTCATAAGTAATACATATATAAATTAGATTATTTAATGCGATTGCCAAGTCAATATATTTATTTCATGTTTGTATGTCTTTACTAATATTAAAATGCTGAAGAGTTTGTTTGTTTGTAAGTAAGTAAGTAAGTAATTTCGTTTATTCTCACATCAAAACAACGTACAATTATTAGGTACATAAATAAATAGGTACATCTAAATAAAGTAGGTAGGTACATAATTACATAATGCCATTTAATACATAACCCACGACAATTTTCATCCATACCCACATTAAAAAAAAAATATAACTGTACGCCGCCGATGTGACAATAAGGCAGACATTCAGCGTTGCGTCGTTCGTGACGTTAGCCGCGATACGACTTGCTGGTTTTCAATGCCTGCCCCAAGTGACGTCAGTGACGCAATAAACGTAAAGTATATAATTTTAAACTTAACTAGTAACATAACATAACATGTAATTAATAATAAAATAAAAGCAGCTTATACACGTACACAATTAAGAAATACAAAAACGTTAGTACTTAATAAGTTATAAAGGTACAAGTTGTTAATATACCTAAAGTCACAGTGATTTGTTTACAAATTGTATCTACTAAAACCGACCACTTGGGTACTCGTGTTGGCCGGTGGTGACGCTGCGGCAGCAGCACGCGCCAGCGAGCGTATAATAAACAAGTTTTTAGCTCAGTGTGGTCACGTGATGTAAACAACTAAATATTGCATCATTTTTATTAATCAATATCATACACCCACAGTTTGATACATAATGCTGATTAAATACCAGGGTTATGTGTAAGTAATTATATATCATCATCAGCCTTTAACAGTCCACTGCTGGACTAGGCCTCTCCTTTGAAAGGAGGAATTGGCCTACTATAGCATGCTGGCCAAACGGATTGGTATAGGGTTTGTATCAAGTTTTCCTTCTCTTAAAGTGCTGTTCTCTGCATAATATGCTCCCTCTGTCGGCTCTTACGACACCCATGGGATGATATGGGGTGGTGACATTTCGTATTCTTAATCCGTCACCACACGGACAAGTAATTATATAATGACAATAATATTATACTTTTTTTATGTGTTTGTTTACTTTGTTTTTGTTTGTGAGTTTCTTTGTTTGGTTGAACACTATAATCTCAAGAACTGCTGGTTGGATTTGAAGAATTTATTTTTGTGTTATAGCCCATTTATCGAGGAAAGCTAAACACCTCCCTACGAACCACGGGTGAGGAGCAGCAGTCGTAAAAAAGCGGTTGTCATCTTGGGTTAAGCTAGTTCTAAATGAAATTACGTCAAAAGATTGTTTTGTCTCAGACTCCCATTTCCTTTTGTGACTTTCCCCTTATTTGGACCTTAACGACCGTTTTTGTTTAGACCTCAAGATAACACCTTTTTACACGTCAAGGTCATTTTGACCTCTACAGCGGACGTGATTCATGTTTTTTCTAATCTGATAATTCTGCTCAGCCTCAAGGACGTTTATAAGGAAATTGTTGTTCTATTTCTTTGTCTGTATTGTTTCTTTTTCTCTTTCTTACTTTAGGGAGTGTAAGAGCGGGACGGAAATATGTTTAGTAACCACGTCCGTTTTGATAATGCCTATGTACATGTTATTGGCTTTTCTTAGCAAGACAATATCGTTAAATGTGTGTTTAGTTAACATTTCGCCAAAGTAGCCTAAATTTGGCTAAATGTTGACTACCGTAAGAAATATGTTAAATTCATTAAATTAGAGAAAGAATGAGCTTGTGTCTCGAGCGATTTGATCCGCTGTATAAATTGCAAGAATTGTTCGATAAGAATAGAACAGTTGCAATGTTTGGATTTTATGTCAAATCAAGCGTTATCTCATGTCAGTTCACCAGCCTGTTGCAGTCGACTGCTAGACGAAGGCCTCTTTCAGGCTACGCCATAAGCCCCTGGCAGTTACCCTCCTAAAAGTGACGGTAGAAGTTCTACTGCGGCTTAAGAAGAGGACACTAAATACTAAGTATATACATTTGTTAAGCTTGTAGGAAAATACTGTATTATATGTACATACAGTGTTAATATATAGAATACAGCATATATTGTAGTACATGGAATACGGTGTTTCTCGCTGATACATTTAAATGTGACAGTTTCCATAATTGTGTTTAACCTCAGAAAACCACTTCTCGTAAATAAATTTGTTCAAATTGCAGTTTCTATCTAGTGTCAGTACCTACTATAAATAAGTATTCTCGTAAATTAACTGAAACTTGAACGATATCACGACTGGATGGAACATTGAATAGTGGCAAACTATTATGTCAACGTCCATTTAAATGTGTCAAATTGGTCTATATTTAAGTGTAGCAGAATACCAATTGAAAGTCAATTTAAAATCAAATCGCCGTTCTTTCGAATATTATGTTCGTTCATAGGTTCATAGTATCGGTGCCTTCAGAGTTAAACATTTTTCTATTCAGAGATCCATTTGTAGAATAATTATAATAAACCATATATCATTACAGTCAAGGGTAACAATTATTATTCATAACTAAACATTAATTGTTCACTTTATGGGTGTGTGTAAACTATTCTAAATAGAATATAATGAAGCTTCGTGGAAAATTATCGCGGCTAATTAGGCTCAACTAATTAATTAGTGTCACGAACATTAATATTGTTACTGAGTCCGTTTAACGGCAACACATAGGACAACCACAGAACCCGACATTATAAATAAAAACACCTAACCAGTGCTTGGTCAGATGTGTTTTGTAGTTATGTTGATTAGCTAAACCTATCTTACGATAGCCACACAATGCCAAGAAAAATCAATGAAAAATTGGGCAAGCGCGAGTCGAACTCGCGCAAGAAGGGTTCCGTACCATCATCCATAAAAGAAAATCACGTTTGTTGTATGTATACTTAAATATCTGTTAACCTGTTTATTAAGGTCGAGTAACAAATTGCTTAAAAATTACGCTTGTTGTATGTGAGCATCCCCTTAATATTTATTTATTTTATTTTATTTATGAACTTTATATACACACATAGCCTATAAACCTTTATAAAATTAGGCATTAAGTCCACCTGGACTTAATGCCTTAGGTGTATTCTGCCAGTCTACCTTAAAGTGCAGAGATTAATGGTAGGTGTATTTAAAAGTGGAGTTTGACTTAAACATAT
Source organism: Euclidia mi (assembly GCA_944739405.2). NCBI lineage: Eukaryota > Metazoa > Arthropoda > Insecta > Lepidoptera > Erebidae > Euclidia > Euclidia mi. Next base: position 7,692,217 of record OX123207.2, on the reverse strand, counting down.
TATAATTAATAGATATGATGGATGCGCTTACTTTACATTAAATTAAATAATAGTAATAATACATACATACATACATCGTCTATAGAAATGCATACATATACTTACATACACATACATATTATATACACATATACACCACTATTTTTTAATTAGTACAAAAAATTTAACAGAGCACTAAGTATCTTTAACTGATCATATTTATGTAGTTAAAAAATAAAAACACTAAGTCCCAAAACTGTCTCAGAACTGTCCACAAAAATACGTGATAATTGGTAAATGCATAACTAATACTATGACCGACCCGCGTACTATCATAGTAAAATGACCCATTAATAAATTTCCGGCCCCTCCCCCGCCCCTCTGCGCCTGCGCAACGCCCGGACGATGCGACAAACAGTGCTAAATTGCTAGCGAAAGTGAGCGTATCTAATTTCGTTGCAAAATTTTATTAATACTAACTTGTTTGTCTACGTTTGCCCGACGCGATGGCCTATCATATCAGTTCATATCATGGGAGTATGTAGCTATGCTTCGTGCGTACTTTTTGAGTGGGAAAATCGCGAGTGCAGCTGTGTACCCATGGACATCTTATTGTGAGTGTACAAAAGTGAGCCGGTCAGTGTCAAACAATTAAAACAGTGCATATTGGATGCTTTTGACAACGGTGGTGGACATTTCGAAGGAAAATGGAAATACTTGTAAGTTTAGTAAATAATACGTACTTAAGTAAATAATAATTTGATGCGGGCGGCTCAAAATCGGTCTGTGTTCTCCACACACCTTGAGGAAGGCTTATGTCCAGCAGTGTACGTCTCTAGGCTGATATGATGATGATAAAATAATTGTAAATAGCAGATGATTCTAACTTCATAAATACGCCAAAATTACTCTTTTCTTTTAGACCAGAACACCTTCGTTTATTTTGATATTTGTTTGCTTTCTAATTACATACCTCCGTATTTAATTACTTGTTAAACGATAAATTTTACCAGTCCTAAGCCCGAATGAAGTATGAAGGAGAGGGTAGAATTAACAAAATTAAAAAATAACTACCTACATTTATTATTTTTCTATGGCTACCTACATCATAAGTGCGACAGAGAGAATGCGAATGAGCAGGATGGAATATTATCAATGAATTTGTGAATGGACTGTAAAATATGACTATGATTTAAGTGAGATTTTCTACAATAAACAAATGATAATAACTTTGCTCTTTATTGATATTATGAAATTCTTACGTCACATATATGATAATAATATCTTTTGCTAATCTGTCCTTAAAGTTTTTTTACTAATAAAAAAATAGTGGTGTATAAATAAATATATACCTATTATTTATATAAATTTCAGTTTCAGTTTCAGTTTATTTATTCAAATAACAATTACAAATTGTGTGTGAATATAGTACTTAGTTTATACATAACATAAATCAATTAACATTAAGCACATGTGAACCTTTAACAATGTTAGAAAGTATTAACAATTACACACTAAATTAATTCATGCACTAACAATACAAATTCACCATACAGTTACACATTATAATAAAACATCCATGTAGAATAAATTATAATAAGAATAAAATTGTATTAACTATTCAATCATAAACAAAGTAAATGTACCAAATTGAAAAATTTATGCAATGTCAAAGCAATTTATGAATTAATTAAACTATCCGTAAAATATATTAGAAATGTCAGGTTTTATACAAATAATGGAATCAATGTCAAAGAAAAAAGAAAACTGAATTGTAATAATGTGTAATGTCTACTAATAATACCAATAAATAAAATGTCAACAAGCTTAAAAAATATTATTCATTGCAGTAAATTCTTCAATGGAGTAAAAACTGTTTTGTAATAAAAAAGACCTAATTTTATTTTTAAATATATGTGGCTTGTAAATTTCTTTTTTAATTTCAATTGGCAAGCAGTTAAACAGTTTCACTGCTTGATATCTTGAACAATGTTTAACAATATTCAATTGCGGATACAATTTATTTTTAAAATGTAGTGTTCTTGTACTTTCCCTTATTAGTCTCTCTTCCTCATTTTCAAAACTGGTTATATATTTAGCCATGTCAGCTAGAACAACAAGTATATATAGGCAAGGTACAGTAAGTATTGATAATGCTTTGAAACGTTCTCTGCAAGATTGCCATCGTGGGATTCGTACAATAGTCCTGATAGCCCTCTTCTTTAAAGTAAAAGCTCGGTCACAGTTGTATTTATAGCTATTTCCCCACAGTTGAATACTATAACGTAACCTGGATTCAACCAAAGCATAATAAACAGTCTTTAAATGGTCTAAACTAGCCTCATCACGTAAGCTTCTTAAGGCAAAGCAAGCAGACGATATAGATGCATCTATGGCTTTTAGTTCATTTTTCCAACTAAACAACGAATCAATGTGAATGCCTAAGAACTTTGTGGATTCCACTAAATCTATTTTTACACCATTAAGTCTGACATCTAAGTTATCATTGCTACGTGAGGTGGATTTAAATAATATATTATTTGTCTTCTTAGAGTTAACTATTGGGCGATTTGCTGTAAACCATTTCTGAAAAATCTCAAGTGCAGTGTTTACTCTAGTATTTAATGCTTCGATGTCGCTTGCGCTAACAACTGCATTCGTGTCATCAGCAAATACTATCAGTTGAGTGCCAGTGTTTACTCGCGTGGCATAGTTTCATGAAAACGAGAAATAAAATTGGACCCAAAATGGATCCTTGAAGAACACCTGTATATACGCTGTAAATTTCAGAACGATAAGATTTTTGACATTTCTGTTCATCTATAGCTTTTATCTCAACATACATTCTTCTATTTTGTAAGTAAGAACGAAGTAATTGCAATGCTTCTCCTCTTATACCGTAATGTTCCAACTTAACGAGAAGAAGATTATGGTCAACGGTGTCGAATGCTGAGCTTAAATCCAAAAATACCCCGGCGACTTTCATTCTATGATTTAATTTCTCCAAGACATCAACAACTTATGCATTTATTGCATCAGTGGTTCCTACTCCCTTTTGGTTACCAAATTGCCTATCATTTAAAACTCTATTTTCCCTGAGATGACTTACAAGTCTGTGTTTTATAATCTTTTCGAATATTTTCGACAGCGTTGGCAGTACCGATATAGGTCTATAATTCCTTGGATCCAAATGCGATCCCTTTTTAGCAAGGGTATAACTTTAGCTATCTTAATTGCTCAGGGAAAATACGTTCTTCAAAACATTTATTAAAAAAATATGATAAGGGATATGCTAGTACCTTAATATGTTCCTTAATTAGGGATATTTGAATTTCATCGTATCCACATGAACTTTTGGACTCCATTCCAACAACAATTTTTTCAACTTCGCGTGGGGTTACAGATGACAAGGTCATATCTTTTTGTACTCTATTTATATTTTCACATAAAAACGACATCGCCTGATTCGCACTATTAGAATCAAGACACTGCTTCTGGTTAGAAAGCTTAGCAAATATATTTGCAATATCTCTAGGGCTGTCAATAGAAATTTTATTGTGCGTTATAGTGAAACGTCTTGTTGTCTTGTGCCTTGTTTTGTTTTTTTGGCGATTTACGACTTTCCAGATTTCCCTGCTAACATTCTTTGCATTTAGGAGCTGTCTCTTAACTGCATTTTTCTTAGCTGTCCTTATCACTTTTCTGAATAATCTGATATAGTTACTCCTATATGTTAAAATACTATTGTCATGCAAGCTACCATTGACACACAGTAATCTTTTCATCTTACTAGATATTTTAATGTCCTTTGTTATCCAGTGTATACGAGTATTACTATTTACCCTGATTCTTTTAAGTTTTTTTTTAAACCACTTTTAAAGGCTTCCAAAAATTTACTAAGGAAGGTATTTATACCCATAGACTGCCAATTGTTATCCAAAATTAATTGTTGATACGTATAATTATTTATCTTATTATAAAATCTGCGTTTCACTGAAATGGTTTGGTTTATAACAGATTTATTACAAACCTCATTCTGAAGAACCATGTTACAAAAAATTCTTGCATGGCCATCAGCTAAACCGTTATGGTCAACCTCTATCGACTGCACACAGTGTTCATCTAAATTGGTCAAAAAATTGTCGATACAGGATGAAGAGTCATTACGAATGAAAGTAACTTCTTGTATAAGGGGCCTAAAATTGTAACATCGTAACAAGCTCAAAAAATCTGCTTGTTTTTTACTATCAGAAAGAAGATCAACGTTATAGTCACCACATATTATTGACTTCTTATTAAATAGAAATTCTAATGTCTTCTCGAGCCGTTGCATAACATCGTCGAAGTTTTTATCGTTAGGACTACGATAACAGCAGCATAAATATAAGCCCGTGTTGACATCTTTTGTACAACACATTTCAAAAGATTCCGATTTATATAATTTATTGATTTGTATGCAGTCTACAACTTCCCTGTCTATTTTCCCTAAAATAAGACTTCCACCCCTTTTTTCGTTATTCTCATATTATGTGCTACCAGGTTATAATTTGAAATATTAAGCATAGGAATAGATATTTTATTCAAAAAATGTTCTGTAATACAAATGAAATCCATTTTTGATTCTGAAGAGTTTAAGTATAGTTCTAACTCATCTTTTTTATTATTAATTCCACACATGTTTTGGTGAAAAATGCGCAAATTGATACAGTTATCCACGAAAAAGATTCAAATGTTGATTACTCGTTTCTACAATATCAGTTTGGGTGGATGCTTCCGTAGATTCTATTGAAAAAGTATGCACATGATGATCACGATCAGTCTGACTATGTACAGAACAGTAACATTTAGGCGAAGAAGAAATCGTGTCAATATTAAACTTACTTACGTAATCTAAATGGTCCTGTTTGTACTTTAGACGTAATATTTCTCTGTGAAACAATCTACTCCGACCGAACCTAACAAAAAAGTTATTTAGAGATGCATAATATTCTCGCGGGAAAATGAAATGTGCATTGCTACTATTATAACATATAAGTTTTATCAAGCTATTACATTTTGATACATTCAAATAACAATGTTTAATGATATCTCCAATTAAGATATTTGTATTTTTTAACTGATCTACAATATAGTACAAATGCGACTGCATTTTTATGGGGTTTTTATCATGAGAGCCTCCTAAGATAATTATATAATCAGAATGAGTTCAATCCTGACACATGGCAATACAGAATAAGAATAAGAATAAGAATCACTTTATTTGCTGAACAAAGGTAATCATAGTGGTTTTACAATAATAATGGAACTCTTTGCTCTGCCATATAGACTTGCAAATATTATATTATGTAACATTTCAGGCATTTGTTCATTGCATAAATAGTAAAAAAAACAGTTTAATTTTTATGAGCCTGATCACATGCATTAATTAAAATATATTTTCAATCCAAACATGGCATAGTAACAATAACAAGTCATAATTAATAGTAAATCATGTCAGTAAGATGTATATAAAATGTCAAAAAATCATATAAAAAGTATTTATCATCATTAAAAAGTCACAATAGTAATTGTACATAGAATAATAAGGTAATGTCACAAGTTCTTATCTGATAGAAATTCGGTGATAGTGTAATAACATTTGTTGATCAGAAACTTATTTAGATGGCCTTTAAACATATTTATGTTCAGATTTGTAATAGTATTTGGCAGTTTGTTGTATACTACAGGCGCCATACAAAAGATACTTTCGTGCATTAGGGTCGTACAAGCTTTTCGTATACGAAGCCTATTACATGTATTGTTTCTCCTATTTCTTATAACTTTATCACCTAGCTTTTCAAATAGGTCAGGATTAGACTTTACAAAAACAGCTGTTTCGTAAATGTACAAGCAGGGTAGTGTTAAAATATTGTATCTTTTAAAATATGGTTGACAACTGTCTGTACGTTTTAGGTTAAACATTGCTCTAATACATCGTTAATTAATACAAGAGCTTAATATTTCTGATATCGGTGCATTTTGTTTTATGATGGATGTTACAAAGAAAGCTTGACCAAGAAGGTCCTGCAGCATTTTTCGCATACCGTAACCACTCTCATCGGCGAAGATCATGACTCGGTGAATGACTCGGTGAATGATGCTGAAAGTCTGATTGAACTCTTCCTTATCATTTGTCAATATATTATTGCAGCTAGAAATACTCCTGTTTACAGTTCGTCTGCTCATATGATCTTCTGATGACTCGTTTCTAATTAAACTGCTATCCTTACATTCAATGTTTACCATTTTTTCCATGTCAATTGTTTTGTTGTGATCTCCTAAAGTGTGAACAATTTTGGCCATGTCTATTTCAGCATTGCTAATCCTTGAGCTAGAGTTCAGATTATCGTATGTTGCCTTCGCTAATGAATCATAACTGAGATTCATATTTCTATTGGTAAGACCAATGCGTTCTTTGCTCAAACTAAGACTGTTAACAGCACTTAATGTTAACTCATGAGAAGATGTTCTGGGTAGGCCAACCTTAGCATTAATGAATCTAAAACATCTTCGAAATTGAGGTGAATAAAACTTCAAGGGTGATATATTCTCACTTTGTTGTGTATCTGCTATACCTATAGATTTATAAAGGTTAATTTTTCGCTGATATTCCTGCACTTCTTTCTTCAAAATTGTATTTTCCGTTAGTAAGTTTTCTACTTCCATGCGTGTGCTCAGTAGCTCTGAGCTTAACTTGTTAATTTTTTCGTTTAATTCTACGCAATCATTGCCACTTTCTGACAGACTCTGGTATGAGACATCCATTTCAATTTCGCTGTTATTAAATTTCAAATTATATTTTTTTTGCGTATTTACATTTCCTAAGTCTTCCATGTTATTATTTTATACGCAAGCAAAGTCCCAGACTACAAATAACATTAAAAAAGATGTCAAGCGGGCCCGTTCGGTCTCGAACTCACACCTCTTGCGTGCAGATCCTTGACAGTACCAATCGGCTATTAGAGCGTTAATGATTAAGTATCAAATTATTGACCAGTATTATCATGCGGTAAACAGAATGATATCGTTAAGTAGTATGGGTCCAAAGTTCAATGTTTCTTTATTTTCAACTAGTCGGCGGTACGTTTAAATAATATAGGAATGTTTCGATGATTTGCGCAAAATGTTACGATACTTCTGCTAACTTAACCAATAAAAGCTCCTAACTTAACTTTGTCTTAAAGCAATACCTTTCATTTGTACGCCGATGACCTACAACTTTACTCGCAGGCTAAAATTGAGGATCTGCCGTATGCGATCGATGATGTGAACCGGGACTTGGCAAGAATTCGCGATTGGTCCGAGAGGTACGGCTTATGCGTCAATCCTGTGAAATGCCAAGCTATCATCATTGGAAGCTCTAGAATTATAAACAAGCTGGACTTGGCATCGCTTCCACCGGTAACATTTAATGGAACCAATATACCTCTGAGTCTTTACGTTAAAGATCTCGGTTTACACATCGACGCTACACTTAACTGGCAACCCCAGATTACAAGCGTTTGCCAAAAGGTTACCGGTGTCCTGCGTTCTCTCTATCGCCTGCAGAATTGCCTTCCAGTCAAGACAAAGACAATGCTTGTGCAGACCTTGGTTTTTCCTATAATCGACTATGGTGATGTGTGTTATCTCGTCCTGAATGTAGATCTACTCAATAAACTTGACCGACTTCTCAACAATTGCATTCGGTTCATTTTCAATCTCCGTAAATATGACCATGTGTCCTCATATCGTAAACAGCTGTCATGGTTACCTATACGTCAGCGTCGTAATATGCGCGCGTTGACTACTCTTTTCACTTTTCTTCATTCATCTAATAGCCCCAGCTACCTAGCTCCTTACTTTCAATACCGCTGCTCAAACCATGACAGAAATCTTCGGTCTTCCAATAATTCTCTTCTTTCGTGTCCTTCTCATAGCTCAAGCCTTGTACATTCTTCTTTCACTGTACAATCTGTACTTCTCTGGAATGCACTCCCTCTCGAGATTAGGATGGTGACGAATCGTTTCACGTTTAGGGCTAAGGTGGGCCAGTATTATAAAAATGGACATTATAGCCGAGCACCATAGAGCTAAGGACTTTTCTAGTTTCTGGAAAAACACAAATAGAATGCAGCACGGGTCCTGTGTACCTGTGAGTGTAGCCGGGTATACTGAACCTACTGATATTGCCAACTTGTTTGTGAAACAATTTAAAGTAAAATCTCCTCGAGGTCCTGTGACGCGGGTGGTCGACTCTGAGATGTTTGAGAAGTTGAATGTAAAATTCTCTGCCAAAGACGTTGCTAATATAATAAACAATATGTCTAGAGGGAAATCCCCGGGCCACGATCATCTTAGCATCGAGCACCTGAGGCACGCGGGCGTACACCTACCCAGAGTACTAGCAATGTTATACACACTGTGTTTGAGTCACTCCTACCTGTCGAAAAATTTGATGAAAACCCATGTTATCCCTATAATTAAAGACAAGACGGGTGACACATCTGATCCCGCAAATTGCAGGCCAATATCACTTGCAACTGTAATGGCTAAGGTACTGGACGGTCTGATAGATAGACACATGGCAACCCGGATCAATTTGAATGATGCCCAGTTTGGTTTCAGGCCGGGATTATCCACGGAGACTGCAGTGCTGTCTCTTAAGCACACCGTCCAGTACTACACGTCACGGAAAACGCCTGTTAATGCGTGTTTCCTAGACCTTTCCAAGGCCTTTGATTTGGTCCAATATGATTTGCTTTGGGATAAGTTGAAAAAAGAAACCACGGTAGACAGGGCTATTGTTTCAATAATGAGATATTGGTATTACAATCAGATAAATAAGAAACTTGGAGAATTATAAATAATGAAACAGGAAGAGCACGACCACGGGAAAACCAATTTGAACTAAAAGAAAACAATTTATTAGTCACCAATCAAACTCAAGTAGCGCATATGTTCAATAGTTTCTTTGCGAGCATACCTTTAACAACTACTAGCTCTTTACAATCATCATCCTTAGACGCTGGAAATTTTTTGCTTAGCAGTGTACCTGAATGCAAGAGCGTGTTTAGATTCGAGCACGTTACCCCGCGGGATATATTGATCGCATATAATTCAATTAATATTAAAAATACCGGCGACTTTTGGGGCATTTCAATTAAAATTTTAGGTACTATAGTTGAGACTGTTGCGCCTTACCTCTCTATAATTTTTAACCAATGTTTTGACTTAGGCGTATTTCCGGATTTGATGAAATTAAGTAAAATCATACCTTTATTCAAATCTGGCAGTAAAAATGACGTAAATAACTCTGAAGTTATTTACGTCATTTTTACTGCCTGTATGGGCCTGAGCCCATCTCTATCTTGCCGGCATTTAGTAAAATATTTGAAAAGATTTTATTAAAGCAGCTACTAAGACACTTTAATTTAAATAGTCTGCTTCATAAAGATCAATACGGATTTACTAAAGGTAGATCCACTACTGATGCGGGTGTTGCTCTCATAAAACACGTTTATAATGCTTGGGAGTCATCTAAAAATGCTATCGGAGTATTCTGTGACCTCTCAAAAGCATTTTATTGCGTTCATCACGACACACTATTGCGTAAGCTCCGCCACTACGGCGTAGAGGAAACCGCACTTTGTGTTGTCGAGTCGTACTTGCGGCAAAGATTTCAGTGCGTCGATGTAAATGGGACTACATCCTCTAAATTACCTATACAGTTAGGCGTTCCACAAGGCTCTATTTTAGGTCCTTTTCTATTCCTTGTATATATTAATGACTTACCTTTTTATTTAAAAAATATCTGTGATGTCGTACTTTTTGCAGATGATACGTCACTTATTTTTAAAGTAGATAGGAATAGGAATCAATTTGATGATGTAAATAATGCACTTATACAGGTTACACAATGGTTAACAGCAAACAAGCTAGTGCTTAATTCTAAAAAGACTAAATGCGTTAAATTTGCTTTACCTAACGTTAGACAACTGGGACCTAATATTTATTTGGAATACTCTCTTTCATTTCTTTTAGTTCTTTTGATTGTTCATCGAACTTTGTTTGTAAGACTTTTATCATTTCTGCAATTTTCCTGCCCTCTAGCGAAATGTTGTGGCACTAGTTTCAATGTTGCACCTTTACTCTATAGTTATTGTAGAACGGTATCGTCGTATCTGTGATATCGTAACAGTTCAGCCGATTCGTAACAGATGTCGCTTTATCCAAATTTAGAAATATGACTGTGCGCATTTGCAATTTTTTGGTTATGTTTTTCACTAAGCAATTTGTGCCTGATTTTCACAATATTATTTTTATTGTTACATAATTTTTCTCTCGGTATTTATATTTATGGCAAAAATTTTGATGTTTATGGTTTTATGGTCCGATTTTAAGCACAGTAACTTGGTAATATTTATTTTCACGTTTTGCTCTTTATTATGAATTTCGAGAGTCAACACATATATACTTGTATTTAATATGATTAATGTTCACTATAACTTGCTTTTAATCGGGGTTTCCACTGTTTCGCGAGAGTTTGTTTGTTTTTTAACGTTGCAATTTTTAGGTTATATTTTCACTAAATAATTTGTTCTTGCTTTTCACAATATTATTTTTATTGTTAAACAAGTTTTCACTCGCGGTATTTATATTTATAGCAATTTTTTCATGTTTTATAATTTTTGTGGTCCGATTTTATACGCACAGTAACTTGGTAAAGTTTGTTTTCAGATTTTGCACTGTATCACAAATTTCAAGGGACAACACATAAATATTTTTATTTGATATGATTTAATTTCACTTTAACTTGTTTTTTAAGCGGCTTTTTCACTGTTTCGCGGGTTTTTTTTTATTTTTTAACACGATAAAACACAGAGCCGTTGTGTACTGTTGCGCTGCAGCGCCCTCTCTCATTTTCATGACATAACATAGTCAAATTAAAACGTAAAATTATTTTGGGTCCGTTATGTTTTACGTCTAAAAGTTTCAGCGCCAAAAGTGTTTTACAAATTCTCTATGCGACCAATAGTTTACCAGATAATCCTGAAAAATATGTGCTTGTGTACTTTTCCAATGTGTTGGCCGCAAGACTAGGGCTAGGACCAACAAACTAAAAAAACTAGACCCTAAAATAATAAAATTGTTGCCTCTGATAAATGCCACGGCAAATGTTACATTTTCAGAACGTATGCGCGAAATGAATTATTTACATACGCTGACTTAATGCCAATGGCATTCTTACAGTCGGCCTAAGCCTAAGTTGATGCAGAGATGATAGTTAGTAGGTGTTTTCCAAACTTTTGTAGTAATAAATGTAAGACTGAAACACCTTTACACGGACTAATTTGTATTAGTCCGTGTAAAGGTGTTTCAGCCTGCGTGTTTAAGATTATCTCGCTCGCTTTACATATAGTGTAGATTTCATAATTCCAAATGAAACCGGTAATAATTTAAAGACGAAGTTCAAATATCTTTCTATTTCCTGGGCTTTTAGTACATGCAACGTCAAGTGTTCATTTCATCAAAGTATTTACTACGCCTGTGCTACGCCATTTCTACGCCGTAGCACCGTAGCCGCTACACGCTGATTGCGTAGCGACCACACAAAAAGGATTTCACGCACCACAGACGCGCGACTCTTAACTATATTTATTCGGTATGGAAATCGAAATAGGTTTTGAAGTGCGTTGGTACGCCACCGCTGTCACAGACCGTTAGTGCTTCATAGGTATCTATGCATTTTGGAAACAAATACGAGTATTTCAATATAACGTCAAGAGGGTTCAAAAAGTATCCAGAAACTTTGTGCTTATTTAAAGATCTGACGTTCGAAGTATAACATCTTGTTTTTCAGCCTTTTGTAGTCCACTTCTGGGCACAGACCTCTTCTCATTATCAGAATGCCTAAACCGCCTATGTACTTACGTAAATAGTCACCCACGTGAGTGTGAGCAGAATTCACATGTCATTCAAAAACATTGTTGATAATTTTCTGATATGCAGTTCTCCCGAAAATATCCTCCTGCCACACAGTGAGAGTTAACGACTTAAAGCACACTTAACTTTGAAAAAGGTGCTTGCCGAGGGTTTGAACTCGAGACCCTCTGCCTAAAAGTCTGGTATTTTATCCGCTAGGCTATGGCTATAAATGAAATTCTTTCATATTATTTTCAAAATAAAACTTAAAGTATGCGGAACGGTACATCGCCCATGCCGTGCATTCTGCACCTGCAGTATATTTGAAATTACATATAAATATTAATAGAAAGAGAAAGAAGAAAGAAAAACGATTTATTTGTCACAAACACTGAAACAGTATAACATATAAAATAAAACATCACAAGGCCTAACAGTTATCTGTAACAGATAGGTACACACTCAGCTATATTGTTGCATTGTGGTAGTGTCCACAATACAACGCAGGTATTCTGAGTGCACCTTAAATGCCACACGGACGTTAATCGCATGTAATTAGTGTTAAACAAACATTTCTGCCCGGTAATCCGTAGCACAGGTTTTTATCTTAGTGCAGACACCAGTCTCCCACATATGAACTTTTATGTAATAGTGCACTGTATTGATAATAAAAAACACGACTGACTGCCGTTTTGTGGAACACCAATTTAAGAGGTCCCCCGATTGCAATGACAATTTTATTAAAATCTGTTAACTCACCCATTTTGTGCCTTATTACTTAAACCTTTACCTTTTTACACACAAATTAAACTTGTTATTAACTTTTTAGTTCATTTTTTGCAGGGCAGTCGTGTTTTTTAATTATTTATTTTTATTTGATACATTTTAGTGTCAAGTTTTTTAAAGGACGATGAGCGGAGTCGTCCCCACCCATCAACAAAAATGAAATGTAGCTCAACTGACACATCTTGGCAAGATGATATTTTTTTACTGGGGACGTTGCCCAAAAGCATGGGGTTGTCATAGTAATTAACGGTTAAACAAATATTCGTATAAGTACGTATTTTTGACGATTATTTGTAAAACACCTACTCATTTATGTATTCATTAGTGCACAGTGAACATTGACCAGTACCAATAACACTCACTATTTTTATTTGCCTACTATGAGCATTATAAGAATGAATAATTAGAAGAAAATGAATTTAAATGATTCATTCATTTATATTATACTAGACGGCGCCAGCGGCCTCGCCCGCGTCAATTATACATATAAACCTTCCTCTTGAATCATTCTATCTATTAAAAAAAACGCATTAAAATCCGTTGCGTAGTTTTTAAGATTTAAGCATACATAGGGACAGACAGACAGAAGACAGACTTTGTTTTATACTATATAGTAATTATTATATAAGGGCAGCGATAGCCTAGAGGAGATACCAACGGATTACCATGCAGAGGGAATTGGGTTCGAATCCATTGGTGCGCCAACCAATGACTTTTCGAAGTTAAGTGCGTCTTAAATTGTTAATTATGGCTTGCCCCGTGCCCTAAAGGAACGTTAAACCATCGGTCCCGGCTGTCATGAAGATGTTTGACAATCATTACGTGGAGTCAGTACCTTCAAATAAATTGATACTGGTCTTAACCATGGAATATCGCTATCCCTTAGGGTTGCGGAGGTCAGACGGCAATCGCTGTGTGGAAAAGTTGATATTCTGTAATATCTGGTTAGACCAGTAAGCGGACCTCGAGCTCTATGGCATGTAAGTCTTGGATGCAACCGGGATAACGCTAGGGCAATGATGATTCACTTATATTCGTTATTTTCCTATTATTAATTCATTATCATTTAAATGTTTAAAAATACATTATTTTTTATTTTGTATAGTTACTAAATCATGTTTTGTACTGTAATATAACCATAATGTCAAAATAAATTATAAGTGTAAAATGAAAATATAGGTTAATTAATTAATTTATTTATTTTCATTTATTAGTAGGTACTTATCTACTTGTAGCGTCATTATGTTGAATCAGGGTTTGCAACAGTTTGTTTTTGTAGGTATTGCGTGTAGTGTTAAAGGGATCTAGTGAAGAAAAAAGCTTGTTATATATGTCAGGTATACGAGTAAATAGTGACATTTTTAAGTATCGTGATGATGCGGATGGGACCGATAATAGTGACGTTTGTCTAGTTCGTTTTAGAGGCACATTAAGGCTAATATTGCCTAATAATTCCGGGCAAACGTATTTACTGTGAAGTACGTCATATAAAAATAGCATATCAATCAATTGACGTCTACCTTCAAGAGTACTTATTTTATGGTACTCACACGAGTCCTCATACGTTCTGTAACCTAGACTAGCTTTATAATTCAGGTGTTTCATAAATTTGTTCTGAATTTTTTCAATGTTTTCGATGTGCGCTGTAAAAAAGGGTCTCCAAATTATACTACCAAATTCTAAGATACTTCTTACAAAGCTGTAGTAAAGAACCTTAAGACATTGCGGATCTTTGAACGGTTTGCTGTTTATACGCTTTGCTAATCATCCGTTCGATATGTTCGTTAAAAGTGTATTTGCTGTCTAAAAGCACGCCTAGATCTCTCACTTCCGAAGTTCTTGTAATTAAATTATTATTAATACGGTAGTTGTAGCTAATAGTATGTTTTTTTCTAGTAAAGCTTATGATTTGACATTTTTGAGAGTTGACAGTAATTTTATTATCATTATAATAATTCGTAAGTCTGTCTAAATCGGATTGAAGCAATTTACAATCGTTATGGGTGTTAATTCTACGAAATATTTTCTTGTCATCGTCGTATAACAAGTGATTTGAATTTTGAAAACAATTAGATATGTCAAAAAGGTATATATTATACAAAAGGGGAGATAATAACGATCCCTGGGGAACTCCCGAAGTGACATCTACGAGGTCAGATCTATATCCGCCCAACACTACAGCCTGACGCCTGTTTTTTAAGTAAGACTCTAACCAGCGCAGAAAGTTTCTCTTGATTCCTACGGCATTTAGTTTCGAAATCAGGATGCAATGATTTACACGGTCAAATGCCTTTTCAAAATATGTATATATGTATGATATCAATTTGGGCGTCATAAATATTTGATACTATATAGTTACTTAGCGCAAGAAGGTTGGTGTTGACGTTACGGCCTTTGACGAATCCGTGTTGAGATGATGGTATACAGTGTTGCGAAGCTATATAGATATATTCATACACTATCTTTTCTAGCATTTTACCAAAATTATTTAATAAAGACACTGCTCTGTAATTATTTACATCCGTTTTGGAACCTTTTTTATGTATTGGTACGATCTGAGCATCCTTCCATCGTTTAGGGAAAATACCATCGTCTAAGGATTTCTGAAATATTATTTGTAGCGGTCTCAGTAAACCTCTTTCGCATTTTTTATAAAAATAACAGGTATCCCGTCCGCGCCAGCGCCTTTTTTATCACCTAACTTACTAAAAATGTTTTTAAGGGTTTTTATCTCGACATGTACTCTGCTCAGCGGGGTCAGGAGGTTGGAAAACACTGTGGAAAAATCGATTGAAAGCGTTATAAATGTCTTCACCGCTAGAATACGTGTTTCCTTCGTAGTTCATGTGGCACGGGTAGCCTGACGATTTGCGCCTGACTTTGTTATAGCGCCAGAAGTCTTGGGGTGATTTTTTAATTACTTTCTCACATCTATTCGTATATTTTGTGTAAAAAACTTTTTGAAGGTTCTTTTTCTTAATAAAGCAAATTCCGCATAATCGCTAGGATTTTTGTATTTTTTCCATTTCTTATGTACTTTCGATTTTTCCTTTAAAGCATTAATTAAAGAAGATGGATACCACTTGGGGTAATTAAACTTACTAGAAACATGAATACGGGGAACATATAAGTCGATTAAAGAGTTTATTTTGCAATATAGCTTATCCACCATATTGTCAACGCTATCCGAGTCAAAAAAATCGGGCCAGTTGGTGTTAATCAAATCTCCATTAATTTTCTCGTAGTCCGCCTTCAAAAACCTGCGAACTACCCGCGGTTTACAAGGTATTGGTTTGTAGTAGCAACTATTTAAAAATATATGGGTTATGAGGGATATGAAAACGATCAATCTCAATAAGCGAATATTCACTTTGGGTACATTCTAAACTAGAATTTGAGATAACAAGATCCAATATATTGCCACTGCAGTTTGGAGTCAAGTTATATTGCATCATACCAATATAATATAATCTAAACTATTAATCATTTCATTCGCCGCGACGCCTAAATCAGTGTTTGATGTGTGGTTTTTACCGTGACCGTCCCGCCCCCACGTAATAAACGGTAAATTAAAATCTCCTATGATTAAAACAGTGTCGCCGGGATTGGTACTGGAAAGTTTTAAAAAGGAGTTTCTGAAATCATCGACCATGTCTGAGGAGTTTGGGGATGGGGGTATATAAACCTCCGCTAAATGAATAGTACAGGTGGGGCTGGCTGTAACAAGTGATCCCTGGTTGTTAGAATTTGTCCTAAGTGTGATCCACAGCGATTCGGAACAGCCTGCGTCTATATCGTTGCGCCTGACGGCTGAGAGACACCGTTTTACACAAATCAAAACACCGCCGCCCCTTCGAGAATCGGACCGATGACGTCTAAACACTTCGTAACGATTGTCGCATATTTCTGTGTCCAATATGATCATGTCACATAACCAACTTTCGGTAACTACGATTATGTCATAATCACTTGACTCAATGTTACGACAAAACTGTGACAATTTAATCCGAAGCCCGCACGTATTCTGATAGAATATGCTTAAGTTACGTGATTTCACATTAGACATTACTAATTATTAAGCTTTTGTGTAAATATGAATGATTTCAAAGTATTTACTATAGATCATAAATAATAATAAATTGTTTTTTTATTTATATATCCCACGGATTTAAGTAAAAAAACGATTTTAATCAAGTAGTAGATACTTAAGGTACACATTGGCATCAGTTCCATGTGTGTTGGTATATGGGGACGGAGCCCATACATTTTTGCCTATAGTCCTTTGCATCCCAATTTCGGATGTGCAGTTGCCTGCAATTCTCTTTACTGTACAGTATTGAATGGCAACTTGGTCTAAATCCCGACAATATTTGAATAATTAGAATGAATATGAATAAACTAGATGGCGTTGTTTTATAAATTACTTAACGGCGGTACATTTCTAATCAAAATATAATGTTAAATTAAATGTTATTATTTTTTACGTACTCACTTTCTATTTTTTTATTTCTAGGTAACACTTATTTAGAAATAAGAAATATAAATTAATAACAACACTTGTTTGTTTACCGCAAATAAATAATAGATGGCGTTATTCCATTTGTCTTCGCCGTTGAACGTTAGATGGCACTATGATATTTCTTATTTGAAAATGGCTTCACACCCCTACTACCTTGATTTAAAAAAATATATATATCCAGTGTTACTCGGGGTGATGTAAGGATTCTAATGATACCCCATACATCCTAATCAGTCCAGGCATTTAGAAGTTATAGTGGAATAAAGAAACTCACATACATACATACATACATGAATCCTGAAAATATTACACTCCTTTTTTTGGGCAGTCGTGTAAAAATATATATTTGCGATAATATCTTCGATACCATTGTAAAATAGAAATAAACGTTTTTTGTATTTTTATTCAACCGACTCAGTTTTAACCCTTAATTTACCCGGTAGGTCCCTGGGACTCCATTGAAAACTTTCAGCGCTAATAAAACCGTCAGTTTTTGGAATAACAAGTTGTGCGTTCCAGGTTCCAGTACCTTTACACAGTGACGTGCCAGACGCGGAGAGTAGTAGACTCCGATCAGTAAGTAAACAGGCTACTGGAGTCCGTTGGACTCCACCGGGGTATTAATGTTATAGTTTTGATGTATTTACGGTACTGTTATTGTGCAAGTTTTTCTGTTTTCAGTTGATATAATGGCATCTAGTAGTACAATAAATGTCTTTGATGAAGGTACTGCGTCTGTGGTTGAACAAATGACTCGAAAAGTTGAGGGACGCCGACGCGGATGATGAGGATCAACAAAAGGTGTGTTGAATCAGCCAAGAAGACTAGAACCTGATGAGTTAGTGCTCGAATCCAAGAATGTATGTTGGTTTTCTGACCACAACTCAGTTTCAGATTGTTCAGCGAAAGACTGCGTATATTTTCCTTATTTGTGTTTAGCCTGTGTGCCTTAGCTGTCCAAAAAGAAGGATGAAATGACTATGTCACCAACCGTGAATGGAAGGTCTTGCACGTTTTTATTTTTTGGTCTAATTATGTTCTGTTTTTATTCATAAAATGAATATGTTATTATTATATTTCTTGAAAAAATATTTTATAAACCTGTTTTGTTTTTGAAATGTAGGGACTTTAAGTTAGGTCTCGTAATTTTCTGATAAAAATTGCCATGTCTTAGAAGTTCCTCAATGAAAGGCTGTGATTCTATATTTTTTAGTGAAAACCTATCTCATTGTAAAACTTAATAAATAATATACAAATATTACTAGTTTTATTTTTAAAAAGTTTTTATTTCATATTAAATTTACGATTACATACCCGAGAGTCCTGGGGACTCCACCGGGTAAATTGTGTATGTATGAAGTCACCGGGTAAATCAAGGGTTAATATCACCCCAAACAAAAACACCCATAATCACATCTACAGACCATTTTTACCTTACAAAAACACATTAAGAAACAAAATACAATTTTTATCTTCACAAACAACCCATAAAAACAAAGCGCATTGAAACCCAAGCAAATTAAAATAAGGAGACTTATGCATTGCAATACATATTTGTCGCGGACGCAGCGCTTCGGTATCGCAAGGATATCTCGCTTAATATCACTGAGTAGGAATAAATCTTGTGGGCAGCCGCCGGCACCACACACACACACACACACACAATACAAATCTTCCCACGGACGGTATGTACGTCCGTGGGAAGACACTTATACATTTATACTTGGTTCTAGTGATGGACGAAATCGATTATCAAAACGAGTTGAATTGTCGTGTTCACAGTCCGAGTTTTGTTGGTATTGAAGTTGGATATCGTTGTTGTACATATCATTACTCTTGCTTTTATACACTTATGTACAACGACAACAATGTAGAGTATGTCTAGTGGCTATGGCAGGCATACAGTCACTCATTCACACTCGAATCAAGTGGTCAGATTTTTAATCGTCTCAAATCATGTATTTTAATAGTAATAACAGTGAATCGCTTCATTACGCTTAAATTCTCACTTAGTCACACAAAATAATTAATTAATGGTCGACTTAAAAAAATACACGAAAAACATAAAAAATACAAGTGAGCATTGATAAACGCTACAAACAAAATAAATTAAGATATAATTCATTGAGTGGTTTAATTTTAATTCACTTGCTCGCCAACCTCTCATATAATGCAATCGTCATGTTTTTCAATTGTTTCTTTCTAGTTAACGGATCCAAGACACAATTGGGCTCATTGCATTTAAGGCTGTTGATTCTCCAGAGATGTTCGAAGATATGCAAAGATCGGCTGCCAGGCGTTGTGCAAGAAAACCAAACACAAAAAGCATTCTCCAGGCAAGTCTGAAGATTTATTTACTCTTGATTATACCATCTAAAACTTTGGAATCCAAATCAGAAGATACCACTGAACTTCCTACGCTGCATGGTATTTCCGTGCGCTATCAATTACTAAGCAAGCCTAGGAAAATAGAGAATATTACTATTATTGTAGTGTCAGGATATTTTTGGACGTTTTGACTCTTCTAGCCACCACTAAAAATCCTAAGGCCTCACATTGGGCATGCATGTTTCTCGAGCGCCCTCTTGGCGTAGTTCTCTTTGTGGCACAGACTGAACGCCGAGCGCACGCCGTGCATAAGCACATTGTGAAGTTAGCTTAAAACATGATATTGGCGCCCAACGTGGGGCACCAATGTCACTTTCAAAGTTTTAGCTACTGTGAGGTTTTAGGTAGGAAATATCTTCCTCAAGCTGCTCTGACCTGTTTCGTACATCTCTGCTGGATGTGCAGCCTTATTGAACTGCAATGCGCTGAGCGGTCGAGAACTCCTTTGTGCTTCTGCTATAGTGCGATGGTTAATCTCTTGTAGATTCTTATCTTGACAGTGCAAGGGCTATTTTCTATTTCCAAGATAATTTACTAAAGTTCAATAGTTTGAAATATTTAATGTAAAATCTGTGACCTATCTATGATAAACTTCGTATGTAATCCGAATCCTAATCAAAACAAAAATTTTATTTATCAAAAACAGATGGTTACTTTAAGAGCTACGGTGGTAAAGGAAAGGAAATGCCTAAGAGCCCAAGATTGGTATTGTGATAACCTTACTTGCGAATGATTAGTACGTACTAAGTTTTAGGTATACCAGGTTGCTGCAACGGGGAGCCATAGATTATGCAACCTTTTAAATAATTTTTAATTGGCATTTTAATCTTAGGGTATTTAAAACTCTTTTTTGTTTGATGGTCTTTTTGTGGCAATAGAGTATGTTATATGCTTTTCTTAATTTTTCTAGATGCGTATATCAAGGTAGTTTCTCAGAATATTTTAAATCCATACAATCGAAACAATCGAGTGAACATGGCGTCACAGCGCATCGCTACGCCACTCATATGTGTGTGGTACATATATCAGCGACTTTGATACAATTTGCCGTAGAAAGTCGCCGCTTTGATGTATTACCGGAAAAATAACTGAGCTAGATTAAACGGCGAGTCACATGTTACTGCCAGACATTTCAAGCGGAAGTACGCTCTATTATCCGCGTCATAGAACTTCAAGTCGCATGACGGATAACTTTCGACACTTTAAGTAAACAATTTCTAAAAACAGTTTTGAGGGTATAGTTTTAAGGTTGAACTTTCGGTGGAACAGTTTCGTTGATCGGAGAATTCAGCCATTATTCCCTCGGATGACTTTTCCTGAAATTTACTATTGCTCGGTTTTGTTCGTAGTGATTGTTTATGGCAGATTAAGGCGGGAGTTGATATGCTCGGGGTCCTTTATGTTCTTTCACAGGCTTACAATACCGTGTTTACGGATTTTTTTTACCGAACGCTAAGCGGATAAAAAATATATCTGTAGCTTTTTGCGTATGAAAAATAAACAATGTATTTAAGCGGACCGCGAGATTGTCGTTTTATCGATACATAATGTTGTCCGAAAGGGAATATTTTATTATCTGTATTTCTGAAAAAAGGCTGATTAGTCTTTTATCCCCTTTGTTGTAAGTCAATAAGTTTGCCGCGGCAACTCAGTTATAATCATAGGCTTGTCGTGAAAAGCCTATGATTATAACTGAGTATACTTAACACTAACAATATAATTAATGGAATAAGTCAATGAAACCTAATAAAACAAGAATAAGCTATTTTCCAATACAAGACAACAAGTCTGTTACAAATTAAATAACGATTAAAAATATCCTCGTACAAGTAAAACGGGCTGTATACCCAAAAATAATTTTTTTAACCGATTATTAAACGACTGATATGAACTTAAAATATTCAATCTTTAAAACCTCATTCGTTTTTGAAGTCGCTTAAAAACATGAATATACAACTGAAAACTCGCATTCATATCTGTGCTGAGAAAAACATTTTTACTGTCTCCGTATCGTATAGAATATTTAAAGTTCCAACCTAAAAAATGCGATTGATATATTCAATCACAAAATAGCGCGCCTACTATGAATTATATCACTCTCACAAAACCAATCCTCTTCACAATCAAATAGGATTAAATCTAGGTTTTCAACATCAACTAACAAAACCTACATTTTTTCTGATAGGCTAGGTCATAATTTTGGTAGTCTTCTCAGTGAGAATACAAACCAGAGTGTTATAAATTACTGTAGGCCAGGGGATAGTTACAGTAGTTTAGTTAATCAGATTAAGTTGCACCCCTTAGATGAGAGTAGTACGGCCATATTGTTGTTTGGTAACAGTTTAACGGTAAAAATACAGCATATCATAGAATGTGTTGAAATGTTATTAAGACCTTAATTCCAAGTTTAGTTGTAAATTTATTTTATGTGCTTTGCCTTACTCAAATGACTTAACACATACACAAAACATGCACATACACACATTAAATATGTTATTATATAATATTACTTGTCGTCATAGTGACGCAATATTGTTTTTTGACGCTA
This sequence comes from Euclidia mi, assembly GCA_944739405.2. Taxonomy (NCBI): domain Eukaryota; kingdom Metazoa; phylum Arthropoda; class Insecta; order Lepidoptera; family Erebidae; genus Euclidia; species Euclidia mi. Next base: position 7,670,054 of record OX123207.2, on the reverse strand, counting down.
ATAAATTTATTAGTAAATTTACTTTAACAAGAGATACAATGTATCTGCCATTTTATATTAAGCGACAGATTGCTAAACTATTAGCATACAATTTACAACAAGGCAGAGAGCCTTGTGTTGACAATTTATTTGATAGGGTTAGTACTTGTACTAACAACGTTTTTATTGACACGTCTTGTGATTTAAACTCCAAGATAGGACAACAGTTAGGCTGCAGTATTTGAATATAGTACACCAAAACATGCAGGGCCTATCTGGCAAAGAATTAGAGTTAAGTTTATTTCTAGAAAAATATGATATTAAGGTTTTGTGCTTAACTGAACATTGGTTAAAGAACCATGAGCTTATTGTTATAAATCAATATTATACAGTGCAGAGTTCGTATATAAGAATGCAGGCTATTAGAGGCGGTTCTCTCATAATAACTTCAAATTTATTAAAATGTAAGGAACGTAAAGATATTGTTAATTTATCTATTGAGCGCACTATTGAGTTGTCCTGTGTGGAATTAGACCTATATATAGTAATTTGTGTATATCGACCTCCTTCTGGTGACTATAATCTATTTGAGACTGTTATGGAAGATGCTATAAATAAAATTAAATGTAGTAATAAGAATATTATAGTATGTGGCGATTTTAATATTAATATTTTAGAGAACTCTTCACAGTGTATTAGATTTCTGAATCTTTTCAAGTCATTTAATTTAAGTAACCTATTCTGTGAACCTACTAGAGTATCTGCAACATCTTCTACTTGTTTAGATAACATATTTAGTTCTTGTGCTGCCACAAACCCAGTAGTAATTAGTTCTCTCCCTTCTGATCACCGTGGACAGATAGCTAGTTTTCCCTGTTCAACATATGATAAATCACGTACAGTAGAATGTAGGCCTCAGACTACCAATCGTCTAATACGTTTCAAAACCAATATTATTGCTAAACTCAACACCTCAATATTGAACTCACAAAATCCAAATACAATTTATAACTTACTTTTTGGACTAGTAAATAATGAGTTTCAAAATACCTTCAAGAGTAAAACAGTCACACTAAAGGGTACTATGGGATCTTTTAACCAGTGGGCCACTATAGGTATATACAAAAGTAGAGCCAAGTTGTTTGAATTATATGGTATAAAACAACATAGATTTGACACACCTTTTCGAGATTATGTAAAAACGTACTCAAAAATTTTTAAACAAGTTTGTATTATGGCAAAATCAAAATTTATTAGTAGTAAAATTAAGCATTCAACAAATATAATTAAAGAAACTTGGAAAATTATAAATAATGAAACAGGAAGAGCACGACCACGGGAAAACCAATTTGAACTTAAAGAAAACAATTTATTAGTCACCAATAAAACTCAAGTAGCACATATGTTCAATAGTTTCTTTGCGAGCATACCTTTAACAACTACTAGCTGTTTACAATCATCATCTTTAGACGCTGGAAATTTGTTGCTTAGCAGTGTACCTGAATGCAAGAGCGTGTTTAGATTCGAGCACGTTACCCCGCGAGATATATTGATCGCATATAATTCAATTAATATTAAAAATACCGGTGACTTTTGGGGCATTTCAATTAAAATTTTAGGTAATATAATTGAGACTGTTGCGCCTTACCTATCTATAATTTTTAATCAATGCTTTGACCTAGGCGTATTTCCGGATTTGATGAAATTAAGTAAAATTATACCCTTATTCAAATCTGGCAGTAAAAATGGATAGATGGCGCTGGTCGCTGTGTAAACATCGGCTCCGTAATTATAAAGTGATTAAAAATAGTAAACATCAGTTTTAAAGTCTATTACTATAATTAACTAATAGCTAAGTGCCTGATAATAAACATCGTGCGTTAGTGAACTGATACGAATAACGAAACAAAAGTTATTAGACAAAAAGTGTTGTGACTTACAGACAGTGTTTTTACGTACAATTTGTGAATAAATGTCAAAACAATAAACAAACAAATATATATAACGGACAAGCTCGCAAAACAAACTACAAGTACAACTTTAAAGTGATAATAAACTCAAAAACTAAGTGTTTACTCATAAGTGAAAAAACAATGTCGTTAATTTTATTCAAACGCGAAAGTTAAGGTCTTTCAACCAATCAGCGTAAACATTGTTACTAGCCTAATACATCTACAAGGGGAACTTTAATTTCAAGAGCTTACGTAGTGTTTAACTGGACGAATGGATATACCTACTGATCGTATGGAATGACTTGTAACCGAGTTCTAACCCCAGCATCAGCCGACACTTTTTGTGAATTATCTATTCATTAAAAGGAAACATTAGTGATAAATTAATACTCTTCACAATACAAAATCTTCACACAACATTCAAATCGAAGTAGTTTGGTAAAAAGTGACATCTGCAGTTGAGTAAGCTGAACCACCAATACCAAAATGGATAGTGCAGAAAACATGACGAACTTTAGTAACGTCACCCTTCGTAGAAATCGCATTATTGAATCTTCTGACTCACTTAATCTGTCTTACACCTCAATAACATCAAACCCGTCTTGTAGAAGCCTACCAGACTTATGAGACAACATAAACGATGTGGAATTTCTCAAAGAAGAAGTACTTAGATTAAACAACGAACTTCAAAGCGCACACCAAGAAATTGAAGCTCTAATAATTGAAAATAATGAACTAAAACAGCAATCTGCTGGGCAACAGAGAAAGATATCACAGTTCAAAGAAATTTACACTGGCACGCCGGAGATAAAGAATTCTTCGCAAAAAAAGAAGTATAGGTCTCGTAGAAATATCGTAACTAAATCAATCCCATTCATTGAAACGGAAGACAATGATACTAGCTTGATACCGACAGATTTTGACACGACAACCACCGTAAAACATAACTCCAACAACATCACAGCAGAACCGATAGATGTCGCTACGAGTCTGACAACACAAGTAAAGGAACCCCAACAGATGTATGAAAATTCAAGCGAATCTATTCCAAATATAATAATTCTAGGTGACCAACAAGCTCGCGGATTGTCTAGTGCTATGATACAAACTAGACAAAACAAATGGAATTATAAGTACAATACATCATCAGTAATTAAACCTAACGCTACTAGTGCACAGATTTTAAGTGACTGTAATGATGACTTCTTAAGAAACTTAGGCCCTAATGACATTATAATATTAGTAGTAGGATCCAATGACACTCAACCCTATGTATATATATCTGAAATATGTAACGCTCTTCATAAACTTCGCTCTCACACTGTATTTATTACAAATGTTCAACACAACTCGTGGTTGAATGAAAATATGATAAACACCCAACTTGAAATGTTAACGAAGAATTATAATAAATGTAAATACCTAAAAATACACAATTCATACCAACATGATTACTACAATCAATATGCACCATTCAAATATCATAAAAAATGTCTTCTATTTCTTTGTCATAAATTGAATAGTGAAATTGACTACCCACATTACCAAAAAGAAGTATACGAAAATTTAAAAACAAAGCAATCAATGTGTCAATATCAACCCACTTCTACATTCATACACAATACAATGCCCACATTAGACCAAAATAGAGTTCGTACGATACAACCTAAAATAACCACATACTTTAAAACAATTGTTAAAGCTACGATTCCTAGAGATGCGCGTTTATTTCGTAAGTCAATCTAATCAATCTGTTACATTGATACATCAAAATATTGCTGGAGTACTGAGTAAACAGGAGTTGATTGAGGCAGCCATTGAGGACCTGCATAAAGACCTAGGCACTATCGACATTGTATGCTTTACTGAGACCTTTCTTAAAAGCGGTACCGAGATAAATCTCAGATTGAAAAATTATAGATTAGTATCGGCTTTCTCACGTATCAACCAACGCCGCGGAGGCTCATGTATTTTAATAAAAAATAACTTACAATACAAGGAGATTATTAACTACATACAACCAATCCCATTTCACTTTGAATACTGCGCTATTGAAATAAGTAAATTTAACCTCATTGTTGTATGCATATATAGAACACCTGCATCAAACGCAAGCGTTTTCTTGGAGAATTTTGAACTACTTGTCAATAATCTATGTAAAAAATCAAAGAAAAATATAATTTTATGTGGTGACTGGAACATAGACATCATGAAAACAAGCAAAATATCTCAGGATTTAAAGTCAATATTGATGAATAATAATCTTATAAATCACATAGAATTACCAACGCGTAAAAACTCATGTTTGGATTTAATTATTAGCAATATACAGAATAATAAACCAGCCTTACACTATTTAGCTCTGTCAGATCACGAAACTGCACAGTCGCTAACTGTAAATCTGGAAGTAAATAAAGAAATAAAAGATGTTTCCCGGTTTTGGTTTAAAAGGATTAGGGACCTTAATGAAGAAAATTTAAGTAAATTTAAATATTATATCTCAAATCTATCTTTTTCCGAAGTATATGAGTGTCAAACAACTGATAAAGCTTTCAACGCATTCCACGATACTATAACCTTATTTTATAAACTGTGTTTTCCTATTATAGAGATAAAAATCTCTAGTAAAATTGTAAAAAATAGATACCTAACAAGAAATATAAAACGATGCTGCATTAAAAAAAAGAATCTTATTCCTAAAATATCATCAAAACAACCATAATAAAACACGTAATAAGCAAATATATTACAAGTACACTAAAATATTAAAAAAGTGTATTCATAAAGCTCAACAGATCAATAGCATAAACTACATAAGTAAGTCTAAAAACGCCTGTAAAGCTGCCTGGCAATTAATCAAAGAAAAGACAAATAACACACCAATAAGTCATGAAATTGATTCTGTAAAAGTAAATAATCAAACGTTTAATGATCCTAATATGATATGTGAGTTGTTTAATAAATTTTATATATCCTTGACTAATGATAAAAATATACGTAGTACAAAAAATCCTACAAAAATTTCGGAAAACTCTAAAAGTATATTTTTAACACCTGTTAACGATAACGATATCTACAAAATATTCCAAAGCTTAAAAAATACCAATTCTACGGGATATGATGACTTAAATACTAAAGTTCTAAAAAAATGCGCCCACATCTTAGTACCTCCCCTAACTTATATAATAAATCTATCGCTAACAGAAGGAATATTTCCAAAACGTTTAAAAATATCAATCGTAAAGCCTATGTATAAAAAAGGGCCGAAGACAGATATAAATAATTATCGACCAATAACACTTATACCCGTACTATCAAAAATATTTGAAAAAACAATGTATACCAAAATAGAAAACTTTGTAATATCGTGTAACATACTGAAGGAGGAACAATTCGGATTTAGGAAAAATACTTCGACAACCCTAGCTTGTTTTTCATTGGTAAAACAAATAACAGAAGCTCTTAATTCTAAAAATAAAATTGCTTGCGTCTTTCTCGATATGACGAAGGCTTTTGATTTTGTTTGCCATGAAACCTTATTAGCTAAGCTTTCGACCTACGGTATACGGGGTAACGCTAATGACTGGATCAAAAGCTACCTAACGGAAAGACAACAATGTGTAGAAATTATAAGAACCAGTAATTCTAAACAAAAATCTTATAGATCTAGCTTCAGGCACAACAGTTATGGTACTCCACAAGGTGGAATATTATCACCACTTCTCTTTCTCCTTTATATAAACGACCTGCCTGACGCGATAGAAAAGCAATGTATATTGTTCGCAGATGATACTACTATATTAATCAAAAGCAATAATGATGATAGCCTTAAACATGACATTACTCGCGCGTTAGATAATGCTATCAGTTGGTTGGAACGAAATAACCTACGCATAAATATGTCAAAAACCAACATTATTAAATTTCAGACCTCCAAAACCCACACACACACAACACCTTTAAACATTAAATACAATAGCAACGACCTTAATGTTGTCAGCGAATGTGTATTCTTGGGTATAACTATTGACAATATCTGTAGCTGGAGACCACATATAGCTAAAATTGTATCCAAAATAGATAAGTTTGTATATGCGTTAAAAAGAATAAACCAAACTGTTAATTTAGATACCGCAATGTTGGCTTATCATGCATATATATCATCAATATTAAGATATGGTGTTATTATATGGGGCAACTCTGTAGAAATGGAAAGAGTTTTTAAGGCGCAAAAGCGATGCGTTCGTGCAATATGTGGAGTGTCCCCTCTAGAGAGTTGTAAACCATTCTTTCAACGACTAAAGATTTTATCATTACCTTGCCTATATATATTTGAAATATGTATCTTCGTGAAAAAGAATTACAACTTGTTTAAAAAATTTGGAGACTATGAAAACAGCCGTTGTAGACATAAATATAAATTAATTTTACCACAAATTAAATTGGAACTATATAATAGAAATGTAAATTGTATGTGTATAAGAATATTTAATCAACTTCCACGGAACCTCATTAATCTACCATTGACATTATTTAAAAAACAATTATTCAATATATTATTAGATAAAAATTATTACACTGTAAAAAATTTCTTAGAAAGTAAAATTAACGAAACTGTTTAAGTGGATCTAGAAATGTTATATTAATGAGTATTGGTATTATAATAAATTGGTAATTACATTATATAATAATACATTTGCACGCCACTCTTGGCAGAATATGTTGAATTCCAATCATTGTAACATCTATTGTACCATATTCTTGCAAATAAATATTTTGAATTTGAATTTGAATTTGAATTTGAATTGAAATGAAATTAATAATTTTAGGCCCATATCTATCTTGCCGGCATTTAGTAAAATATTTGAAAAGATTCTTTTAAAGCAGCTACTAAACCACTTTAATTTAAATAGTCTGCTTCACAAGGATCAATACGGATTTACTAAAGGTAGATCCACTACTGATGCGGGTGTTGCTCTCATAAAACACGTTTATAGTGCTTGGGAGTCATCAAAGAATGCTATTGGAGTGTTTTGTGACCTATCTAAAGCATTTGACTGCGTTCAGCACGACACGCTACTGCGTAAGCTCCGCCACTATGGCGTAGAGAAAACCGCACTTAGTGTTGTCGATTCGTACCTGCGGCAGAGATTTCAGTGTGTCGATGTAAATGGGACTACATCCTCTAAATTACCTATACAGCTAGGCGTTCCACAAGGCTCAATTTTAGGTCCTTTTCTATTTCTTGTATATATTAATGACTTACCTTTTTATTTAAAAAACATCTGTGATGTTGTACTTTTTGCAGATGATACGTCACTTATTTTTAAAGTAGATAGGAATAGAAATCAATTTGATGATGTAAATGATGCACTATTACAAGTTACACAATGGTTTACAGCAAATAACCTAGTACTTAATTCTAGGAAAACTAAATGCGTTAAATTTGCTTTACCTAATGTAAGACAACTGGGACCTAATATTATGCTAGATAGGGAGGAACTTGACACAGTAGACTCTACAGTGTTCCTAGGTATTACACTAGATAATAAGTTACAATGGGGTGCACATATAGCATGTCTTGCAGGAAAGCTAAGCTCTGCTGCGTATGCCGTCAGAAAAGTTAGGCAACTTACTGACATCGACACGGCTCGTTTAGTTTATTTTAGCTATTTTCACAGTGTTATGTCCTACGGCATTTTGTTATGGGGCAAAGCTGCGGATATTCAGAATATCTTCGTTCTACAAAAACGAGCGGTAAGAGCAATATACATGTTAGGTGCAAAAGATACTCTTAGGGAACGCTTAAAGTCTATAGGAATTCTTACAGTAGCCTCGCAATTTTTATTTGCTAATATTTTGTACATTAGGCAAAATATAGGTTTATTTACCATAAAAAGCGATATACATAACATAAATACTCGAAACAGGCATAGGTTATATGCCCCTTATCATCGTTTACATAAAGTTAATAATTCTTTTGTAGGGCTAGGTATTCGTATATACAATAAAATACCAATTAGTCTTTTAGAATTACCATTTAGTACATTTAAAACTAAAATAAAAGACTGCCTTATTAAGAAAGGTTATTATACTATTAATGATTATTTCAGTGATAAGGATAGCTGGTCACTTACGCTAGACAATTCATGATCTTTATACCTAATTATAATTATATAGATACTTTGCATTTTTCAGTTAATCTTTATATAATATTTCTAGTTGTTTTAAATAACTGTTCATGTATTATTAGGTCATTCAACTTAGGTACTACATTTACATTTGCATTGTTGTTCCACAAATTTTATTAAAGTTTTACTGCACTGTAAGATGAAGATAACTCGTGATTATGGGCTGTAAACTAATGTTTTAGTAATTTTGTGTATTCATATACAGTCACTTCTGTAACATATATTTCCACCATATAGTTATGAACATGGTCGCGAGTTGCCTACATTATAAGACGTAAGTGGATGCTCCTGTTACACAATATTCACACTGGAAGGCTACTACAGCAGTTAAATTGGTAACTGCATTAATTATTTAAGTATTATGTATGTTCCTAATTACTATTTACAAGTAATTAATTACAATGTGAAACAGTTGCAGCTCCTTACAAAAACAAAATATGTAACATAACACTGGCGATTAAAAAGAGTGGCCACGAGTTTTATTGCCCGTTCTTTCTCGTGGTTCTACCTATTGCTTTGCGAATGGGCAGTAAATGTAAATGTAGAAGCATTAAGTAATGTACATTAAAATTCGACGTTCATAAGCGTCACTTTGTGACCTAGATGAATAAATGATTTTTGACTTTTGACTTTGACTATTTTTCGTAATTTTATGAATAGCTTCCGTACTAAAACTTGCAACGTAGCAAAGAAAGATTTAAAATGTTGTTTCGTGAGCAATAAAGTTTCCTGAAAATATTACTCAACTGCGGTAAGTTGTAAAAGTGAAAAGTAGAAGCGAATGTTAATAGTTTTTGATCTGTAATAGTAGGATGGCAGTTGAGAAGCTGGGTTGGACAAAACTGACCACAAAATACGTAGCTATAGCATAGATAAGCAACAGTTAAAAATATTTTTTATGGCATCCTATACCAGATATGCCAGTGAAAAAAGTATCTAACTCTGAAGCGTATGCATTCGTGTGGCAGTATGCTTTGGTACTGAAATGGAATTTTTGAATCGACAATAGCAAGGTTGCTTTTGCATACTTTCATTTTAATTTGATTTGATAGATTTCAAAGCTGAACAATCCTTTTTCAAATTACACCCGAACTCGAATCCCAAATCATTTTAAAGGAAAGAAAGAAAAAAAAAGACGGGTGATTGTGTTTTAGTCTAGATTCTCGTTTTATTTGCCCGTTGTTTAAACGAAAAATAATTTGCAACCTTTACTAAAAAAGAAAGTACTACACCCGGTTCACCTCCAAATTGTCCTACTCAGTATCGCGTTGAAATCTATTCTAAACATGTCTTGTTTAATTGGAATGGTAGTAGTCGTTTGTCGTTTATGTTTGGCAACGGACTGATTCGATACCTTGTCCGTCTACGTCATGTCTAATTATGTATGCCGAATTCAACGTAACAATATTGAATTAAAGTAAAATAGCTTAGTCCATAACATACCAAATCAAATTGTCATACCCGTGAACGCATCATAATCTAGGGAGCTTTTCTATATAGGACGGACACCGAGTCATACATCGTTAGCTGTTTACCTCATTCATAATTAGATAGAAACTGCTTCACCTTTACAAAACTATTCTTTTCAATGTGAAGTTTGATAAACCCTCCTAAAGCTAAACCAGTGGCGTAGCGTGGGTTTTCGCCGCCCGGGGCGATCAGAAATTTGCCGCCCCCTCTACTTTTAGGTACCCTACTACTTCTGCCAGAAGTGTAACGTTTGTCGGGAGTGTTTCAGGTTGTTGTTTGTAAGTTCCTTAGTTTGTCTTTATCCCAAAGGGCTTGATGGATTTAAACAAATTAGTTGTCATTTGATTCGTCTCAATTGCAATATCATAAGGCATAGGGAATAGTATTTTTTGGGAAGAAACGTGGCAGCTCTTAGCGGTATTTATGTGTCGCGCATGGCAGCGGCTGTTTCTTGGCTGCAATATGTAGCTTAGTGTCTAGGTCTAGACAGCTTCAAGGATTTTCGTGAAGGAAATTTGAAGTGCTTTTAATCAACTATAGCAATAGATCCTAACCAAGTGCTTTGTGTTACTTTTTCATTTTTCTACGGGATGAATACCTTATACCGCGTAACTTTGTAGAGTACCTACATCCGTGAACATGGCGCTTGCAACAGTACCAAAATACCGGTTACTCAAAACAAACGTGGCATATAATTATCCCGAAGGAAAATGAAAAAGTAATAGTAATGAACACGAAAGTTTAAATTCCTATGGTCCCGCCTGGACCTCGCTCTGGTCGACATCCGGGATGTCTTCGGTTAGTGGCGCGTCAGTGAGGCTCGGTGGTCGTCAGTACTAGATCCAGTTGTCTATACGCGAGATATATATATACAAGTGTGGATAAAAACTTTCAATCTCTTCGAGAATCTCGAACTTTGAGTTGAGGGTGCGGTCATCCGAAGTTCTTAGTTTCGTTAGATCGGGCCGCCTCAACTGCAGAGCGAAGATCCCCCATGATCCCCGGTTTTCCTCGATCACAGCCTCCATGTCGCGGGTGTTAGAGCGTCAGAGGTCACGCCGCATTAGCTTGCGTATTTGTTGGCTTACGGCCCTCCCATCTGGCAGAGACAGCAGACAGCCTCATCATTTCGAGAATCTCGGCTGAAAACTTACTCTTTTTTTTTTCCCAGTGCGGGGAGGACGTTTCGAGACCAATCTCCTAGTGCCGTCAGTACCGTGACCACTGTGTCTGTCTTCTAATTAATGCTGTCGGTGGTTTCTAACAGATTGAAACAAATCTGCAATTCTAGTTGGAACTGCTCAGACTTCATGGCTGATTGGGGCAAGGTAGAGTCGGCGAATAGACTTCATTGACTAGGCTCTTTCAGTTATAAGGTTAATATTTACGTAGAGAGCCTCGTACTAGTCAGTGATCGCTTCCAATGTTTAAACTATTGATCACGGAGATGTCTAAATATGTGCTTTTGGCCCATCATGTAACTCTTTCTTTCTCACATTGTCGGAGTTACGCCAAGTCCACTATCTGTGAGCACTTCTTCTTGTAAACGGACTTAATTGAAAAGAGCCCCGCCCCGTGTGCTTCGTAGAAAATAACTACCCCTATGATTATTTTGAATTTATTTTCGTTAAATCCCAGTTTATGCCACATGCCGTAGGCTCCGATTTTCGTTTCACTTCGTCCTTCTCCTTCCACGTTGGCGTTAAAGTCCCTCATTACAAAGTTGTACCGAGCTTTGGCCGTACTTAGTACTGCCTTAGCGATGCCCTCGTACATGGCCTCAGCTTTTTCGTCAGGGTGAGTTAAGGTCGGCGCATATAGGTATGCTACCTGGGTTGACTCACTACCGACTGCCACAATGTTGTTGACAAGTTTCCTCCTGACCAGGAAACCGACGCCACCGCAAGAGAGAAGGTGGTCTAACAGATCCTATGCACCGCCGCTACCGCTACCGCGTCCTTTGCCAGAAATAACGGAGCTGTCGGAAACTGGAGGCCTTATTTCAAGGCAATAAATGTAGGAGGGATTGTGCGTAACAGTCCGTAGTCAGAAATAAAAACCAAATTAGTTAAAATAAGATGTAAGTAATTTGATATTAGCAGCAAGCATCACTAAAATCACTTTATGCTCTACTTGGATCTTTCAAAGTCGGAATAAAATGATGACGCCTTGGAATGGCTTGTCTCCTCGTCTAAGTACATAAGATGGCCTGAATCTAAGGTAATTGAGGGGCGACCGAGAACTGGTACCATTGTGCGTTCGTGTGCGGCATGGCAGGACGCGGGCAAGCGGGGCGCAGCCGTGTGACGTTGCTGCCCTGCCCGTCACTATTTTATGGCCTATCGCTAAAATAAGGAGTTGAGATGCGAAATCCTTATTCGAATTTCGTGATACGAATTTCGTCCATAAACTTACAAGTTTATGGAGGAAACCCGCGTCAAGTACCACAGGGTTACGTCCAAAAATTCGCAAAAGGCGTTTGTAATTTGTGGCTTTGATTTTAACGGGAAGATCACAAATATTGGAGTCAAAGTAATGTCTTAGAAGACCTATAGGTACATGCTTTCGTCTCTTTTCAACTATAAAGATTATGTTGTATTTTGAAGCAAATCAAAAATAATTTTGATAATTAACGTTGGCATTTTATCTGCCGCGCGGCGCCCCATTTCCTTACTGCGCTGCGCCGGTGTGCGTAAGGGCACGTAATTAAATAAAGGATTATTTTGTTTTCGATTGTTGTTCTTTCTACTGCACCCGCGCCACCGCGCTGTCCTACATGAATGGGCTAATTCATATGTTCTAAAATATGATCTTTTTATTTTAATTTTCGCGGCGTCATGTGCCGCCCCCTTAAATGTGCCGGCCGGGGCCATGGCCCCCCCGACCCCCCCCCCCCACGCTACGCTACTGAGCTAAACCTTCCTTACTTCATAAAATGGAAGAGGATGTCCTAATTTTTCATCACGTAAAACAGTAAAAACTAGGCGCTTTCACAACAAAAGTGCTGCATATTTTATCTGTAACGTTGTAATAAAAAGCCATCATGCCCGTGAACGCGTCAATTTAGCCAGCGTTGCTATACAGCAGGTAGTCATGTTCGTACAATGTGCGATACGTCACGTACTCTGTTTGTCTCATACCCAATTAAATAAGCGGCTTTCAACTGGAATATTTTTCTTGTTTATCCACCTTCGCGTTATTGAGCCTTTTGTGAAAGCCTTCATTGACCGACGCACACAGAGCTCTGTTGGAATGCTTGGAAAAGTTCAGGACTTTGTTCACTATGAGCATGTTTGAAATGAAATGTTTCTTGTGGTGAATATTTGGAGTGATGTGCGTATCAATGTGATGTGTGTATCAAAGTACTATGTAGGTTCCGACTTTCCACACGGAAATGTGTGATTGATGCGAGTTGTTTCAGAGATTGTCAGGCCATTTAGCTAGTTGGTTCTAATTTTACTCCATTAAATTGATTTCAGGTATCTATTTAAATTCATTTTCAAACCAAAAATATATTGTGAGACAGAAATGAGCATACAAAAATTGATAAGCGAAATGTTGTGGGTAGAAATAACCATGCAAAATCCCTGAAACGTAGTAATGTGCTATTATTTTGTTTATTAAATACTTTTACATATTTTATAGACTCAAGCCTGTATCCCCAAAGAGATAGGCAGAAGTGTAATATTACACCCACATTTCGCCATGTATTTTTAGGTCCCACGTAATAGGGGGCGAGCCTAACCTATTGCTGCTACCGGGCACATAACCAGACTCCGCGTTGCTACTGAAAATTGCCTATGGTAAAAAAAACGTTAAATACTTACTAACTTTTCACGATTTTTGTCACATGGCAGCAAGAACTCCATAACCGCGCGATTTAGGCCACTGATGCGAACTGACACGTCAGCGGGCGCAGAGAAGTGGTTGAAAAATCACGTTGCCGACTAGCTAAGGCGTAAAAGTTTCGAGAAATCGCCACTGTTTCAAATCACCTTTGTTTCAAATTTCCTCAGTCGCCCCATAAATTTTTAGGTCCCACGTAATAGGGGGCGAGCCTATTGCCGTACCGGGCACATTACCAGACTCCGTGCTGCTACTGAAAATTGCCTAACGGAAAAACCCAATATCATTTTTTATTAAATATGTCGATCTTAATTCTAATCTCTAAATATATCTTTGCTCTACCCAATCTCTAGCCAAGTGTTTAATCTTTACCCAATATTGAAATACACAGTCCGGCAGACACAATAACAGATGCTCGGAAACAGCTAGCAATATCAGTATAAATATTAAGCATATGAGCATGATCACAGTGAATGCAAACCCATACGAAACTACGGCCCGGTCGGATGTATAAATACCTAATAAACTAGGAGGTACGCTATAAAGAATAATAAAACACATCATTAGCTTTATCCGACTGTCGAGATATCGCAGAGATATTAATAAATTATATGGTCCATGTCCATACCGGAGCTCGGTACTAAGGTTCAGATATCTTAGAGTTTTAAATGAACGATTGCAGTAGCAATGGGGTATTTGACTACTATCAAAACTACTTTATGTTCTTACTATTAATATAAACCATAATCGTTTTGTAATCATTTCACGCATACCAACATGCAACCATAACTTCATACAAGTTGGTTTATCATTTAAGGTATAAATATCTCTGTTTCTCTCCGGACTTTTCTATTACCCATGATTAGTGTGGGCTTCGGCAGCTATGTGATAAGCTATGAATATAAGATTAAAATAAAATTAATATTTAACTAAAACATATATCGTCACGCCTTTTATCCCCGAAGGGGTAGGCAGAGGTGTACTTCTACACCCACTTTTCGCCAGATATACTTTAGTCCCACGTAATAGGGGGCGAGCCTATTGCCGTACCGGGCACATTTCCAGACTTCGTGCTGCTACTGAGAATTTCGTGACAGAAAAACCCAATAACACTGCCCGACCCAGGAATCGAACCCGGGACCTCCCGATCCCACGCGCACATTTATGGCACGAGACCAACGAGGCAGTCGTATAGGGTTTGATGTCGAGTTATCCGTCTCTACGCAAATATGGTATTTGCATCATGTTATCCCTTAGTCGCCTCTTACGACACCCACGGGAAGATAGGGGGTGGTGACACTTGTATTCTATGCCGTCAACCACACGGCATTATGTTATATTTAACTAGTTATGTTTTATTTGGCATTTGCATATAAATGTTCTACACAATTTCAATATAAACCAAAAAAATGGCTCAAATAAAAACTAGAAATGTGTTTAGTCTTCCTTTAAAACCAATTTGACTTCCCAGAAAACAAAAAGTTTAAACATTTACTTAATAAATATTCGCGGAGTTCAAACTATATCCATACCCATCATTTTTAAATTCAGTGAGAGGCTTAAAACATTGCAAAAGAAAAATGTATAGTAAGTATGAAATATCTATGAGTTTCGTAAATTTCCTTCGTTTATGTGACATTTCAACCAATCGGCGTGTAGAGGCGAGCCAAGCGAATAATCCTATCGATACAGGGAGAAGAGGAAAATTGTGAATTTGGTACTTATTTTTTTATAGTCCAACAGCTTCGTGCGTCAATTATAAAAACAGCCAATTAGATATACGGTATTAGAGAAACACATAGACCAGATTACATATTTTTTATTCTATCAACACGACATTGTCACTCGCTTATAGCTTTCTTGCTCTACCGGTATATTTTCTCCACGCGTAATCATCACGTCTCTTTATATGCAATTTAATTGAACATCTTTTTGTCAAATTCTTGCCTTTTCTCGGATTGTGTGTCCGTAAAAGCAATGAATACAGATTTACATAGAAGCGCAGTTCTTAAGGATTTCGTGTGCCGATTCCAGTTTAGTTCGTAGTTGGCGCCGTTGGCCGCGCTGGCGTCTTTCTCCGTCTCTCTTGCTGTCGTAGTTAAGATACACAGAAGGAACGTTCGTCTCTCTTGCTCTCGTAGAGACAGCTGTCACAACGCGACTGCCACGCTGCCAAGCGGCAATTTGGGTCACAGAAAGTTTGTCTTCAGAGCGCCCATAAGAAATGCGCCTCTATGTAAATCTCTGAGCTCTTTGGTAAAAGGCAGCAATAGAAGTAATTTGAATTTAACGTGTCCGGCAACAGAAAGCCAATACCTGTACTATGAATCAATTTATTCAACCTGAATGGTGCGCTATTTAAAACGTGGGCTGGTTTATTGTATGGTCCATGGGGTGGAAAGGGTTGCTAGGGGGCGGTCGGTGTTTAGATTTTATTACTTTTTTATTAGAACTGCGACCATAGGCTCAAGCGCTTCTGTACCAAACTGTAGCATAACTTTTATATTAATATTAGTTTTGCTAACCTTTCCGAACTCCCAGCACTGTTTCAATTAAATCGAGTTGAAGAATTTGTTCGAGAATTTTATTAATACCTATGCGTTTTGTAATAAAAAGAAATGATTATGTGTGGGTTGTATTGTTGTATTAAGTGCGTAAGTAAGTTGGGTGGAGACTATAAAGACTTTTATATATAGGTTTCTGTGTTGACTTGATGTTCTGCAATGCAAGACTGTGTGTAGTGTAAGTACTTATAGTGGCTAGTTTAATGAACTTTATGTTAAAATTATCAGATTATACGTCTACGGACATAGCACAGCGCAGTTTTAGTAACCAATGCCTTATCTTTAAGAAAATATATAGACAGAGACGCGTGCAAGCAGTGCACACTGAGTGGCCTGTGTCTTCCTATATCGTATTGACCTCACAACGTAAAACACACGTTACTGCTTAAATTATTACTTATATATTCACCCGTGATTTAAAAAACCGGATTGTGCCCACAGTGTTACACGCCTTGCCCTAATGCTAATAAAAGAAGAAACAAAGCGTTTCATACGTATGGATGGGATGTCCACTATATAACGTTAGTACACACTGGTTAGTCCGGTCGCCTGACGGTAAAACGGGGCCGGAATAATATGATTATGTGGTCTCTTTGCACACTCCCACGGATTGCATTTATCGAGACTAGACCCAGCGGCATTCCAACTAGTGAACCACCTATGTAGCAGGTTCACTAAAATTGACTATTGAAGATAGGAAGAAAGATATCTTTATTGTACATCTTAACACATAAACATAACTTCACGCCTTTTATCTTCGTAGGGGTAGGCAGAGGTGTATTACACACACACATACTTCGCCAGTTATGTTTCGATCCCAATCTAATAGGGGGCAAGCCTATTGCCACATGCCGGGCACATCATTAAGCGTATTTAAGACAACTTAACTTTAATAAAAATATCCTTTTCTATTGTTACTATTACTTATTTAATTTTTGTTGTTTAGGAAAGTAAAGTTATAAAAGTAGTTTTATTTTGTTTGTATATATGTTACGATAACTAATTGTTACATTAAGAAATTCTTTATTGCCACAGGTGAGACAAATTAACGTTATTAAAAATTTAAATTAAAAATATAAAGTACTTAACTCAAAATGAAACACAATAAAAATAAAATGATAGCGCCACAGGTGAATGACTTACCGTTATTAAAAATTAAAATTAAAAATATAAAGTACTTTACTCAAAATTTAACACACTAAAAATAAAATTATCGCGCGTTTTCTCGCCGACGATCTTTGTATATTTACAATAGTAAGTATAAATCGTATCACAATGCAATAATATTACATTATAACACATATAGGTACTTAAAGAATTTTATTCAGCACTAAATTTCGATGACATTCATATTTATAAATATTTTTATCAATTAGTTTTCTAAACAAAAATCTAATTTGGCAAAGTGGTCTGCAATGTTCAGCAATAAAACGGGACGTATAAGAGTATAGATTCGTAAGTTATTTCACGACTTCGTCAGGAATTAATATAACTGAGCACTATCTTTATCGCAGAAAGTCTTCGTCCTGTATATTGTGTGGCTTTTCACCATGAACGATGTGACGCCATTGAGATAATTTTATTCGTCTGAGTATATTTCTGTTTCTAACCACAGGTAGTTAAACAGGAAACAGCTTCGTTATAATTATTTGTATTCAATACTCAATAGCGTAATTATATGGGATTAAAGGCGAAATTAATTTTAATTTGCCTCGCCTTTGTGGATCGATTACACCAACCTTGGTTACGGGATAACAAGTATAGAGTGACGATTGGCCCTTTATTTTTGAATAATTACAGGATTTAGATCTATTACATAATTATTTGTAACATATGGAATATAGATTAGTGACTTCTTTAGTTACGTCGTAATAACTAAATATCACATGCACTACATTAAAAAATAACGAACTTATGCACTAGATTAAAAAATATATATGTATGATATTTTTATAGATAAGTACATAGATCATGTATGCATTCGATATTTGCCAACCCATAAAAGAGGTACTACGATGGCCGAAAAATGTTCTTTTATACCAGATTTTTGTACCAAGGATAAAGTTCCAATAAAAACATATTTTGGTAAAATTTCATCAAAAATATTACATATTTTCATAATGTAATCTGTTGACGAAATTTTTTCACTGTAAATTTTATTTAGAGTGTGGGAAAACGCAAACACAACTACAATGCAATAAAAAATAACTTAATAGTCTGCCCATCGTATATGTATGTACCTGTTCAACAATGTACCTAACATTTGGACTAAACAGTGAATAAATTCGTTTAGAACTGTGAATTTAAAATTTAAATGTCAGCCAACGTTTGTGTTGATAATGACCCAGTTTAACATGCGGAACGGATGGCCCGCATCACGTTGGAATTATCATTTGGAACGAGCTGTAAACTGCCTCAGTATGAGTTTTACGTACACGTGTATATATGGAAGTAAAATCCGTACTTAGTCATCGTCAATATAGAGTAGCGCTCATGGCGAAACTTGGCTTGTCGTTCGTAACAGATCGGCAAAGTTAAGCAACGTTTGCACAGGTTGCCAGTTTGCCACTTGGATGGATGACCAAGTGTGGCATTTACATCTTAGCGCTACCGTGCTTCGGAGGGCACGTAAAGCTGTCTGTCCCGGTTCATGTCTCAGGATAAGAATCGTTAGACCATGTCAGAGGACTTCGGGTGGTCTGAAAACTACGACACTAAAGTTGGCCACACACTCACACAAAAAATAACAAATCAACATAGAAGGCTGTACAACATTTCCACGGATTGAATAAAATCTGGGCTGATCATATTGAATAAAAGAACGAAGAAGATAATCAAAATCTTTAACATTTCTCTTAAATAGATTTAGATACCTTGTGCCACTAATTTACCTACAAAAGATAATCTAAGCGTTTTATTCACAAAATAAACGACAAAAATCCACAATTAGAGTCCCGTGATTAAACAGCCAAAGGTACTGTTATACAGGGTGGGTATTAGACGGGTAGAAAGAGAATTTGCCCGAGCTACATGAAGTTCCTTTGAGCACGGATCAGGCGGAAACGGAAGAATAATGCAAATGAACGCGCTGATTGTTAAATTGCGCCGTGGGGCTATGAAAACAGCGCAGACGGAAGCGGGAACGGATTTGAAATTGATTGTGATCATGCCAATCAAGAACGTCTTTCATAGTCGCGTGTTTTGTGGATATAAAGGGGTGATTTTATGAGAAGTGTGTTTTATGAAGTGATTTATCTCCTTAGTTTCAAGTAGTTAGATTGTAGAAAGCATAGTATATTGCATGATATTCTCTTGATAAAAATACAGTGTACAATAAGACATTTCAATAAAAAAAACACATTACTTAAATAAATAAGACTGGATTGCACGGTTTATGCGGCCACATCGCCGCTTGACACTGCGTTGAATATAATGGGTCGGATTTAGCTTGTTTTGACCAGTAGTTGTGGGTGTACCATGTGTGTTCATCAAATGGAAGTATGATCTTCAGTATATCGCACAAGCGTACATTTGAAATACGTTGAGTAGCAGTTTGGTTTCGTCGCTCGAGCGTTAACCGCACATCCTTTTGTCAAACAAGCGTGGTACACTCAGTACTTGTGCAGATTATAAATAAGGCTGATGATGATGATAGTAGCAGTAACGAGACGGTTGCCTTGTGCGCTAACATTTCATCACCATCATCAGCTCTGTATATATAATGTCCCACTGCTGGGCACGGGTGTCTTCTCACTATGAGAAGGGTAAGGCCATAGTCCACCACGCTGACCAATTGCGGGTTGACAGACTTCACATATCTTTCGAGATCATTATGGAAAACTTTCATATAACATGCAGGATTCCTCACGTTGTTTTTCTTCGCAGATAAGCAAGCGATAATTAACAATTTAATACGCATTTAACTTCGAAAAGTTGGTGCGTGCCGTGGATTCGAACCCGAGACCCTCTGCGTAGCAGTCTGTCGGTTTCTCCACTCGGCAATCGCTAACATTTACTTGGGACAAACATTTTAATTATAAGCGCGTTCTCTGCTAGTACACCTGCGCCGTGGTTACAACGATTTCATGTTATTGATTTATTGACTGTGTAACAAAGACTGCCTCCGTGGTCCAGAATATACCGTATGCGTCTGCTGATCGGAGGTCCCGGGGTCGATTCCCAGGTCGGGCAAAAGTGTTACTAAGTTTTTCTGAATTCTCAGTAGCAGCACGGAGTCTGGTGAGGTGCCCGGTAACGGCAATAGGCTCGCCCTCTATTACGTGGGACTAGAGATGGGCATATACCCGGTAAAAACCCAGACTTTGGGTAAATACCCATTTATACCCATTTTTACCTACCCATTTTTAATTTATACCGGGTAAAAATTAAAATCAGTTTAATTTAAAATAATTGTTGTATTTTTTAATAAATACTGACCTGTATGTAAGTTTTATTTGCGACCGTCGTCAGAACAACCTACGCGGACATTGTTTTCACATTAGAACAAGAGAAGAGTTATAGCACTATAACTGTCCAATGAGGGATTCAAACGAATTGTGCAGTTTTAATATTTTATTTTTACTAAGTAATTGTTACTCATTTATTAGTTTTGAAATGTTTTCAAGATATACCTATGTGTCATCATGTCAGCCTAGAGACGTCCACTGCTGGACATAGACCTCCCCCAAGGTTCTCCACACAAACCGATGTTGAGCCGCCCGCATCCAACCGCGCACTGCGATATTAACCAGATCGTCGGTCCACGTTGCGGGAGGGCTACCCCTGCTGCCTGCTCCGGTACGTGGTCGCCACTCCAGGACCCGCCTGCTCCAACGGCCATCGGTTCTTTGTGCTATAGGCCCTGCCCACTGCCACTTCAGCCTAACTTTTCGGAGACCTATGTCGGTGACTTTGGTTCTCCTGTGGATCTCCTCATTTCTGATTCGATCTCGCAGGGAAACTGCAAGCATAGCTATCTCCATCGCCCTCTGAGTGACCCTGAGCTTTGGGATAAGGCCCATAATTAGCGACCACGTCTCAGCGCCGTAGATTATCCAGTGATAATCGCAATAAACAAATCGCAAATAAGTTGCCAGAGCAACACACACTGGTCAAAAACGTTCGTTTTGAGACACTGCGGTATATCGGACGTGAAGATATGGCGTAACTTTCCGAACGCCGCCCAACCGAGTTGGATTCGACGAATGACCTCTTTCTCGAAGTTGGACTTACCTAATTGGATAATTTGTCCCAGGTAGACGTACTTGTCGACAACTTCGTGTGTGGAGTTCCCAACCTGAATAGGAGCAGGTAAGACATGGACGTTAGACATGATTTTCGTCTTGTCCATGTTCATCTTAAGACCTACTTGTTGGGAGACTCTACAGAGGCCATCGAGCGTTGTGCTGACGTCTTCAATGGTCTCAGCTATGACTACTTGCCGTTAAGGTTGATGCCGAGTCCTTCCCAGTCCAGAAGCTTGAAAACGTCTTCCAGCGCAGCGGTGAAGAGTTTCGGAGATATGACATCTCCCTGCCTCACCCCTCGCTGTAGCCGAATAGGTTTTGAGCTCTGGTCCTGAAGGCGGACTGACATGGTGACGTTTTCGTACAAACACTTCAGCACTTCGAAATATCAATATGTAAATAGTCAATTTGGCACCGTTGGAGAGACTGCAGCACTGCCCAGGTTTCGATCAAATCAAAGGCTTTCTCATAGTCCACAAACGCTAAGCATAGAGGCTGGTTATACTCTTCGGACTTCTGTATAACCTGCCGCAGCGTATGTATGTGGTATATGGTACTATAGCCTTTACGGAATCCGGCTTGTTCGGGAGGCTGGAAGTCGTCTAGCTTGCTCTCGAGACGATTTTTGATGACCCTAGGAAACAACTGATAGATGTGACTCAGAAGTGTAGTTTAGTCTGGGAATGGGTCTGCAGTTCTTCAAAAGAGTTTTGTCGCCCTTTTTGAAGAAAAGCACGACCACCCTTCTGTGCCATGCCTGTGGCGTTTTGCCCTCGAGTATGGCGGAATTTAATAGCTTCCGAAGCATTTCCACGGCAGGTGTGCCGCCAGCTTTTAGAAGCTCTGTAGTTATGCTGTCATCACCCGGTGCCTTGTTGTTTTTCAGTTGTTCTAGGGCTACACTAATCTCGTGCATGCTGACGTCCAGGAGTAGTAACAGGTGTTCGTGTAGTCGTGTATAACTGTCCATAGAACCGTTCGATCTCCTCCAGGAGCTGAGGTTTGGACAATTCCGCCATAGTCCGTCTTCAGCTTTGTCAGCTGACTCTGCCCGAAAGAAAGATCTCTTTGACACTATCACTTTGGAACCCTTATTCCGCTCGATCGCCTCTCATTTAGTGTTGTATTGGCGGAAATCGTGAGTCAGAGACTTAGAGATCCGTCTATTGAGACGCCGATATTTTGGCATGTCGTCGGAGGATTGCAGAAGCATCCTACGCCTTTCCTCTATGAGCTCGAGGGTCGGACCGGAGATTTTATTGGCTCTTTTCTTCGTTTTGGGCTTCAAGAACTTCAAGCCCGTTGTATGGACACCATCCACGAACCTGTCACTGAAGTCGTCCACATCCCATGTGTATAATTATGTTACTTATTTATATATTCTACAAGTTAGTGTGCAGCATTCAGTTAACTTTCAATCATGTGCAATCTATTATATTTGTTTCTATTCAAAACAGTTTATTTTAATAGAAAATGTATGTTGATTAAAGATTTAAAAGATATTTAACTTCGTTTTACTTAAAATCAATATTTTATCTTCAATGGTCAAGGTCAAAAGTAACAAGGTAGATCGTAGTATTGATGACGAAGCTAATTAAATTATATAAGAACAGTATTCATTTCATGGCGAAGGCATTTAAATAATATAAAGATATAACTAATTTTTACCCGGTATTTTTTATGAATACCCGGTAAAAAAGGGTATTTTTTCTTTTTTACCTATTTTACCCTTTCCTTCCAATTTTTACCTTCCCAATTTTTACCCACCCGCCCATCTCTACGTGGGACCTAAAAATTCATGGGGCGACCGAGGAAATTTGAAACAAAGGTGATTTGAAACAGTGTCGATTTCTCGAAACGTTTACGCGTTAGCTAGTCGGCAACGTGATTTTTCAACCACTTCGCTGCGCCCGATGACTTGTCAGTTCGCATCCCTTTTGCCTACCACTTCGGGGATAGAGGCGCGAATCTATTAAAAAAAAACATTTTTTTTTTATAGATTCGCGCCTGTAACCCCCTGCAGTCGACCCCGGGACCTCCAATCAGCAGACGCATACGGTATCCTCTGGACCACGGAGGCAGTCTTTGTTACACAGTCAATAAATCAATAACATGAAATCGTTGTAACCACGGCGCAGGTGTACTAGCAGAGAACGCGCTTATAATTAAAATGTTATCCCAAGTAAATGTTAGCGATAGCCGAGTGGAGGAACCGACAGACTGCTACGCAGAGGGTCAACCCGCAATTGGTCAGCGTGGTGGACTATGGTTAGCGCACGAGGCGACCGTCTCGTTACTGCTACTATCATCATCATCATCAGCCTTACTTATAATCTGCACAAGTACTGAGTGTACCACGCTTGTTTGACAAAAGGATATGCGGTTAACGCTCGAGCGACAAAACCGAACTGCGACTCAACGTACTTTAAATGTACGCTTGTGCGATATACTGAAGATCATACTTCCATTTGATGAACTCACATGGTACACCCACAACTACTGGTCAACCTAAAACAAGCTAAATCCGACCCATTATATTCGACGCAGTGTCAAGCGGCGATGTGGCCGCATAAACCGTGCAATCCAGTCTTATTTATTTAAGTAATGTGTTTTTTTATTGAAATGTCTTATTGTACACTGTATTGTTATCAAGGGAATATCATGCAATATATTATGCTTTCTACAATCTAACTACTTGAAACTAAGGAGAGAAATCACTTCCTAAAACACACTTCTCATAAAATCACCCCTTTATATCCACAAAACACGCGACTATGAAAGACGTTCTTGATTGGCATGATCAAAACCAATTTCAAATCCGCTCCCGCTTCCGTCTGCGCTGTTTTCATAGCCACACGGCGCAACTTAACAATCAGCGGGTTCACTTGCATTATTCTTCCGTTTCCGCCTGATCCGTGCTCAAAGGACCATCCTGTAGCTCGGGCAAATTCTCTTTCTACCCGTCCCATTTGATCACGAATTGTGGATTTTTGTCAAAAACTGTGTGACATTTTGTGTGTGTATCAAAAATCATATGTTTGAAACATATCTCTCTCCTTGACCTCTATTTCATCTTACCTCGGTATGAGAGGAGTTGAAACAAGTTGACTTGTTGCGATTAAGTCGATGTTTTACCACAATATTTAAAGTTTACATATGCTTTATGATGGCCAATCGCAAGTATAAAGAAGGACCTATCGATTGGTACCTACTTATATTAAACGATTTCTGTCAATGGTATTTATTGTATGAAACGAAATGTAAAAATTGTTTCAACTCCCCTCGGTCTCCCCTTCACTACTGCCTGCCACCTCGGGGATACAGGCGCGAAGGTGTCCGATCATTTGACAAAAAACAAATGTAAAATTTTCATTTGACAAATAACATTTGACAAAATTACACTTGATAAATTTATTATTTTACAAACTATTGTTTAATAAACTACTCATTAGACAGTATTTTTACTATAAAAAAGTTATTATGCTAAAACATTAATTTACAAATTGATTATTTTTTTAAACATGTTATTTGGCAAAACAACGTAAAGCATAAATAACATTTGACAAAATGCCTTGCTTGGTAAATATTTTAGTAACCAAAATCTACGTTAATACAACAATCTTTGTGTAGGGTCAACTGAAACAATGGCTGGTTAGGTTAGGTTAGAACTGCGACCACAACGCACGAGCCGAGCGAGCGAAGCGAGCGTGCTGCGGCAGCGGCCGGCGAGTGCCAGAACCGAATTCTACTTATTTCGCTTAATTCAGGCAGTGTGTATTTTTTTAAAAGAATTAAGTTTCTATGGAATTAGTATTAATACAAAATTATTACTTGCCTATAAATAATCTGCCCAAGATGAAAATTGCAACCATGCAATTAAATCTTTTCAAAATTTCGCGTAAGTATTCGTTAAAAATTAGTTATTTTTAAAAACTAATAATTTATCTTCTAACTTTTTGTACAATCACCAATTTGGCAAACGAATTATTTAGTCAAATGATTATTTTTTTAGATATTTTTTTAACATTTTAATTATTTTCCAAGTAAAACAATACGAACCCGTATTATGTCAAATGATTGTTTTTAAAGTAATATGTTTGCGAAATGAAAGTTTGTCAAATGATTAGTTTTTCAAACGTTGTTTGTAAAATGATCTTTTGTCAAACAATAGTAAACCAGGCGCGAATCTATAAAAAAAAGAAACAATATTTTTTTTTCCTGGGAGCTAAAATTAATATATGGGATGGTCTTTCTGACTTATTTCAGACTAAGGATGAGTGATTTGATTTCTTACGATGAGAGCAGACCATCGTGTTAATCACAGTCGTCGATATATGGCTGCAAGTATAGCGTGGGTTTAAGCTGCCAGTGCCACCTTACTGATCATTGCTGCGCGTGTACTAAAGATTAAAAAAATATTTTTCCACAAATTGCACACACCAAAAATGTGGTGTCAAAAATAAAGAAAAATATAAAACAGCAATCGTACAAAAAATTACAAAATAATAAAAAAATTAAACAGAAAAATAATCGTCTATTACTAAATTATTGTAATGGAGGATTTTTATTTCTGCTCACTGGCAACACCACGCTTCCTAGCTGACCAATTGGGAGCCGCTTAGAATATGGGAGCCAGCTCCATAGGTTGACAAAGCGGAAGGCCAAATAAAATACAATGTAGCAGATGGTGTCAGTGAGCAGCGATAATAATCTAAAAGTTATATATTACTAGCTGACTCGGCGAACTTCAGACCGCCATATTGTATTAGTATTTTTTTCCTTCTCCTGACAATAACGAACATGTATAAGAAAGGTTCATCCAATTTGGTGCAGTCGTTTCGAACAATGCGCGTACAATATTTCGGTGATTAATTTTTATTAAAATAGATTTTTAAATGAAATTTAAAAATAGAACTGGACGTGTGTGTTTCATTACTACCAAAAGTTGGACTACGCTCATTAGGCATACGTTGCGGTTATTAAGAGTGAGTACACATTGGGCGTTCTGAAGCGCATGCTTTGGTAACGCGCGTTTTAAGAACAAAGAGGGTAGTCGAGAGTGTACGCACATACAAGCGCGCGCTTCTGATCAAGGGCGCGTCAGACGCGCGCTGTCAGAATTTTGTTAGTAAGCGCGCTGCACGGGCGTTAGCTGCGCGCTTATAGATACATGCACCACCAATTAGCCGTACATTTGATCGCGCGCTTTCTTGTAGGGTGGTCATACATCATTACCAAAATGGAGATCGAGCATTTCGATACGGACCCATTTCCGAACTGAGCCAGTAGTATGGATACCTTGGTCCCGCTCGTAAAACGCGTTGCTAAGCGCGCTGTATGTACGCTACTAACGCGTGACGAGCGCCACGCCAAGCGCATAATGTGTACTCGCCCATTATTTACCCAATATTCTTGTAAGAAACCATATCATTGGTAAAAAATAAAGTGATTAAAATCAAGACTGCCTCCGGGGTCCAGTGGATAGCGTATGCGTCTGCTAATCAGTCTCGGGTTCGATTCCCGGGTCGGACAAAAGTGTTACTGAGTTTTTCCGAATTCTCAGTAGCAACGCGGAGTCTGGTTATGTGCCCGGTAGCAGCAATAGGTTAGGCTCGCCCCCTATTACGTAGGACCTAAAAGTTCATGGTGAAATATGGGTGTAATATTACACCTCTGCCTACTCCTTCGGGGATACAGGCGAGAGACTATAAAAGTAAAAAAAATAAAAATATAAACATACGAAGATTCATCATCATAATACATTTTTCTTAGGTAGGTAAGAAAGTGCCATCGTATTCTCGTGGCCAAAAACTTTATAAAAAAATATAAGCACGTAAGGACACAATCCACCTTACTTGCCAAGCGTTGGCAGAAATCATATATAATTTGAGAATATAATGAGCAGGTGACAAATAGCTTCAGTTTGATGTTCGTTACACAATTTGTGTACCTACCAAAGTAATATTAAAACTGTACTTCAAAATAAACTTTCGTCGTCAGTAAACTGATTATCTTGTGCTAATCTAGCCCAGGCTCGGCCCGCGATCGTAACAATATAATATATATATCGGAATGGTCATCAGTATAGGACGTCAATTGACTACGAAACGGAAGTGCGAAGATTGCGCGCTTCGACAGAGTCTACGCGTCACGTTCGCTACAGTCGAAGAGGGGGGATGACGGTTGACGTTCAACGGAGCAACGACAACTATCACTTCTCTTGGAGACTCCGGGCGGGCAACAAGTACCTAGAAACTGTCACTCGTTTCGTGTTCAGTAATACAAAAAAGCTATATTCAGTTTTGTTAAATTTGATTTGGTGTGAACTTATAACAAACTGTGATGTGAAGTGTTGATACCGGCCAAGAATCAAGCAATCCGCCGTCATCAGAAGTGGCATCATGGACCAGCGCGACCACAAGACGCGAGCGAGGGCGACTGCTAACACTGCTATGTTGGTGAATCAGCTGAGCTGCCAACTGCAGCCGTGGTGAGCGTATTTTGTCTGATTTTTTTAATTGGTACTGCCAATTTTGTTTAGTGGCAGTAGTAGTAAAACATTACGCGTTTAACCTTGGAAATGTCATAATCGTTGTGGTGATATCGCCGTCACATCGTACCGAGTGTTGTAGGTTCGATTCCTACACGAGACTGAGTTGTGGAACCGTTTGACTATTACGGTGTCGTGATTCCCATGGCATGATCTCATGAATAATCTTCTTTTTAATAGCTTAAAGAAGAAAGAAAAAAAAATGTGGGTAGATAGCGAACGGAGATTTTGAATTTGATACGCCAGTTAAAAAGAAAGCGATTATTTTTATTTTCTTCATGCGAGGGTGGCTCGGACTCACGAACCTTGTGATCATATTATGCTTGCTTGCAAATAGATTATCTTTTCTCGGTCTTACTTTATGGACTGTAATAGTAACGAGAATGAGCGTACAGGCCGACTTGCATTGTTCCAAGCAAGTGCGTTTGAGTGAAACGTGCTGGTTATTGTTCTAGTGCAGTTCTAATATTGGTTTTAGAACCAACACAGCTTTGGTTGCTTTTCTGCTAAATCTAGAACAATAACTCCGGTCTAGACTGTCCTTCGCAGGGCAGCTGCGCTAAAGCTGGTAAACTAATCGAATCGCACATACTAAGTTCATAGTGTAAGACTGTGCGGAGCTATTGCTTCTGACTGTGCAGATTTTGTGTAGAACAGCTTGTAGCTACTTATTTCTTAAATAGACGTGTGAACTGCAGTGCTGTCTAGACGAGTGCGGTTGGTTGGTTAGTGTAACCTGACCATAGTCAAAAGATATCACTAGCGCCATTATTTTATCGACTCGTGGTGTTCATAATACGTAACGGTTTTCATTTAAACGTGATCTGAGCCTAAGTAAAAAGTGGCACTGGTACTCTTTGTAATTCTGAGTTGTACAGACGATCTCGGTATTGCAATTACACCTGCTTCTTCGTGTGCATAAATTTTGAACATGGCACATTAAAATGTTTCTTACTCTGATTATTAGATGGCACCACTAGTAAAATTAAATTCAATTTTAAGATTTTACGTGTGAAAATTACCTACTGTGTGTTTTTAAAATTCATGTGATACGCTGGGAATTGTTATCAAGTGCCCCGAGTTATGCTTAGGACGTTTAGGAGTGATAGTGTTTCTAGTAGAAGTTGTTAAACTCAATTATCAGACGTAGAAGAAAATGATTGAGTTATCATCGTAGTGCGTTACGATAATCAATTACAGAGATTTTAATATTCATTGTAGGTAGAACTAGGTTAGTGATCGTTAGTGATGATTGTATGCTTAACCTTATTCTCATTAAATGAGCACTTTGTTAGTCGTTGTTGTGATAATTTTGTGGTACCCACGTTACCGTCAGTCCAGATTTGCATAAACTGGATAAGCCGTTGGTGCGGCTGCATGTTTAGCCATGCGTTGCCATTAGTTGGACCGGTAAAGTGCCTTTCTGGTTAGCCTAGTTTACCCTTGAGCTTTTATGTTAGTCATAGTCTCCGTTTTTACGAAAACAAGACAGCCGTTAATGCATTGTCATAGTATCACAAACGTTGTCCATCGTCTTGAACGCGAAAGGTCCGTTGCTGTATCGCTAATAAGGTTAGGATAAGCTTCGTATTTAGACTATCTATGACAAAATTATAACGCTGAAAAGACTGACTAGATACTTGGTAGTAAACTTAACATCTGGACTATCAGCCTAGTAAGATTTTTTTTATAGTGTGCTATGTGATAAGGAAAACCAACACAACATGTTGAACAAACCTAGTTTAAGATTACTATGTTACGCTCGAAATGATTATCCGGGTGGTGTTGTGTAACCGGATGGAGGTTGAGTAGCGTGATGTTGAAGACCCGATGGATGTCAGAGTATGAGCAATGCAATATTTTAATGAGTTTCCTATTATTGTAACGAGTATGTGTGTTGTTCAACATGTCAGCTTCGAGAGAAAGAGTTTTAGTTGTGATTTTCATTAAAACCTGTGATGATTTTGATCAGAGTACCTTTATTCCCATTGATTCGGGTCAGGAATAGCCGAACGACTAGATTGAGTGCTGTGCGATAATGTTCTTTTATTCCTAGAGCGAAGTGCATTAAGGTGTGGTTGTTGATCGCAATCACGGATACCCTGCTACTCAAGTAGCTCTCATTTGATTTTTGATCACTAAAATTATCTACCACTGGTTTCTGTGTCGTATGACAAGAGCGTGTTGCGAGAATCTAAAAGTACTCATAGACTGCCAATTGGTTATCTCAGAACTGTAGTCGTTGCCTCTATGTAGCCAAAGGAAATCGATTTGTCCGAAAGTAGCTTATCATTTCTGGCCATGTTCGCATTTGGTGTTTGTTTTTGTCAGTAGTCAAATCCAGTTTTGACATAGCAAATCGAGAGTATGGACGGGAGTTACGTTCTGTGCAGTAGTGAAGTTGTAAACGAATTTGATAATCGCTTAAAATTTACGAAGTGCGGTCGTTGAATTAGTCTGAAAGAACGGATACTCTATTTAGTGGGTATACAATGAGACGAATCTTTGAAATACTAATGGTAGATTTATTTCCTTTTTGGGTAATCCTGGTGGCTAGCGCGGCCTGATGGCCGGCGCGGCCTGGTAGCTGGCGCGGCATGGTGGCCGGCGCGGCATGGTGGCCGGCGCGGTCTGGCGGCCAGCGCAGCCTGGTGGCGAGTGTGGCTTGGTGGCCAGCGTAGCCCGTGTGGCACGCGGCCCGTGTGTGGCGCGCGGCCCGTGTGTGGTGCGGGGCCTGTGTGAGGCCTGTATGTGGCTTTGAAGAATTGAAGAGCCTGGTAACTGGTATAGCTAAAACATATCTGGCCGAACCTGGCAATGAAAGTGAAGGTAGTTTATTAAAGGTTAGAAGATGTTGAGTCCAAAGACCTTGGCTTAAATGTTTTGGTTAACTTGGTTTGAAAAATCTTAAAGTGTAAAGGCCCATTTGAGGTCACAGAAGTTCTTTACGATGATCTTTATAATCGCAAAGCCCTTAATTCTAAGCGTTACTGTAAGTTCGCCCTCGGCATGTTGCGAAAAATGCCTGAAGGTCAAAGTACAACTGACGAAATTGAGGTGAAACAAAGTAGTTCTGATATTGAAGAAAGTGTTTAAGTTTACATGATGATCGGATCGGACCGTACCAGAGGCTGACGTGTAGCCGTAGCTCGGTAGAAATCGGCGTCTACTAACTTAGTAGTCCGTGAGTAGGCGGTATTGCAGTCGGCTCTGGTGGAGGTCGGGTTTCAGTGGCGTTCCCATGTGGGGTTCGCAGAAAGTAGAGTAACTGGAGGTTACTGGGCTATGCATAGCCATGATCACAATACATGTAGAGCTTAAATGTTATGGTTTACTTGGTTTGAAATAATATCTTGAGAGATACAGCGATAGTGAAATGTCGGTTTTACTTTGAGTTTCCTGATTATTGATTTTGATACTGAAATTTTGTGCCAGAGGATCAGAGCATAACTGACGATCTTAAAGAAAAAAAATTGTGAACCTTAATACTGACGAGACAGTAGAAAACTGGGCTTACATGTTGATTGGTTGTGTGATTTAATGTCTGAGGTTCGGTTTGTAGCCGTAATAGCCGTAAATCAGTACAAATCGGATTCGAAACAACTGTGAAGGCAGTTGTCTGTGAGTACACGGTAGGTACGCAGACGACTCCGATGTTTGATTGGCGCAGACAAATGGGTGGCAACCGAGTGACTGGTGTAAGGCCTGGTTTAGTAACTGGAGGTTACTGAATGGGGGCAACCGAGTGGCTGGTTGAGTGCCTGGTTTAGTAACTGGAGGTTACTGAACGGTTATGAATCACATGTAGAGCTTTAGTTATTTGATTTGATTATAACGTGAGTCTATGCCCTATGGTAATTGACTGTATTGTTAGTGATGCTCTGAATCCAGCTCCTATAATAGAATGTAATGTAGGAGGTAATTTTGTAGAAAATTTGATTGGAATCCTAACACTGTTTTGATTTAATCCTTACCTGGTTTAAGTCAGGAGTGACCGAGCAATGTGATACTGTGCGTGTCAAATTTTGTTACAGATTAACACACAGGGACGTGTGTCTTGTAGGATGGCCGTATCGGAATGGTCATCAGTATAGGACGTCAATTGACTACGAAACGGAAGTGCGAAGATTGCGCGCTTCGACAGAGTCTACGCGTCACGTTCGCTACAGTCGAAGAGGGGGGATGACGGTTGACGTTCAACGGAGCAACGACAACTATCACTTCTCTTGGAGACTCCGGGCGGGCAACAAGTACCTAGAAACTGTCACTCGTTTCGTGTTCAGTAATACAAAAAAGCTATATTCAGTTTTGTTAAATTTGATTTGGTGTGAACTTATAACAAACTGTGATGTGAAGTGTTGATACCGGCCAAGAATCAAGCAATCCGCCGTCATATATATACAGGATGTCACTAGACCCATCACCAAGCCGAAGTCTACTCGTTGTGGGGCATCATGCCAAGTCATACTAACCAAAAATAATACCTGGGAAACGATATTTTTTTTTGAGTTTTCACATTTTTTTAAACCGCAATTAAAAGCACGCGCGTGCAATGCTTGAAATATCTACTTATCCATGGGGTTATAGGGCATCTAAAGAACATATTGGCGGCATAAATGCATCGATTTTGTACCTAATTAGGAAAATTCCACGCTAACTTTGAGCCTCAATATCTCCTGAACCAGTAATATCCGAGGTATGGTGCCGAAGTAAAAAATGTTCATAGTGATTGGTACAATATGAGATTTCAGTTTTCGTCAAGGGTCATTTTACACTGTATATAGAAAGAGGGCAATGGCCTATGTTCAGCAGTGGACAAAGTAGGGTTGTGGATGTTGATGATGATGAAACTCATTATTTCTATGCTTTTCAGCATGTTTATTTAGTGATCAAGTCCACAAGATGAATTAAAAAGTCATCTTTTTTTAGCTGGGTGCATCAATTCCGAGGTGATGAAAGTCCTTCACATTAGTTGAATTATTTTACCTGGGAGATGTCAGTTAGGTGAAATCATTCCAAGGTGAAATGAGGATACCAACAAGTCTACTTTATTCACCCAGGTGATATCACCTTTTTTTTCTTTAGGCTTTCACCGAAGCATTCCTCGTTACCCCCGACGGGTATTGGCCCACCAGATGGTCAGGCGGGCCCCGAACGAAACCGCCTTGGCGGCGAATGAAGGTGTTGGGCTCCGACGCCAAAACACCCAGCGGCCGCAGAGGATAGGGAGGACGGCAACGAAACACTGCATCTCCTCTTCCTCTGCGGCCCCACTGCGACGCAAGGATGGTGCACCCTCATTTGGTCGCGGAAGATAGGGCGCGCGGCAACGCAACACCGACACGCCTCTCCTCCCGTGATCGCACCCGACTGCGAAGCACAGACAGAACTGTCCCCTGCACCCGCATCTTGGGACGCATCCTACGCAGGCCTCAACCAAGCCCACGTGGAGCGTCCCCTCCCGGGATCCCGCTTAGCTTCATCGTGGTTGTATCTCAAACCCACGGTTACTGAGCCCCTACCACGACAAGGTGGATATCCCACGGGGCGGAGGTGATATCACCTAGGTGAACAAAGGAATAAACCTAGATAAGAAAAAACAAACTAACATTTTGCATTTTTATGTTAGTATGGATGTATTTAATCAAAACTGAGTCAAGGAAACAAAATCAATCCAAAATATCCCATTTTCCTCCAAACATTTCTATCACTATTTAAATCTCAAGTCCTATAAAAACATGTGTTGTGTACGTCACGGTATAATACAGTATAACTTGGCACGGCACGTTTCAGCACGGCACGTTCTAGAACGGCACTGAACGACACGGCATGTTTTATCTTAGTACGGCACAACACGTGTCATTTATTTCCACATCGAGTGCGGCACAACCAACCGGTTAAATTGAATTTTCATTGTTAACTCAAAGCCTTACTTTAAATAAAACGATTGCGGCTAAAACAAAACTTTAATTACACAGAAAGAAAGCGCTGTTAATGGTTGACCGTTTAGCACTTCGGAACATGTTATAAGGTGTAGTAGGAAATATAATATGTATTGTAAAAGTAACGAGCCAACATTTAAAATAAAAGTTTAATCGATAATTTTTCCAATGTAGAACTCCGTAAGGAGAAGTTCCATCAAAAAGTTCAAAAGTATTTGAAGATGACAGATGAAGAATACCAAGTGTCACAGCCCTATTTCATAACATGGCATTTCAGAAGAGCAAATAGTATCCACACAAACCCGTCTGGGCTCCGTGGTATGCGCAATCTCTCTGTTGTCCAACAATGCTATTGCGATGAAAATAAATTAGGAGTAGGTACTATGTCGAATTGTGAAAGGCTGTGAATTGTGAAAGGCTGTTGGATCATTAAAATGACATAGGAATACATACGATCTGTAGAACTTATTTCAAAAGTAGTATTACGATTACAATAGGCAATACATCCCATACTCTTCTCGTTACCAAAATCATTAGTGATTACAGGTTACGGAAAGCATGTTTCATCATTTCTCTTGGAACTCCTATTCGGATCAGGGCTCTTTTCGACTCAAAATCATTAGAAAATCTCTATACAAATAAGCAAACAGACAATTTCTAATTTATAAATCTCATTTGAAACCAATTTAACTTAAGAAAAAATTGTCGCGTGGTACGCGCTATAAAAACTGAAATATGAAAAGAGTAATATTTTTTGTTCATTGCATCAGAAGCGACGGACGGGTAAAGCCAACTCACATTTATTGAAAAACACAGTTTATCTATAATGAGATCTATCGGACCACTCGCTCTCTCCTATCCCTATCCTCTTCTAATGAACATACCGTCACTAGAATGTAAATTTCTATTTAGGTCCAGTCTAGATAAAAAATAGGGCCTTCGGTAGTAACGGGAAACAAAGTCTTTTTAAGACGCATTGCTTTTATAGATTTAAGGCCGGTCCCAATATTGACTACTAATATTTACTCGACTACAGCGAGGCCAAAAAAAAGGGTAATGTTTTTTGTATTATGTCAAATAACAATCTATAGTAGTCAAATCCATAGATATAATATTGCTCTATTATCCAGCATCCAAGCAATTGATTCATTGGTCAACAACTATACAGAAAAGGGCGATGGAGATGTAGAAAGAAAATTAATTAAAATGCAAATTTTCAATCTTTGTCCTGCTTAAAATAAAAAACCATAAACATCTCCGTTATAGATTTAACCCAATAAACTAAAAAAAGTTTTTAAAGCTGTTTAAAATTTTGGATGGATTTGACGGATTGCTATTATGTCTAGTAGCCAAATCCATGGATATATCGAACATTGAAACCCGCTGTAAATCGCAGCTGTGTAGAATAAACAACAAAACCAAAAAAATCTAGATGATTCGTATAATGTTCAAATTCTTTATCAATCTATAGCGTACTAAAGCACGGCAGGTTTAATTTCAACTGTCACAACAGAGCGGCATGACACCGCGCACTTAATGATGCCCGGCCTATAACGACGTAATGATATTAATGTCCTCATCAATTCATTTCACTGCTGTCATCTGTCAATGGGTTGTATGACCGATGAGAGAGGATAGTTTGTGATTGTTTTAGGAAATTACAGTAGGGAAAATATAAAAGCTGATCTTTTATATAGGTTCGTTCGTTACATTTCGCATTTTTGTTTTTCTGATGTAATAGGCGGCACACAAGTAGACGGATCGCCTGATGGTAAGCGATTTCCGCCTCCCATGGACAAAAGCAACATCAGAGGAGTCACAAGTGCATTGCCGCCTTTTGGGTTTGGAAAAGGGATAGGAAGAGGAGTGCGATACGATATATAGGATACAGAATACGTTTCTGCTCTTTCTGTCTGTCTAATTCTTGTAAAACAGTGTCTTAAATATATTTTTATCATTTTTTTTATGTAATATAGTCGCAGTCTATAAGTTAGGATACTTTCTAGCAGGTCACCATCTCGTCTACCTTTGAACGCCACAAAACTGTCCTTTTTTTTCTGGCAATAATAATTAACAAATCTGAACCAACGTTGGACCAAATATTTGTCGCTCGAAAATCATTTTACGCACTTAGACAATAACACATTCCACGGAATCTCGCCTACAATCCTATGCCTTACTTCGCGTATAATACGGCTAAACGTTAATGATACATAGCGTTATTACGCAAGATCGGGCGGGGCACCTCGTATATTTTACACCCTAATATCATTTGTGTTAGATTTATTTATGTTCAAGTGAAGAATTAGAATTCTTAATAGGTGGAACAGCTGTGTGAAAGATTTATTGATGCAAGTTTCCTTTCGGGTTTGGAGTGGTTAAGGTCGGGCATTCTTTCTTGGAATGGATTAATTTTGGCATCTCTGACATTATAATACTCAGTGGATTTTGGATGCATCATGACATAACTGCCATTATGGATTCAGGATTATAATTTGGGAAATGGCCTTATTATGTTTTAGGGGAACCCTGATAAAGTTGTTTTATCAAAAGAAAATGAAAAAGTCCTTTTGGGGGTGCTTGAAACCATTAAAACCGCCTCTTCCCCCTCTCCTTCTGGATTTACCCCAGATGAATACTACCTGCTATGAAAACTTGATTATTTACTTCAGAAAGATTTGTTAACTTCTTACAGCAGTCGATTTTCCTACTAATCGGGGCACTTATTGTAAATCTGTTCCAACAGAAGCAGTTCCAAAAAGATGGCTTTTAAAGGCATCCAGGACCGACAGTTGTGCGTGTGCGCCGAAACATAGTAACGCTATGATGTAAATGCCACTACCAGACGCTAACCGTCACCCATCCAACTGATGACCTCAGCCGAAGTTGCTTTACTTTGCCGATTAATAACGAACGGCAAGTCAAGACACTCTATGAGCGCTAAAAGACCCGTCGTACTATACTCAAGTCACCTACTCCAAGACCTGCGAATGAGCAGCAAACTTATACAATAAGACCAAGAGAGCTATCGAAAATAATATATACGTTCTGCGACTTATTTCACGACTATCAACACCCGGATAACTTACGAGAGGCTTTCAACAAACTCCGCCAAGTATTATGGAGCTCATAAACGTTTAGATCCACTTTTATGTCTTTTCTTCGATCGTAAGAGTCACCAATTATATGAGAGGCGGTTTTTGTCCCTTGTACAAGCGTTTCAGATCTCTATTACGGGTTTATAGCGCGTTTTTCTATATTTCCTTTCTCCACTGAGCGAAAAAATAGGGCCTTTTCAATGAAATTCATTTTATGTCTTCCTAAGTAAATATATTTGAAATCGAAGTTATTTTACGCCCCTTTACTGTGAGAGTTATAATTGCGTTGGTCGTAACATTACGACCGATATCCATTGCGCGTTTTATAATCCAACCACTCTAAAATTAAGGAAGTGAAACGGCAATATATAAGGTATGAGTTGGAACGATCAATGTTGCGATCAATTTCGAAGGTTTCTTGTCCGGTAAATGGAGGTAACTGGTAATATATTTTTTCATGTCGGTCATTTGTCTGACGCACGTGGGTTTTTGTAGACATTAAGCGCCTTAAAAAGGGCATTTACCTTTGTGGCACCGGGCGCCCTGCAACGAACTTAGGGAAGGTATTACAAAATAAATTGTTCCATGGTCTTCGCTTATGTAACGGTACACAATAATATAAAAAGCACAAGTGTGCACCTTGCCCTGAAAGGGGAGTAGATTGTTTTGTATAACATATTTCCTTCAAAAGTAAATCATCAGCGTAAGTAAAACATATTTAATATATTAATATATTTAATGCAGTTTTGTAATAACCAATCATACTTGTTTTTTGAAGCCTTAGTAAATTACGCCTTTAAGTAGCACTCATACCGGTCCAGACTACCGGTCCTTATACACTGGCAAAGTTAAGCAATATTTACACAGGTCACCACTATGATGTGTGACCCCTAGTTGTGGCCTTTACATCAGAGCGCTACCGTGCTTCAGAAGCTACGTAAAACCGTCAGCGTAATCCAAAGGCGATGGATACAACTGGAATAATGTTAGGAAGATGATGATAATAATGTAGGGATCACTGATCTGATCCTAGACATAGCAGAATCGTCATACAATTTTTTTAAATGGATCTTACTCGCGATAGTAAATTTAAGGTATCAATACGTTTAGTGCCGTGTGGTTGACGGCATAGAATACAAGTGTCACCACCCCCCTATCTTCCTGTGGGTGTCGTAAGAAGCGACTAAGGGATAACACGATGCAAATACCATCTTTGCGTAGAGACGGAAAACTCGACATCAAACCCTATACGACTGCCTCGTTGGTCTCGCGGCATAAATGTGCGCGTGGGATCGGGAGGTCCCGGGTTCGATTCCTGGGTCGGGCAGTGTTATTGGGTTTTTCTGTCACGAAATTCTCAGTAGCAGCACGGAGTCTGAAAATGTGCCCGGTACGGCAATAAGCTCGCCCCTTATTACGTGGGACTAAAGTATATCTGGCGAAAAGTGGGTGTAGAAATACACCTCTGCCTACTCCTTCGGGGATAAAAGGCGTGACGATATGTATGTTTGTATGTATGTAATACGTTTAGTAAAATTGTATGATCAAATCGCGAAAGTTTACGAACAGCATCGATAAGAGAGATGGTACAAAGGATTTCAATACAACTATGAATACTTGCATGCTGCCGTCCGTACCAGCCTATTTATAAACAAAATGAAGCCAAATCTTTCAAGCAGTAAACATATTTAAAAATCTACTACTTCCCGCCTCTAGCCAACTGATTATCTAAAAAATCATGATCGTATAATCCTACCAAAAGACTTTTAAATTAACACCTTAGGCGTCCAATCATCTTATTTAAGAATTCGACGCGGATAAAAGACGATTCTTTAGCCGCTGATGAGTTTCGAAGAGCGCAAATTTATTTCGACACTAAATAAGGTATACGTAAATTGCATTTGTAATCAATCAGAATTATAGCGAAGATTTATTCCTAGTTCATTCGGTTTACATGTAACAGTAGAATAAATCGGTTTGGTAGCGCCATCTACCTTCCTATATATAACTAGTCGCATCAAGATCAATCGTTCCACGTTCTAGTGCGAGCGATATCATATTTCCGTCCCGCTCTATCCCACTCCCTGGAAGAGGCACTGCCTTCCGCCTGATTCGTCGACGCGATCGTGGACGCGAGTGTCAGTCTAGAACATTCCGCTCGCTAAGAACGCCGTCTCGATACCACTCCGCGCCGCACCGCTGTATGTGATTTACCGCTTCCACCAAGGAAAACCCGCTCGTGAGTGAAGTGAAAACAAGCAGCTGCATCACGAAACCACCAGGAGGAAAAGAAACGAAGAAGGCTGTATAAGGTAAGTGCCTTCCATCCTTGAAATAGCCTATACCCATGAATCACCTCCTCCCGTATCCATCTCCTCTTCCCTTATTCCTTTCTAGGCGACCCAGAACTCGCCCTAATACAGTCCATCCATTAATCCTTCCCAAGTCGCTTAGAACCCTACGGTTTCAGTGTAAAGCCGAGCCATTTTTTTTTTTTCCATACGAGTCTGATTCATTTACGTTTTATACGTTATACCGCTATACCTAGGCAGTTATAGCACCTAGCTATACTCTTAATATATTCACATAACCGTCACATGGTTATTTCCGCCCGCATTAGTAGGTAAACTTTTATGTAGCTACCTACTTATTAAATTATTATTTCTGGAACTATCATAGTTGTCTTGTAAATCTCATATTTTGAGCAACTTTTA
Source organism: Euclidia mi (assembly GCA_944739405.2). Lineage (NCBI taxonomy): Eukaryota > Metazoa > Arthropoda > Insecta > Lepidoptera > Erebidae > Euclidia > Euclidia mi. Next base: position 7,630,502 of record OX123207.2, on the reverse strand, counting down.
TTTCCTCAGCTCTAAAGTGTTGCCTACTTAGGTAAAATAATAGATACATTAGATATTCTTATTTTGTTTCGTTCTCATTAGCTTATACTTACGTAAACATGTCACAACAAAAGAAGTCACGCGTGTCGGAAGACAAAGAGATGACAATCTTAGAAGCAAAACGCAATATTTTATTTGAGCGCATCCAAAACATATATGAATGCTCAAAAACCGCATCTATGTCTGACGGTAATAGCGAAGCATTTCTCAGTTATTGTATAACAGTAGATAGTATTCGAACAGATTTTCATAAGTTGTTAGACGATTATAACGCAAGATTACTTTCTATCAATCCTGATGAAAAACCGAACTATCAGGCGTATACATCATTCGAAGATATTTATTGTATTATTAAGCGTATACAATCGCAATTGGAGGGTAAATGTTCAGCAGAGCCCGTTGCCCGCAAACCGAGATTACCGCCAATCGAGATTATGTCGTTTGACGGAGATATACGAAATTGGCCGTTATTCTATGCAAGTTTTAAGTCTACAGTGCACGATAATGGTTCTCTGATAGATGCTGACAGGTTGTACTATTTAATAGGTAAACTATCACCGAAGGCCCAGTCCGTATTTGCATGTGTCACACCCAGTGCTGAGAATTATCAGGTCATATTTCAGTCACTACTTGACAGATATCAAGACACGCGCGTTCTAGCGTCTACGTACTTTGACCAAGCTTTAAATCTCAAACTGTCCAGCAACGCGTCTGTCTCGAATTTCCAGCTGTTTATTGATAACTTCGTAACCGCGGTTAATTCTCTTAGGAATTTAAAATTAGAAGATCTTTCCGACTTTATGTTGCTTCAACTCGCTTTAAAAAAGTTTGACACTGATACAATTCGCGCATTCGAGATGACGGAACGCAATAATAAAATACCTACACTAGATAGTTTTATTTCGTTCATCAAAGATCAGTGTCGAATATTTCATAATACGCAGTCTGGTTCACCTGGCCCGTCTAACACTAACAACAACAAACAAAGGTTGAATAAATCGCGAAATAGTAATAATAACTCAGTCCCTAATCCACAATCTTACGTAACATGTTCGGAATCTAATAGTAATAATTCACAGAAGTGTCTGTGCAGTAATATAGTGCACGACCATTACTATAAGTGTCCCACCTTTAATGATTTAAATCCAATTGCTCGTTTTAAAAGCGTAAAAGATAACAAAGCTTGCATTAATTGCTTAAGCATAAAACATAAAACGAGTAATTGTTCCAGTAGAACGAGATGTCGCACGTGTAAACAAAAACATCATACACTGTTACATTTGGATAAAAATAACCGGTTGTCAAGCCAAGCCGCTAACCTTGACACACTCGCGCCGCAGGTGCAGCAGACCACGGTAGCTGCGCCTTCCGCGTCTGAGGGCGAAGTATCGTTGTGTATGACATCCATTGCGCGGGCGACGCGCACGCGAGGACGGCACTCGCGCATCTATAATGATCCGCGCAGGACCAAAACGCAGTGTACGGCGTCTAACACGGTACTGTTGGCGACAGCGCAAGTTATCGTATATGATGTTAATGGGTCGCCGCACATGGTACGTTGTCTGCTAGATAGCGCATCTCAGACCAATCTAATAACATCGGAATGCTTCAAGCGCCTCGGATTATGGAATAACTTTAAAAATACTAACTCAACCGTCAAAGGGATAGGCGGATCAGAAAGGCATTGCAGGGGTTCCGTAGATGTTAAAATACATTCGCGTTTTGATAGGAACATTAATTTTAACATTTCTTCGCTTATCGTGGAGCGTATCACGGACGCATTGCCGAACGCTAATGTAGACGTAGCATCACTCACTCATCTCGAATCATTGCCGCTAGCCGACGCGGAGTTTGCGAATCCGGAGCTTCAATATTTCCGCACTTGCTACTAACTAAAATAGTACATAGTGAGCGATATGATTTACCGCCCGCTATTGAGACGGTACTTGGGTATGTGATTATGGGTACCGTACCTACGTTACATACTTCTCATTGTATTACGTCTTGTTGTTGTTCTGCTCTTCAAGAGATCAAGGTGGGTGCTAAAACTGTGTGTAAGATAAAGCACTAATTAGCTATGCTATGCTATGCTATGCTATGCTACGCTATGCTATGCTATGCTACGCTACGCTATGCTATGCTAAGCTACGCTACGCTACACTATACTATACTACACATCCGCTTTGTATATAGATGACATTGCCTGTAATGTCATACCCGCTCCGCTAGCAATTTCGCTTTGTGAAGAGCTTATTCAGCTTTTCAAGCGAGGCCAGTTTGATCTTGTCAAATGGACAAGCAACTCTAAGGAGGTTCTCGCATGCATACCAGATTCTCATAAAGCTTCTCCAGACATTGAGTTTGAGAAGTCTGTACCGCATGAGCTTCTCGGTTTACGCTGGGACAAATCCTGTGATAGTTGTCGGTTTGACGTCTCACCACCAGATGATAAGTGCACCAAACGCACTATGCTGTCCACAGTGGCTCGACTATGGGACATAATGGGTTTTGTGGCTCCCACAATTTTGTACGCCAAGCTCTTGATCAAAGAGCTTTGGCTATCAAAGTGTGAGTGGGATGAAACACCCCCTGACCATATTGTCGCCGCTTGGGGCCAGTTTGTATTGAGCTTACCGCGCTCAATCAAATTACTATTCCGCGTCATCTTGGGTTGGTAGATGGATGTACCATCAACTTAATAGGTTTCGCTGACGCCAGCGAGCGTGCTTACGGCGGAGTCGTATATCTGCAAGTCCGCATTGGTTCTAACTACTCGGTGTAGTTAGTTTGTGCCAAGTCTAAGGTCTCGCCTGTTAAACCATTTCGGTTGCGAGACTGGAGTTGTGCGCGGCCATTCTGCTGTCTCAGTTGCTCCACAAGGTTCAAGACACAGTTTTGCCCCACTACTCTATTAATAAATATACGCATTTTCCGACTCCAAGGTAGTGCTCGCTTGGATTTATTCTTCTCCTCACCGCTGGCAGACTTTGTCGCCAACCGCGTTAGTAAATTGATTGAACTTGTTCCCGCTACTTGTTTCAATCACGTCGCGGGTTATCGTACTCGTCTTCAGGAAGAACTCTCCATAGATCATATTGACTGGAAGTTTATTCCACCAGCATCACCACATTTCGGTGGATGTTGGGCAAGCATGGTCAAAGTAATTAAAACGCATCTCTTCAAAGTTATAGGTCAAGAGATCCTCTCTTACGAAGAGCCTTTAACTGTCCTTGCACAAGTCGAGGCACTGATCAACTCGCGTCCGCTTCCAACTCAGTGAGATCTAGCCTGAAGTTGGACCTACCTCTTAGTTTAAGTATTTAGTTAGTAGTTTTCGCTATTATTGCGTTTGTAGTTTTCATTAAGGTTAATTTAGATTAATTTTATTGTCATATCGCTGTCTTAGCCTATTGGGTTATGCGGTAGTACACCCAACATAGCTAAGTTCAATTCTATTTTTTTTAAAGGCAACCCTTTAGGGCCGGGGGGATATGGTAGCGCCATCTACCTTCCTATATATAACTAGTCGCATCAAGATCAATCGTTCCACGTTCTAGTGCGAGCGATATCATATTTCCGTCCCGCTCTATCCCACTCCCTGGAAGAGGCACTGCCTTCCGCCTGATTCGTCGACGCGATCGTGGACGCGAGTGTCAGTCTAGAACATTCCGCTTGCTAAGAACGCCGTCTCGATACCGCTCCGCGCCGCACCGCTGTATGTGATTTACCGCTTCCACCAAGGAAAACCCGCTCGTGAGTGAAGTGAAAACAAGCAGCTGCATCACGAAACCACCAGGAGGAAAAGAAACGAAGAAGGCTGTATAAGGTAAGTGCCTTCCATCCTTGAAATAGCCTATACCCATGAATCACCTCCTCCCGTATCCATCTCCTCTTCCCTTATTCCTTTCTAGGCGACCCAGAACTCGCCCTAATACAGTCCATCCATTAATCCTTCCCAAGTCGCTTAGAACCCTACGGTTTCGGTGTAAAGCCGAGCCACGGTTTAAATACGTAAATAGAAGTTATGTTTCAATGCATTAAAGAGTTCGCTCCGCTCAGTATTCACATTAGCTTCATTTCTTTTGGATATGCTGGATTTCAATATTCTTGACCTTATACATAGGTAATTCCGTATAAGTATTTTAAAGGAGATATTGATTGATCGCTTTGATGTACTAGTGACTTAATTCAGTCTTGTCCAGTTCGTATATATTTGCAAGTGAATCTATCGATTCCCATGGTTAAATGCGTCCATCACCGTCTACCTTATAGTCGGGACACCGGTTACAAAAATTAAGTATCATCACCATCCGTCTTCTTAGAACACGTTAATCCATCTGACGTGATTTGGCTTGCCTTTCGTAATAGGTCTGCAAAGTTAAGCAACTTTAGCACAAGTCGCCACTTGGATACGTTACCCCATGTGACAATAACATTTGAAGGCCAATTTTTGCCTTATAAATCTGATTCGTCATTCTTTCTTCACTCATTCGCTCCGCGTGTCCAAACCACTTCAGCATTCCTTTCTCAATCCTAGTTACGACATCTTCTTTCAGACCACTTTTCTCTCGCATAGGTACATTCGGAATTCTATCAATCAGTATCACCCCAAGTCGGTTGCGACAGACCTCGTCGGACATTCTTCGATCAAATTGGGGACGTCCTAAGAAACGGCAAGGTCCGAAGTACCCGAAACCGGCGAGCATGTGAAATGAGTGTAAAGGAAGCGCGTGAGGTTTGTAAGGATAGAATCAAGTGGCGTTCTGTTGTCTCTGCCTACCCCGACGAGAAAAAGGCGTGAGTATATGTATGTATGGCAATTTTTGTATTTTATCTAACATTAAAAATAAAACTAACTCCGTGGAAAAGCTAATATTCAACCAAATCCAGTTAGACTAGAAAGCGGACCCCGGGTTGAAACTGGGATAACGCTAGGAGGATGATGATGATCTAACATGGACACTGTATTTTGAACGAAATGTGATTAGATTTTGAATTTTGTGAGTCAAATTGGTGTTGTGCTTACTTAAAGTTATTATCGTCTAATTTGACGTACTGTCGTTACAGGAAATCGCAAACCAATATCCGTGAAATGACACGCATTCTGCCGCTCTATCATTTTTAACTCAACACCATTCATTCAACAGGATGATGACCACTTAACAACGCTAACCGTGCGGTTAGCGTTGTTAAGTGGTCATTATCCTGTTTAACACTGCGCCATTTGTTAAACGAAACAGCATGTAGTCCTGGGGGTGACACATAGAAGTTAAATCTGCTTTATTATCCAGTGCAGTGTTAAGAGTAGAGATTGCATCTTTAGCTCTACGGCATCCGTGCAGCCAGAATACAATCTTGATACAATTCATACACAACCCCTTCACGCAAAATAGGTTAAGCTTGTTCTACGAGTATATACTATAGAAATAGTCCTCCTAATCCATTTCTATAATGGCGTCTTCAAAAACTACGGATCATCACTTTTATGAGCAGTAGAATGGCTGGCTAAACCGAACTTAATTTTAAATGTGGTACACGTCACGTGTGCTAGTGTGTTTCACACACTACAGAATTACATCCTGCAGAATCGTGTGCTAAGTTTAGGTTTCTATTTAAGATGTTTTTCGTCAAGCATTATTAAAAGGCGTTCCGCAAAGTTTTTTATCGTGTCTTAGATGCTAGATCGCCAATTAGAACAACTAACAGCCAAGTTTCACCCCAGAACACATCTGAACACTCATTTTACAGCGCAAATAAAAGGCCATATAACACGATGCAAATACCATCTTTGCGTAGAGACGGAAAACTCGACATCAAACCCTATACGACTGCCTCGTTGGTCTCGCGGCATAACGTGGGATCGGGAGGTCCCGGGTTCGATTCCTGGGTTGGGCAGTGTTATTGTGTATTTCTGTCACTAAATTCTCAGTAGCAGCACGGAGTCTGGAAATGTGCCCGGTACGGCAATAGGCTCGCCCCTTATTACATGGGACTAAAGTATATCTGGCGAAAAGTGGGTGTAGAAACACCTCTGCCTACCCCTTCGGGGACAAAAGGCGTGACGATATGTATGTATGTAAATAAAAGGCCCACATTGGCATATTTTCACGTATGGGGCCTTGGAATTCGTTCGCCTTATGTCTTTTTAATATTAAGTGTTCGTATAACAACCGGACTTTCTGTTCAATAAATCTAAAAGCAAAATATAATAATACATTACCCAGCCAATAAACCAACTCAACCAAAAAGAAGCAGAATTTACTCAAGTAAAAAAAAACTCTTTTGATCAGCACGATTATTTCCAACAAGGGAAATTGTTATCATCAAGCAATGCAATGGGGAGAGAGGGGTGTCTTCTTTGCTTTGATTGTTTAATGAATACCGGTGCAAGAGGAAAGGGGAAGGGATAGATAGGGAGGCTGGAATCCGATCATTCACGAGCCGATTTTAATTTGATGGACCGCGAAGCCCTATTTAAGGAGCCCTTTGTTTCAATTCGCTTGAACATTTAGAAAGGTTTGGGTTTCAATAAAAACTCCACCAAAGTGAGACGTACGTCGTCTGCTGTTGAAATTAATAACGGTGTGTCTTGGAGTTGCTGTGTATTTTAATAGTAATGAGTTAAAGAGTTATGTTTGTTGACCATTTAGATTTGTTTATTTTTGATGGATAATTATTGACAAACGGGGCATCAAACATAACTTGAATATTATACTATACCTAATAATATAATAAAGAGGAAATATTTACATTTTTGTATGTTTATAACGAATAAACTAAAACGTACATGTCATGACGAATTTTAAAAACTCTTTCACCATTGTAATGCGACATTATCTCTGAGTAACATAGGCTATAGAAGGATATTTAAAAAATAAATGTCCATCCGTGCGAAGCCGGGGCGGGCCACTAGTATAATATGGATTAACCATAATATATGATCACTTATAATACTTACAGCGGCGATAGCCCAGTGTGGTGCGGTGTACGTAACGGACTGCCGAGACCATAGAAAAATAAATAAGAGTAGAATTGCCAAGGGGGCGTGTCGGTGTCCGCGCGAAATGCACTCAGAGTGCATATCGCAAGCAAATGGCCGTTGCCGCGAATTAGTACACTTTTGACCGTGATCGCGACAATTTATAAGAATAACGTCTTGTTCAGTGGTTTTCTGTAAAAACCGAAGCTGAAACCAAAATTTTGTGAAGAATGAAATCACTTACCATATAAAACAATAAATATTTAACTATAATTGCCTTTAAAAACATGAAAAACAACAAATCGTAAAATATTCCTTGCTGTTATTATCTGATTATTGTTTGCAAATCTCACAACGACTATATTATTTTTCAACAAATACATTGCTCTTTAACTACCTACTACCTAAATTTGTCGCGAAGTGACTAGACAAGCAATGTAATCATGACCGAACGATACTTTATTAAGGGAATGCATCGAGAAGTACGGCCGCTGCATCTAGCAACGTATTAGCACATGAGTAAATTTTTTTGTAAGATTTGATTAAAAAAAGCGAGTGTGTGCGCGAAAGCGTTTTCATATTGCTTTTACTGATCTGCATGTGTAGGAATAGCCGCGTGGTAGGGGCAAACTGGCGACACAGGTTTCCGATATATTTTCGTCTACAGGGCATATCTCCTATTTATTACTATATCTATGGCCAAGACGATGGTCTCGGGCTCGATCCCTAGGTACCACGGGCACACACCTCTGACTTTTCGAAGTTTTGTGTGCATTATAAATTAATTTTCGCTCGCTCGCTCGCTATAGTAAAAGTAAATGTAAATGTAGAAGCATTAAGTGATTCGATTAAAAAAAAATACGTTTATAAGCGTCACCTTGTGACCTAAATGAATAAACGATTTTGACTTTGACGGTAGATGGCAATAGGCTCGCCCCGGACCGAAACATAACTGGCGAAGTGTGGGTGTGTTATACTCCTCTGCCTACCCCTTAGCGGATAAAAGGTGTGAATTTATTAGACAGGTAGTTTCATGCAATGAACAAAGTGTTAGGTGGCCAATCAGCCCATTCCACTCATCTTCCTGTTCATTTCCTTTTTTCCTTCGTCTTATAAAATAAGGCTTAAATATCTTTTGTTAGTATCACAGCTCGTGTACACTTACACGAGCTGTGATACTAACTAGTAGGTGCTTATTATTTACGTATTTTACATAAAATATACATGTATAACAGCGAAAGATATCATGATATCTTGATTACCGCTCGAGGCATAATGATGACATTTGGCAAAGAAATAGTTTATACGTACGTCCGCTAAGGACGCCTACAATGACGGACTGATTTTTTAAAGGATTTAAGAGCTACAAAATGTAATTTTTATCCGCAGGTGAAGCCGCGGGCAACATCCAGTAATTAATAAAGAGAATCGTACAATGAACATAACACATATATTTTGTTACATATGCCAGTCATATTTAGTTTAGCCATTCATCCCATTATAACACAAATAAATTTGAAATTAAACATCTGGTATTTGGACGATGGGACTCTTGGAGGCGATGTAGCCACGGTTCTACTAGATTTAGAATTTTTTTTAAATCAATTTAGCACTATCGGTTTAGAACTAAATTCCAATAAATGTGAAATTTTCATAAATGACTCATTAGAACACTTTTCGGTACTTTCAAAATGTAATTCTTTGACGCCATATATAAAAGTAATCAATAAATCTTCCTTTCGCCTTCTCGGGTACCCATTTTTGAAGAAGCTTTTGAAACTTTTTTAAATGAGAAAATTCAAAATTTCTGTGAATGTTCAGAACGGCTATGCAAAATCAATTTACCAAATGTAAATTGAAAAATGTGAAATTTTCATAAATGACTCATTAGAACACTTTTCGGTACTTTCAAAGTTTAATTCTTTGACGCCAAATATAAAAGTAATCAATAAATTTTCCTTTCGCCTGCTCGGGTCCCCCATTTTTGAAGAAGCTTTTAAAACTTTTGTAAATGAGAAAATTCAAAATTTCTGTGAATGTTCAGAACGGCTATGCAAAATCAATTTACCAAATTTAAATTGAAAAATGTGAAATTTTCATAAATGATTCATTAGAACACTTTTCGGTACTTTCAAAATTTAATTCTTTGACGCCAAATATAAAAGTAATCAATAAATCTTCCTTTCGCCTGCTCGGGTCCCCCATTTTTGAAGAAGCTTTTAAAACTTTTGTAAATGAGAAAATTCAAAATTTCTGTGAATCTTCAGAAAGGCTATGCAAAATCAATTTACCAAATGTAAATTGATTTTGCAAAGCCGTTCTGAAGATAACACAATTATTCGGCATTGCCTCTTCACTCCATAATTCACACATTTCTGCGGTCATCTCCCTTTTGGAAACATTCATCTCTTTTGGAATCCATAGATAATGTGATTCGAAACACTTTGAGCAAAATTCTAAATCTTAACATGAACGACCGAGTGTGGCTTCAATCAACTTTACCAGTTCGTTTGTGCGGCTTCGGCGTTCGTAAAATTTCTGATTTCAGTTTGCCAGCGTTTTTCTCCTCGGTCCATGGCACTGAGGAATTGACCAGGAAAATTCTAGAACCCACACTGGTTAATTCCGAGGTGCCGTGTAAGACTGATACCATAAACGCTTGGAAAATGGCTTGCCCGAGCTCTGACTTGCCCCGAAATCTTTTCTCTCAGAGACAATGGGACGGGCCGCTCTGCAGCAAGATTAGAGATAATCTATTAACTACTGCTTCTGGTGTTGCAGAGCGCACCCGTTTGTTGGCTGTGGGAGAGCGGGAATCAGGGCTATGGCTTCAAGCGCTTCCATCGTCCAATATAGGAACCATGTTGGACGATACTACATTTCGCATCGCCTCTTGCCTTCGCTTGGGTACTATTTGTGTTTCTCCGCATCATTGTAACTGTGGGGAAGCCGTCGACAGCCTTAATGGCCACCATGGCCTATCATGCACCAAAAGTGTAGGGCGTATTTCCAGACACGCCCATATTAATGACATAATCCGTCGTGCTCTTTCCACCGCTGGTGTACCAGCTCATCTTGAACCTAATGGTCTGGTACGTGACGATGGGAAGAGACCAGACGGTATGTCATTATTACCTTAGAAGATGGGTAGGCCTCTGGTGTCGCTACCTGCGTCGATACCCTTGCACCATCACATCTTCTAAGCACAGCTGGTTCACCTGGAGCTGCTGCTGCATCGGCGGAGACCCTCAAACAGCGCAAATATCAAAATCTAATTGGGAATTACGTTTTTGAGCCGTTTGGGGTCGAAACGCTTGGGCCAAGGGGCCCGAGTGCTTGTGCTCTATACAAAGCAATAGCACTTTTTGCTATTGACGCTTCCCGTGACCAGAAGGCTGGCCTATTTTTCGTAGAGAGAATAAGCATTGCCATCCAGCAGTGGCAATGCTGCCAGTCTGCTGGGCACGCTTCCAGTAGACAGCGTTGCGGAAGAATTTTTGGACGCAGTATAGCATATATATTATTATATATTTTTCGTTTTCGTTATTTTTCTTTTGTTCCCTTTTTTTCTTAATTATAGATTAGTTTTAGGTTTAGCTTTTATATTTAACTAGATGACGCCCGCAGCTACGCCCGCACATTTTTAAATTTAACCGTTTCTGCCCGTTCCCGTAGGAATTTCGGGAAATCCCGTCTTAGTGCACCCCTGCGGTCCCCAAGGAAAAATCGTGCCAAATTTCAGCTTCCTACGCCTAATAGTTTTGGCTGTAGCTTGTCTGTCAGTCATGTCAATCTATATCTATGTTTTGTACCAAATACGCAATTAAATAAACTATATTTTGTTACAAATTAAGGTAAAACACATGTATGTATTTTACCACTCTGTCAAGCTTAGGTCTCAAAATGATTTGAAACTTTCCAAAAAAGGCAACACAAGCTCTCAAATATGGAATGCGGTTAGAGAAGCATTTGCCCTGCATTGCGAGAATTTACGTACGATACTTTCAATACAATCCGAACAACTACTCAAAAATACTACTTACATTAAACAGAACAATATCACACCCAAAATCTAGTTTTAATAAGGTACCCGGGAATGTGCCGGCTCAACAGAACCGAACGGCATACGAGATAAAATGCACCTAATCACAATGGAGCGAGAATCGTTCGCAGCTGAGTGTGGTCCATAAATATTTGACGGCACGTTTACACAGCCGTATCGGCCGCACATACCATTTGCATTTTTTTTTATTCGGCGTATGAGGATTTGGTTATACTGATAGCGTATAGCGATAAAAGTATTTGGTTTATATAATAAGAGGAGACTAGCTGGTTATTCTAAGAATTTACCGATTCGAAAGATGTGTTATACTATCAGAATTATATGCTATGTTTCGTGAGAATGACAGATACTTATATTATACTTCTCCCTCACGCTTTGTCCACCTTTGTTTCTTCATTATATTATTTGAATCCTTATTATTACAGTTGATTCACTATTAACTAGGTATGTCTACATTATGAATTACTTAATTCTCAGATATACCGTATCCCAGAAACGACTTAAGAGTATTCACGTAATAAAAAAATAATTAGGCACTCAAAAATACAGTCAACTGCCAGCGCATCCTTGAAGACGTTGACACAAACTCCTTAGAGCGGTTTCAGATTAGCGTTTTATACGCGCGTATAAGCTCGTTTTTTGAAGCGCTTGTAGGCGCGTATAGGCTCGCCTTTTGACACACGCACAACTCGTACGAGCGTTGACGCGCGTCTAAGCTCGTATAAGCGCGAGCCGTCAAAATCCATGTTGACACTGACAAGATGTCACTACAGTTTCGAGCGAACACGCCGATATATGCCCATTTACGAGAGACCGGTATTTTGACGCGCGTAATGTAGCGCGCGTGTAAGCGCGTATGCAGAAACGACCGTATACGCGCAGAAAAATACGCTAATTTGAAACCGCCCTTATATCCCACAGAATAGTAACATACGGTATACCATCAGCATAAAAATACCAGTAGATCAAAACAACATCACAAGTTTCAGGTATTCTGTAACGCACGGTATCTGCATACGATCTCATCGATCAACACGCAATATGAGAGTAGTTCGATGTAAAGATGAGTTTTCTCGTACTATATCAGTACGTGGGGTAACTTGCGAAGATACTGTGTGGGGTGTGATGTCATATTTGTCAATGTCTCCCCAACATTGTCCTCGCATTTGTTACGAAAACGCAACATAGAATCCTTTCACTTTTCTCCACTAGCCCCGGATGAGATCAAGAAGATAATCCTTTCTATAAAGTCTAATGCGGTGGAAGTCATAAGTCACATGTAATTTATTTCATAACAATAGAAATATTATGTTGAAAATTTAAAACATAATAAATGGCAAATAATTTAAATAAAAATTACATAAAATATTACATTTAAAACATTAAAATGCATTTAGAAAAACAGTAACAGCCATTTATAGATCATGTGTTGGATTTTTAAAATAAATTAACTTGTTTTAAAAATTTCATAAAATATAACATTAAAAATTACAAATAAATCTGATTAAAATAAAATAAAATATAACATTAAAAATAACAGTTAAATCATATTAAAATTCATTATAATACATTTAGAACAGTCAGTAAATAAAAACAATAACAGTCAATTAAAATAACAAGTAAGATGATTATTATGTCAATAGTAAATTTCAAAGTAAATGTAAATGTCAAAGTAAATAGTAAATGTCAAAGTAAATAGTAAATGTCAAAGTAAATTATATAAATTATCACTTTACAATTACAAGTTACAATGTCAAATATCTTCCATGAATACATTGACACTATAATAGCCTTTCCTCAATAAATAAGCCCTCAATTTATTTTTAAATAAGTTGACACTATAAATACTTTTGAATTCTATGGACAATTTATTGTATAAAACTACAGATTGATACCGTGGGCTGTGATGCACAACTTGTAATTTTGGTTGTATGTTGTAGGGCATATCTTTCCTGCGTGTACTAGCTCTAGCTACTCTCTGCTCATCGGTCTCTATTGTGTGCAATTTTTTTACGAAGCTAGTCAGTAAAACCAATATATAAAGGCATGGCACTGTCAAGATTTGTAGTTTTATGAAATGCTCTTTACATGAAACCGTCTGTTTCATGCGGAGCATTGTCCTAAGAGCTCTTTTTTGAATAACAAATGCCATTTACATGTTATACTTGTAACTGTTACCCCAAAATTCAATGCTGTATCTAAGCCTACCAAAGCGAAGTACACACTCCTAAGTTGAGGCATAGTTAATACTTCTCTTAGAGTTCGGATCGCGTAACATGCCAAGTTAACTGATTTCGTTAAAGCTAATGTCTCAACCTTCCAATTTAACAATGCATCAATGTGTACACCCAGGAACTTGACACTATCAACTATATCGACATTGCTTCCACAAGATACATTGAACATACATACATTAAATATCCAACTTGACGTCATTCCGTACAGTGGTCTTAAATAAGACACATTTTTTTTATTAACATTCAGTTTCAAATTGTTCGTACTAAACCAATTTTAAAAAACGATCAGGAGAGCATTGAGTTTGGATTCTAATTTCAGCATATCGTCTGCAGTAACTATTGCATTTGTATCGTCAGCAAAGATAATTAATTGTGTGTCTTTAATACGGTTTTTTATGTACTCAATTAAATCAATCAGGAATATAATAAAGAAATTTGGACCAATGACGGATCCCTGAGGAACACCACGGCACACAGTGACTAGGTTAGACCTACTAGTTGTTTCTTCTCCATCTATTACCGATTTAATCTCTTCATACTGCTGTCGGTTATACAGATAAGAGCTAAATAGTTCCAAAACATTCTCACTTGAGTTTTTCGTCTCTTCGCAACGATACTGTTGCATAACTTTAGCTTTGTTTATTTTTTTAATCTTCTCTAACGCTGCTCGTGGAATGCATTCTAGTAGTGTCACTTTGTATTAAAAATACGTCACAGGCACAACACGGACTAAATATCCATACCTATGTATAAAATTATATGGCACTTTTCTAAACTGCCAAGTGCCAATGATTATATTTTATTCATATGCCCATCACTGTACTAAGGTGCCAATGATTGTAACTTTGGACAAAAGTAATTTGAATTCAATACAGAAATTTAATAAGTGTTTATTATTTAAATTAAAGTAGCATTTTCTTTGAGTCTTGAAACCTTTTATCCGAAAACGCAAATAATAACACTATCAACTTTGTATTTTACGAGAATTATCGAGTTATTCACAGAAATTTGCTTAGAGTGCCAATCATTATACTGTTTACCTTATATAAGGATTCTATTTAAAATAATGACGATTATAGCAGGTCTTTCTGTATGACTAGAGTAAGTGTTAAGTAGTAAGGATGCAGAACTGGAGTGGTAGGCAAATACTCAACTGTTGAGCGTAATAGACATCTGATATTTTCTTAATATATATATATATATATATATATATATATATATATATATATATATATATATATATATATATATATATATATATATAATTATATATATCCCAGCTGTCCCCGAAAATTGGACCTTATTGACAACTTCTATTTACTCACCGACGTTATTTTAACCGCATCATAATACTCCAACTACTGAACACCAAATCAACCATCTTATATAAAAATAACTTCTATTGATTTTGTAAAATAATCATTTCTTATTTATATTTTTATAGACTCACACCTTTATCCCCGAAGGAGTAGGCAGAGGTGTAATATTATACCCACATTTCGCCATGAATTTTTAGAGCCCAGGTAATAGGGGGCGAGCCTATTGCCGTTACCGGGCACATCTCCAGACTCCGTGCTGCTACTGAGAATTCGGAAAAACCCAGTAACACTTTTGCCCGACCCGAGAATCGAACCCGGGACCTTCGATCAGCAGTCGTATACACTATCCACTGGACCACAGAGGCAGTCATATAATTAAAATTAACAAAAAGTATTTGTCACCGTTTACATATAGTAAACGGTGACAATCTAAGCTTTGTTGTATGTCCGTAAGCTATGAATTAGGAAGACAGATATACCATAAACATCTGCAGTCAACGTAACTAAGCCTTAGCGACATGTCTTTGTATTCATGATTTACATAAGTGCTGTTTTCAGTTCTTTTCAAAAGTTTCATTCCGTGAGGGCTCATGAACGTCGATTGTTGGAAACTATGATCTTACCCATACATTTTTTATGTGCAGACGTATTTCGCAGCACTATGGGCCGATACAGGGACGGTAAGTCCGCGGGGCGCCCCTCCTTTCTGAGCAGGACCAACCTCCTTCCACACACTGGGAAACTGACCCTGCTCGAGACATGCCGTGAAGAGCCCCCTCAGCTGGGGCTCTAGCTCCTTCAGAGCCAGGACCAGAGCTCGAGCAGGAACCCCGTCGGGTCCGGGCGCTGTGTTCTTAGCCCGGAGTCGCAACACGGCCGCTCTCGTCTCTGCTTGCGTCACCTCGGGGACATCGGTGCTCTGCTCTTCTAGAGAGTCTGTGGCTGAGGGTGAAGCCATCGCCGGGGGAACGTGTCTCTAGCAACTGGGGTTGCATGCTTTGCGTTAGTGGAGGCGCCCAGGGATGCAACTTTCCCCGTACCCAACGGTAGGGGCGCTCCCTCGGATCCCGATCTAGGGACCCCAGCAGCTACTCTCTGGCACGTGACTTTGAGTCGCCGATGGCCAGACACAGAGTCTCCTTAGACGCGCGGTACACCTCATACAGCGCGTCCTCCTCGGCGGAATCTCGTCGACTTCGTCTCGCGATCTCGGCGGTCCACCAGTACACCCGGCGCCTTGCGGACTGTTGGCGGACACGGGGCATGGATGCGTCGCAGATCTGCGTCATCGCCCCGCGAAACCGCAGCGCCACCGCCTCGACGTCGACGGGGCCGCCCGTCGTCGACTCCCAGATCCAGGTCTGAACTAAGGCTGCTTCCTCGAGTAGTTCCTTGTCGATGCGCTTAAGCGCCCAACGCGGGCCGTCGTTAATCGGGGTTGTTGGATGGCGGCCGCTCGCGGTCTGGGCAGAGACGTCGAACCGGATATACCGATGGTCCGACAGCGTCTCCACCTCCACGGCGACACGCCAGTCGCGGACTCGGCTGGCGACAGAGGGGCTAGCGAACGAGACGTCCACTATCGACCCGCCCCGCTGCCGCACGCACGTGTAAGCCGAACCCCGATTCAGGACGACCAGACCAGTCGTCACCGCCCACTCTTCTAGCACCTCGCCCCGAGGATCAGTGACCGGAGATCCCCACGCCGATGACTTGGCGTTGAGATCCCCGAGCACCAGAACGGCACGAGGGTGAAAACGGCCTACGAAGGCGCCCAACTCGACAAGGAAACCCTCAAAGTCGGCGAGACTATTGTTGGGGGAGAAATACGCCCCCACAATGACAATGCCGCCCGAGACTGCAGCAACCCAGCCGCGGCCCCGAGACGGGTCAATCAGAGTCTCGCCAATAATGGTCACCAAACCGTCAGCGCATCCCAGCCAGTTGTCAAGGGCGGGAATGAAGTACGGTTCGGCGACCACAGCCACGTGAATCGACCACTCTGCCATGCTCTGGAGTAGGAGATCCTGAGCTCTGGCACAGTGGTTGATGTTGCCCTGGAGAAAATGGAGTTGTGCCATTATTGACACTCCATTCCCTCGGCAACGGTCCTGGGCCAGGAGTCGGCCGCGGAGCTACTAGCCTGCAGGGATGGCGAGGTTTCCCCGGCAGGTTTCGTGAGCTCCTCTTCTTTTTCTTCTTGGCCTTGCTGGCAGGCGCGCCACAGGCCCCTCCGCCCACTTTGTGTCCCGCTGGCTTCCCCGCAGCCGAACATAAGCTGCAGTTGGGCGCCACGGAACACTGGGCCGCCTTGTGGCCGGGCTGACCACAGCGATAACAAAGATCACTACGGTCAATCTCGGCGATGCACTTTGCCCGTACGTGCCCCTTCTCCAGGCACCGGAAGCACCGCAAAGCCCGGGGCTGCAGGAGTGTCACTCTCGCTGCAATCCAGCCAACCAACAATCTGCCGCTATCGGCGATATTCTTCGCCGACGCTACAGGGCACCGAACGCAGACTACGCGAAATCCAGTGGCGTCGGCGCGTATATCGCCGGCCCGCACCTTGTCCGGCGGACACTCTCCGCTTCGGGCAACGGCCGCCACCACCTCCTCAGAGGTCACGGAGTCGTCCAGACCAGCAATCCGCACCGCTGCGGTTTTCACTGGCCTGGAGACCCGGACGTCCTCAGGGCTGAGAACCTCCATCATCCTGGCGGCCAGAGCGTCCGCCTTTTCGGCACTGCCGCTAGCAGCACCAGCCACCTCGAACAGCCGCGCACCCGTGGCAGCCTGCCTGAGGGCGACGGACTGGAGGCCAAGATCTGATAATTTGATCTTGGCCTTGGCCTCGGCAATGACCGACTGGTACGTTACGCCGCGCTCCGCAGCTCCGGGATGTAGCGTGAGCGTCACAGCCTCGGAACGCGGGGCATCTATCGTCGGTCCTTTGCGACCGCCTTTGACAGTCCGCCCCTACCCCAACGGCCATCGGTTCTACGAGCTATGTGACTTGGCCCTTTGTCATTTTAACCTGACTATTCGGTTAAGATCACGGGAAGCGGTTAGATGCGAGCGGCTCAAGATCGGTCTGTGTGGAGAACCTTACGGGAGTTCTTTGCCCAGCAGTGGATGTCTCAAGGCTGACATGTTCAATTCAAATTCAAAATCTTTTATTCATTTGGGTCACAATGTGACGCTTATGAACGTCAAAATAATAAATTTATAAAATAATTACTTATAGACTCTATATTTACATTTACTGCCACGTTCGCAAAGCAATAGGTAGAACCATGAGAAAGAAAGGGCAATAAAACTCACGGTTACTCTTTTTCATCGCCAGGTTTTGCTTAATATACATTTTGTAAGGTGCTGCAACTGTTACACCTTCTATATCACTTGTATATATTTACTGTACATAATAATACTCAAGCATAATACTTTTGATGTTCATTTGGTTAGCATCCTCAGAATAGACATGGTGAAACAAGAGCATCCACTTACATTTTATATACCTAATAATGCAGGCAATCCGCGAAAGTGATCAGACCCATGATGGAAATGATGCAGTTAAATATTAAAATCTACTACCAGCCCGCAAGACCGTCATCGACCAGTCATCGCAAGTAGCACCCGTTCACGAGTATGACGCATGTGCCAGCCATCATCCCTCTCGCCATATTAGAGGGACAGGGATGACCCGACACACGACGCCACCACAAGAAATGACATTTTAGTGAGCATGACGATAACGGCATACGAACCGGCAGTAAGAAACAATCTATTGGTATACTGACCATGACCGCCAATTACCTCCACTTTCCAGATCGTTATTATTAACATAAATTAGTGGAACGCGTGAAGGAATGCAAATGTAGAAAGAATTTTGTGAAGGTGACAAGTGAACAACGATATGATCAGGGATAAATAATGTTAAATTACATTCAACAAATCATAATAATATCCAAATCCTGCAAAAGTCATGTGTTCACGAGGCACCTCCACTTAACATGTTACTAATTAAGAAGAGAGTATTTTACACAGTCATAAAAATAACAATAATGGTGAATTTAAAAAAAAACAACTAAACCCATGATGTCTTGTCATCTAGAAATTCTTTAATAGTGTAATAACCCCTTTTTTAAAGAAAATTCCTGGTAGTGGTTTTAAATTTGTGCTGAGGTAAATTCATTATTTCCAGAGGTAATTTGTTGAAGAATTGTATACCGAGTCCCGCAAATGAGTTATGAACTTTATGTAGACGGTAGTTAGTGCCCACTAGTTTATGCTTATTCCTTGTGTTCACTTTGTGCAAGTCACTATTTTTACGGTAAAGAGTTAAGTTTTTCTTAACGTACATTAAATTAGCAAATATATACTGCGATGCAACTGTAAATATTTCTACTTCTTTAAATTTATCTTGTAAAGAATCTCTAGCACCTAACTTATATATTGCACGTATGGCCCTCTTTTGAATAACAAAAATTGTCTGAATATCGGCCGCCGTACCCCATAATAGCATCCCGTAAGACATTACACTGTGAAAGTAACTAAACTAGTCTTGCAGTATCTACGTCTGTGAATTGGCGAACTTTCCTAACTGCAAATGCTGCAGAACTAAGTTTCACTGCCAGACAGGATATTTTGGCGCCCCACTGAAGCTTACAATCTAAAGTTAAACCTAAAAATACAGTTGAATCAACTAGGTTAATTGTTTCGTTATTTAAAATTATATTAGTAAGAACATTTTTGACATTCGGCAAAGTGAATTTCAAACATTTTGTTTTGCCAGAGTTGAGTAGCAAATTATTTGTCGTGAACCAATGTAGTACTTGCGCAAGAGAATTATGTACGCTGTCAATGTTACTTGTATTACGATCAACTTTAAAAATAAGTGAAGTATCGTCAGCAAAAAGAACAATATCACATAGATTTCTAACAAAGAATGGCAAGTCATATATATATATTAAAAAAGAAACGGACCAAGAATAGAGCCCTGTGGAATGCCCATTTCCACTGGCAAACCTTGAGACCTACTTCCACTAACATCTACATACTGAACTCTATCTCTAAGGTAACTGGCAACAAGATTGAGTGCGCTATCTCGAATACCATAATGGTTGAGTTTACGTAAAAGTGTATCATGTCCAACACAGTCAAAAGCCTTTGACAAGTCGCAAAAAACACCAATGGCATCCTTCGAATTTTCCCAAGCGTTAAAGATATGTTTTAATAGAGTTACACCGGCATCAACGGTGGAGCGACCCTTAGTGAAGCCATACTGCTCACTGTGCAATAAATTATTTGTGAGAAAGTGGCTCTCTAACTGATGCAAAATAACCTTTTCAAAAATTTTACTGATTGCAGGCAAGACAGAAATTGGCCTAAAGTTACTAGGGTCGCTCTTGGATCCTTTTTTGAAAAGTGGTATCACCTTGCTGTGTTTCATTAAATCAGGAAATACCCTTTTATCCACGCATCTATTAAATATTGCAGCTAAATATGGAGCTGTGCTAAAAATAATTTGGTGAACAAGACTAACTAAAATACCCCATAAGTCAATAGATTTCTTAATATTTATGGTCGTGAATGTCTTGAGGATGTCATTGGTGTCAATGTATTTAAAATTAAACAGCACATCACACTCATTCACATTGCCCCTAACTAATATCTCTGCTTTGCTTGGGCATGAGTCTAAACACTTGGTTGTTTTCACTGGTGTGTTTATGAAGACGTTGTTAAAAGTCTGATCAACATCAATTTTCTTTGTAACTATTTCTCCATTACATTTTAATTCATAGCTATTATCTAGTAACTTAGCTCGACCAGTCTCACTGTTAATAATGTTCCAAGTTGTTTTTATTTTGTTCTTGGATTTATTAATTTTATTACTTATAAATATAGACTTAGCTGAAGCACATGCTCTCTTAAAAACTTTTGAGTAATTTCTTACATATTCAATAAATGAAGGATTAAAATTGTATTGCTTCATACCATACAGATCATACAACCTAGATCTACTTTTGTATATTCCTACTGTTGCCCAATCACAAAATTTAACTTTACACCTCTTGGCAAATGTCTTCTGCTTAAAAATTTTATGGTACTCATTTTTAATAACATCAAATAACCACTTATATAATTCATCTGGATCATCGTGAGTTAAGTCAATGCTGGCGATTTTAGCAGCAACATCATCACTAAAGCGATTAAGGCGAGCAGAGGTCATAGGCCTACATGTTATTTTTTGTATTGTAGGGGTTGTATTAGTTGGAATTACAACCTTTTGTCCACAGTGATCCGATGTCAAGTCACTCAAAACAGCTTTACTTAAGTACAAACAATTGCAAAAAATATTATCTAAGCATGTAGAAGAATGTGAGGTAGTTCTGGTTGGTTCAGAAAATAAAACATTCAAATTAAATGACATAAATAAACTTACTTACCTAGTACAAGTTGGTGATTGTTCTAACAAATTAACATTAAAATCACCACATACGATTATTGACTTCCTGCTGGAACTTAAGTGTTTTAAGACGTCCTCCATGATGCTTTCAAATTGGCTAAAGTCACTTTGCGGTGGTCGGTATACATAGACTATGACGTGTTGCTCAAGTTCAACACAAGATATCTCAGCGGTGCGCTCGATAGAAAGTTCGGCTATGTCCTTTCGTTCTTTACATTTAATACTATTACAAACATATATGAGAGAGCCACCACGAATAGCGTTCTTTAGAAAGAAACCTAATATTAATTTCTTGGTAACTAGTAGGCTATCCCCATATACAATTATAACTGTAGAATGTTTATTTAGTCTAGCATACTTTAATTTATTAATTAACA
Organism: Euclidia mi; assembly: GCA_944739405.2. Taxonomy (NCBI): domain Eukaryota; kingdom Metazoa; phylum Arthropoda; class Insecta; order Lepidoptera; family Erebidae; genus Euclidia; species Euclidia mi. The sequence continues at coordinate 7,609,022 of OX123207.2, read as the reverse complement.
TAGACATTCCTTGTCCTGGTGAAAAAATATTTTGTATTGACCGATCAGTATAACTATTAATCAGGCTACCCATACCAATTCCTAATTGGTCAGAAAAAATTAAAACATTGTTATCTAAAACCTTATTATTTTCATTATGTAACAATGTATCAGAACCTGAACCATGACATGTTTTCGAAGGATATTCATCTTGAAAGTCACTATATAACTTGGTTGTACAATTAGGTGAAGCCTCTAACTTATGATTTGAACAATTTAAACAGTTACTGTTGTTGGTCATAGAGAGCAGTTGTTGTAGATTTTCTCTACCAACTCTACTAATTTCATCATATTTCAATATATATTCCTGTGTTTCACTTTGATGATCTATTATCAATTTGTTGAGCTGTGTATTTAAAGATGTGATTTGTGTTTGCAGCTCACATGTGTGTTGTTCATATTGTAATCGGCTACAGGCTAATTGCTCACTACTATCCTTAAGCTTAGAAACTAATAACTCACTTTATTTAACTAAATCATGGTTAATTTGTGTTAAATCTATAATTTTCTTTGACCTCTTATAGCCTAACTCAAGTCGCTTTATTAATTTACTAAATTTTGTCAATTTCCTAAATTTACCATTTGACACCTTATATGTAAAGTTACAATTACATTTTACAGATTTAAAAATATTTGCCTTTCCACCAATGACTTCAGAGAACAGGTCCTGGTTTGCTGCGCTGCTTAGTGACTGAATGGATTCCTCCAAGGTTGTTATTTTGGATTGAGCTTCACTCAAGCTTGTTTCCAACTCCATGCCTCATGTATGTATCATCGCAGCTACTATATGATCTGACTTCTTCCTGCAGTCTGTCCCGCTGGTCCAGAATGTCCATATGTTCTATGTGGAGTTCCGTCAATTGTGCTTTCAGTTGTGAGACTTTGTCATTAACATACTAAAACGACTTTGTCATTACTTAATTTCCTCTTCACTGTCAATTCGTTCCTTCAACCGTTGACTATGATCTTCCTTATATTTCTTGAGTTCCAGTAGTGCAATCTTCAACTTGTGCTCCGTTTCCTTTGCCAAAGCCCTGCGGGTCATCATAGTGTGTGTAGACATATTTTGTACCCAAATTACCTTAAAAGAAGAAAAATAAAACAGCTGAATTATTTGAAAAATATTATAGGGTATGGGGAAAGGAATGTTAATATATAAATATAACAAATACTCAAAAAAAGTTGAACGACAGAAATATTTTAAGAAAGTACAGTGATGTAGGTATGTTGACAAAAAAAAATAATAAGAAAAGTTATACAAATTGAAGAGAAAAAAGAATAACAATGGAACTAGAAAGGTAATTTGATTACTAGATATATTACTTATAATATCTTAGTTTCTTGGACAATCTTAAGTAAATTAAATTAAGTAAGATAGCTGTAGGCTGTAGCTATTATTATACAAGGTACTAATTATATTCAAATAAATCAACTGGAAATTGATGCATATACACTTAAAATAATAATTGTGAAGTGTGATTAGTGTAGTGGGTGTTTGTATGGGGCATTTGTTCAGTCCTCGATTTTGCTTCCACTTTTGTCAAGCAAAAGGAGACAGAAACTGTGCCAGTGTGTGATGGACGAAGCTCACGTTATGTGAGCCGAGTAAATATGTGATGAGGAGTGTAAGTTAATAAGTAAAATACTCCCCGGGTTTCAGGATGATGATTTGAAATCCGTCCGTTGACACTGGGTAGTTGATCTGTCCGCCAAGAACTGTCCGCAGCGAGGTTTCAATCCTTTTCAAACACCAAACTCAATGTCTTTCACACTTCTTTTGGCATAAATACAACTTTAGTGAAACGTAAACGTTTAATATTGATTTAAACTTTATTAAAAAAAAAAAAGATCAATTACACTACCTACTGAGAAATATAATTATTATGTTGTATATTTGCCACTGAGTCAGATGGACCTCTTGTGTGTCTATACATTTACGATAATACTAAAAGTTCTTAAAGTTTGGAGCAGCAGTGGTCGGGTAGGTCTTGTAACAGTTTAACTATTCAATAAACCTTTTAATTTGTTTTGTGCAGACAAAGAAACATGCCCCATAGTCAACTATACAGTGAACGATCGACAGTTGTTTTACAAAGAGACTACAAGAAAGATGAAAAACTTACATTATTTAGCTTTGAGGAGTGTAGGTACTGAAACCAGTAAAATATGGGAAGTTACGACGGGCAGCACTTTTTGGAGACATGAGTGTGTGCGTAGTGAAAGAAAGAAATATGATGATGAGCGCAATCAGAAGGCCCTCTAAAACAAGCGTGGGAGCCACTGCTATTTTATATAAATATATTTTTTTATAGCAATAGGGTATTTGACTAAAAAAATCTAATTAGTCCGTCAGTTAGATTATCGAAAAATATTGGACACGTATATTTTCTTTAGTCACGTAAACAAAAAATGAAGACTACAAACTTTGCTGAAAACTCGTGTGACGTCACTTGCCAGTACACTTTTTACTGGCAAGTGACGTTACAAGCCCCCACTCTTAGACGTTTCTCCATCTTTGATGCGTTTTATCTTCGTAATTTTTTACTGATTTGATAAAACAAAAAATACGTATCCAATATTTTTCGATAATTTAACTGACGGACTAATTCGATTTTTTTAGTCAAATACCCTATTGGCGGCAAACGAGCAGACGGATTGCCTGATGGTAAGCAATTACCGCCGCCCATGGACAAAAGCAACACCATAGGAGTCACAAGTGCGTTGCCGCCCCTTTGGGGTTGGGAGAGGGATAGGAGGAGAGGTCGGATAAGGGAGAAGGAATAGGGGATGG